>CAMZMU010000050.1:32278189-32878189 GCA_947311845.1 Poa pratensis
AGTGGTGGCTCTAGGTTATAGTGCCAGAAACAATTGCTTGTACGTCACACGTCAGTTGGGAACCCCAAGAGGAAGGTATGATGAGTGCAGCAGTAAGTTTTCCCTCAGTATGAAACCAAGGTTTAATCGGACCAGTAGGAAAACGAGGTTTGCTTCGAAGGTGTTGGTGGAGAGTGTAGTGCGGCGCAACACCAGGGATTCCGGTGCCAACGTGGAACCTGCACAACACAACAAATTACTTTGCCCCAACTTAACAGTGAGGTTGTCAATCTCACCGGCTTGCTGAAAACAAAGGGTTAAACGTATCGAATGGAAAATGATGTTTGTTTGCATAAAACAGAGAACAATGATTGCAGTAGATTGTATTTCAGATGTAAAAGAATGGACCGGGGTCCACAGTTCACTAGTGGTGTCTCTCCAATAAGATAACTAACATGCTGGGTAAACAAATTACAGCTGGGCAATTGACAATTGATAAGTGCATATAACATGCATGTGTGAGCTGTGGTGTCTACTATGAGATTCATTTGGGCATTACGACAAAGTACATAGACCGCTATCCAGCATGCATCTATGCCTAAATAGTCCACTTTCCGGTTAACATCCGTACCCCTTCCAGTATTAAGTTGCAAGCAACAGACAATTGCATTAAGTAATGTGCGTAATGTAAACAATACATTCATCCTTGAATAAAGCATTGCTGTTTTACCCCTAGTGGCAACAACACATCTACAACCTTAGAACTTGCTGTCACTATCCCAGGTTAAATAGAGGTTGAACCCAACTATCATGCATAAATACCCCCTCTTGGAGTTACAAGTATTCACGTGGCCAAGGCTTCAACAAGTAACGGAGAGCATGCAAGATCACAAATGACATAGACATGATAATATAATATTCAGCTCCACATAGGTATCAATATAAGTCAGATCCCAGCAAACACAACATGTAGCATTACAATAAGATGATCTTGATCATGATAGGCAGCTCACAAGATCTAAACATGATGGCACAAGTGGAGAAGACAACCATCTAGCTACTGCTATGGACCCATAGTCCAAGGATGAACTACTCACGCATCACTCCGGAGGCGGGCATGGCGATGTAGAGCCCTCCGGTGATGATTCCCCTCTCCGGCAGGGTGCCGGGAAGAGCTTCAGAACCCCCCGAGTTAGGGTTGACGACGGCGGCGGCAGCGAATATGTTCTGGATGAAAGGCTCGGTGTTTTAGGGTTTTCGCGTCTCGGGGAATAAATAGGCGAAGGGGCGATGTCGGCGGACCCCCGAGGGGCCCAAACCACCAGGCGCGGCTGGGCCCACTGCCGCGCCAGGTGGTTTGGCCACCTCGTGGCTCTTCGTCTCTCCTTCGGACTCCGTGTACGTGCTGGAAAAATAGGGACTGGCCTTTTGTTTCGTGCAATTCCGAGAATATTTCCAGAAGTAACTTTCTGAAACCAAAAACAGCAGAAAACAGGGAACTGGCACTGTGGCATCTTGTTAATAGGTTAGTCCCAGAAAATGCATAAAAGTGATACGAAGTGTATATAAAACATGTAGCAAATGGTATAATATAAGCATGGAACAGCAGAAATTATGGATACGTTGGAGACGTATCAAGCATCCCCAAGCTTAGTTCTACTCGTCCTCGAGTAGGTAAAACGATAACAACAAATAATTTCTGAGGAGACATGCTTTCACACAATCTTGATCAATATATTGCAAGGCTCATGTCATGAATGAAGTGACTCAAAGCAATGATCTATAGTTTGCTAACAAATAGATAAAGAGTAAACAATGAATCATATAAGCAAAAACTTTTCATGAATAGTACTTTCAAGACAAGCATCAAAAAGTTTTGCATAAGAGGTAACTCATAAAGCAATAGATTCAAAGTAAAAGGCATTGAAGCAACACAAAGGATGATTAAGTTTCAGCATTGCTTTCAACTTGTAACATGTATATCTCATGGATAGTTGTCAACATAAAGCAATATAACAAGTGCAATAAGTAAATATGTAAGAATCAATGCACACAAAGTTGACACAAGTGTTTGCTTCTAAGATAGAAAGGAGTAGGTAAACTGACTCAACATAAAGTAAAAGATAGGCCCTTCGCAGAGGGAAGCAGGGATTAAATCATGTGCTAGAGCTTTTTAAGTTTTCGAAAGCATATAGAGAGCACAAAATAAGTATTTGAGAGGTGTTTGTTGTTGTCAACGAATGGTAGTGGGCACTCTAACCCCCTTGTCAACCAGACTTTCAAAGAGCGGCTCCCATGAAGGACGTTATTCTACCAGCAAGGTAGATCATCCCTCTTCTCTTTTGTTTACACATGTATTTTAGTTTCTTTATAGATGACACTCCTCCCAACCTTTTGCTTACACAAGCCATGGCTAACCGAATCCTCGGGTGCCTTCCAACATTCACATACCATGGAGGAGTGTCTATTGCAAAATTAAGTTGCTTACTGATAAATCAGGGCAAAACATGTGAAGAGAATTATTAATGAAAGTTGTAATTAATTGGGGCTGGGCACCCCGTTGCCAGCTCTTTTTGCAAATTATTGGATAAGCGGATGTATATGCCACTAGTCCATTGGTGAAAGTCTGTCAGAAGTAAATGACAAGATTGAAAGATAAAACACCACATACTTCCTCATGAGCTATAAAACATTGACACAAATAAGGAGTAATAAAGTTTTGAATAGTTTAAAGGTAGCACATGAAATATTTACTTGGAATGGCAGGAAATACCACATAGTAGGTAGGTATGGTGGACACAAATGGCATGGGTTTTGGCTCAAGTTTTGGATGCACGAGAAGCATTCCCTCTCAGTACAGAGTTTAGGCTAGCAAGGTTGTTTGAAGCAAACACAAGTATAAACCGGTACAGCAAGAATCACATAAAAACATATTGCAAGTATTATAAGACTCTACACTGTCTTCCTTGTTGCTCAAACATTTTACCAGAAAATATCTAGACCTTAGAGAGAACAAATATGCATCCCAAGTCTCAACAAGCTCTACGGTAGTTCTCCACTACTAGGCTTTAACTACATGATGCAAGAGCTTAAACATGATCTACTTGAGAGCTCAAAACAATTGCAAAGCATCAAATCAAAACAAGACAATGATCTACAAGAATGCATATGTCTTTTCCAATACCAACTACTACATGTAGCATTTTCTTTCTTCCAAACAAACACCAATAATTTATTAAACATAAACTCTCCAAATGATAATATAATGCAGCAAGAGAGTATTTATAAACAAGTGCTAACAGCTCGAAGAGATGCATGAAAAACAGGAGCTAAAAGCACTGCAGTAGCTAGTTAAGAATACTCAACAAATATAAGTGAAGAACATGAGTATTCACATGAAAAAGCGGAGCGTGTCTCTCTCCCACACAAGGATTGCTAGGATCCGAATTTATTCAAACAAAAACAAAAATAAAAACACACAGACGCTCCAAGTAAAGCGCATAAGATGTGAAAGAATTAAAATATAGTTTCACTAGAGATGACCTGATAAGTTTGTTGATGAAGAAGGGGATGCCTTGGGCATCCCCAAGCTTAGACGCTTGAGTCTCTCTGAATATGGTTGGGATGAACCACGGGGGCATCCCCAAGCTTAGGCTTTTCACTCTTCTTGATCACATAATATCACCCTTCTCGCTTGATCCTTGAAAACTTCCTTCACACCAAACTCAAGACAGTTCTCATTAGAGGGTTAGTGCATAATCAAAAATTCTCATATTCTGTAATGATACAATCAATCCCAAAGCTTCTGGACATTAGCTACAGCCACCAATGCTTTGTGGAGCAAAGAAATCCACACAAACACAGTAAAAGAGCGAATGCAAAACAAAAGGCAGAATCTGTCAAAAACAGAACAGTCTGGAATGACGAATTTTTTCGAGGCACTTAAGTTGCTCAGATGGATCTGGCCTAAAATAATGAAAGTTGCGTACATATCTCAGGAATATGCGTGATTTTTCTCAGAATTTTTTGAATTTTCTACAGGGAGATAAGCTCAAATCCGTGACAGCTAAAAATCTGTCACTGCGCAGAAATCCAAATCTTGCATCAACTTTCAATATAGAACTTTACTTGGCACAACATTGCGATAAAATAAAGATACAAAGGAGTTGCTACAGAAGTAACAAAACTCCTTGACTCAAAGAAAACAAAAATAACAGCAAATAAAAACGATGGGTTGTCTCCCATAAGCGCTTTTCTTTAACGCCTTTCAGCTAGGCGCAGAAAGTGAAAATCAAGTGTTGTCAAGAGAAGAAGCATCAACATCATAACTTGCTCTAACAATAGAGTCAAAAGGTAACTTCATTCTCTTCCTAGGGAAGTGTTCCATACCTTTCTTGAGAGGAAATTGGTACCTTATATTACCTTCTTTCATATCAATGATGGCACCAACAGTTCGAAGAAAAGGTCTTCCCAAAACAATAGGACAAGATGCATTGCATTCAATATCCATAACAATAAAATCAACGGGGACAAGGTTATTTTTACCGTAATAAAAACATCATTAACTCGCCCCAAAGGTTTCTTCATAGCATTATCAGCGAGAAAAACATCCAAATAACAATGTTCCAAAGGTGGCAAATCAAGAATATCATAAAGCTTCTTGGGCAAAACTGAAACACTTGCACCAAGATCACACAAGGCATTGCAATAAAAATCATTCACCTTTACCTTAATGATGGGTTCCCAACCATCTTCTAATTTCCTAGGAATAGAAGCTTTAAGTTTCAACTTCTCCTCCCTAGCTTGCAAAAGAGCATTTGTAATATGCTTTGTAAAAGCCAAATTAATAGTGCTAGCATTGGGACTTCTAGCTAATTTTTGCAAGAACATAATAACTTCAGAGATGTTACAATCATCAAAATCAAAATCATTATTGTCAATGGTGGTGGAACCATTGTCTCCAATAGTTTGAAAAATTTCAGCACTTTTATCAGAAAAAGTTTCAGCAGTTTTAGGCAATTTCAAACGCTTTGCAGAAGTAGTAGAGACATTACAACACCAATAACATTACCATCAATAGTAGGAGGTTTACTAGCATGTGAAACATTAGCATTACTAGTGGTGGTGATAGTACAAACTCTAACTATACTATTCTCTTTTTCAAGTTCTTCCTCTTTTTCCCACCTAGCATGCAATTCAGCCAACATCCTAATATTATTATCAATTCGAACTTGGATGGCATTTGCTGTAGCAAATGACTTAATATCTTTAACTTCATTAGGCATAACTTTCAGTTTTAGAATTTCAACATCATGAGCAAGACTATCAACTTTAGAGACAAGATCATCAATTTTTTCAAACTTTTCCTCAACAGTTTTATTGAAAGCTTTTTGTGTGCTAATAAATTCTTTAAGCATAGCTTCAAGATCAGAGGACACACTTCTATTGTTGCTGTAGGAATTACCATAACCATTTGAAGGATAAGGCTTATAATTGTTGCTACCAAAATTATTCCTATAAGCATTGTTGTTGAAGTTGTTGTTTTTAATGAAGTTTACATCAACATGCTCTTCTTGAGCAACCAATGAAGCTAAAGGAATATTATTAGGATCAACATGAGATCTACCATTCACAAGCATAGACATAATAGCATCAATCTTATCACTCAAAGAGGAGGTTTCTTCAACAGAATTTACCTTCTTACCTTGAGGAGCTCTTTCGGTGTGCCATTCGGAATAGTTGATCATCATATCATCAAGTAGCTTTGTTGCTGCACCTAAAGTGATGGACATAAAGGTTCCTCCAGAGGCTGAATCCAATAAGTTCCTTGAGGAAAAATTTAATCCTGCATAAAAGGTTTGGATGATCATCCAAGTAGTCAGTCCATGAGTGGGACAATTCTTCACCAAAGATTTCATTCTTTCCCAAGCTTGAGCAACATGTTCATTATCAAGTTGTTTAAAATTCATAATGCTACTTCTCAAGGATATAATCTTAGCAGGAGGATAATATTTCCCTATGAAAGCATCTTTGCATTTTGTCCAAGAATTAATACTATTTCTAGGCAAAGAAAGCAACCATTCTTTAGCTCTTCCTCTCAAGGAGAAAGGAAAAAGTTTCAGTTTTATAATATCCCCATCCATATCCTTATACTTTTGCATTTCACAAAGTTCAACAAAGTTATTAAGATGGGCAGCAGCATCATCAGTACTAACACCAGAAAATTGCTCTTTCATAACAAGATTTAATAGAGCAGGTTTAATTTCATAAAATTCTGCTGTAGAAGCAGGTGGAGCAATAGGAGTGCATATGAAATCATTGTTGTTTGTGCTAGTGAAGTCACACAACTTAGTGTTCTCAGGAGTACTCATTTTGAAAAACAAAATCAAACGAATTAAACAAGTAACTAATTTTTTTGTGTTTTTGATAAAAGAAGCAAACAAACTAAATAAAAATAAACTAAGCAAGACAAATAACAAAGTAAAGAGATTGGGTGTGAGAGACTCCCCTTGCAGAAGCAATTCTGTTTTCCCCGGCAACGGCGCCAGAAAACGTGTTGGTGGCTCTAGGTTAATAGTGCCAGAAACAATGCTTGTACGTCACACGTCAGTTGGGAACCCCAAGAGGAAGGTATGATGAGTGCAGCAGTAAGTTTTCCCTCAGTATGAAACCAAGGTTTAATCGACCAGTAGGAAAACGAGGTTTGCTTCGAAGGTGTTGGTGAAGGAGTGTAGTGCGGCGCAACACCAGGGATTCCGGTGCCAACGTGGAACCTGCACAACACAATCAAATTACTTTGCCCCAACTTAACAGTGAGGTTGTCAATCTCACCGGCTTGCTGAAAACAAAGGGTTAAACGTATCGAATGGAAAATGATGTTTGTTTGCATAAAACAGTAGAGAACAATGATTGCAGTAGATTGTATTTCAGATGTAAAAGAATGGACCGGGGTCCACAGTTCACTAGTGGTGTCTCTCCAATAAGATAACTAACATGCTGGGTAAACAAATTACAGCTGGGCAATTGACAATTGATAAGTGCATATAACATGCATGTGTGAGCTGTGGTGTCTACTATGAGATTCATTTGGGCATTACGACAAAGTACATAGACCGCTATCCAGCATGCATCTATGCCTAAATAGTCCACTTTCCGGTTAACATCCGTACCCCTTCCAGTATTAAGTTGCAAGCAACAGACAATTGCATTAAGTAATGTGCGTAATGTAAACAATACATTCATCCTTGAATAAAGCATTGCTGTTTTACCCCTAGTGGCAACAACACATCTACAACCTTAGAACTTGCTGTCACTATCCCAGGTTAAATAGAGGTTGAACCCAACTATCATGCATAAATACCCCCTCTTGGAGTTACAAGTATTCACGTGGCCAAGGCTTCAACAAGTAACGGAGAGCATGCAAGATCACAAATGACATAGACATGATAATATAATATTCAGCTCCACATAGGTATCAATATAAGTCAGATCCCAGCAAACACAACATGTAGCATTACAATAAGATGATCTTGATCATGATAGGCAGCTCACAAGATCTAAACATGATGGCACAAGTGGAGAAGACAACCATCTAGCTACTGCTATGGACCCATAGTCCAAGGATGAACTACTCACGCATCACTCCGGAGGCGGGCATGGCGATGTAGAGCCCTCCGGTGATGATTCCCCTCTCCGGCAGGGTGCCGGGAAGAGCTTCAGAACCCCCCGAGTTAGGGTTGACGACGGCGGCGGCAGCGAATATGTTCTGGATGAAAGGCTCGGTGTTTTAGGGTTTTCGCGTCTCGGGGAATAAATAGGCGAAGGGGCGATGTCGGCGGACCCCCGAGGGGCCCAAACCACCAGGCGCGGCTGGGCCCACTGCCGCGCCACCTGGTGGTTTGGCCACCTCGTGGCTCTCTTCGTCTCTCCTTCGGACTCCGTGTACGTGCTGGAAAAATAGGGACCTGGCCTTTTGTTTCGTGCAATTCCGAGAATATTTCCAGAAGTAACTTTCTGAAACCAAAAACAGCAGAAAACAGGGAACTGGCACTGTGGCATCTTGTTAATAGGTTAGTCCCAGAAAATGCATAAAAGTGATACGAAGTGTATATAAAACATGTAGCAAATGGTATAATATAAGCATGGAACATCAGAAATTATGGATACGTTGGAGACGTATCAACTAGTAGCAGATTAGCAGTAGCAGACGAATGAACACTGCAGTCAGGCACTCACACAGCTGCTTGACTGCTTCATGCCTACTTCCTAAAGACTAGCCTACTCGGCAAGCTCGCACGCCGTTCCTCCTTCATATCAGCACAAAAGGTTATTCGTGGCGACCAGGGTCAGATTCAAGGGGGGACAAGCAGGGGCGACGCCCCCCCTAACGATCTGCACTTTACGTGATAGCTATTAGTCATATCGGTAATCCACAACGTGCGTGAGAAGTTTCGCCCCCCCCCCCCCCCCCCTATGGGGCTGAAGCCCAACCTGCTAACTCTCTAAAAAGCGTATGGACAACAGACGAATATAAAAAGAAGCCCAACTTGGCATTAGCCCACTCTTAGAAAACGATTTCTTATCGCTACTAGCCTTGAACAGATTTTTTCTGCGGTGCAGTTGATACCTAGGGCAGTTTTACGACGCCGCCGCCTCCAGCATAGGACCGATCAGAGATTCCCAACTGCATGAGTGCAAGGTTTGTCCTTCATCCCCAAATCTGCTGTTCATGGTTTATGTCAACCATCTTCTTTTCTTTTCCATATAATTGCTTGAATCAGTTGCTTCCGAGGTACCAGATTCTAGGATTTGAGATTGTGCCATAGTTGGTTGAATCAGTTGGAGTTTGGCTGATCTCTAGTGATCAGTCTCGAGTTCCTGTAATTTCTGCTGTAAGAAAACTCCTTTCTAGCTTAATTAATAAAGAAGACGCGCATGGCTTATGCGTGTTCTGGAAAAAGAAAAGATTGTGCCATAGTCATTGAGGAGGAGGATAAGCAATTTGAGGGTCGCCGTGCTGCAAGTTTGTCGTGGATTATTTATCCTCCAAACCTCTATTGTAGTGCAAATGCATAATAGTTTGCAGATCATCTAATTTCTTATCTTGTACCGTGATTTTTTCATGCTTATAAGTTATTAGCTTCCTGGTTGTTTGAGATTTAAATCTTTGCCCAAGCCTTAAAAAAACTTTGATTAGGCTTAATAAAAATTATAAGTTATTAGCTTCCTGGTTATTTCAGATTTAAATCTTTGCCCAAACCTTAATTTTTTTTACTAGGCTTAATAAAAATTGTCGACATTTTCGGCACAGCAAACCATCCCCCCCCCCCCCCCCCCCCCATGTCGGAATCCTGGCTCTGTCCCTGGTGGCGACCTCGAAATCACTAGAGAAACAGCGGCTCGTCTTAGACCAGTGTTACCAGCTTTATTGCCCGTTTCGGCACCTTGCTCATGTACAAGGTCCTTCTCCGTTGCAACAGGTCCACCTTGTTGCTTCTTCCATGCCACCTCTTCAGAACCGAGAGAACTGAAACCATCAAGCTTGGCATCCCCTTCAGCGAAAACCTTGGGGACTGACAGAGGTAGGGTACCAGGCTTTTCTTCGCCTGAAGCATCTACAATTCTGCATTTGTCGGGGTTTGTAGAGCTTGTAGTTGTTTGCTTAGGTTCGTCATCATCTCATGGCACTCAGCAAGTTTCTCGGCTATTGTAGATATTGCAAATTATACAACAAAAATAGCCAATATGGATTCCGTCATTAACAGATAGGTGGACATGGTGAACACAGAATGTACTACACATTTATCTTGTGCAGAACATTAGTTCATAACCACCGAGAACTCTTCCGTGGACTAGTGGTAGCCGTGCATAAGCGCATAAGGGCCAGGTCCCGGGTTCGAGTCCTCACTTCTACCTTAATGACAAAGCCGGGGTGGAGTCCCCCCTCCGGTCTTGTTATTTGTTGTTGTTTTAGTTCATAACCACTGCAAGATAAAAAGAAGTAAATCTTTTAGGGTAACACTGTTGAATGAATGTGTACCGGCAATAATTACACGTCATGGAAATGCTTTCTCGACCTTCATTGCTTGACATATAATGAAATGTGATTGAAAAACACATTTACCCTTCTTCTGTCAATCATGTGACAATGATTAAGTGATTACGAAGAGCGCCCGAGTGTACAAGGTGTATTATAGTGTATTATATATTGTGAAGATGGACTTGTGAATCATTCATATTTAGAATGCATTGAATTAAACACTGAGTAAGACAAAGTTTTTGTTTTGTTTTTTGAAACAGAGCAAGACAAAGTTTCTGAGAAAGACATTAGATATTATTGTGGTTGGCTCTTCTCCCTCTTCTTCAGGTAAGTTTTTCGTGCTTCCGTCAGCAACAGCACTACATCATATTATTCACATAACAGCATTCAGGTAAGTTTTTTTTAATAAGAGGTATTACATATTTAGGTTGCATCTTTAAATAATAGCATAAAGTTGTGAATAATGACACGATTAATGATTGTCAGTAAGACTTACCTTTCTGCTTCAAAGTACACTGAATACTTTTGCTGACAATTGTCACAATGCTCTTGCCTTGCCAGCTCATCAATTTTACAAGTGACAAACTGAATCTGAGAACGAGTTTCCAGGACGTCACCAGGGTTCTGGCTCTCAGTAGTTCCGATTGGTTCTTTCTGTACCTCCGTTGCACTCCTGAAATCGTTTCTGATTTGCACTATGCATTGCTCGTATTTCATGCATTTTTACTGTCCTCAGTGAATCATTTTCGCTGAACTAATTTGTAATGTAATCCACATTGTCTAGTCCACCCATACAGAAAAACCATTGGTTCAGTACCCACTTTAGGTCAAGCAAACTTCATCAATGAACTTCTGAAGATTAGCCTTTCCCTCTAGTACATCACTACATAGTACATAGTACATACATGAAATAAATCAAGGCCATATGCATCTCTTTGATGCAGAGGACAGGGTAAATCCCCTTTTAAAAATTAAATACATGAACCCAGTTGAGAAGTGAGTTCAGTTTTCTCACGCAATAACAATTGACAACTCGTATGATTGTTGTTTCCGGTACTTCTTTCAATCGTGCAACTGATATTTTCAGTAGAGTTCACTCCATCTTGTGTATTCCTTTCAATCATGCCCTAATGCCAGCAGAAGTCATTTTCTCTGGGAGAAATCCCACTCCTCATTGCACTTGTTACCTCATCAAGATTGACATCCACACTTATTTTATTGGCTCGATGCTTATGTATGATCAGTTTCAAAACATCCTGAATCAACTCAGGATACTTGTCAAAAAAACATCTTAAGAGATTTGATCTCTTCCAACTATTTCGGATGCGCATTTTGGAATGTGCATCGGATGCATCTATGCCACATTGATGTGGTTCACTTGAAGGCCTCAACAACATCTCGAGTTTCTCATTTTCTGCAAGATCAACAAGCAGCTGCATGTCAGTTCCTGCGATTCTTCTGCTCTGGCTCAGTTTCTTCCAGTTCTCAGTTGCTCTGGCTTGGAAACTGAAGGACTAGCGAACTTATTAGAGTAGATGTTCTTTTCCAACTTCCAAGTCATGATCGCCCCGCAGCTCCTTGAGTTGCCTTTGCAATACTGACAACTTGCATGCCTCGTCTGCGTAGTGGAACTGCGCAGATTGGATCTCGCTCTCTTTTGTTGCCAATAACTGCCTGAGATACCTGTTTTCATCATCCAGCTATTGCAACTTGACAAGGTAACCTTCAGAAAAATAATGCCTCCTAGCTAGTTGCTGCTCTCAGTGATGGCTGCACTATTGTACTTGTGCGTGTCCCATTTTCAACAGAACTGGTACCCCGTCGCTCGACCACGTCCTTCATCTTCACCATCGCTGCAGGGCCCGGCAGCCTCTTCCGAACCATGGTCCTCAGCCTCTGGCATTAGGCTTTCAATGAAGTAATCTTCTGAAGGCTTTCTTAGCAGCATCAACTGATTGGAGTTGATGCTCCCTCTCTTTGTTCCGAATTGCGAGTTCCTTCTGCACCTCACACTGAAGGGGAGCACACTGTTTCTGAATAAATTCAAGCTGCTGATGTATGGGATCGGCACGCTGCTCGT
This sequence comes from Poa pratensis, assembly GCA_947311845.1. Taxonomy (NCBI): domain Eukaryota; kingdom Viridiplantae; phylum Streptophyta; class Magnoliopsida; order Poales; family Poaceae; genus Poa; species Poa pratensis. The sequence goes on from CAMZMU010000050.1 coordinate 32,290,288, forward strand.
CATGCCTCTGAAGATGCCGCACGGGGTGGGGACGTGGGGTGGATGTTCGGAGCTGCACGTTATCTTTGCAACATGACCAGCGTCTCCTCGTCGCTGCAAATCGTGAGTTCTCTGAAACTCCTGAGAATTTATTTTAGGCTATCTGTCAATCATCCCATTTCAGTCCATTGCTACTGGAACCTGATGCGAGTCCTGTGGTTATTTGCTTATGGATGTTCTAGCTGCTGGGACTAGTTAGAACCTTTTAACTCGCATAACTGCCTGATGTGACGCAGGTCGTGTTGTTTGGACTTGAGATTTTATCATGGCAAATGTTATTAACTGTGATTCGGATTTCTTCTTTCCAAAATTAAAGCATGTTCAACAATCACAGTTCGCCTGCTGGCTGCCACTTTGTTTCCAATTCCTTGAGATAATAGGGGTACTCTTCATTTATTTTGATTGTGCCAGCAGCTTTGATGTTGTGATAATTTAATTTCTGTACATATAAGTTGTATTTGTACCTTACCTCCGTGACAATGATTTCTTCAAACAAGGCATCTCTGATGTGCGTGTTGCCTTGGTTTTTTTTTTGGCAGGAGCAACATGTTGAGGCCAAGATGCCTGAAGAACGCAAGATCTCATCCGGCTAAGCGCCAATTTTACATGTTTTATCGTGCTTAAATGGCAAGTGTTGTAAATATGTTACAGATTTTCTCATGCTCCAGGTGTTCTAGATATACATGTTCATTGTTGCATTTTCTAAAAAAATAGCCTACACATGTCCTTGTTTGCAGATCTTTAGAGCCTATTTGGATGACTTTCCATTTTTTATATATTAAACCATATTATGAATTGTCAAAGTACCCTAGTAGTATTTTTATAGCCTATTGTGTGTAACATTAAAATACAAATTTTAGAACATTTTGACAAAGTAACCTAGTAGTTTTTTGGGGCTTTTTAGGCCATTTTTAAAAACTGATCCAAAAATCTTATTAGGGCACTTTGTCAAAGTGCCCCAGTAACCTTTTAGGGCACTTTGCCAAAGTGCTCCGAATGTTTTTAGGGGTATTTCTTAAAACGCCTCTAAAGTATAAGTTTTAAGGGCATGTTAAAGAACTGCCCTAATAGCCTTTCCAGTCACCAGTATATTGGGTATTTGAAATAATGCCCTAACAAGTTATTGGGGCGATTTCCTGACAACCCTGACGTAGTGTCTATAGGGTTTTTAACTAAATATGATTACTTGTGGGCTACACAATAATCACATTTGCCTATTTGTGTAACTCACAAATAAAATATTTATAAAATGAAAATCGTAGAAATGTATAGCACATCTACATATACACGTGTAGTTCGTTTCAAAATATTTTTGATTTTCTAAAGCCCAATAGCACATGTGCTGCCGTTCTATAACGAGAGAAGGAAAAAAACGAAGACCACAAAGGAAAATTTGGAGCGAAGTGGGCTATTAATTTTTTTATTCTCCCGCAGCCTACTACTTGGGCCTTTCCATTGCGTGTTAATTATATAGACAATTAAATGCAATCCTACCTAATCTTAGCCATAAATGGGAGATCACAAATATTCGATTCTCCTTAATTTAGGGGATTGGGAGTATATATATATATATTAGTCTAACACTGGGAGACGCATTTTACTATCACCGGGTGAGCTCCTCGTCCCTCTCGCTTTTGGTGGATGCATCTTTGGTACACCTTTGAGTTTCCGTGAAAATATTATGTACTTAGGAAAAACTACTTTATTTTCTGAGATCATACTGCTGTTGGATAATATGCTAATGACAGCCATGTAGTGCACGCGTTAATTAGGACCACCAGGTTCAAACAAGTGCTGTGATCTAACTTCGAAGTTAGGGAAAAGTATTTGCGCTGAAATACTGCAAGAGATGCATACGCAAGAGGTGAATAATTACCTCTCTGCTTTTTCTTAGAGCCTGAGGTAGGCAATCTTGTCTGGGTTGGTTTCTTGATGTTTCTTTAAGATTTATCGACGAGGTGTTGCAGGAGGAGACCTTGGAATTTCCCAAGTGTGGGACTTTTTGCAATTGCGGCTATTGCAAGTGAGCCATCTGTACCTGATGTTGTCACGAGTGGTTATTGATTTTTGTTGTTGTTGATAGATCTTGTTATCGGGGTTTGTTTAGTAGGAAGAAGAAAGGGGAGGCGCCGATGGGGCCAATAGTCCGTCCTAGCAAGAAGCGGAAAGGAAGTGTCAATGACACTCCTGCTAATAAGAAGCCCATATTGAGAGCTAGGAACTTGTGACTTGTGCTGCAGGTGTAGAACTGCATCCTGAAGATGTTGGCCCAGCCATTCAATTTGGAGTTCTGCCGCTTATTTGGCAAGGTAGTTATGGAAAAGAAACGGTAACGTTATTTTATCCCTCTAGTTAACTTTCTGCAACAACATCCTTCCAACATCTTCAGAACATCTCATTTGCATTTAAATGTCTACAATTTGTCAATGAGATCTCATCTTACGAAGTAATCGAGAATACTAAGATATCTTAAAGGCTTCCAAATAATTTGTGATAAGGATGCATGTCTATGCAAGTATCTATTTATTTAATTATCTATATACTTGATTGTTGTTTTGAATTCAGTTTCTATCTATATCAAGCATCATGGAAAAATCCCGAGAGTGATAATGAAGACATATTAAATAGGTGTGACAGTGCAGCAACTATGAATCATTTTGTATTACATTGATGCATTGTCTCCTCACTTCTAAATCTGATTTGCAGTGCCTAGTTATGGTTAGTTTGGTGTTCTGAGATTGTTGCAAGCTCATAAATTATGTTGTTGGCGAGGCCGAGAATGTTAGAACTATTCTTATTACTCTTGTTAGCTATAAATCATCAACTTGAGGGCATACTTATGATTTATAGTATACCGAGAGTTTATTTGCATTGTAATGATAATCTCACGTCAAACTTCATTCTGATGCCATAGTTAAAATGTTTATCTTTTCTTCACTACCTCCTTGCTTATAGAGATAAAAAAATTTGTATAAATGGTATAACCAAATCTTTGAAATAAGGAAGGGTCAACAAATAAAAATTGTCAAAGACATAACTAGAGGTCGTCAATTCCGGGAGGTGCCTTCAGTTGTTGCTGACCTTCACATAAATATGTTATCTATCATAAAAAAGGCAAAGTCAGGTTAGTATACTCCAAAGTGATATTTCCCTATAGTTTTCCGTATGTAGTTAACAAATGACTAAATGTGGTTGATTGTGATTAAGACTTTCAAGTGTCCAAGACACAGAAATGAATGGATAAGTAAAGTTGGTGAATATATCGCCGACTCCACATTAGACGCAAAAGATTTTACCCTTGACAGCTTAAACCTGAGGGTATCATGATATACTAATATGACCCCTTCTTGTAAGTTGGATGTGTTGACTTATCTGTATGATGAGGCATTATCCTTTTAGTAAGTATAGGGCTACATGCTACTGTATTTTCTAGAATAGTTCACTTGACTCTCTAGCCACAAATGCTCTGTGGCTCCCATCTAAACAAAGGCACGGGATAATTAATATACAATTAGTTAAGTGAACTTATTCCAAAAAATAACTTAGCATGTACTTACTTAGAGGATAATGCCTCATCATACAGACAAGTCAACACATCTAGCTTAGAAGAAGGGTCATATCCCCAGGTTTAAGTAGTCAAGGGTCAAATCTTTTGTGTCTAATGTCGAGTAAGCGATATATTCACCGACTTTTCTTATCCATTCATCTTCTGTCTTGTATATTTGGAAGCCCTAACTACAATCAACCACATTTAGTCATTTATTAACTACATACTGAAAACTATAGGGCAATGTCATTTTTTGAGTATACTAATCCAGCTTTGCCTTTTTATATGATAGATAACAAATTTATGTGAAGGTCAGCAACAACTGAAGGCACCTCTCAGAATTGACGACATCCAGTTGTGTTCTTTGACAGTTTGTTCCGATTGGCCCTTCCTTATTTCAAAAATCTGGTTATACCATTTATACCAAAAAAAATCTCTATAAGCAAGCAGGCAATGAGGAAAAGATAAACGTTTTCACTATGTCATCAGAATCAAGTTTGGCGTGAGATATTATCATTACAATGCAAATAAACTCTCTTTATACTACAAATCATAAGCTTGCAACAATCTTGGAACACCAAACTAACCATAACTAGGTACTGCAAATCAGATTTATAAGTGAGGAGCCAATGCATCAATGCAATACAAAATAATTCCTAGGTTTTGCACTGGCACACCTATATTTAATATGTCTTCATTATCACTCTCGGGATTTTTCCATGATGCTTGATATAGATAGAAGCTAAATTCAAAACAATTATATATGACACTTTCTGGAGGTAGATGAAATCAAGTGTATAGATCATTAGATACATAGGAACTTGCATAGACATGCATCTTTATCACAAAGTATTTGGAAGCCTTTAAGATATAGTTTTCTTTGTTTTTTCACACTGTCATTTTCACTATAATTTTCTTTGTTTTATCATAATGACCTTGTCCGTGGGAAAGAGGATTTGCTAGTGATAGTGGTAACTACACACCATGGCGCTATACGGCGATGCAAGCCGTATATACCCGTTTTAGCTTGTTTTCCTAGTAGAGCACGGATTTTTGGTGTACACAACTGGTTTCGGGATTTTGAAAACAAATAGTTTTTTGTCGTCCTTTTTTTGCGTTGACTTTTACTGAATATTTTTTCAATTAAGAATGCTTCCCTTGACAAGATGTTGTTGATGAAGAACTGATAATCGTCCTTGATCTCCCAGTCGCCATCGGAGGGAGAGGTGAGTAGAGTAGCAGCACCAGGTTGGAGGCGACGTTTCTCGGCATACACATTTGTCGCATCTGCCAAAGGACTACAAACCAAATGAACCATTAGATTCGGGTCGATGGTCGGTTTCTAAAAATGCCAACCACTGTAAAAAAAAATACGTGATTAAAATTTAGTTATAGTTAATGCCACGAAAAATGCAATAGATGCACATTAATTTTCTAAGATAGTAAGAAATTCATTTGATTAACTAGTGGTTGTTTGTTTCCTGCATAATTGTGTATTGAGACCTCCTTGATTTTCGAACCCGTGAACAATTTTTTAAACCACATACGCAATTTTTCGAATATGTGAGCACTTTTTAAATTTGTGAACATTTTAAAAAATACTTGAAATTGTTCTTTTGAACTCGTTAACATTGTTAAATAGAGAAAAAAGGTAAATGAAAATATGAAGAAAAAAATAAGTGAAAAAGTAAAAGAAAAACTCACGTGCGTGCACTGGGCACTGCCGCACTGATAGCTCGTAGGTAGATCGCAGCGATCAGTAGGCTTCTGTGCGATGGGCTAGGCCCATGAATGGTCAGCGTTTCCGAGGCGAATTTTCCCTCGCTAGAAGCGATGCATTTATTTATTTTTGAACGGTAAGGTCCCGAAGGACGTGGATTCTGCACTAAATCAGCGGAAAAAAGAAAATGCGTTTGTGAAATCAACCCATTGCTTAAAAAACAATTTTCAAAATGTCAAAAAAATTGAAAATAAAAATTTCGAATATACTTCAAGACAATTTATGTTACCACAAAAAGTTTAAAGATATTTTTTGTGACTTGTTCAAAAAAGACAAATGCGGGCGCTCCAAAATGACTTTGTATGAGACATTTTTTTATCTTTTTTTTTCACATGTCACAAAAAATATCTTTTCTCCGTGAAACTTTTTGTGCTAACACAAAATGTCCTGATGTATATCCGATTTTTTTTGTAATTTTTTGACATTTGAAAAGTTTTTAAAAATGCTTTACACAACGGGTGCATCTGCACCCGTGATCCGAAACGTCGTGTCAGAATTGAAGCATCCTATGCAAGTGTAAATGGGTAAGCAACCTATCAAAGCTAGTAACTTTTTAACCAAAAAACATGCTTAATTAAAATAATAATTGGAACATATTTATAAAAGAATTGAAATATATTTCATGTCTACAAAAAGAGTGTATGTATGTCAAGTATAATGTTTAATCAAGTTATAAAAATGTTCCTATCAAAAGTTGCACTTTTTTTCTTTTTTGAAATATATTTCGGTGTATGTGAAAACGACCATGTATGTCAATAAAACATCCATACAGACCAAACAAAATATTCACACTACTTCTGAAAAATATTCATTCTTGATAGGAATACGTAACTCAATTATGTTTAGCTTTAATGATTTAGGGAAAAAATGATGCGACAACAAAATATAAAGATCCATGAGGAAAAACTAAAACATATAAATGTGTGTAGAATGGTATATGTGGAAAAACTATCATGAAAAAAGACAAATAGAAAATTAAAATAATAAATAAATATAAAAGGTATGTAAAAATGGTAAAATTGTAAAGGATAAGATAGAATAAAACCAGAGACGTGAAAAATGGCAAAAATAAAAATGCTACTGGGTTGTCAGCGTGTGTGGAGGGGTGTGAGAGGAGTGTCCTTCCCCTTTTCTTAAGGTGGGGAGTCTGACCAGATGTTTTGGAGATTTTTATTCCTTAGAAAAAATGTAGATCTTTAAAATAATAATAAGAAACCAAATTTGCATTCGTGAGGACCTGAATGTGGGTGGTTGGGTTGTGTATCCACTTCCCTAACCATGTTAGTTGGTCTCACTTCTTACTATAGAGCTTGTTTGATTTGTATGATTAGAAATCGTAGGATTTTTCCTATTGCCTCACATAATTTCATATGAAAATTTCCCTTAGGTACAACCTTATGAATTTTTCCCTTATTTAATTTCCATGATAACCATGTCAAGAACTTATTCAGTCACACAAATTTATGTGTTTTTCTTGTGGTGCAAACAATAACTTCTATTATGTAGGATTCAATATGGCATTACCCCAATCCTAGGGTCTCTTTGCTTTAAAGGACTTTCATAGATATTTTGGAGAATTCTATACCTTAGTAATATATTGTATAGGATTTGAACCAGAATTCTATACACCGCTTGCCCTTTAGCATTATGTCTAGGTGTGGATTCGACTTTGCGACACGCAACTCATGGTGGACCCTGACACGTTGGTTCGGCGTTGGACAACCCACTTACAGTACACCTCTAGATTGTTCTACAACATCCTCTTCCAAGGGTCAATTGTATCAAGATCGTGGAAACTGAACTTGAAGTCGTGGGTACTCCTCGGGTGTAGTTTTTCATCAAACCTGCTTGTCAGGAAAGATGTTGGATGGGTGATCGTCTCACACAATGTAGACTTCCACATCTCGTGTCTTGTCCGTTGTGTGACTAGTCGGTAGAGACGACAACACACATCTTGGCCGGATCCCCTTTCTCGAGGTGGATCTGGGAGCATCGCAAGGCGGCCGTCTTCGACAACGCGTGATTGTTTGTGGCCTCTCGGTTTGAGCCGAGACAAGTTCATGGGCAAGCGCGGGGTCTCGAGGTTTTCGCCAACCTCTTCCTTGGGTTAGCTCATGTGGGTTGAATTGTATGATCTGGTGTTAGTGCTCTATTGTAATTGTACATAGACCTTATTTTCAATCAATGCAATGAAACACAATGCTTTATGTGTTCTCGTGAAAAGTAAGTTTTTTTCGAAAACTTCGGAATGCTTTCATTCGTTTTTGAAAGCTTGGGAATGCGAAGATGATATATAGTTGGCCTTGAAGTTCCGATTCCTAAGGACGAGCCATGTTATTGGTAATTGATACGTCCATTTTGCATCACTATTTTGTATCATAATTTACTGTTATTCATTGATATATTTCATATTAGAATGCAATATTTATATTATTTTATCTTATTTTGCATGTTTGATGATTATTGGGGAATTAACTGTTGGAGCCTGAAATCAGCTGGAAAAAGCACCGTCAAGATACTATATTTCTGCAACTCCAAAAATTCCGATAAAACTCAGGGGATATTATTTTGCGAGAAGACAAGAGGAGCCAGAAGATGGACCAAAGGGGGGCCACAGGGTGGCCAGACGGCACCCAGCCGCGGTCCACCCCTGGACCATGCATGGGGCCCACCTGGTGGCCCTGTGCCGCCTCCGGCTCCCCCCTTTCGCCTATATGACCCCTCTAACCTAAAAACATCGGAGGATGCTTCGAAGAAATATTCCGCTGCCGCCTCGGGGGCGGAAACCACATAGAGAGAAAAGCTCTCTGGCAGGGAGAAATCTGGCGGGGAAATTCCTTTCCGGAGGGGGGAAATCGTCTCCATCGTCATCGTCATCGCCACGGGCTTCATTGGGAACATCATCCACAGCATCTTCACCGCCAGCACCATCATCACTGCCGCTCCACTTCGTTCCACTGAGACATCTAGGGTTCCTCCTTGCGTAGTTTATTGGGATTACTTTTCCTGTGTTGATTACTTGTCGTAGTTGATGCTATTGAGTTTTATCGGTGAATTACTTTTATGTCCAGATTGTTGTTCATCACTTTATCAACTTTGATCATGTTCCAAATGATGTCTCGTGAGTAGTTCGTTTAGTTCTCGAGGACACGGGAGAAGTCTTGGCACTAGTAGTGGAATTATGTTGAGTAGTATTTAATGGTTTGATATTTAAGTTTTGGTGTCGTGTGAACATCGACTATGTGATACTTCACCTTTATGGGACTAGAAGAATGCATTGTGTATTTAATTTACTTATTGTGGGGCTGCCGGAGCGACAGAAATCTAAACCCCCGTCGGTAAGCTATTGCACAAGGGAGTGTAGGATCTCAGAGTTTAAGGTTGTGGTTAGCTAGTTCTTAAATACTTTCTTACATTTGTGGATGCTTGTAGGAATGTTTAATCACAAGTGTGTACTGGTCCAAGTAAGGGTGGTGCATTAGCATAGGTTTACCCACACAAAACTTATCAAAACATTGAAGACTAATCAGCGGTATGAAGCAAAAGTGACTAGACGAAATTCCCGTGTGTCCTCAGGAACGCTTTATCCATCATAAGTAAAACAACCGGTTTGTCCTTTGTGCTAAAAGGATTGGGCCACTTGCTGCAATTATTATTGCTCTCTTTTATTTACTCATACTTTATTTATTTGCTATTATAAAAATCCATAAAAACTTGTCTGTTAGTATTTGCACTGAAACCTTGCGCGAAACTATGCCAACACCTTCTGCTCCTCGTAGGGTTCGACACTCTTATTTATCGAAAGTACTACGATACACCCCCTATACTTGTGGGTCATCAATAATTCACTTATTTGCTGATGCCACATAAAGAGTATAAAAACAACACTCGATTCCGAGCAAGAACCAATGGAGCGGAAAAGAACATAGCAATCGAATATATCGGGCCATCTTCCTTTTTCCAGCGTCGCTGCTGTTGCTTGTCACCATGGTTTTCTTGCTCTCTTTCTCTACATGCTGCGTCGATGTGCAATTCTATAAATATAAAACTTTTAGCATTTATTTTCTATGGTTGTCTAAAACACCATACACGTGCAATTCTATAAATATAAAACTTGCAACAAAGTAAATTGTGAGGAAGTCAAGGAGTTAGGGAAAGATATCACAAACACGAAGATGTATCCCGAGGTTTGGATAGTTGGCGTTATCCTACATCCTTGTTGGAGAAATCTAGCACATCAAGAGCAACCTAGTAATCCTTCAGGTAGGACAACAAGTCCTTACTCAACCATTAAGATGGGATCTCCACACTATCCTTTGAGGCAGAAGCACATGGCGCACGGTGCATGGCTCAAGTGCAATCTTGAAGGACTAGTGCAAGATCCCTGCCAAAACTCGTCACCGTAGGTGTATATCGAAATGTATCTGGAACGAGGAGACCATTCTTAGGCGAAGACGACGACATCTTCTTGCCTCCGCTATCAAAAACCCTAAGCCTAGGCCTAGCAATGGCTAGGACCAACAACACGCCGGACGAGGAACGACAACTGGATCTAGTTAGTTGAGGGGTGGCGATGCCAAACCAATTTCTTACAAGATTCATGTGTGAATACGGTGCGTGACACCTCAATTTTTTTTCAAGATTTATGTGTGAATTAGATGAGAACAACGGGACATTTTGGCCCTAGATCCGCGTGTGGGCGATGCTAGGGTTGAGAGCTTGCGTGTGAGCCGTCCGGTCCGGGCTGCCCATGGCCAAGTAAACCTCAGGGCGATGCTAGGGTCACAAGTTGAGTGGGATGGACTTGAAGAGCCTTTGCATTTGGTGCGGATGCCGTTGTTCTTCTACTTTATTCTTGTTCTTTGCTTGATGTAATGATCTTGCTAATGGAAATCTCGTCGTATCACTAAAAACACAAGCCTGAAGCAAGGCATCACTGCTCGTCGGCGTCGCTTTGGTTTGTTGAATCGCATACACACGTCTTCTCGGCGCCTGAAGTGCGATGGCCATCTAGCTCTGATCTCTCCACTCATCTTGTTGTGACCATTATTTTTCTCCTAGACGATGATTAGAGCGCGTTAAAAAAAGGACAATATCGTTCTCGCAAAAAAAAAAAAAAAAGAGAGGACAATATAGAACGTTCCCAAGATGCAGAAGGGACACGCTCGCTAGTGGCCGTTTCCTTTCTTTACCAGGCAGGCCCCATGTGATCGATCCCGTATCAAGCCAGCCCAACCAGATCCGCACACGCGTGACCACTCTAGTCCGCGTCTCGCTTCTTCCTCCTCCCCTCCAGTGCCGCCGGAGACGAGACTGGACCGCCCGCCCGTGCGATCTCCGGTCCGGCGATTCCCGCCGCACCCTCGGTACGAACAACCCAGCAACTCCCCCATTCCCTCCCCGCGTTAATCTGCTTTTACGGGGCTTTGCTTCCTCTTATTTATTCGTCATTCCTGAGATCTCTTGTGATACTGGGATTAGTTCCGCGTGAGAATCACCGTGATTTACTAGGGTTCGATTCCCCCGCCCTCTTGGGAGGTGTGATTAGGTGACCCAAAACCGGCTTTATCGTTCCAAGGAATAGGAACTCGGTTGCATTGATTATTCCTTTTTACATATCCATGATGTTCTGAAGCTGTTCTATTGCGTAAGAATACAGTAGAACTAGTTGAATTCGGCGCGGCGGCACGCCGCGGCCTTTGTGAGAATTTTTTTGTATTGTATGTGCAGTAGTATTAGATACAGTAATGTAAAATTATACAGGACATTATATCTATTTCAGTGCAGTTAGTTTCTTTAGTACAAAGTGTTTCTAAGCTTGGGATTTATCCAGTAATTATTTTGGGGCACTGTAGTTTTGTACAATGAGTTGTTGATTGAGGTTACAGGAAATGTAACAAAAGATATATCCATGGAAATGTGTCAAATAATAGTGATTGTAGATTGACCGTGTGTACATATTACGGCACAGAGCATGAATAAGACAATGTTTTTCTCTTAATACTATAGCTTATTTGGAATTTTAGCAAGATAAGATACAATTTGCTTTCTGCAATGAGACCCAAGTTTTTCAATGTATTCCTCCTATCACAATTGAATTAAAGTTCAACATGAGTCCATGACTCCTCGTAGCCATTGTATTATCTATCTATTTTCTCATCGTCCATAATCTAAATAAGTTGATGTTGCATATGTTTTGAAGCTGAACTACCAGTTTTTGTTTGTTTCTTTTTAAATTCATGGACAGAGGCAATGTAGCTATTTTACATATTTATAAATTATGTTGTATCTGACAATAATTAAACTAAGACCAACCAATTAATATTCACTTTGTACATTGATCAGCTAGGGAGTAAGGTGGCTGTGCATGGTACATAAAATTATTACTATTAAATGCGTGTTGTCACTGTTCGACACTACTATCTTTTCATATCGTGCATAGTTGTATGACTAAAAGAGCATGACTTATTCTGAAGTTCGAAAGTTCAATTCTTCAGCTAAGTCACATCCATAAATTCGATGAAGACATGAACAAACAAATCAATTTCAGTAACACACCATGCCAATATGCCTTCAAGTGCAGGGGCATACCTTGCATACTTGAATCTAATTGTAGGACTTGCTTTTCTAGTTGTTTCATCTGCTCCATTTGAGCTCCTGCTACCGTTCTTGGTCTACTCCTCTTTCTACTTGTTCGGTGGCTGATCTTGGCCTCCTCCTTCCCTGTTCTCTGTCCTAACAAAAATCTTTTGCTGCCCAGTAGTTGGCAATCTCTTACGCAGCTCCCTCATGGTGCAGCTAGCTCCCTCTTCTAAATTAAGACTTTTCTCACTTTGCCTCTTCTCTAGGATATATCCTTCCACAAAAAAAACATTTAACAATATAAACAAAAGAGCATTATCACCTTTTTTGAATTTTGAATTTAAAGAGCATTATTGGCATGGTGTGTTACTAAAGACACGCCGCGCCTTTAGTGAGAAAGAGTAGTGACATTTTTGGTAGAAGTTAAAATATGTTGGGAGCCAATCTATATACAGCACTACATATTGACTAATACTTGGTTACAAACCCTTGGTTACAGAGCACGAAATAGTGAAGTATTTGTCGATCATGGAGATAAAGTGCAATGACTGTTACAAACCCTTGGTTACAGAGCCCTGTACGATGACTGTTACATCGGAGTAATCTTCCGAAAGGATCATTGCAGGCAAGGAAGCAATAAGAAGAAGGAGAGACCATAGCCTCATGCTCGCACCACCTGCAAATCCACCAAACAGACAACCAGAATGGTTCAGACCCATTATGCTCTCTAAATAACGCAATTAGTTGGTATGGAAAGGTCCAATGTTCTACTGTATTGGCATAGCTGAAAGTGACAGCCACAGGTTCATTTTCTTATATATGTCTCATCTTCCAAGTTTTAAGAGGTCAATTCATTATCAGCTTAGCTTTATTCATGTGAGCCTAAACACTTTGTCACTTTCAGTACCCAGAAATGCCGTCAGTCTTTTTAGAGAAAGATATTCATTTTAACACACACAAAAAACTTTATTTTCAACTCATACATAGTTGTTAAAAAAAAGAGAAACTTTATCAATTGGAGAGTAAAGTGCAATCCTGCATATCCCCGAAATTCTCATGTGAAAAAATTCAACAAAATACGCCCCAAAATACTGAAGAAAGGGGACCTTTTCACATAGAAATGATCAACAAACTTACACCTCTTCTGCTAAAATTCAAGATAATTCAGTAACCCGGTTCATCTCAGAGAAAACTAAACATAGCAAGCTCAGCGTAGCCCAAGGAAAAGCCCAGCTGACTCTGAACCAAGAACGCGCTGTGCTGTCGCAGGCTCATCTAATCCTGGAGCAAACTCAAACCAGCGAAGCAACCAAGACCAGCTGAGGTGCATGGCGGCCGATTCGTAACTAAGCTGTACAAAAAAAAGAAGGGACAAATCAAGAGAAATGGAGCTGACCATTAATTACCTGGACGGCCTGAACCTGGAACCTACAGCCGAGCCAAATTAACGATGCTTTGAAAGCTGGCTCGGTGAATCCCAAGAGAAAGAACGCTCCAAGAACTCTCCTAATCACATAGTGGCGGTGGCGCTGCTAACGAATTGACTTGCAGGAAGATCTGAGACGGCGCTGAATCTTGGCCGGGATCTTGGGCGGCTAGGGTTGGTCGTGGGGCTTCGGATGGGAAGCTCCACGCCATGGGATCGAGAGAGGGCGTGGAGATGGCATCGGGGCGGTGGTCCGCGGCGCGACGGCTGGCTGGAGACGGCCGGAATCGACCGGTGACGGGAGGCGACGGAGAGGGGATCGGGAGAGGAGGAGTCTGGAATGGAGGGCCCGTTAATGGTTTGCAGTAAGGTCCCTGGGTCTTAGGGGTTAGCTTATATGTAGGAAGGACCAAATTATAATTTTCAGCAAACTCATGGGCTTTTTCGCAAAAAGGCCGGCGGTACTGTTCAACACTGTAGCATCTACAGTGACCGGAGCGCGGAGAGAGCGCAGAATCGCTCGTCTTTCATATACTTAGTAATTCAGTGTGGTGGCTTCAATCAATAGACGATGGCAGACTGATCTTAGTTGTTTAGCATGCCAGTCTGTCTTAGTCCCTATCTTTATTTTATCAGTATATATCTCCAACTGTGATTACTGGATGTTGGAAGTTCATCTTACCCTGTATTGGCAGTTTTATTTGTATATCGTTGGCATTCTGAGATGATTTTTTTCAAGTTCAACAATAGGCACTAGAACTTGGCTACTAATCTAGTGGTGTCTGGTACGACCTATCTGTGCTGGTATTTACTGTTATACTTACGGCAGCTACTTTCCCATGTTAGGTGCACAACTGAAGGCAGGCAGTTTTGTACATTGAAACTAGCATTAGACCCTACATGATAAGAAAACATGGCACCAGGAAGCAAGGCGGAGCAAAAGGCAGCATTAGATGCTGGGGCATGGATGTTCAATGTTGTGACTTCGGTTGGCATCATCATGGTCAACAAGGCCTTAATGGCTACACATGGGTTTAGCTTTGGTAAGAATAGACTGTCACGCTTTGGTACTTTTATCTGTAGAACATCTGTATCACTTGAATCTCAAACTAAACTGCCCAACTGTGTTCCCTACCAACCATATAATGGTTCTGTGGACTTTGCCTTTCCCTCTGCTGCTTTTCCTAGTATCACACTGATCAATCTAGGACGGCACACATGTATACTTATCTAAATTTTGTTCGACTTATAATTCTATTTCGTCTATTATGACATTTGTCATGGGACATTGAACTGGTTGAACTTGCATATCTACAAGCTTGGACTCCATGGAACATTGAACTGTTTGTTTGAACTAGGGTGGTATAAATATATCTGTATCTAAATTTGTCTGGATTTTTAGGTCTGATTATTTCAATAGAAATACCATGACATTTACCATGGAACAACTGGTTGAATTTGCAAATTCACAAATTGAGAGACATCAAATTTGAAATAAATTAGACATTTTGAATTCTAATGGAGATGTAGTGATGTGATTGATAGAATTTATGGGAGCATTAAAAAACTGTAAGCCACTAGTGCACCCCTGTGTTCAGATTATAACATTGCAGAAATTTTATTATAACTAATTTTATAAGCGCTGATGACCATAAGTCCATAAATGGAGTATGTGCATTGTTTTGTTGATGATTTCTTTTTCTGGCAACTAATATCTCTTACTATTTTTTTCATTGGGACAGCTACAACATTGACTGGGTTGCATTTTGCAACTACCACTTTGATGACTTTGGTAATGAAATGGTTAGGATATGTTCAGCCATCTCATTTACCTCTGTCGGAACTAGTAAAGTTTGTCTTCTTCGCAAACCTATCAATTGTTGGGATGAATGTAAGCTTGATGTGGAACTCTGTTGGCTTCTATCAGGTAAAATACCACTCCTATTTTGTACAATTTATAAGCATAGTTTATATACTAAATTGTTTTTCACCATTTTCTGTCTTCAGATTGCGAAGCTATCTATTATTCCACTCCTATGCATTATGGAGGTTCTATTCGAAAATTTCCGTTACTCGAGGGATACAAAGCTTAGTATACTGGTTGTCCTTGTAGGTGTAGGAGTGTGTACAGTTTCTGATGTTAGTGTGAATGGGCAAGGATTGGTAGCAGCCATAATAGCAGTTTGCGGCACTGCATTGCAACAACACGTAAGTATTCAGAATGTCAGTGAATTCATTTCGTTTGCTACCGTATATTATATGTTATTTCTGTTGGTGGGCATCTGCTTATAGCATATCAGTATCTTATTCCTGGTTCCTACCATACCACATGTTTATTTCTGCCTATAGTTCAGTCTTTGTAGAGTCCAGGCTTTCATGTAGGTCACTAATTCTCTTCTTAAACTGCAACGTGACAACATTGACTGATGCCTTAGCTACAATTCCTGGTTATGATAAATAAAAGATACTAGACTGGGTCTGTATGACATCTAAAGTAAAGCTTGCATTTGAAGTCTTAGGTTATTGTGCATATTTTATTATTTTATTTCTTCTTAGCCGAGGTTCTTGATGATTCTCCAGTATCTCTTTTATAGCATTTTCTTATACTGCAATTTTTTTGCCACCTAAAAAGATAGCAAGTACTACTAGCTAGTACTAATTAGTAAAAGGTTCTACTTATTTATCACGTATTTAGTTGTGACCACAGAAGTTTTGTCCTATACTTCCAGTTTATTTGCATGTTTGTCAGAACTCTTACTTTTTTTGTATTAAAATTATTGTTCTTATCCTTTATTTTGCAGTATGTCAATTGCCTTCAACGGAAATACTCGCTCAATTCACTCAAACTCTTGGGTCATACTGCACCAGCTCAAGCAGCTTCGCTGTTGATATTAGGCCCATTTGTTGACTTTTGGCTGACCAGGAATAGAATCGACACTTTTCACTACACCAGCACAGTGACGGTATGTTACCAAATGAAGAGAATATATGGCATCATGATACTTGCCAACATTCAGTTCTGCATCATTATATTACTGTATCTCACTTGTTGATATTTTTTTGCTTTTAAAACTGGAATGCTGCATGATTAAGGTTGGAAATACATCATATAGGAAATACAGATTACTGTAGCTCATTTTTTATTGCATTTGTTTGCTTTTAAAATTAAAATATGGCATTATTATGAATCACTATGTTTAATACTCAGTTACTCAAAAGTATCTAGTTGTCTGCAAATTTAGGTAGTAATATATATAATAAACATAATAGATTGCTCGGTATTTGGAAATTGTACTTTGAACCTTCAAAGACGTGAATGACTGCTGGAGATATTCTTTGTTTTGTGTCAATTCTTCTACTTATCGTTTGCTTTTGGACATCACCGTTTTCATTGTTGACTGACTCTTTTTCCTCCGCCCACTTTTCAGTTCTTCATTGTGCTGTCATGCGTGATTGCAGTTGGAACCAATCTCAGCCAGTTCATATGCATTGGGAGATTCACGGCCGTCACATTTCAAGTGATCGGCCACATGAAGACTATTCTGGTGCTAACCCTGGGATTCCTCTTCTTTGGGAAAGAAGGCCTTAATTTCCACGTTGCGATCGGGATGGTCCTCGCCGTGGTTGGGATGATATGGTACAGCAGCGCATCTTCGAAACCCGGAGGCAAGGAGCGGCAGGGTGTACCCAGCGAGAAGGCGCAGAAGTCGTCGTCGTCGTCACAGTCAGAACTGGACGATAAAGTATGAGATGGAAGCCTCCGTAGTTCTTATCATCAGCTATTTATATGTCGCTCCCGTCTTATATCAAATTATTAAAAGGATCACGAGAATTTTCCTCCCTGTACACACGGTTCCTTCGAGGAATGTTTCTACGGATCAAGTTGTTAGAAATGTAGGCCACAGAAGAAAAGAGGGTTCACAATTTCTCAGGAAATACTCCTACATAGCTTACGTGGGCAGACGTTTTCAGTTCCAAGACTTTGTAATTCCATCGCTGTTGTTCCTTGACGATCTTAATATACGCATTTACATCTTACTTAGAGAAATTGGAAATAAGCTGTAAACACTGCTACTGTTGCGTGTCCTCTGCTCCTTGGCACTTGGCACACTGGCAGGACCAGGAGACCCGTGCTCGCCGTTTCGCGGTCTGCCGACAGTGAGCGCTAGCTGTCGCTGCTGAGCGCTGATTAGTTATGAGCTGCATTGCTTCTTCAGCATTACCGATATTCGACGTGAACTGGGTAATGTCAGTGCAGATGGACGTGATCAGATCTGGCCCGACCACCGCGCCGCTGCACTCTGACAGTCTGACGCCATTTCAGCCGAGAACGGTGAGATGCAATGAAGTTTATCAAGAACAGATCAAATTGGAGCGTCCCCTTGTGTGTGCAGGGAAAACAAATCACGTCTCGTCCAGTCGCGCCAACTACTTGTCACTGGCCGTTCTTCGGTAGCCCTACAAGCGTGTGTATCGAATGACGTGTGGGCCATTTTGGTTTGGCAGCTGCACACCTTCGTATGGACAGTTCTAGTCCAAGCTTGGGCCGTCCTACAATGATGGCAAATTGAAAGAAAGATACTTAAAGTCAATATTGTGTGATTTAAAATTTAAAATTTGCATAGATTTGCCTTCAACTAGGCTATCTCCTTCTCCCCTTTACGATACGATCTCCTCTGGGAAATGTTCCACCATTTTCTCCTCGGCGTGCCCATTGGTCCGACATGGCTCCGGAGTCATGCCCTTTAGAGGCGTGGTAGACCATGGCCCGTCGATGGCAAGTTCCCTCTTTTGATAGGTTTAGAATTTTTTTTTGCGAGGGCAAGAGGCAGCCACACATCCCTCTTGTAAAAAAAAGTGTCCCCCCCATACCCATTTCGATGGAATTTGTTTCGATTCCAATAGGAAAGCGAGTTAAAGAGGAGTTCGTGTGTTCGGAGTCCGCCTACTTCTATGGCCTGGCCCAGTTCGGTGGTGGCAAAGAAGCTAGTCAATAAGGGTGGTGATCTTTTTTCGACGCAAGGATGTAGCCTTCATCTCAGTCGGGCCCTCTAATAGGTGGCAGATTTGGGGTCTGCAAGGCACAAGGCATGTTTGTAGCCAACGCTCAATGATGGCTTGGATGAATATATCGTAAGCGATAAACAGGTATCGTGGATCACAAAGCTTCTACGAGGTGGTGTTTCAGATCCAAATGCGAGGGGTGTTTGCTTATTCTTTCTCGGAAGGTTGCTTTGGCATCAATGGGTTAAGATGGCATGCAGTGGTGATGATCACGAAAGGCTCGGGACAGGGTGTTTTTTCTTCCTTTACTCAGGTTATATGTGTTTTTGTGCTGGGGCAATAGTCCACTTATCCTCCTTATAGATTTTCACTTGCATGTGTACACATATATATGCAAGTTTTTTACATAACTCTTGGCGCAAATATGTATGCTACGATGTAGGATTTGAAAAAAAAACGTGGACTATTGTACCGTATTCACATTTGAAATCTTTACATGTGTGTACACAATTAAAACTCAAATTACTTCAGCTCTTTCTAAAGATATTTGGGGAAATGCGTCGAGCATATTGATAATTACCAGCTGCTCCTTTGACTCGAATGCACATCAATTTTTGAGTTCCACTGTTATCTACTACATTTAAAATGGTCCAAGGTTAAATCACATTATTTTGGTTTTAATTTGTTATTGCAATGCAAAAGGGTGAAAGAAATGTCATCCTTTTAGAAGAAAACACAAGGCGACTTTTATCTTCAACACCCATTTTAGTCTAGGGAGTTATTGGAGGTTTGTGTGTAGAGTGCGCCAAGTTGAATTTGGAAGTTGCTTTTGTAGTTACCGTGAAGGAGGATGTTGGGCCTATGATGCATTTTATTCTGAGGTCGATAGTTTTGGATGAAGCATACTACTTTGAGATGCCCCCCCCCCCCCCCCCCCCCCCCCCCACCCCACCCCCACCACACACACACACGCACACAATTGTGAAGTATACGACCTAGTTTAACAACGACAATTTTAGATATACTACACTGTTATTTGTTATTTTGAAAATCTTTGAATTTGATAGTCTGTTTTTTCATAATTCATATGCATATTAGATACTCCCCGCATTCCAAAATATAAGTTGCCCTTAAATTTCGCTGATCAACGACGTATAACTTTGACCACGATTTATACTTTTTAGAATATCCACAAAACAGTATAATGCTATATAAAATGAAAGAACATTTTGCATCCAACGGTACCATCTATACATTTCAACCAATATAATTTAGTATATATTAGCGGTCAAAGTCGAGCATCAAAGACCAGTATAAAAATAACGCACCTTATATTTTGGTACGAAGGGAGTATTGAACATGAGGTGTTCCGTAACAAAAATTTCCAGTCGACACACTCAACCGTGCGAAGATGGCAAGCAAGTGACAATGGTTAGAGATGAGTCAGAGTGATGCAAACGAGACTAAATGACTTTACAAGGTATAAAACATGAATTTACACTCAATTGCAATGTCATGTCATTTCGAATCTTACGTGATTTTGTTGTAGAAAAGTTTATTTAAGTGCGCCTTTAATAAATAAAGCTATTTTTAAAGAGGTTTTGAGTCCTCTGATACATGGCGTGAAGGAGTCTTTCGGGGAAATCTTATAGGATCAAAGCTACATTTGGCATCACGATGGATTGTGATTAATGATCTCATTCGTGCAATCATTTTTTGAATGTTTTAATGCTGGTTTGTTCCATTTTTGTGTGTGGTTAGTTTCTTCACTGGATTGTAAAATAAACTCGCCAAAATTGTTTCAACAAATCGCCATTTATTCTTCATCCCAAATAAAATGACATACAAAAAGTTCTCAATCCTACAATACTTATATGAAGATCTCTGTAACCAAAGAGGCACTTAGATCGAGACGTTGCAACAGAGATGGTTGGAATTAATCGCCATAACGCTACGCTAAAAGCATAGCTATTTGTATTGAATTCAATTAAACCACAACTAATTTCCCTTCCCCTCATTTAAAGCACAACTCCTTGTATTTTGGAAGTCAATTAAACTACATAGATTGTTAGAAGTAATCTCCACTAGCTGAAAACAAGGAAACGTCCCGCTGTAAAAAAATAAATTTAAAAAGCAAAGGAACATCACGGTGACAGACAATCCGCCTGGCGGTCCGATCAGCCCATCACATGACGATTCTCGAGCCCACAGGGCTCCACCTAAGCCCGGTCAGACCAAGCCCACCCAAACACAACAACAAACCGAGATGGCGAGTCCCCCACGCAGACAACTGTCTAGGATCACCACCGTCGAATCGTATTCCACGCGGACCAGGTCCTGGTGCACCAGCCGAGAACCCGAAACAAGCTCCGGTAGAGGCATGCGGGTAGCTCACGAACACCGAGCCCACCCCGTCTTGGCTAGAGAAACCCTAAGGCAGAGCACAGGTTCGCTGCCATATAACAAGCTTCTCCCCCGTCGCGGTGTCTCCCCGGCTAAGAGAGTCGTGTGCCCCCGCGTGTTATTCTATGCCTACGGACTCTCTTTGTATCATTGATTACCAACGACTCCTTTGACTCGGATGCACATCATTTTTTCGAGCTCCACTACTATGTGCTACATTTAAAGGGACTGAGGTTAAATCATACTGTATTTATTTTGATCTCAATTTGTTATTTCAACGCAAAAGGATAAAAGAAATATCATATCTTTAGAAAAAAATGTGTGTTTTATCTTCAATACCCATTTTAGTTTGGGGGTTGTCAAGGTTTTTATGTGCAGAGGTCGCCATGTTGAATTTGGATGTTGCTTTTGTAGTTCGTACCGAAGGATGATGATGGGTCTACGATTTATTTTGTGGTTCATAGTTTTCGATGAAGCCATGAATACTACTTTCAGATGCCCCTCCCCACATTTTGTGAAGTATACGACCTAGTTTAACAACAACTATTTTATATATACTTGCACTATGAGTTACTTGCTATTTTGAAACTGATGGAGTTTAATAATGTGTTTTTCATGATTGAAATACGAATTAGAATATTTAAAAAATATGTCGGTGAACTCAACTGTGCGAAGATGCAAGCAAGATGGTGGACAAGTGATAATGGTTAGAGACGAGTCAGAGTGGTGCAAACAAGACTAAATGATAGATCAAGCACAGTGTTTGACATCTTTGATTTGCAGGACAAAAAACACATTAATTGGACAACACATAATTACAATGTCATGCATTTTGAATCTTACATGATTTCTTACGCTCGACATCACGATGAATTGTGATCGGTGATCCTATTTGTCCAAAAAAAAATCCTATTGAATTGTTTATATGATAATTTCTACATCGGATTATAAAATAAACAAGCCTGGGCAAATCTCAATTGATTCTTCAAATCAAACAACTGACATATGAAAAGTTCTTTATGATGTAATCCTATAACCGTCGTACCGAAAACCTTCAAATCAAATCAAATCACAGATTGAGATGATGCAACAGAATAAAATGAGACCAGCATGGGAGGGGACCCTACGGTATTATATCAAGTAGAAACCGCGGGGCACAATCTGCAGCGCTCGCGGCCGACCACTCGCCGCTGGCCCACTGGTCGGCGCTCAGTTCCTATGTTGCAGTAGAGATTGTTGGAATTAATCGTCATAACGTCATGCTAAAAGCACAACTCTGTGTAGTATTTTGGAAGTCAATTAAACCACAGTATTTTTGGAAGTAAAATTACGCCACAGCTCTTTGTAATTTGGAAGTCAATTAAATCAAGGAACGTCACAGTGGTCGGTGGCAGACACGAATCCGGGCTGGCGGTCCGGTCAGCCCATCCCAAACCCACCGGTCAAGAACGTCCCAGACGATTCTCGAGCCCACAGGGCTCCACCCAAGCCCCCTCCGACCCAGCCCACCCCAATGAGATGGCGAACCCGTACGCGGACAACTGTCCAGGAGCACCACCACCTGTCGAACGAATCGTCTCCCACGCGGACCCGGTCCTGGTGCACCAGCCGAGAACCCGAAACAGGCAGGCGGGTAGCTCACGTACACCGAGCCCACCCCGACTCGGGCAGAGAAACCCTAGGCAGAGCACGGGTGCTGTGCGCTGCCATATAACCACCTTCTCCCCCGTCGCGGCGTCTCCCCCGGTCGAGAGAATCCGTCGTGCTTCTCCGCCTACGGCGTCTCCTCTCTGTATCCCGCAACCAGAAAACTACCCAAAAAAACTCGCAAAACCAAAAAAAATCCCCTGCCTCGGCGGGATCTACGCCCATCTCCAGCCGGCGGATAGGGTTTAGCGCCGATTTTTCGGGAAAAAAAATCGAGGTGATGGCCGCGCAGGTGGCGAACGGCGGGGGGCGGCGGCGTTCCCGTGGCGGCGGGGTGGTCGCGGTCGGCGGCGTGGCGCAGCCGCTGCCGACGACGTCGCTGTACGTCGGCGACCTGGAGCCGTCGTCACGGACTCGCAGCTCTACGAGCTCTTCACCCAGGCCGGCCAGGTCATGTCGGTGCGCGTCTGCAGGGACGTCAACTCGCGCCGCTCCCTCGGATACGCCTACGTCAACTACAACAACCCCATGGATGGTATGGTTGCGATCGACCCCCTCATCCCCTCTCTCTCTCTCTTAGACGTATCTATATCTCCATGCGATTTGTGAGTAGGTGGCCGGTAGGGGGGGGGTTCGATGGTGTTGAATTGTGGTATGATAGACGGGGTGTAGGTTTTGGGGTTAATTAGATCCGACAGCATCAATGGTTGTTCAGTTAGTCGGTTGTGGATTGTGTTTTTCTGGTCACAGATTGGTAGATAATGAAGCGATTGTACTAGAAAAAATAACATTTTCTGTGCAACCGGTTGATGTATATCTGTTGCCGTATTGCACTTTAACTCGGGATTATTGTGTTTTTCCCGTCACAGTTCAGGAATTTGTTATGTTTTATTGTTATTTAAGAGGTGGAGGGATGATGCATGTCAACTAGTTTTGTGAATAATTGGCTCTCATTGGGTGGTATATACTATCTAGTATTGGGAGTACTTTCTTATAATTCAGTTGCCAGGTTGATTTTCTGTATTTTATAGGTATGTATGGACATCCCTTGTGGCGTGTACTGGAAGAATTGACATCTCACTAATTTGATTAGAAGTTGTGGTATTAGCTGGCCCTCAGCTGTTACTGAACTATTTGTTTATTTTAGCTGGTACGTAGATAGAATGGAAAGGCTGATCAACCCTCATTCATTAGCATGGTAAATGATGGGGGCACATTATGTGTGCTTATTAACAGATATGAGGTGTAACGACATGTTAGGCATAGGTATGTGCAAATGCTCATGCTGTAGATTACATGTAAGGAAATTTGGAATACATGCTTTTCGATAATTGTTAAGCCCCATCGCACTACGTCATCTGTCAGCATTGTTGTTCTTCTCGGTTCTGCTACTAGAACATTATGCTATAGTTAAATGTGGAGCCTATTATTCTTCTTAACCGATTAATGACATTTGGCAGCTGCAAGAGCAATGGAAGTGCTGAACTTTGCTCCATTGAACGGCAAGGCCATTCGGGTAATGTACTCGAACCGTGACCCAAGCAGCCGCAGAAGTGGATCTGCAAATATTTTTATCAAGGTACCGCCTCATCTTTTCATATTCATTGCCACCTTGAAGTAATCAGATTTTTTGGAGTTATCTCTGATGAAAGCACTTTGAACTTTCTTTTTGCAGAACCTTGACAAAACAATTGACCACAAAACTCTTCATGATACTTTTTCTGCGTTTGGTGCAATTCTCTCATGTAAAGTTGCCACGGATGATGTTGGCCAATCCAAAGGCTTCGGCTTTGTTCAGTATGAAAAAGAAGAGTCTGCTCAGTCTGCAATGAAAGGCCTAAATGGTATGCTTATCAATGACAAGCCTGTGTATGTTGGACCTTTTCTTCGCAAGCAAGAGAGAGATAATTCTTTTGACAAGGCAAAATTCAACAATGTCTTTGTGAAGAATTTATCTGAGTCTACCACAAAAGAGGACCTACTCAAAATATTTAGTGAGTATGGAAATATTACAAGTGCTGTTGTGATGATTGGCATGGATGGTAAATCAAGGTGCTTTGGCTTCATCAATTTTGAGAGTCCAGATGCTGCTGCTCGTGCTGTTGAAGAACTTAATGGAAAGAAAATTAATGACAAAGAGTGGTTTGTTGGAAGAGCTCAGAAGAAATCTGAAAGAGAGATGGATTTGAAGAGAAGTTTTCAGCAAAGCATGAAAGATGCAGCTGATAAGTATCAAGGACAGAACTTGTACTTGAAGAATTTGGATGATGGCATTTCAGATGATCAGCTACGTGAAATGTTCTCTGGCTATGGCAAAATTACCTCATGCAAGGTGCTTATATGTTTGGAATCATATTTTTGTCCTTTGTTTTATCCACGACCTCATCTGACCCTATTTATGTAATAGGTAATGCGTGATCAAAATGGTGTCAGCAAGGGGTCTGGCTTTGTGTCATTTTCTACCCGTGAGGAAGCATCTCAGGCTGTAAGTATGTTTCCTGAATGCTGTATCGACTCTCTTGTCTCAAATGGCTGACATGTTCTTTGTTTACACAGCTAACTGAAATGAATGGCAAAATGATATCTGGAAAGCCATTGTATGTTGCATTTGCCCAACGTAAAGAAGACAGAAAAGCCATGTTACAGGTATTGTCCTCTAACCACCGAGTTTGTTATGTGATTTCCAACTTGTTATTAATAGGGGCCAGTGTAGATAGAGAATAGAAGCAATTGAATGCTAATTACGGCTTTGTATCACTTGGCACAACATTGTTTCTGGATGCGGCTATAGACAAATTTTGCTTATCTGTATTTCCCTAATTAAAGGTGATGATGAACTTAAACCTTTGTTCTTTAATCTCGGTATTCAGAGTAAAACATTTGTGTTCCCAGTGGAGGCATAACTGAGGATGGGCAAGGCCCCCTCCAGTGTGTGTTTCTTAATTTTTTTGTAGCTGACACTTGAAAAAGAGGACTTTCATGGTCTGTGTCATGACTTTAACTTGAGGGTTTGATTTGATTCTGTTTCATGTAGAACTTAATCGATCATGGCTCCTTTCTTTTGATGAATTTTGTTGAGACTTGGACAAAGCATTAGTTAGTTTTGACCATCCGTCATTAAAATGCTGATGGTAACAATTCCATATCATTCAGGCTCAGTTCTCTCAGATGCGCCCTGTACCAATGACACCTTCTATGACTCCTCGACTTCCAATGTACCCTCCTATGGCTCCTCTCGGGCAGCAACTCTTCTATGGGCAAGCTCCACCTGCTATGATGCCCCCTCAGGTACTGCTATAAGCCTGTATTCTCACTTTAATTTTGAAAACTTAGTGTTACCTACAGGTTTTCTCCATGTGACTCTTATAATAGAGGCAACATAAGGTAGCACTAGCTTGTGTAATATATTTCCATCGTAGACAAGATAATGTAGCACTAGCTTGAGCAGTATGAATTGTAGTTTACATCATAAGTCATAGGCTTTGAGCAATGCTGTGTGCGTATCAGTAGAAATATTTTTCGGAAGTAATGATTTTCCACTTCTAGACGATTGAAACAATATCAGTGTTCAGTATCCAGTTTATTCTTAATGCCATGCACGATACTATGGAGTTCAATTAAATGTAGCAAATAGCAATGTAGTACTTTTCACCTGCTGACACCATTGCGTTAGTTCTTCTGAACTCTATGCTCACCGTGAACACTTCTTTGCATGTCTTGTTTTCATTTGACATTTCGCTCGAAATTGTGGTCATGTATGCTCATTATATTTCATTTGACATTTCACTCGAAATTGTTATCATGTCTGTTCATTATGTTGTATGCATGCTTTGTACGGTGTTTCATTTACCTAGATAAAGTTAAATGAAAAATACAACCGCTGGATATTGATCCTTTGTGTACTTCAATGTAGCCTGGATTCGGTTTCCAGCAGCAGCTTGTTCCAGGCATGAGGCCTGGCGGTGCCCATATGCAAAATTACTTTGTTCCAGTTGTCCAACAAGGTCAGCATGGTCCGCGCCCAGGTATTAGGCGCTCTGGTACTGGGTCTGCCCAGGGACAGCAAACTCCTCAGCAATTTCAGCAACAGGTTAGTAACAATGCATTTCATGCCTATAGTATCTCCTCTATTATGCCAATTCTAGGATGTTATTAGGTGATATTCGTATAATGGTTAACATAAATATTTAGCTGCCTTGGTTTCATGTAGATTATCCTAAATCTCCAAATCCACTTACCCCCTTGCCAAGAATGTTGTGCTACTTTTCTTATTGTCCAATCCCTTGGTGTGCTAGAATTGTGCAATGCTAGGGAGGCTTTTGCTGTATGGAGTACTGAAAGTGCAATGATATAACTTTTCATTTGTTCTGTTACAGATGGTTCCAAGAGGACGTGTCTACCGGTACCCGCCTGGACCTGTGCGTAACATGCCTGAGGTTCAACAGATGCCAGGAGTTGGTGTTGGGGGTATGATTCAGCCATATGATATGGGAAGCTTACCTGCTCGAGATGCTGGCTTGTCACCTGCTGCTCCAATGGGAACTCTAACATCTGCCCTTGCAAATGCTACTCCAGACCAACAAAGAACGGTATGTCTTAGTGTGCCATCCCCTACTGTATGTGGTGTTAAATTCTTATCCGTTGCCATCCTAGCATGGTTTTTGAGTCGACGAGTCGACGAGTCGTTTAGGGGTAGCGACTCTTGACTAGTCGTGACTAGTCGAGACTCATGTTCGACTCATGAAATTACCATATTATATGCATGCATATAATTATATACTTATTAATAGTCTAAAATACAAACCTGGGCATCTCCATATAGTGTCCAAGTCAAACACTAAAAGCAATCAGATTTGCATAAAAAGTAGGAAACTAAGAATGAAATTCAACACTCAGTCCAGCCCAATGATGAAATATCAAACACATCAAGAATATGGTAGCAAATAAAGAAGTACTACAATGAAATTAAGACAACAGTTCAGGTCCAACGTTAAGTTACATGCAACCATATCCAAATGAAAGTAAATAAGTTCAACACTTCAACACCACATGAATGGCAGATAGAAACAACACATGAGTCGAGTTCGACTCAAAAACATGGACTAGTCGAGACTAGTCGAGACTAGTCGATTGAGTCGCTTGACTCAACCAATGAGTCGAGTCGAGATGCCGAGTCGGACTTTGTATTGCGACTCATCGACTAGTCGTCGACTAGTCGCTCGACTCAAAAACAGAGCATCCTAGGCAATTTTGCAGATCGTTAGTGATCCACACAGTACACTAGATGTCCATGTTATTGTTTGGTGCTATGTACAATATACACTGGATGCCCCATTTTTTTCCAGAATTCTCTTTTGCTTTTGTGCCCTGTTGCACTGTCAGTTTTCTGATGTTTTTGATTTCATCTAGATACTGGGAGAAAGCCTCTATCCACTTGTTGAGGTACTGGAACGCAACCATGCTGCAAAGGTCACTGGCATGCTTCTGGAGATGGACCAGACGGAGGTTCTACATCTGCTCGAGTCTCCGGAGGCTCTGAAGTCGAAGGTCGCCGAGGCAATGGATGTTCTCCGCAACGTAGCTCAGGCTCAGCAGCAGAATCCGAATGCCCCTACCAGCCAACTTGCTGGGCTATCATTGGCCGACAACGTTATCGCTTAGTTGAGTCGTAGCTATCGAATGATGCTTTTCTTTTATCTCCCTATGGTTGAACTTGGGTGAGCTTGAGTTTTTTGCGCTGGATGTTTGGCTCTCTGCCTTAGGTGTCTTTGCCACCTGACTGGCCAGGTACACCTGTTTCCATGTTTGACTACCATTGGGTCCTTGGTTGCGGACCTCTTATGCGGTTATGTGCTACCCAAAGTTTTGCTATAAAATTTGAGTGAGAACTAAATTGCTTGCCTAACATTTCTTTGATGTTCAGCTCTTTTGTATGGAAATATTGATCGTAGTAGGTAATGTAACGGCACACGTTGTATCATTGTCGGTATGCGTTTTACAAGATCTGTTCATTAATCAAAAACAGTTCTCATAGGGTTTCTGAAAATCCCATTAGCTGGAAGCAGTACTTCATAGGCAGGAAGTTCGATGACTGCAATTTAAGTCAAACTTGACATCCATATAACCAACTTCAAAGTTTTCCTTATCACGTCGGGCCTTGAGGAACCTGTCGTGGTGCTGCTGCTCAAGCGCCAGGCCGTACAGCTGCCACCCCAGGCTATCGCCTTGCTGTCTTTTTTTTTTTTTGATAATTATCGCCTTGCTGTCGCAGCAACAAGCCAACAATACCTCTGCAAGGAGTCAGCCATATGACGAGAGGCTGGATGTGATGTGGTAA
This sequence comes from Poa pratensis, assembly GCA_947311845.1. Classification (NCBI taxonomy): domain Eukaryota; kingdom Viridiplantae; phylum Streptophyta; class Magnoliopsida; order Poales; family Poaceae; genus Poa; species Poa pratensis. The sequence goes on from CAMZMU010000050.1 coordinate 32,319,053, forward strand.
CAGCGCACAAAATTGTAGACCCCAGGTTTTTTTAATGTTAATAGACGAGCTGCTAAATTCATTGATTAGAAAGAAGAGTTATACAAGAGGCGACCAAAGGAAAAAGAAAAGAAAACCAGGGAGACATGCTTCAGCCTGGTCAAAAGGGATTTACGCCCCAGCTAAGTTCTTGAGGCCTTGAGGGCACCTTCATCTCTACTCCTAGGGATTGACCCCAGGGAGCGTGGAAGACGGAGCAGGAGTGGGCGATGGGAGGCAGGGAGAGGAAGGAGGATGTTCTGTTTGACCTGTTGGGCGAAGCATACCAAACAGAACCTAACATGTACTCTATCCGTTCCAAATTAATTGACTTCCATTTGTCCACACATGGATGTATCTAGACATGTATGGAGTAACAGATCCGGATTCCCTGAATTTGGAAAACACCAAGTCAGGCGACTTTGAATCACTGACACGTAGGGTCCACCATGCGTGGGTTCCATATCTCAGGGACTCAAAGCCATCCATAGTCAGCCACCACCAAGTCAGCGAATCCCAATCCGTAACTAGGAATGCTACTGTACTTCATAAGTTGTTTTATTTGATTTTAGCTTCTCACATGCAAGGTTCACATGAAGACTAACCCTGGACACATGCTCTGATCCTCCGAAAGCTATACATTGCACTAAGAAGCAAAGTATCGATCCTTCGACAAATTGGAGGTGGGCAGGAAGGGCCTAGGAACCACCCGCTTCTACTTCTCAGTGAGATTTTACACATGTCTGGGTAACACAACGCTCACGCAATGAACACCTGGATCCTATCTCCCCTGCCGTCCTCAAAATCCAGCAGTATCTGACCGTTCTGGGGGTTGTCTGAATCCATGGGTGCGTTTCGAAGCCTTTCCACGATATTAGCTCCAGCCAGGCCTGCAAAGTGCAGAAGGGAGATGTTGTGTGAAACATACACATGCCACATACATTATTATTTTTCTATCTCGAAGGTGCAAGTCTAATTACAGATTCATGTTCCCCATAAGAATAGAAGTAGTACAGACCTGGAATAACTTTCGTCATCCCTTCTAAGAATCCAGCCTGTTTCAGAGAAAGCAGGAACAGAAGGAAGAAACCATTAGTCAGTATGGAATTACTCAAGTATAGCGCAGAGACACTAGTAGTAGTAAGAAACTACTATAGTGAACATGTATACACCCATCATCAAGATGTTCACTTAGAGATAGGTGCAGTGTCAAAATTTCAAGTCAACTACTATATACTGAAATGAAAGTGGACTTGCAAATGGGTTCTTACAGGTATCCTGGCATCAATTTTCTGGACTCCATCTCTCCCTGTAATCTTTAATCGAAGCGTGCGGGACCACATCCCGCTTGAAGGATCTCTGCCTCCTGTGGAACCAGGATCATAGAGCTGAGGCAGTATGTCAACGATAGGTTCTTGTGATTTCTCGGTCCTTGACTCGGTGTCTCCTGAACTGCTTGCTTCACTTGTATAACCCAAAAAGCCTATAATTGCGATGTAGCAGGATAAGAAGAACCATTCATGTTGCACATTGTTTACAAGAGAATATGCTCACCACTATTGTAGGATGATTGAGCTGGTGTCGCAACGTAGCGCTTTTCCTCTTCATAATAGTGGTTAAACCCTAGTGTATCCTTGATCTCTTCAAATGATGGCAAACTACCTGGAGGAGGTATGCGACCACCTTTTATAGCAACGAGAGCATCCTGCAGATCAGGGTTTCTTATACAGTTAATGATTGAATGCGGAAATGAAACACATATGTGGCACCAAATTGAAAAACTACACAACTTCTACCAGTTACACTGAAGTTCGGACCCACATGATGCGCCACCAAATTTAATAAGCACAAAAAGCCTATCAGTTTGCATAACAAAACATAGTACCCCATGACTATCTGTCTGTCTACACAGGCCTATATGTTAGCGTGCACACATTTTTTCATTTTGCCAAAAACTTCTACGGAAAAGCCATGTGCACGATCCCTTAGAATGCAACTACTCCCGTTGGTGACCAAATTACCAAAACATGAGTTGTTTTTTCGACATTTCTTCTCTCTTAAGTCCGTGTAGATATATAAAACAAGCATTTAAATCACAAGAAGTATAAACAACAAACCTCCATTGCACGCATTGATACCCCAATTAGAGATAACGGGTAAGCTACGATTTTGTAACCAATTTCTTCAAGTTCAAGAGGGCTCAGTATAGGAGTTTTACCACCACCTTCTAACATGTTGGCCTACAAAAGAAGCACGGAGTATGTTGAGGACATAACTCTTTCAAGAAGGTTAAAAATAATTCAGAAAAAACATTACTGCTTATATTATATCTAATCTTACCATTTTTGGAACTCCAGGTGAAACCGCACAAAACGCCTTCATCTCGTCCCTTGAAGCAAGTGCGTCAATAAATAGAACATCCGCTCCAGCATCAGAAAAAGCACGTGCTCTCCACAATGCTTCATCAAGAGACAAAGCTTGACGAGAATCTGTCCTTGCCACAATAACAATGTCAGAGCCACTCTCCTTCCTGGCGTCTACAGCAGCTTTTATGTGCAGAATTGCTTCCTCTCTTGAGACAACTTTCCTTCCTTGTGTATGTCCACATGCTTTTGGTGATACCTTCAGAATACTATACATCATATCACTATGAAAGGAACTTATGGAACAGGGAAAAGAAGATTCATCACAAAAAATAGCAGCCAATTCTTAATATAAAAAAAACATCAAATCTGCATAGCGCAATGGAAATGAAATTATTAGTGTGAATGCAGAGTTCAAAATCAGGATAAATGATCCTTGATTGCAAGAGTATCAATTACACAAAACTAAGATTTCGAGATGTCAACCAGAGTCCACACTTATTTAGGGCAGTCACATGGGTTGTTATATTTTGTTTTATAGCTAACATGAATCCGAATGGGCAACTAGGATGTTATAAAATGTGTAAGTTGACATTCAGGTGCAGAATTCTAGTCCAGTAATGTGACGTGCACATAGAATAGATCATAGAAGCAAAACAACAGTAAACAGCAGCACAACATTGACAGACACTCAAAATAACCTTAATTTTAAGAGTAAGGATCTTAACTAAGCACTTATTTTGAAACAGAGGACTAGCACATACAAATATCCCATGAAAAAAAGATGTTTTACACACTAGCGTAGAATCCCCGAATACCATTTTGATAAAAAAGATATAATATACGCCCCTATTGCTAAAATATTAAGCAGATTAAATAAAACCTAAGACAGGACAGTCACAGTGATTATTCCTTGAAATGCATACCTGATCTTCAAGAATAATTCCAGCAAAACCAGCATTGATAAATCCTTTCACTGTCCTCTTGACATTCATACAGTTCCCATAACCATTATCAGCGTCACCAATCACCGGTATTGATACTGCTTCCGTAATTAAACGCCCTTGATCTATCATTTCGCCATAGGAGATGAGACCAACATCTGGCAGTCCCAGCCGCGCAGCAGATATTGAGAACCCTGAAAGGCAACATACAGTTAAATTTTGCGCAGTTGAAATGTCGTAATTCGTAAACCTCCATGTACATAGCAGTATAGCACCATAAGAAAACTATTCTCTGGCTCCATTTTCAAGTTCTGACCGTGGCTGCACAAGTGAAGAACAGACTTTGGGTGATTTGATCAGTACAATGCCACTTGATCAGAGTGCTCTCAACAAAACTATGGAAGTGCAACCAATATGGACTAGCACAATGCCACTCAATTGCCACTCGGCATAACACTTGCGTATTTGAGTATCTGTGAGCAGAGGATCACAATCAACAGAATCATCGTAACACAGCAAAGCAGCCATAGTAATGTTCTATACAATCCACATAACTGAACAACGATGCGCTATCCTACTATTGACGGGAGTGAGAGGGAGTCTGTGTCTGTCCCGCAGAAACAAAAGGGCGAACACGTACCGCTCGTGAAGCAGGCTCTGAACCCGGCACGCTCGACGAGGCGGGCGCTCAGCGCATCGTAGCAAGCGGGCGCCTGGTGGGCGCCCGGTGTCTCCAGAACCCGACGAAGGGTCGCCGCGGGCGAGTCTCCGACGCCGGCGCTCCCTCCGGCAGCGGCGTAGGAGCAGCGCAGGGAGATCCGGGCCTTGACAGTCGAGGGAGGGGCTCGGCGCCGGAGGAGCGGGGGCGGCCGGGCGCGGCAGGAGCCGGCCCGGCTTGAGGTGCACGGGGACAGCGAGGCCGGCGGCTGGTGCAGGAGTGCGGCGTAGCACGCCATTTCCGCTCTCTGCTTGCTCTCTGTCTCTCTACTTGGAAATCTAGAATTTCCTCAGCACGTACTAATCCCAGTCTCGCTGACTCCGCGGTCCCACTTGGTAGAGAACTCCCCCACACTTGACTTGAGCTGGTTAGCTTTCCGGCCACAACCCTCGCCTCCACGGTCCACCGACCATGCCGCCGCCGCCGCGGGCGCTGCCGGACGAGCTCCTCGAGGAGATCCTCCTCCGCCTCCCGCCAGACGACCCCGGGTGCCTCTTCCGCGCCTCCCTCGTCTGCAAGCCCTGGCGCAGCCGCCTCACCGGCGCCGCCTTCCCCGCCTCTACCGCGAGTTCCACGGGACGCCTCCGTTGCTGGGACTCTTCGAGAACGACAAGAAGGTTTGCTGCTGGTTTTCTCCCTTGTCCCCCACCTCCCCCGTCCCCCCTGTCCACCCCGGCCACCGTGATCTCTTCGCGCTAGACTCTCGCCACGGCCTCGTCCTCCTAAGAGTCTCTTGGGAGAGAGACTACATCGTGTGGGATCCCGTGCGCCACCGACAGTGGGAATTTCCAGCCAGATTCAGGGACCCGTTTAACGGCGCGGCGGTTCTCTGCGCCGTCGATGGCTGCGACCACCTCGACTGCCATGGCGACCCATTCCTCGTGGTCTGCGTGGACACCGATTCTGAGGGGGTCTCGCACGCTTGCGTCTACTCTTCAGAGGCTCGTGCCTGGGGCCCCGTGACATCTTGTGACGAGAACCTTAGCTTCCCCCATCAAGACATTAGCTCTTTTCCCAAACCCCTTGTGGGAAATTCTCTCTATTTCTTGAGCAATTCGGACACGGTTATCCTGCGGTACAACTTGTTCAGCCAGGAATTATCAACGATTACCTGGCCGTCCATGTACAAGTGGGATGACTACAATCATATCCTTATGAGGATGGAGGATGATGTGCTGGGATGTGCCAGTTTGCAGGAGTCCATGCTCGAAGTATGGACGATGGAGTTTGACAGAGATGGAGCCGTGAAATGGGTGTTACGCACAGTCGTCGAGCTCGAGAACTGGCTACCCTATAGCTTCAGTTATGTGAGCAACTTTGCAGATGGAGTTGGTGTATTTGTGCGGACAGATACTGGTATCTTCACGGTTGAGCTTAAGTCAGGCCGAGTTAAGAAGATATCCAGCAGGACTGGCGAAGTCATTCCATACATCCGTTTCTACACTCCAGGTACTAGCACGTCAAACATGTACAAGACTGTTTACGTTTGCTTTGCTATTATTTGTGAAACATTTTGTAAAAACGAAGTAATATTGTTAGTGACATGAAGTTTGGGTGATGATACACAAGAAGATTGTGGAAAAAAAGAAGTTATTGCAATCTCATATATAATTTTATGTTTTCAGATCAACCTGGGGCATAAACCCTCCATCAACCATGGCCTCCTCAGCGAATCTTGAGGCGGCTCAAGATGAGCACCATGATCTGCTGCTGACGCACTAAAGTGGGGAGCTGGGCGATGCCAAGGAGAAATGGGTAGAGAAGGGTGAGGAGGATTGTGAATGGGAGGAGGATGGATGGGAGGAGGATGGATGTGAGGAGGAGGAGGAGGATGATAGGGTACAGAAGCGGAAGAAAGCCGCGCAGGATCTGTTTGAGAAGGGTCTGAGGCCATCGAGGAAGGGAAATTCGTCCGCGCCCAGATCTGTTTCTGCGACGCCCTCGATTACATGTTAGGGTTTCTCCCATCCACGTGCCCTTCTTACTCCAAAGTCTGGCTGACGCGTACATACAAATGGATATTGGATACAACTTCCAATTAGCCCAGTTACCTGTGTTGATATTTTTTTTAGAGGAAACGCAAAAGACATTTGCGTTTCATTTAATTGGAAAGGTAGAGTTGTTACATCCTCCAAAGAGGGTCAGGTACAGAGCAAACAAAGAAAAATCAATGTACATCCCAAGTCTGTGGGAGAATGGCACGCAGGCCCCGAGCGCCGGTGCGTGCCCAAAGCGCAGTCTCGTCCTTGATCTTGGCCACCAGAGCGTTGATTGAAGGGGTTGCAGCGTTGAACACGCAATCGTTGCGGTGCTTCCATGTCATCCAGGGGATCAGCAGCGCTGTGGAAGAGAGTCTCTTGTGCAAGGCCTTCGGTGTGCTCTGGCGTTTCTTGCACCACCACTCCGTCAGGGTCTCTTCGCCATCAGGCACACGACAGGTGAGGCGAAGCCAGGAGAGAACCTCATGCCACACCTGTTTGGAGAAGGGGCAATCCAAGAGCAGGTGCTGGATGGATTCGGGGGCCTGATCACAGAGTGGGCAGCGCGGGGGGTGCGGCAAGCCACGGCGAGCAAGGCGGTCGGCCGTCCAGCAGCGTCCAAGGTTGGCAAGCCAATGGAAGAATTTTACGCGCGGCGGCGCCCAACTCTTCCACGTGAGCTTCCAGGCTGGGCAACAGGTCGATCCATGGAAGGTGGCGAGGTACGCGGATTTCGCCGTGTACGTGCCCGACACGGTCCATCTCCAGTGCAGGCGGTCCGGCTCATCGGTGAGAGCAAAGTGCTCGATCAATCTCCATAGCATCAGATATTGCCCAATTCCTGAATACCCAGTGTGCCGTGGATGTCAGTGGCCCAACTGTTCGACAGTAGGCCATCCGCCACGGTTCTGTTCTTGCGACGCCTCTTGGGGATCAGGCCGTAGAGTTGAGGGGATCAGGCCGTAGAGTTGGGGATCAGACAGTAGGCCATCCGCCACGGTTCTGTTCTTGCGACACCTGTGTTGATATTTTCATATGTGCTTACTTGCTTTGGGCTTTCTACTTACAGTCTTTGGGATGAGCTTAATTGGGTTTAGGAGGTTTTAACTGGTTATGCAGCAATAATTGGGAGTTGGGATCTAGCCTTTTTTTTTTGCTATGTTGTGTGAATTGAGACGACTGTCAAATCATTGTGCATTTGCTTCAATGATAAGTGTTTACCCATTTGAGAAGTTTATGCATGTTTCGGGAGGGTTGGCTGTTTTGAATGATTGAGTAAATAGCACTTAGGCCAACTATTCTGACCGCAGTTGCAGTTTGCAAAAAACTCTGGGAATAAAATCAGAATTCTTACACTAAGTCACACTTTGGACCAACTGGTCTAAGAAACTAAGTAACCGTCTGGACCCGAGTTTCGAGTTTCGTTTATTTACATGTTACTTAAAACTTTCACTTAGTTATCAAATGCTAGCCTTTTGTGTTACAAAAGGCAATAAACAACGGGATATTTGACACCGTCCCGATGAAATAATTGTGGCGTAGTTTTGATTGTGATGTTCTATTTGAAGTTACATTACCTTTCATGACCCTATGTTATCCTCTTAAGTCTGATGTGCTGATAAATTTAGTACACCTTGTTGTTCACCTAGGGTGGTTCTTTATGGAAGACTGTCTACAATGTGTATTAGCACATATTACAAATATGGACTTGCTTTTCTGTATGAAGGTCAATCCAAGAATGCACCATATAAAGACTTAGTGAAGGGTACAACTAGGAGAGTTGATACCAGAAGCTCAAAGGCCTCTGGTAGCGATATGAGGCAAGGTGATACTGTTAAAGGTAAATGCCATTACTCCATACAACCATATGCACAACAAGATGTATTATTATTATTATTATTATTATTATTATTATTATTATTATCATTATTATATATGTAGTTGCTAGGTACCTTCTTACATCCTTTGTATGTTCATATGTTCATGCATGCTGAGGAGCATACATAGTAAACTGCGACTATGTAATCTACTGCATCTGCAAATTAATAGCCTTGTTTGGAGCTTGGAAATGTCTGGAATTATATCTCTCAAAATTGTCTCATCATTCTCTAGTAGACTGTTTGATCAAAGTGGTTTTTGGACTACTATGCATTTTCGTGCCGTAAATTATTGAATAGCAAATGATTTCTAGAACTGTCCAGTCAAGAGAAAGCGTCAACCCTTCAGTTGGTCCTGTTTGACCCTCTCGGACTTGCCAGATCCCTACTCTTCCTTAAGTGCAAGTCAGGGCGTCTGGTGGAAATGATATAGTAGATTATTTCAAATACATCAAATTCTTTAATTGTTCGCTCATACAAAAATAAATGATTGGTTGGCCATATTTTATTATTCCTGGTCTCCTGTACTGTTGCCCCCACATCGCACTACAATAATTGATGATCTTGTTCCATGTGCATTTCTTCATGTCAAAGTAAATACCAATATATCTGCATATTAAAGAAAAACTTAGGGCAAACATGATTCTGATTTTGTTCAAAGTTGGATCTGGCCTGGAAAATGTTACATATTGCGAGGGCAATACTTGAGAAGAGCTCTTGCATCCCTATGGAGAAAGTTGAAATCTTTTGTGCTCTTGCTGAAGTCTCTATGGAAAGAGGTAGTTTCAGTTATCTTAATTACTCCTGAATTTAATTTGTTAGTTGTCTTGATACTCATGGCCCACATTTTCATTGCAGAAGACATAGACTACTCACTCCGTGCTTTCTTCAAAGCTTTAGGCATCTTGGAGCATTTGGTTGAGCCTGACCATTGTCAAATTATCTTACTGTATCCTGCTTGTGGTAATAACAATATCAATTGTGTGTCGTATAATAGTATGAAGCATTATATTTGCAGCCCAATGATGGCTGTGCCTTCTAGGCACGTGTCTTTGGGATTTTAGGGGTATAAATTTTAGGCAGTTGACTTGAAAATTTGGTGTTCTTTTCATTGTATTATGCATGTGTTCTTTCATTAATTTGAGCTTACTGAAATCTTGCATGGGTATCTTCATTTGCATAAATGACATGCTAGGGTATGTGTGTCAATGAACTTTTTGTTGGACAAGAATTCAGTTATACAATGCTGGTATATTACAAATTTTGGTTGTTCTAAGTTAATTTCCTTAGTTTGGTCCTAGAAACTTCCACATATTTTTGGCTTTCAACTCAGCATCCAAAATTGGGGATGTGATCCCGTACGGCGCAAAGGTTATATCCTTGTACAAGTCACGTATGCAGAAGCTGAAAAAGGCCAACGAAGCTTGTTTGGCTGATAAAGGTGAAAATGCATCTGCTGCTGAAGTTGGCTCAGAGAAGTCCTTGCTAGACAAGGAGATAGAGTTCCTCACTAGCGTATTCACTGTACTTGAGAAGAAGGTAAATAAGTCAGTTCCTTCCATGTTTACATCATGAACCTACTAATGCAGTAGTACTGTATAGAACTTATAAGGAATACAAACATGTTTGCATTTTTTTGGATACAGCTTGAAGACCTGGCACAATCAATTATAACCCCAATCTCGAAGGCAAGTGGTGTGCATAATGTTGGATATGCTGCGCCAGGAGCTGCATCTTTGGCTTGTCAAATTTTTGGACCAAGTAATTCTATGTCTACAGCCACAACAATCGAGACTGACAACCTTGGGACTGCAGGGCATGTGTCGAACACGCTAATGCCAAGCAGATCTCTGCTGAACCTTGCCGCAAGAAACTTGAAGAGGATTCTTCACATGTAGTCTGTAGAAGGTGATAGCAGCGGCAAATAAGATGTTCACCCCAGCAGCACGGGAGGCCGTGGTAGAGAACTGCTCGTGCTCGGTTAGCCTTGTCAGTAACTTATGCGTCGAACCTTTTAGCTGGCTATATGGTTCCATTTCTGTGAGGCCTATATGGTAACCATTTACTTAGATGTAAATTGTCGTGTGTCCTCTGCACATCCGACTATATCGTTTGTTTTGTTCTCTGCAAGTTAATGCTGGCTTCATATGCAGCAATATTTTGTGCATGTTTGTTTTCCCTCAGTGTCACAGGCATGGTGCTTTTGTTATGTTTTGTATAATTTGATGAAGCCAAGCCAGTCAGCACGCCATCTACTATTTCTCCTAAAGACATTTTTATGACCTAAAAACATTATAACCATAAGAACACACGGACATGTTTGCTATATTCGCTCTGATTCGGAAAATGCCTCGGGATAAAACTGCATAACACGTACAAACCGTTTGTATAACCTACGACAGAATTTTCGGAGAGTGTTTTTTTTTTTAGAAAAATAGGGGGGCTAGAAGACCCCGCCAGCTCCACTTTTATTAAAATTAAGCCGGGGGACAAACAGAGTCGCACGCGAGGGCAAAGCACAGACGCTTCCCTGGCCAGGTTTTATCTCTGATTTATTACATGCACCAGACGGGCAGAGTAGCCAAAACAGAAACCTAGTCTAGTCTACCAAACCAGTTGGTGTTCTCAAGCAGGTACTGGTGGCGCTCCGCATCCGTCTTCAGGTTCGCCAGACAATCCGCAGTAATTCTCCCCGATGGAAATCCAGCAGCCTCAAGCCTCGATCGAGCAAGCGAGAATGCGGCTCCTTGAAGAGCGGCTTCCACCGGCGCAGCATTGAAGTCGCAAGATCCCAAACCACCACCAAACTTCTCCATTGTCTTTCCTGAAAACAAAAGTCATTTCAGCATTTCCGTAAGGACCATAAGAAAGCAGCAGTTATAGAACTAGCAACAGGAGCTTCACTCATCCACGATTGCTGTAAAGCAACAAGACTATTGATCAGTTTATTACCACAAACATCAGACATCATTAACCATATCTATTTTGCGACCACACAATCAAAAAACAGATGGTGAAGATTCTTAGCTTCCAAACAAAACAAACAAGACGTATCCTCGACAGGGCGGCACTTAGCTAGGTGGTTATCTCTAGTGAGTAAACGATTCTGGGATAAGAGCCACAGGAAAACACGCACCCGTCCAGGGACACAAATCTCCCAAATCACTGATAGATCAGGGACCCTAACGCCACCATCATTAACCAGGGTGTAAAAAGACTTCACCGAATAATTTCCAGAGGCCTCCAACGACCAGTAAGGTACATCATCATCAGACGAAAGAGAAACCGAAGATAACAGGTCACATAATTCTCTCCATCTTTTCATCATACTCTCATCGAAACACCGACGGAAAGTCAAGCAGATCTCACTTCCATTAATTACCTCAGCGATCACTACATTTGGTTCATTACAGATAGAGAAGAGGTCCCAAAAAAGCGTAGACAGGGAGCACTCAGCTACCCATGTATCAAGCCAAAAAAGGACATTTCTACCATTTCCAACCTTCCAACGATAACCGGCACGAACCGAAGGGGCTGCCCAAACAATCCCTTTCCAAAAAGGAGAGGCAGCCTCGTTTTCGAATCCACAAGAGGTTTGGACTCTAGCTGTATTTATGTTCTATGATTTTCTTCCAAATGCGATCCCCAGCCACAAAGAAACGTTTAAACCAAGAACCAAGGAGGCAGAGATTCATATCCCTCAGGTTTGGAACACCTAACCCCCAAAATTCTTTTTTCCTAGTTATCAAACCCCATTTAACTAAGTGATACTTGTGTTGGTCATCCAAGTCACCTCAGATAAAAATGGGACATCTGGGAATAAATGGCATCAAGCGCCCACTTAGGGAATTTGATGACAGATAACATATGACGAGGTGTACCCTCATCAAATCCCATGGTTAAGGACCTAGGGTTGAGATTATGGGGAGAGAACGTGGTAGTACTGGTAGTTTCGTCGGCTGACAAGCAGAGGCAAAGATTTACCCAGGTTCAGGCCCCTCGGGTGGAGGTAAAGACCCTACTTCCTGCTTGTCTGGTATTGATTGTGGATTATGCGGTTACAAGGTGGCTCCGGCGAGATGACGATCTCGCAAGAGCTTTGGTGGTTCGAGTATGGCTTGGTCCTAGATCGGCACCCCTCCCAGCCTTTAAATAGGCTGGGTCTCGGGAGTTTGTAACCGACCTAGTTTACACATAAGGAAAGTATAAACCGACTATGTCTATGTCTAAACTTGAAAGTTACTCCATCTTGTTGGGCCTCTCGTCTTGGGCTTCGAGTTGTATCATCGCTAGTTGGGCTTTTAGTCATCACGTGCACCAGGTACCCTCACGGTAGGGTACCCGAGATGTATATCCTTGTCAACAGATATGTAGGAATGCTTGCCAAGCAAGCTTTAATCAGAATTAGTTTACCCTCATATGAAATCAATTTCCCTCCCCAACCAGAAATTTTCATAATGATAAGGTCAATAATGGGTTGCATATCCTCTTTCCTCAATTTAGCAAAGTGCAAAGGGACACCCAAGTATTTAAAAGGATAAGAACCCAAATTACAACAAAACACCTGAGCGAATTCATTAGCAATTGGATCATCAAGATGAATAGTCATCAAATCGCTCTTGTGATAGTTGATACGTATGCCTGAAAGATTCTCAAAACAAGTTAGAATCCATTTAAGGATTTTTGCTTTGTGAATATCAGGTTCTAAGAAAAAAGGATGGTGTCGTCAGCGTATTGCAAGCTGACAACACCACCAGGAATCACTTGAGGGAGAAGGCCTCGAATCAAATTCTTTGAAGCAGCTTTAAAAAACATTTTTACTGAAAACCTCAGCAACCAGATTGAAGAGAATTGGGGAAAGAGGATCCCCTGTTTGAGACCTTTGCCAGTAACAAAATACTCACTTCTAACATCATTTATTCGAACACAAAACGAACCATTGACCAAGATTTTAGAAACCCATCCAATGAAATTCTTCCCAAAACCCCGAGATGTTAGCATCTCTTCCAAGAACTCCCAGCTCACTCTATCGTAAGCTTTCTCGTAATCAAGTTTTAAAATTAAACCAGAGGAGTGGGATCGGTGTAACTCATGTATAATTTCGTGTGTAGACACAACACTCTCAAGAATGAATCTCCCCTTCAGGAAAGCCGATTGGTTCAGAGACACAAGTTCTGTTGGCAATAGGGGCAATCCTATTAGTCATTAGCTTAGTAAGGATCTTTAGAGAACAATTACCAAGACTAATATGGCGAAACTTCTTCATCTCATGAGCATCAGGATCTTTCGGGATGAGAGTAATGATAGAAAATTTCAAACGATAAACATCCAGAGAACCCTCCCAAAAAGTACTGGCCAAAGCCATAAAATCTTTCTTGATGACTTCCCAAAAGGTCTGGTAAAATAGGAATGAGAAGCCATTAGGGCCTGGAGCCCCATTTGCATAAGAACCAAAAATGGCAAACTTGATTTTTTCTTCAGAAAAAGGTTTTTCAAGTGCTTCATTCTCTACATCGGACACAAGATCATCAGGATCCCAACATCCTTCACTTAAATGAATATTAGGTTTAGATTCGAATCCAAAAAGATCCTTGTAAAAATCATACGCAATGGACATCATTTCATTAGTAGAAGACACAGGTCCAAAAGGGCCATCAAGCACACCCAAATGTTTTTTCCGACGTCTCTGGTTAGCTACTGCATGGAAGTATGCAGTATTACGATCCCCATCCAGTATATCTTTTTCTCTAGATCTTTGGAAAGCTCTAGTCTCCTCAGACTTCCAAATGGCATCCAACTCATTTTTAATCTGAACCATTCTAGCATGATCAGTAGCATCCAATCTATTTTGTTCCGAAAAAACGTCAAGTATATCAAATTCCTGAGATAGGTCCCTTTTTTTTCTTTTCAAAGCCGCTTCAGCATTAGAGTTCCAGAGTTGGCGCCACCAGCGCCTCTGTTTGTTCAAAAAAAAAAAAAACATTAGAGTTCCAGAGGGAGTGTATTTTAGAACTGACGTAGAAATAATTTATGAATTTAGGTATGCTGTAGCAGCGTAGCACGGAATTTCCGCTGCGTGCTTCGATCTGATTTTTTTTTAGCTGGATCTGAAATTCTAGAACTGCCTCTTTCATTGCTACGCGCCAGTCCAACTCGTGCTGCCTCTGCTTCTTCGTTTCCGGCCGCAACCCTCATCCCCACCAGCCACCACCCATGACGCCGCCGCCGCCGCTGCCGCACGAGCTCCTCGAGGAGATCCTCCTCCGCCTCCCGCCAGACGACCCCGGCTGCCTCTTCCGCGCCTCCCTTGTCTGCAAGGAATGGCGCAGCCGCCTCACCGGCGCCGCCTTCCCCCGCCTCTACCGCGAGTTCCACGGGACGCCTCCCTTGCTGGGATTCTTCGAGAACGACGAGACGGTATTCTGCTGGTTCGATCCCTTGTCCCCGACCTCCCCCTTCCTCCCTGTCCACCCCGACCACCGGGATCTCTTCGCTCTCGACTCCCGCCATGGCCTCGTCCTCTTACATACTCTCGGCCCGGACCACGAACCCCTCGGCCTCGTCGTGTGGGACCCCGTAGGCCGCCGCCAGTGCCAGTTGCCCTACCCGGATTTCGCAGACCACGTAGACATCCCAGATAGCTGGGCGGTGCTCTGCGCCGTCGATGGCTGCGACCACCTCGATTGCCATGGCGGCCCCTTCCTCGTGGTCTACGTGGGCACCGATGAAGATGGGATCGCTCACGCTAGCGTCTATTCTTCAGAAGCTCGTGCCTGGAGCTCCGTGACATCTTGTGAGCACCCTGACTCCTTCCTCGAACTAATTACTTGTTGGCCGAAAGCCCTTGTGGGAAATGCTCTCTACTTCTCGTGCACTTCGCGTCCTATCCTGCGGTATGACTTCTTCACCCAGGAACTATCAATGATTACCTGGCCGGCCATGTACAAGTGGGAACACGAACAGTATATCCTTATGAGGACAGAGGACGATGCGCTAGGATGTGCCACTTTAAAGGAGTCCAGGCTTGAACTATGGTCGATGGAAGCAGGTACAAACGGAGCTGTGAAGTGGGTGCTAAGCAGAGTTGTCGTGCTCGACAACTGGCTACACTCTCGCTCCAGTTATGTGATTGGGTTCGCGGATGGAGTTGGTGTATTTTTTGTTCGCACAAATCTTGGTATCTTCACAGTTGAGCTTAACTCAGGCCGTGTTAAGAAGATATCTAGCAGCGATGACCAAGTTATTCCATACATAAGTTTCTACACTCCAGGTACTAGCACAATCAAACCTGTACAAGCTTGTATATGTTTTCCTTGATGTTTTCTATGTTATGATTTGCCAATCATTTAGTATAAACTAATTTTTTCTTTCTTTCTGTTAGCCACATGAAGTTTGGGTGATGATACATAAGAATGAGCGTGTGAAATTGGATATATTGCAATCTCATATATATTTACATTTTCAGATCAATCTGGGGGCATAGCGCCTCCATCAACCATGGCCTCCTCATCAGAGAACGTTGAGATGGCCCGAGAAGAACACCATGATCTGCTGCTGCTGCACTCAAGTGGGGAGGTGGGTGATGAGAAGGAGAAATTGGGAGAGAAGGGCGAGAATGATTGTGAATGGGATGAGGGCGGATGGCATGAGGAGGGCTCGGTGGAGTATTGGGAATGGGAGGGGGAGAAAGCTGTGCAGGAACTGTTTCAGAAGGGGTGCACGGCGATGAAGGAAGGGCAATTTGTCCACGCCAAGCACTGTTTCCACGATGTCCTCAAGGAAAGGTTAGGATTTCTCCCTTCTAAATGCTGCTCTTAGTTCAAAGCATTGCTGGAGCGTGCATACAGGTGGATTATTGGATGCAAGTTCCAATTAGCCCAATTATCTGTATTGGTGTTGGCATATGTGCTTAGTCGGTGTCTGCTTTTTACAGTCCCTGCTTAATTGTGTTTAGGAGGTCCTTGTTTGTTAGGCAGCAATACCTGGGAGTTTGGACCTGGCCTTCTTTTGTTATGCTCTGTGAATTTTGACTGATTGCCCGATCAATGTGCATTTGCTTCAGGGTTTGGTGTTTACTCATTTGGGAAATGTACGTATGTTTCAAAAGTGTTGGCTGTTCTAACTATTTGAGTAAATATAACATAGGTCAACTTTTCTTACCGGAGTTGCAATTTGCAAAATCCTCATCAACTGCGATCCAAAACTCTTACGAACATCTCCACCGGTCCTCCCAATAGGGTGTCCGGCAATGCCCAGGCAACTAGTCGAGTTCCCCCACCGGCAACACCAATACAACACCAATACGATGTGGCAGCTTCTGTGTAGAAAATGCAAAAGAAAAGGAAAAAAAGAACCAAATCAGCTCCGCCTCCTGCAAATCAATACACAACGCACTGGCCGGCAATGGCAGCCGCCGGGACATCCCTTCCACCAAATCAGCTCTGACCTTCTCCAAATCAATTGATCCACTGACCAGCTCAGCTCAAGAACAATCAAACAAGAACCAAAACTCAGCTCAAACCCATCTGCAGGCTCAAAGAAAAGACGCGGAGAGGTGTTGGATCAAATCCATCCCGTGCCCCAGGAACTTTCCCTCTAGCCGGTCGTGAGCAGCACGACGTGCACGCCGGTGCCGCGCACCATGCCGCAGATGGCGTCAACGGTGGAGGCCTCCTCCAGCAGCGTGACGATCCGCCATGAGCGGCGCCGTCTATCTAAAATATTAGAAAGAATTTTGCTGATTTATTTATTGCTATATCCAATTTATGGAATTGATACACCATTTAATTGATATCATTTAGCAAAATGAAACACAACATATGCATCCATCTTTCGGCTCCAGAATTTCAAGGGATAGTGTTATGGTATAAGAAATAGGCTATTAAGTAACTGTAAATGAATTGTGGATACATCTGTATCCTTAATTGCCATTATCCGTATCAAACCAATAGCGATTTATACAAGCTAAATCTTCTAATCAATGGTAGGCTAATATTGAATTTTTTTTCCATATGCATTAAGACGCTCGGCCTGATTTCGAAATTGTCCAGAGTTTTATATGTTCGATCGTGCTTTATTTACAATTATAACTTCCACACCTATTCATTTGTCATTTGTGAGAATTTCCCATATAAAGAAAGAAAAAGAGTCAAAGAAAGGATGGAGCTGTTTCCCATGTCAAATTAAAAAAGAGAGGTTAAAGATACTATAACAATGTATACATCTAATAAACACATATAGATAGTGAGATAGCAAGCGATTAATCACAAAACCCATATTATAATATTGGTTCTTTAATCTTTTTTAGAATGAAATAGAAATGATTATGAAATAAAAAATCCAGAACTTTTTTAGAATTATTGTGAATCCATTCTAATCGAATATTTAGTAATCAAGTCCTTTAATTCAAAGTTTTGACGTCTTTAAAATGCTCTTGGCTCGACATAGTCTTTTCTATTCGTCTCGAACCAAATTTGCGCTGGGTTGTTTGTTTTTAAGTAAATAGGTAAATAGTATACGATGGAGCTCGAGAGGATAGAATTTATTTTTTATCAAGGGAAAGAATCTAGGGTTAGTGAAAACTATGGTGGCGAACTTAATGGAGTAAGTTAAAATATGCGAGACGTTCTCAATTAGGGGAATTTCTTAATTAGATCGGGCTACTTTGAAATCAAATGGTGTTTTTCGCAGCAGCCCATGGGGTTGGTTCACTTTTGGTCATGCTACCTTTGCTTTGCTCTTCTTTTTCGGACACATTTGGCATGGCGCTAGAACCTTGTTCCGAGATGTTTTTGCTCGTATTGATCCAGATTTGGATGCTCAAGTGGAATTTGGAACATTCCAAAAAGTGGGAGATCCAACTACAAGGAAACAGGCAGCCTGATACACATTGTTATGGTATCTTTGACCTCTATTTTTTAATTTGACATGGGAAACAGCTCTCATCCTTTCTTTGACTCTTTTTCTTTCTTTCTTTATATGGGAAATTCTCCCAAATGACAAATGAATAGGTGTGGAAGTTATAATTGTAGATAAACCACGATCGAATCTATGGAAGCATGGGTTTGTACGTTCCTTTAGTTTCTACTTTAGGGATAATTTTT
The DNA here is from genome assembly GCA_947311845.1 of Poa pratensis. Lineage (NCBI taxonomy): Eukaryota > Viridiplantae > Streptophyta > Magnoliopsida > Poales > Poaceae > Poa > Poa pratensis. The sequence goes on from CAMZMU010000050.1 coordinate 32,337,055, forward strand.
TCGCTATCTTCTTTCGAGAACCACCTAAGGTTCCACCAACTCCAACTAAAAGAATAAAATAATTTCATTGAAGTAAGATGGGAGACTTCTTACTTCAATTAGTCCCCATGTTCTTCGAATGGATCTCTTAATTGTTGAGAGGGTTGCCCAAACGCGGTATATAAGGCATACCCAATAAAGCTTACAAGTAAACCAGATAGGGAGATGGCGAGTAAAGTTGTTGTTTCCATTTTTATAGAATTTCAAGATTACAATGGATCTATGAAAAGATCGTGTATTTACAACTACAACGGAATAGTATACGAAGTCAACACCAATGATGAAATAGAATTTATGGCTACACAAACCGTTGAAGAGAGTTCCAAACCTAGGCCAAAACGAACTGGCGCAGGTAGTTTATTGAAACCCTTGAATTCGGAATATGGGAAAGTCGCTCCGGGTTGGGGGACTACTCCATTCATGGGGGTCGCAATGGCTTTATTCACTATATTCCTATCTATCATTTTAGAAATTTATAATTCTTCTGTTTTACTGGACGACATTTTAACCAATTAGGTTTCTACTAACTAAATCAGGAAGTCATAGTTTTTCCATCCAAAAAAGCTTTCTAGTTTAAGCTTTACATTTCTAGACATTATGGTAGTTTGACCATGGATTTTTTTGTTTCGGTATCTTTGGAATATGAGTGTGTGACTTGTTAGAATTGATCCTTTTGATAATACATAGAAAGGGCCTGTTATCTCTATCAAGATGATTCTAAATTCGTCAATTAGTTCCTGCCAATATTCACGCCAGGAAATTAAGAACATAAATCTATTAGCCTAAACAAGATGTCCAAATAAGAACATCCACGCCCATTTTCATTGTTACCGTCCCGGCTGTTAAAATTACGTTCGTTTGCCTAAGACTTGATCTTGGTTCCAATCCATAACGATCAAAGTCGAATCGTGAGCCTATTACTGAAGCAAACTCAGTGAAACAACAACTGGTACCGTATAGAAGGGGTGTCTTTATTATGGTCGTTTCATTTTGTCACCGCTTAGGAAAGGGCAAGCGGACACTGTCGGTATTGCCTTGCGAAGAGCTTTACTTGGAGAAATAGAAGGAATATGTATCACACGCGCAAAATTTGGGAGCGTGCCGCACAAATATTCTACAATAGGAGGTATTGAAGAATCCGTACAAGAAATTTTACTAATAGTCGTTTTACTATTTTTATAGTATAAATAGTACCCTTTGTCAAGGATATCCAACCAAAGGTTCATGACACTGAGCGGTTTGTACTTCTACTTGGATCGCTTGCCTTTACTTTAGAATTTAGATAGCCCCTCCCTCTCTCTGGTCTGTTAAATACTTAACATCTCTTCTTACCATGTCAATAGCGTCTGAACCAAATGTATGTATTTCGATTAGAATCCTATTCTACAGTTACAACTACAATGATCATTATTTACTTTGCGAGGACGTAAGTGTGCGAGACTGCTCTACTGAATAGTTTTATTATTCCTACAATATACACTAGGGGATATAGGGGGTAACACTGTCCCTATAAATTGCTTTTTTCCTTTTCTTTCTTTGTTCAATTCTAAACAAAATTATGGAAATGGAAGATATTTCCGTGAAGTACCGTGCATAGGTATCTAGGAAATAGTTATGCGCTTCTAGAGGAGTATGTATGCTAGAAGTAAATTCTAGCCGCTTTCTTTTGAATCCTAAAATTCGATTAGAAGGATAGAAAGGCCATGAGGGTGTGAAAAGAAAAATCAAATCTTTTTAATTAGTTCTCCTTTTTTGCAATTTTATTATTTTATTATCTATTCCTTTCATTTTTTACAAAAATATTTTCTCATAGATAAATGTACGAAACAAGTCCAATTTGTAAGAGAAAATTCAATTTTGTTTTTGGAATTTTTACTCCTCGCGCTCAGGATTCCGTCCTGGGTTATTAGATAAGAATCCAAAGATAAAGAGTGAAACAAAGAATCTTACTACGGTATAAACAAAAAGTTTGAGAGTAAGCATCACATAATCTCCAAGATTTTTTTAAGGAATAGATTACCGGTTTTTCCTTACCACACGGATCCTAGAAGCGCGCGGTGTAATTCCATTGATTTTTGGATTTCGATTGTATCTAAGATCCTTTTTTTTATCTGGGTTGCTAACTCAATGGTAGAGTACTCTGACTTTTAAGTGCGACTATGATCTTTTACACATTTGGGTGGAGCAACAAATTCGTCCAGACTCTTGGTAGCGCGCGGAGGCCCGAAGCCTGCTTCCCTTTCTCCAATGCATCCGGCCGAGTCGCACTCGGGTCGCGCTCAGGGAGGAGGAGCCCCAGCAGGCTCAAGCCAGGCACAAGCATGACCTGCACACGCACGACGCCTATGCCCCTGGCAGCCTCGCATGAGCTTCGGTGGTGGGCCGGAGAAACGGAGGAGGCCCGTGGCCTCAACCTCGCACGAGCTTCGGTTTGGTATTGGGACCACCAGTTGGTGATGTTTTTCATTTGCCCCTCCCAATAGCCCTATTGTGAGGGCTATTGGAGCACCGGTGGAGATGCTCTTACACTACTAAGTCACACTTTTGACAGACTGGTAAGAATAACTAGAATAACTAGCCCAAACTGCAGTTTAATACTTCATCGCAGTGCAGTTTATTTATATGCTGCTTAAAATTTGCACTTGACCAAGATTACCAACTCTTGGTGGTTGTTACAAAAGGTGATGAACAACGAAAGCGTTAGCACCTGATGAAAGAATTATTCGTAGTTTCAGTTGTGTTGTTCTATCTCAGTCTCAGGTTACATTAGCTTTCATGGCCTTATGTCATACTCTTAACAATGATGCACTGATAAATGTTTTAATGACGCCTTTGTTGTCACATAGGGTGTTATATTATGGGAGGCTTTCTCCAATGTGTAGCAGCACATATTACACATATGGATGTGCTTTGCTGTCCGAAGCTCAAGCGAAGATTGCACAAAATCAAGACATAGTTGACGGTTCAGCCAGCAGAGATGATGCTGTAAGCTCAAAGGCATATACTGTAACATCTACTAGCAACGCCAGGGAAGGTATATGCCTCTACTCCTTTACTCCATACAATCATATGCACTACAAGATATACTATATTATCTGCATATGCATTTGATTAACATTATAGTGGTTACGATTTACGATCCTTTATCTTCATCTATTCTTACACACTGAGTAGTCTATAGTAAAATGCTACTGTGTAATGTACTTATTATGCGAATTAGTAGTCTTGTTTGGAGGTAGGAAATTTCTGGAGTAGTAGACTGCTTCATCAAACTGGTGTTTGGAGTACTAACGTTTTTGTGCTATATAAGTTACTCCCTCCGTTCCACGACAAGAATTATGGAACGGAGGTAGTATAAAAAACAAATGATTTCAAGAATCGTCCAGTGGATGGTTGGTCAAGAATAGATGTCGACCCCTCAGTTCACCTGGGTTTGAGTCCTCATATTTGCCATGTGCCTGATCCTTCATAAGTGCAAGCCAGGGCTCCTGGTGGAAAAAAGATACTCACTCCGTTTGAAATTAAGTGTCGCAGATTTAGTACAATTAATTTGGAACAGAGGGAGTAGTAGATTATTTCGGATACAAAATTTCTCAATTCTCCCTAAAAAGTATGTTCTTGTTGGTCATATTTTGGTCTCTGAACGGGTGGGATCTGGTACCATATGTCCGCTATTAGCTATTTTTCCCTGCCGTGCTTACTTGTACACCTTGAATTGCAATGCCTGATTGAACATATTGATCTATGAACCAGTAGCCTTATTCGATTCTGCATATGGGCTATCTGTCCAATGTACTTGAACGAACTAGTTTGTACTCCCTCTGTGCATAAATATAAGAAGTTTTAGCTATCCAACATGTTGTCTACATGCATACTAATATGAGTGCACATACACACTAAAATATATCTGCATACATCTAGATATATGTGAATGTGGACAAATGCTAAAACATCTTATATTAAAAAACGGAGGGAGTACAATACAAGCTCTTGTCTTTTGTTCAAGTACGTGTTACAAATATTGTGCAACAATGTTATATAGATGGTGACACCCTCAACTGAGAAAATACGATCTCTAACTTTGGAAATGAAAAAGAGTCCTAATATTGGACCAACAGGACAAGACAGGGAGGGGTGCCTCTCCCTGTTGTGGCCCGCACCTAAGGGTGGCCTTGCCTCCTGTACTCTTTGCTCCACATCACACTACAATAATTGATGAAAACTCAGGGCAAGCATGATTCTGATTTTGTTCAGATTTGGATCTGGCCTGGAAAATGTTACATATTGCGAGGGCAATACTTGAGAAAAGTCCTGGCTTCTCTATGGCGACAGTTGAAATCTTTTGTGCTCTTGCTGAAGTCTCTCTGGAAAGAGGTAATTTCAGTTATCTTAGTTACTCCTGCATTTACTCTTGATACTCATGGCCCATACTTTTATTGCAGAAGACATAGACTACTCACTCCGTGCTTGGTTCAAAGCTTTAGCCAACTTGGAGCATTTTGTTGAGCCTGACCATCGTCGAATTGTCTTACTGTATCCTACTTGTGGTAATAACAGTATCAATTATGTGCCATATAGTAGTATGAAGCATCATACTCGCAACCCAACAGTGGCTGCGCCTTCTAAGCATGTGTCGGTATATTTTACTCAGTTGACTTCAAAATTTGGGCGTTCTTTTCTTGTATTATCCATGTGCTTTCAATTGATTTCAGCTTATTGAAATCTTGCATGAGTATATTCATTTGCATAAATGCACATGCTAGTGTAGTGTATGTGTGCGGATGAACTTTTCGTTGAAGAAGAATTCAGTTAGCCAACACTGGTATATTGTGGATATTTCTAATTCTTTGTTAATCTCCTTAGTTTGTTCCTAGAAACCTCCGCATATTTCTGGCTTTCATGTCGGCATCCAAGACTAAAGATGCACTCTCATACGCAGCAAAGGTTTTTTCATTGTACAAGTCACGTATGCAGAAACTTATAAAGGCCAAGGGAGCTTTGTTGGCTTTTAAAGGTGATAATGCATTTGCTGCTGAAGTTGGTTCAGAAATGTCCTCGCTAGACAACGAGATAGAGGTTCTTTCTAGCATATCCACTGAACTACTTGAGAAGGTAAATAAGTCTGTTCCTCCGTGTTACCTAGATGGTTTACCTCATGAACCTACTCATACAGTAGTACTGTACGAAGAACTTATAAAAAAACATGTTTGAATTTTTTGGATTCAGCTTGAAGACCTGGCGGCCTCGAAGCCAAGTGGTGAGCATAATGTTGCACCCAGAGCTGCATCTTCAACTTCACAAATTGCTGGACCAAGTAATTCTGTGTCTACAACAGCTACAATCGAGACTTATAGTAGTATTGGAACCGAACTTGAGACTACAGGCCAATGCGTCAGACAAGCTTTTCTCATGCGGATCTCTGCTGAACCTTCTCCTAAGAAGCTTGCAGAGGATTCACCTGTAAAAGGTGATAGCAGCAACAAGCCAGATGTTCATCCTGCAGCACAGGAGGGCGATTCCTCTGTATCAGAGTAAAGTACATCGCTGTTAGCCTTACTTCTTGTTAGTAACTATGTTCCACGTCCACGTGTGTCATGTTTTCGTCAGAGCTGCTCCTCTCAATGCAGAGGAACCTCTTCATTTTGGCATGTATGAACTGGTTTCAGCTCTTGCTTACCTGAAGCAAATGACGTTGAACTGCCTAGATTCTGAGTGAATTATGCTCGGTTGGCGGTTGCTATTTGCCGTAAGGGCACGTACAATGCTGGGCGCTTAGGCCGACGCTAGGATCAATATCCTGGCCGTTTCACGCGAATCCCGTTCAGATCCAGGATTTTAGTTGGCGTCGACGCCTATTGTTGCGCCGGGCGCTAACAACTTTTTTTTCCGCGTGAGATTGTGTCGGGGGGCTACCCCGGGTAGGGTCAAGGCTTGGTATAAGGATGAGTTTAAAGACATGCCGAGGTACGGAAAGGGCCGACCTGCTTGGGCCTAGGAGAATCCGAGCTTCACTATGACCTGGAGAGTTCAAAGGCCGACATATCTTGGCCCGGAGGGGTCCGAGGTATCCCGTTGGCCTGGGCCGAGGTTCACTGTCCGGGCTATGTTCAGCCGACCTACTACCTCGGTACTATGGTTGGTATCGTGAGACCAGGAGAAGCTGTGGGAAGGAAGTAAGATCCGACCTGGTAAAGATCTTAAGCGCAAGACCCGAGGTACGGAGCTCGTCACATCCGTGCCGAGCTAACCGAGGTGGTAGGCAGTAGGTCGGGCAGGAGTCAATGCTCCTGTCACTTCCAGCCGGGTACAAGAGCGCCTGACACGGGAGCGTCTGTCAAGGAGCATGGCAGAGGCGTGCCCCGGGTTCGGCGGGCCTGCACGTCTCTGACCGCTGACCACGCGGGATCTGGGAAAAGGCTACGAGGTAGCTCTGCCAGGCCACGTCCTGTCTCGGTCAGAGGGGACATGCTAGTTCTGCCGTTAGGCTACAGGAGATGGGCAAGCCACGTCTTGTCCCTGACAGAGGTACGGTGGTACGGTGGTGACCGTTGCAGAGGCATGGCAACAGTGTTCAGCGAGGGGCACAATGGTAACCCGGCTGGCCTATATAGTGGGCTTCACCCCCCTCCTGCTAAAGGGGCAGAGGAACTAGTTGATCAAGAGAGAAAGAAAGAAAGAGAGGAACCTCGGAACACCCCGGAAACACCTCGGATTCAGCTCGGAGTGCCTTCTTCCTCCCGTCTAGCTCCATCTTTTACCTCAAGTTCTCACCATTGTAGCATCATACAGCTCGAGGAGCAGCTTGTACTTGTCACTTTGAGCTATACACTGAGTAGGATAGTGCTGCAGTAGGGGTGTTACCTCCACAAGAGGGCCCCGAAGCAGGGTACATCGTGGTGTGCTTTGTGTTCTTGTTTCTTGGTTCTTCGTTCGTGTTCTTGCGTGTTCTTGCGTGTGCACTTCTTGAGTGCATAAACCCTCCCCGGATTCCCCCAACGACCATTCGGCCCCATCTTAGCCATACCTATGGCATCTGCCGTGATCCCACCACGACAGTTGGCGCCCACCGTGGGGCAGATTGAGGCGTTGGAGGGAGTTTTCATCCGGACGGGCTCAGGCGAGCGTGTTCTTTCCGGGCTTGTCGCCAAGATCGGAGAGTTCACCTTCATCAGCGACAACGCGGGGTGTTTCGCCGGCAAGCCCTTCCCCGAGCACGGCTTCACCATGATGCTCGGCAGCTTCGTCACATACGTTGCTGTCGAGGTTGTTCGCGGGTACCCGGAGCAGGTGCTCGTGGACGACGAAACTCCTCTCCTCGCGGCTTTAGGTCGGCGTATCACTCGCCCCGAGAGCTGCGTGGAGGTGATGATGACAGGTCCGGTTGACGCCGCTGGCAAAGTAGATGCCAGCCAATCCAAGGCGGCCGAGGTTGCTAAGGTGAGATCTGCAAAGCCCAGGCTAGAGAAAGAGCTGCCTGGTACCCCCGAGGTGCAGGGCCGAGGTGCGACCCTGGTAGAGATAGTGCAGACACTGGCAGACCCAGTAAATCCAGCAGTGGATGTAGTGGTGACTGTGGCCGACCTAGAGGCAAAGCGTGTCCTGTTGCAGAAGGAGGCTGTAGCAATGATAACAGCTAGAGATGAGTTCAATAGAGATCTGCGTGAGTACAATGCGGCAAATGGCTTCACCCCGGTAGCAGTTGATACACATAGGGGAGCCGAGGTGCGGCAGAGAGGCAAGGGGCTCAATGATGAGATAAACAGGGAGGCTCGACCTACCACCTCGGCTAGGAGTGAGAGTCGCGTGTCGACTGGAAGGCCGGTGTATAGTTCCCCTGCTAAGAACCTCAGAGCTGCCGAGGCAGGCAGGGCCGAGCTATCCGGGTTACTGGAGATGCATGGCGTGCGCAGCAGAAGCGAGTCAATGAGTTAGTGTATGTGGCTAACCAGCAGAATGAGGCTCTCCGCAGAGCATATGCCGGGGCTGGTGATTCAGAGATGGTTTATTCAGCTAGGCCAGTTAGTCAGGTGTCCAAGGGGCAAGCCTCGTCTCCACTCGTCGGAGGAGCCGATCGAGCCCGGAGTGTCACCTCGGGTCAGAACAAGCAGCTGCAGATGTATGATCCAGTCCTAGCAGCAAAGCAGAAGGTGGGCCAGGGCAATGCTAGCCGAGCTAAGGGAAACCCCGGCCCAGGCAATGCAAGCCGAGCTAAGGGTAACTCCGGTCAGGGAAATCAGAATGGCGGCAAGCAGCGTCGGCTGGCCGAGGTAAACCACCTCCGCCCCCGAGGTATCAGCAACAACCCGGCAGCAGGGGCAATATCAGCGAGAGCCGGAGTATGTTCAGCAACCTCAGAACGTCGGTCAAGGCGATGACCGATATGATGATGGAGACTCGGCCATGGCGCGAGCTGGATACCACAGAGTGGATGGGGCGTTGGGACCTCGGATAGGAGGTCGGATGTTAGCTCCAGGCGATGTCCGTAACAAGCTGGATAGAATCTACTTGTCTGAGCAACTGGAGGAGGAAGGCCCTCCTGGTCCGGCGTGTTTTGGACCTCGGATCATGAAGGAGCCACCACCACCAGTATCTCAGTTCCAGTTAGGTCGGAACACCAAGCCATACAATGGGAGCACCAAGCCACAAGATTGGCTGACAGATTATGTATCCTCGGTGCACATTGCGGGGGGCAATCGCCGATGGGCGGTCCGGTATCTCCCGCACATGTTGGAAGGTCCAGCTCGGATCTGGCTGAATAATTTGCCGGAGTATAGTATCAACTCCTGGATAGACTTGGAGCTGGCGTTTAACAGCAACTTTGCTAGTACATACAAGAGGCCAAACCGACCTCAGCTCCTGGCGGCATGTAAGCAAGATGATCATGAAACTGACCGAGAATTCTTAACTCGGTGGAGCAATGTTCGGAATTCCTGTGAAGGAGTGGTAGAGGCACAGGCCATTTCCTGGTTTGCAGATGGTTGTCGACATGGCAGCATGCTGTGGCAGAGGCTCCAAGAGATATGCCGAATCCCTAGCAGAAACAATCCGGGTTGCAGATTCTTATGCTGGGTGATCCGATGCAGCCAGCAGCAGAGGCAGGGCACGTAACAGAAGGAGGGAGCCAATAAACAACCGGCTCGGACCAAGGTGTAATGACCGTCAGGAGTTCGGACAGAAGAGGAGGGAGCCGGACTATCCATACACCTCGAACCAAGTTGCAGCGGTGAACCCGGATCAGCCCGGAGCTGGAGGTGTCCAGAGGCCAAAAATCAATGGTCCGGCATTTAGTCCGAACCCGGAGCCACCCATGACCTATGAATCAATGATAGATGGTCCGTGCTGTTACCATACGACCGACCCGCGCAAGCCAGCCAACCATTCAACCCGGCAGTGCAGCTGGAACCGCAGAATCAGAGAAGAAGGGGCAAGGCCGGAGGAATCAGAGCAGGACCACCACCTCAGAGATTTCAGCCGAGGTCCCACCCTAATCTGTCCGGAGCAAATGTTACCCCGATAACCACTGCACCTCTTCCGAGGCCTGCAGCAGCAAGACCCGTGAATGTTGTGAATGTCCGAGGTAATAACAACAACAATGGTGCCGGACCAAGTCAGCAGTATGAATACCCCGGAAATGACTATAGAGAGGTCATGCGAGCTATGTGGTCTTTGTGACCGAGCCAACTGACAAGAAGAGCGTGCAGAGGCGTGCCATGGAGGTGAATGCAGTAATGCCGGTGGTGCCGACCTATATGAACTGGTCTGAGCAGGAGATCACTTGGAGCAGAAAGGACACACCTCGGATCATGCCGAGCCCTGGAAAGTATGCCCTGGTGGTAGATCCAACGTTGTGTGGGCCTACCAACAATGTGAGGTTCACCCGAGTTCTGGTGGACAATGGCAGTGCCATCAACATCATGTACCGAGACACAATGGTGAAATTGGGCATATCGCCTAATCAGTTGATGCCAAGCAGTTGTACTTTTCATGGGATTGTGCCTGGCGTTTCCTGTGCACCCATGGGCAAGATATGGGTGGATGTAGCATTTGGAACCAAGGAAATTGCCGAGTTGAGAGTATCGAGTTCGAGGTGGTGGACTTGGAGAGTGCATACCATGCATTGCTTGGAAGGCCGGCTCTGGCCAAGTTCATGATTTCCACCCATGTTGCATACCTGAAGATGAAAATGCCAGGGCCTAATGGGATCATATCCATCTCGGGTGACTACAAGCGAGCCATTCAGTGTGCCTCGGCGGGGTCTAATCTGGCCGAGTCTTTGGTGATCGCAGCTGAGAAGAAGAAGCTGCATCAAGTGGTGGCAATGGCGCAGTCAACACAGCTCGGCCTGTCCGGACTGATGAGCCCGGACTCAACTGCGGCGTTCGAGGTGCCCAAGGAGACCAAGAAGATCCCCATTGACCCGGAGCACCCAGAGCATATGGCCATCATTGGGACCGGGCTGGGCGAGAAATAGGAAGGCGAGCTCTGTCACTTCCTCCGTGAGAATCGGGATATCTTTGCATGGTCGGCTAAGGACCTGCCTGGTGTTCCGAGGGAGTTGGCAGAGCACTCTTTATTTGTTAGGCCAGAGGTGAAACCGGTGAGGCAACCGACCCGTCGTCTCTCAGACGACCGAGACAAGTGGTGCTGGACGAGCTGGCTAAGTTGCTTGCAGCCGGGTTCATAATGGAGGTGCTGCATCCGGACTGGATATCCAATCCGGTCTTGGTGGAAAAGAAGAAAGACGAGCCAGCCGTGGTCAAGGTGTGGCGCATGTGCATTGACTTCACTAACCTCAACAAGGCGTGCCCAAAGATCCATTTCCATTACCTCGGATTGATCAAGTGATCGATTCCACTGCTGGTTGTGAACTGTTGTCTTTTATCGATGCGTACTCTGGTTTTCACCAGATACCACTGAACCCAAAGGATCAAATAAAGACTGCTTTTATTACCCCGTATGGGGCGTATTGCTATCGTGTCATGTGTTTTGGTCTGAGAAATGCCGGGGCAACTTATCAGAGGTGTATGCAGAAATGCCTGCACTCTCAATGGGCAAAAATGTGCAAGTGTATGTCGATGATATTGTCATCAAAACTAAGGAGAAACGTACTCTCCTCGAGGATCTCGAGGAGACATTTGTGAATTTGAGAAAGTATCGGTTGAAGCTTAACCCGGACAAGTGCACCTTTGGTGTCCCGGCTGGAAAGTTGCTCGGATTCCTGGTGTCTAGCCGAGGTATCGAGGTTAACCCGGCCAAGATCCGAGCTATTGAGAGCATGAAGTTACCGAAGTGTTTGAAAGATGTGCAGAAGTTCACAGGGTGCCTAGCCTCGTTGAGCCGATTTGTAGCTCGGCTAGGAGAAAAAGCCTTACCTTTGTACCAGCTCATGAAGAAAAGTACCGGGTTTACATGGACCCCGCAGGCCGACGTGGCGTTCGGTGAGCTGAAAAAGATGTTGTCCACTGCCCCGGTGTTGGCGTCACCATTGCACAATGAGCCGATGTTACTTTACATTGCGGCCACAAACCGAGTTGTAAGTGTGGCAGTGGTGGTGGAGCGCGAAGAAGGTGGCAGGTCGGTGCAGAGACCGGTGTATTACTTGAGCGAGGTGATCTCTACCTCGAAGCAGAACTACCTCACTACCAGAAGATGACGTATGGTGTCTACCTGGCGGTCAAGAAGTTGAAGCATTATTTCCAGGAGCATCCCATGACGGTGGTGTGCGAAGCTCCAATCTCGGAGATCATCGGGTGCAAAGATGCAACTGGCCGAGTTGCCAAATGGGCGATTGAGGTGTCTCCATATGCACCACATTATGAGAGAAGAGACGCAATTAAATCCCAGGCGTTGCCGGACTTCTTTTGTGATTGGGCCGAGATGCAGTATGAGCCACCCAGGCCGGACTATAATTATTGGAAAATGCATTTTGATGGGTCCAAGACAAAGATCGGGCTGGGGGCTGGAATAGTCCTCACCTCGCCAAAGCGAGATCAGCTGAAGTACGTGCTGCAGATTCATTTCTCAGCATCAAACAATGTGGCGGAGTATGAGGCCTTAATCCATGGCCTCAAGGTGGCAAAGGAGATCGGTATCCGGCGTGTAGAGTGCTTCGGCGATTCCGACCTGGTGGTGCAACAATCTTCTGGAACTTGGGATGCTCTGGATGCCAACATGGCGTTATATCGGTTCCATGTGCAAAAGATATCCGGGTTCTTTGAAGGGTGTGAGTACAGGCATATACCTCGGGCAGAAAATGATGCTGCCGACGTGTTGTCAAAGCTCGGTTCATCGAAAGAGGCAGTACCACCAGGGGTAGCCCTGAATCACTTGAGAACTCCTTCAATCAAACCTTCTCCTGAATCCGAATCTATTTTCATCCCGGCGGAGCAAGAGCCCGGACCTGTTCCAATGGAGGTAGACGTCGGGTGCGTTTGGTCGGACCCGGGGACTGCGTGGCAGAGCTCGGGGACTGCGCACCGAACCTCGGGGACTGCTCATCAAGACTCGGGGACTGGTCGCAGGATGGTGGAGGAAATAATGGAGGAGATTATGGTGGCCGAACCAATGGAGGTGGACGAGGAACTTTTTCCTTTGCACCCAGTGCCGGAGTGGGCGGAGCAAATCATGAAGTTCATAACGGAGGGAAGCATGCCAAGTGACACAACCGAGGCTAGGAGAATTCAAAGGAGGGCCAAGGCGTACACCATCATCAACAAGGAGCTCTATAAAAGAAGCGTAACCGAGGTGTTGCAACGGTGTGTCGAGCCAGCTGAAGGCAAGGAGATGCTTTTGGAGATCCACCAAGGAGAGTGTGGTCATCATTGCAGCACAAGAGCTCTGGTGGCCAAGGTGTTCAGGCATGGGTTCTATTGGCCCACTGCTCTTGCTGATGCAGAGGCCATAGTCCGGAGATGTGAAGGATGCCAAAGGTTTGCCAAGCAAACGCATATGCCAGCCTCGGCGCTCAAAACAATTCCTATCACTTGGCCGTTTGCGGTATGGTGTTTGGATATGGTGGGAGAGTTCAAACCAGCCCGAGGTAACATGACGCACATATTGGTGATGGTGGACAAGTTCACCAAGTGGATCGAGGTGAAACCAATCCGGAAGTTGGATGGTCATTCAGCAGTGACTTTCTTGAAGGAGATTATTCTGCGATATGGCTACCCCCATAGCATTATCTCGGACAACGGCACAAACTTTGCTGTTGGAGAGTTCGCTCGGTTTTGCATGAACAAGGGAATCCGGCTGGACATAGCCTCGGTGGCACACCCGGAGTCTAATGGACAAGTGGAAAGATCAAATGCTCTAGTGTTGGCCGGCATCAAGGCTCGGCTCATTGAACCACTGCTGAAAACGCCGGGGTGTTGGATAGATGAGATACCAGCAGTACTGTGGGGTCTAAGGACCACGCCAAATCGATCAACTGGCTATACGCCATTTTTTATGGTCTATGGGGCAGAAGCTATGCTACCCACTGACATCGAGTATGATGCGCCCAGAGTGGCAATGTACACTGAAGCCGAGGCAAAAGAGGCTCGGGAGGATGCAGTAGATCTGCTTGAGGAAGCAGAGATTGGCCTCATCTCGGTCAGCAATATACCAACAAGGTCTCCGACGTTATCATAGCCGGAGTATCAACCCTCGTGTGTTTCACGAGGGAGATTTGGTGCTGAGGTTGGTGCAGCGCAAGAAAGGCGGCACAAGTTGTCACCTCCATGGGAGGGACCGTTCATTGTGACCCGAGCTCTGCTCAATGATTCCTACTATCTAATAGATGCGCAGGAACCAAGGGAAGATGGGCTGGACAACCCCGGATCAGAGGTCAGGCGACCATGGAACGTAGCTCTACTCCGACCTTTCTACTCATGAAAGGCGCAATGTATGTACCTCGGTTAATCCTTAATAAAATGTCGGCACTCCGAGGTTGAAGCTCGGGGACTGCCTCGCTCTTGTGCTTGTGTTTTATTTCTGTTTGTCAGTTTCGTTCATATGCCGAACTATTTTGAACCTCGTCTCAAACTTCAAGTAATGTATGCTGTGTAACTAATCTTGTGACTCGACTGGCATCTGCCTAAATGGTAGTCAAGAGCAAAGATGAAAAAACGTGGGAGACATGAAAATGAACTCGGGGACTCGGTCCAAAAATATAGTTCGGCATGTGTCGTTTACTAACCCCTGTCTTTACCTTTCGTTTATGTCGGATGGTTTTGAAACACACTTCGAGATTTGCTAAGTACTGTATGCTATAAATAACAATCTTGTGACTCGACTGTCGAACGCCTAAATGGTAGACAAGAGCAAAGAATGCCAGATATAGTAAACACGAAAGTGAACTCGGGGACTCGTTCCAAAAGGGTTCGGCATAAATTCTTAGAAAAGCTTGGTTCGGATAGCAAGTTAATAGTAATGGTAGCAAAGCAAACTACTTAAGGTCTGTTACATCTGCACCCGGCATACCGGGGATTTAATGTTTTGCTTAAGATAAATTCAGGCCTCGGAACCAGAGACCTCGGTCGCCGAAGTGGTGGCAGTGGGAGCCTCGGGCGCAGGAACAACCTCGGTCGCGGAAGCAACCTCGGTTGTGGGAGTGGTTGCCGGGGTGTCCGTCACGTCGGAGGAAATCACCTCGGTGGCTACGCTTTGCCGGACTTGCCCTTGGAGTTCGGAGGTTCGTCGAAGCTGAAGTCATCATCAGAGCCTTCAGCCACCTCGGTTGTTTTGCCGGCCTTGCCCTTGGAGCTCTCAGGCTCGTCAAAGTCAATGTCCTCGCCTTCAGAACTTTCTTCACCGGACGCCGCTTCCTCGTCCGAGCTCTCTTCGTCCTCAGAGTAGAGGCGCCCGTCATCAAAGGTCCGGGTGTTTGCGTAACTAGCAAAGCGGTCGGCTGCTGCTTGGCGTTTCGCAATGCCATCCGGGGTGGAGTTCCAAGGAGAGCCCCTGCGCAGGGAGGTAACAGTGTGGATCTCAACATCCTCATACCAGGACAGCACGAACACCAGGGCCTTGTCCGCTCCAGCCCGAGCTGACGAGCATCTCCACTCCCGAAGTCTAGCCTCGGCTCCTTTCAGCTTCGTGGCGAGCTCGTCGATGCAAGTGGGGTCTTAACCTTGGGCCAGAGGGCACGGTGGACCTCGATGGCAGCATCAACAAGCTTGGTTCCAATGGCCGGAGCGGCCTGATCCGAGCGTTAAGGGCAACAAGGTGGTCCTGGATATCCCAGCTGTCGCTGAGAGTTTCTGTCTCAGCCCTCTTTGCCCGAGCTGCTTGAACTTCGCGGATAGCCTTGTCCTTGGAGTGCTCGAAGTTCTCTGAAGAGGACAAAAAGGCTGTCGCTGAAATAAGGCATACGGTGGCACGGGTGTAGGTCGGCAGAAAATAAGGAAAAGGGAGAAGAAACTTACTGTCCATTTGATGATTAATCCGAGCGAGCTCGGACAACCAGCTTTTCGAGATAGCTCGGAGGGCGGTAAGTTCGGCTTCGGCCGAGGTGGCACGGCTCTCCAGGGTCTTGGCAAGCTTTTGCTGCTGTTCGGCGGCCTGGTCCTTAACCTTCATAGCGTCCTCCACAGCAGTCTTGGCTTCATTAGCCCGGTTCAGCTCTTGTTGCAGCCGAGCTATTTCATCCTCGGCTGTCTTCAACTTGGAGGCGTAATCCTTGTCGCTCTGCTCCTTGGCGGATAGAAGAGTCCGGTGAGACTTCTTCAATCTGTTGTGATCCAGCAGGAGGTTCTTGAAGACCTTGTCCGAGCATTGTTGCATTCCTGAAAAAATAGAGAGATCAGTTCGGATAAATCCGAGGTATTTCTAGCACCCGAGGCCCAATTGAGTCCCGGGGACTTGGCATTGGCCTCGGGGACTCAGCATGGGAGAAATGACAAGTTTTTGAGATTCAAGCCGAGCAATTTTAACTCGGTGGAGTGTCAATTGCTCAACCCGAATCTCGGGGACTGGGAATAGTGTATGTTTGTCATTTGATTTCAAAGGAAGAAAGAGAGCTGTGTAAAGAAACTTACCGAGGCCTTCTTGCTGCAATCAAGGACTGCAGTCTGCATGTTATAGATAGATTGGAGCACGGCGCTGGGTCCAACTTGATGCTCAGAGCTCGGGTTGGAGGAGACCTCGACAGTGTCAGCCGAGTTCCAGTCCATGTCATAGTGCTTCTCCGAGCCTAGGCTGTTCCCGCTCTTGGTCCGGAGTTGCCCGACCTCCCAGCTGCTGATGTCCGGCTGGGTAGTAGCAGCGAATAAAGCTCGGGAGGTGGCGACCTGAGAGCTCGAGGGCGCGGCCTTGGTCAAGGTGGACCTCGGCGCAGAAGCGGGAACATGCGGCACCAGTTGGGTGCTCGCAGTCAAGGGGCCTGATGACGGTGGCGGCATCGGAGTTTGCTGTGGCTGTTTGGGGGGCTCAACGTTTTGAGCTGAATCTTTCTGCTGCTGCTGGAGCTTTTGCTTCTGCAGTTGTTGTTGTTGTTTCTTCTTTTGCTGCTGTTGCTGCTGGTTGCGCGCGCTTGAGACTTGGGGGAGCCGAGGCTCCTGCACGGCTTTA
Source organism: Poa pratensis (assembly GCA_947311845.1). Taxonomy (NCBI): domain Eukaryota; kingdom Viridiplantae; phylum Streptophyta; class Magnoliopsida; order Poales; family Poaceae; genus Poa; species Poa pratensis. The sequence continues at coordinate 32,353,642 of CAMZMU010000050.1, forward strand.
ACCGGAGTCTTGGCGCGATCTGTCTCCGCATCCTTCTGAGGAGGCGGAGGAGTCTGATCTCGGCGGGGAGCAGAGTGCCCCAGGCCGGAGTCAGAGCTCGGCGGTGGAAGTTCGGCGGAGGAGACGCGCGCCGGGGAGGAGATGGTCTTCTCCGGGCTGGTGAGGTCAATGGACCGTTCTGGAGGAGAGGCTCTGGCGGGGCTGCCGAGGTTAACCTCGACCTCGGTTGTCTGGCTTCAACCACTGGAGGCAGTGGTGAGTGTATCGAGCTATGGCTCTGTTTGACCTGCCGAGCCGGGCTAGACGAAAGAGAAAGATTAAGTTAGAGTGTAAAAAGCTTAACCTTGGAGCAGCGTGAGAAGTAAGGAGGAGCAAAGGTGACTTACGCATCTTCCTCCACGGGACCTCGTTTCTTGCGCCGCGCCGAGGTCTTCTTGGCACGCTTGGCTTTGGGCGCTGCAGTCTCCGAGGTCTTGGAAGCCTCGGCATCCGAGGTACCAGGTCCTGAGCGCTTCCGGGAAGCTGCAGACGCTGGATGAAAGTTCTTATATGTTGGAGGAGCATATGAAATGGGAATAACGTTGACAGGTTCCAGAATTTGGCAATCGTCATCGTCATCATCGTCGTCAGACCAGTCTCTGATGGAACTGGGAACTTGTTTCTTACCCGGGTTGGAAGAGCTAGTCTTGGGGGCGGACCTCGGAACGGCCTTAGGGATCGGCAGGTGATCCTCATTGTCCGGGTCTTCAGTCTCTGGACCTTCCAGGGCGAGGCGGGCAGGCGCCCAGTTCGACAGCTCCGCGCCGTCCTCGATCAGCTGCCGGGCGAACCGCTGCAGGAGTGGCAAAAAAGAATTGAGTTAAGAAGCAACCGAGGTGTGCAAGACCGGAGCGTAAGCTCGGAAAATTAGTAAGTACTCACTTGCTCCGGAAGATTTCTCTGTCGTGAGGCTCCACGCCCCATGTCCACTCCTCGTCCATCTCAGTCTGGGCAACGGCTTTGACCCGGCGCCAAACTGAGGCCTTGGAGAGCGCCTTGCTGCTGATCCGAGTAGGATCGAGTAGACCTTCCATATGGCAGATCTTATGGGCTCGTTGTTGAAGGGGGCTGACTCTTCGTTCCACAAAAGTCCGGAGGATGTCATCGGAACCCCACCCTCTTTTCTTGAGATCCAGCATGTATTCATGGATCTCTTGAACCTCGGCGTAGGCGTCCTCCGGGTTGAAGTCCCAATTGAGTTGTGCAGTGGGAGGGCCGAGCTGGAAGTCCGGGAGGTTGATGAGGTCGACAGTACCGGGGTTCCTCACATAGAAAAAGGATCGCTGCCACTTCTTGCAGCTCTCCAGGCCTTTGATCCGTGGGAACTCGGAGAACAGCCGGGGTGAGATAGAGGCCGCACCACAGGCAGTCATATCTTTGTTCACAACCTCCTTGTTGGGGATGCTCTGTTTCTTCAGTGGAAGTACTTGGCCCAGCCCTCAACGCTCGGCCAGAGGCCGAGATATCCTTCAGAGAAAGCTGCATAGCACGACAGCTGTAGCATGGAGTTAGCAGGGAGATGGTGCGGCTGCAAGCCGAAGAACTTCAGAAATTCCCGAAAGAACTTGCTGGCCGGAAGTCCGAATCCGCGCTCGAAGTGAGAGACAAACACCACTTTCTCGCCGGGGTTGGTGATCGGTTCGCCGTCCCCAGTGTGAAGCCGATATAGCAGTTCGGCTGGGATTCGATGAGTTTCTTTGAGCCATTTGATATCATCGTCAGTGACGTCCGAGCCATCCCATCCACCTCTCTCGCTGGCGGAAACCTCGGCGCGGTTTGACGTAGCAATTGCCGACATGTTGAGCTTTCCTGCAGAAGAGGGAGGTTCAACCGGGGTAAGTACCTCGGACAGTTCAGGATATCCGGGGTAATACCTCGGATCAGTCAAAACAGCCGAGCTAAAGAGTTTTGGGCGGGAAACATGTTTCTACCATGGCGAGATATTAGCAAAGATCTACCGGTGAGCCAAAAAGGGAAATAAAATCAAGTTCATCCAGGGGCAAAACTAAAAGGACAGTGCTACGGGTGCTCTGGTACAAGTCTAGAGGAGATCTACAGTGGCTAAAAAGTGCAAAGGTAGAGCATCTAGTTCATCAAAATCCTCGAGTTCATCGGAGGATGAACATGGTCATGGCATGGGCAATGGAGGGGAACGAAGAACTCACCGTGGAGGAACGCGAGGGATCGGTGGCAGTTGATGGCGCCAGGCGCAGCGCGCGTACTCCGGTGCGGCGAGGCGCTCGGCGGCGGCGCGGAACGATGCGGCAGAACGGCGGCGCGTACTCCGGTGCGGCAAGGTGCTCGACGGCGGCGACGGAGGCAGTGGCACGGAGCGGTGTGCGATGGAGGAAGAAGAAGATGAAACTCCCCCTGGGCCCCTATTTATAAGCCGCGTGCGGTTACGGCGTGCATTAACTGCGCACTACCGCGCGGTTATCGGGAAGGCGCGGGATCGTGTGCGGGAGCGCACGGTTGCACGGTTGGTGGCCGCACGATCGGCCACATCGTGGGCCGCAGAGTGGCAACCGCCAACCTCGGATTTCCTGTGCCGGTCAGCGCGAGAATCGAGGAGTCGCGGGCGGTCAAGTTGGTCTCGCACTTGAGTGCGCAGGTGCGCTGTTTGGTGGGTCCGGCTGACGAGGGCGGCGTGTGGTCAGGACCTGTCTTTCAGAGGTCCGGGTTTCGAGGTCCGGGCAGAGATTCTTCGCCACGTACCTCGGAAAATCTTGAGGCAAGATTGTGCTGAGTCACATAGCTCGGAAAGTTCAGATTGCAGATCAACCTCGGATGAGATTAAGGTCTGTGGGAAGTACCTCGGCGGAGCTATGTTGGAGGTCGGTTTAGAGGTGGTGCATTGGTTATTTTTGAACCTGCTACGGCCCTCCATCCGAGGTCGTAGGACCGCACCAGCTTCGGGGACTAATGTCGGGGGGCTACCCCGGGTAGGGTCAAGGCTTGGTATAAGGATGAGTTTAAAGACATGCCGAGGTACGGAAAGGGCCGACCTGCTTGGGCCTAGGAGAATCCGAGCTTCACTTGACCTGGAGAGTTTAAAGGCCGACCTATCTTGCCCGAGGGGTCCGAGGTATCCCGTTGGCCTGGGCCGAGGTTCACTGTCCGAGCTATGTTCAGCCGACCTACTACCTCGGTGCTATGGTTTGTGTTGTGAGAGCAGGAGAAGCTGTGGGGAGGAAGTAAGATCCGACCTGGTAAAGATCTTAAGCGCAAGACCCGAGGTACGGAGCTCGTCACATCCGTGCCGAGCTAACCGAGGTGGTAGGCAGTAGGTCGGGCAGGAGTCAATGCTCCTGTCACTTCCAGCCGGGTACAAGAGCGCCTGACACGGGAGCGTCTGTCAAGGAGCCTGGCAGAGGCGTGCCCCGGGTTCGGCGGGCCTGCACGTCTCTGACCGCTGACCACGCGGGATCTGGGAAAAGGCTACGAGGTAGCTCTGCCAGGCCACGTCCTGTCTCGGTCAGAGGGGACATGCTAGTTCTGCCGTTAGGCTACAGGAGATGGGCAAGCCACGTCTTGTCCCTGACAGAGGTACGGTGGTACGGTGGTGACCGTTGCAGAGGCATGGCAACAGTGTTCAGCGAGGGGCACAATGGTAACCCGGCTGGCCTATATAGTGGGCTTCACCCCCCTCCTGCTAAGGGGCGGAGGAACTAGTTGATCAAGAGAGAAAGAAAGAGAGAGGAACCTCGGAACACCCCGGAAACACCTCGGATTCAGCTCGGAGTGCCTTCTTCCTCCCGTCTAGCTCCATCTTTTACCTCAAGTTCTCACCATTGTAGCATCATACAGCTCGAGGAGCAGCTTGTACTTGTCACTTTGAGCTATACACTGAGTAGGATAGTGCTGCAGTAGGGGTGTTACCTCACAAGAGGGCCCCGAAGCAGGGTACATCGTGGTGTGCTTTGTGTTCTTGATTTCTTGGTTCTCGTTCGTGTTCTTGCGTGTGCACTTCTTGAGTGCATAAACCCTCCCCGGATTCCCCCAACGACCGTTCGGCCCCATCTTAGCCATACCTATGGCATCTGCCGTGATCCCACCACGACAGATTGATTTCCTAGCGTCGGGCGCTAGCCCCAAGCGTGAGAAAACAAAGAGAAGCAGATTTGTTCGCGTGCTATGCACACCCATCGTTAGCGTCTCCGCGTTGCATGCATGAGCGCTTAACAATTTTAGTTAGCGGCCGAAATAAGCCCCAACGTTGTGCCTCCGACGCTTACCTAATAAATACATTTTCTGCGAATTATTTTTTTTGCACTTAAGCGCCTATCCAAGCGTCTTGCACTGTACATGCCCTAATGCTCTGCATTATGCATCGTGCAGGGATTTAGAGAAATTTGATCAGAGTTTCATCATCATGTAGTTAAACTAGTCAGACGGTCCATGGAGTTGTAGGGAGGGCACGGTGGTGGTGTTCTTCTGGTGGCGGCGGTGCACCGGCTCAGAAGGGTGGTCCTTGCTTGATCTGGGCCGCTTCCGTCATGTTGTGGTGGCTTGCAACTGGTGCGTGGTGCTGCTCCGCGTCGATGAGGGAGGTCCTGTCGCATCCAGGCATGGTGGGGCTCCGCTGCTTCGATGACTGCCTTGGCTGTCACCGATGTGGTCGCTTTGGCGAGGTTTCCCCAGGTGGCGGAGTCGGTGAAATCAGAGTCGCTAGACAGTGATGGCGACGATACTGATGGGCAATATGTCGGCATTCCTTGTCATCGGCGGTGTGTGCAGTTTGTGTTGGTAGGAAGTGTGACTGTGCGTGCCCATGCGATGGTTGTGTTCCATGATAGCTGGCTAGGTTGTTTGTTCTGGTGTTTGGACAGTTTTCGCTAATTAACCGTTCAGTTCTCTTCTTAATTTATCAGGAGGATACTACGCGGTGTGTTCTCTGCTTTCAAATGCAGGCGTCCCTATGGGGCCACACACCACCGCTCCATCATCCTCTCGATGCTTCGCTCATTTCCACCTCTTCGTCCCGATTCACTCCCAAACGTAAGGATAAAACCTGCCAGTGCTCCCCTCGTCTCCATAGCATGTGCTTGCCCCACCGCCGGTCTCCACCTCTGTGAGCACGCCCGTCCCCACGGCGACCTCTCCCTCTGCCTTCACTCCAGTGAGCTCTCCCCGCCGTCGGCTTCCACCTCACGTCCTCGCGTGCTCCACGGCGATCTCTCCACTGGACCTCCACCTCTGTGAGCATGCCGCACTTGAGTCACTGGCCTCCACCTCTGTGAGCTCTCCCCTCGGCCTCCACATCCGCCATCGGCATCCACCTCCATGAGCTCTCCACACAGTCTTCACCTCCGCGGGCGGCGGTGCAACAAGCTACAGGTGACGCTACTGCTAGCCATGGCCGGAGGTGCTACTAGCAGTAGTCGGTGGTTCTATCAACCTTGGGTTTGTTTTGTGGCAAACGGTGGTTCTTCTAGCGATAGAAAATGCTGAGCAGATGACATTGTTGTTGTTGCTAGTGGTAGCCGGAGGTGCGGCCAGTGGCATTTGACGTTGCCGCCAATCTTGGGCGGTGCTGCTGCCAGCGGTAGGCGGCGTTGCTCCTAGGCGTAATTTGTGGTGCTGCAAACGATGGCAATGGTGCTACCGCCGGTGGGCGGAAAATTGTTGGTCAAAGGTGGTCGACGACGGGGCGGTGATGAGTTGCAGGCATGGTGGAACGGGGTCGGGGAGCCTTTTTTCCGACAAGACGAAGGATTTATTTTCTTGATCCCGCTTTTAGCGATGTGGAGAGCAGTCAGGATCAGACACCTCATATGCTCAATTAGGAGGGGGTCGGAGGAAGGCGGGGGATCAAAGTGCTCCGATCCCCGGAATAATGTTGAGGAGTGAGTACGGTCCAAAATACTCCCTATGTTCACTTTATAAGACATTTAGTTTTTTTCTTTCAAAAATACATGTAACTCAACGTATTTAGTTAGATTCACTCATTTTAATCCGTATTTAGTCCATATTGAATATCTAAAATGGCTTACAAAAATGGACATTATAAAAGTGGAACAGAGGGAGTAAAACGGACGGGGCGACTATAGCAGGGTAGCACGGTCCAAAATTGAGCTGCCTCTTCCAAGAGAACTTCCCCTATAGAGGTGAGCCTGTGAGGTACTCTGCTTCTTCGTTTCCGGCCACAACCCTCGTCTCCACTACCCATGCCGCCGCCGCCGCTTCCGAACGAACTCCTCGAGGAGATCCTCCTCCGCCTCCCGCCGGACGACCCCGGCTGCCTCTTCCGCGCCTCCCTTGTCTGCAAGGACTGGCGCAGCCGCCTCACCGGCGCCGCCTTCCCCCGCCTCTACCGCGAGTTCCACGGGACGCCTCCCTTGCTGGGATTCTTCGAGAACGACGAGACGGTATTCTGCTGGTTCGATCCCTTGTCCCCCACCTCCCCCTTCCTCCCTGTCCACCCCGACCACCGGGATCTCTTCGCTCTCGACTCCCGCCACGGCCTCGTCCTCTTAAATACTGTCGGCCCGGACGGCGAACCCCTGGGCCTCGTCGTGTGGGACCCCGTAGGCCGCCGCACGTGGGAACTGCCCTACCCGGAGTTCGCAGACTGGGTAACCGTCCCAGACAATGCGGCGGTGCTCTGCGCCGTTGATGGCTGCGACCACCTCGACTGCCATGGCGGCCCCTTTCTTGTGGTCTACGTGGGCACCGATGAAGACGGAGTGGCGCACGCTTGCGTGTACTCTTCAGAGGCTCGTGCCTGGAGTCCCGTGACATCTTGTGAGCATCCTGACTCCTTACTCGAAGTCATTCCCTCTTGGCCGAAAGCCCTTGTGGGAAATGCTCTCTACTTCTCGTGCATTTCGCGCCGTATCCTGCGGTATGACCTGTTCACCCAAGAACTATCAATGATTACCTGGACGGCCATGTGCAAGTGTGAGCACAAGAATAAAATCCTTGTGAGGACAGAGGACGGTATGCTGGGATGTGCCAGTTTGCAGGAGTCCAGGCTCGAACTATGGTCAATGGAAGCTGGTACAAACGGAGCTGTGAAGTGGATGCTAAGCAGAGCTGTCGTGCTTGACAACTGGCTACCCTCTCGCTTTAGTTTTATTTATATGACTAGCTTCGCCGAGGGAGTTGGTATATTTTTTGTGCGGACAAATCTTGGTATGTTCACAGTTGAGCTCAAGTCAGGCCGAGTTAAGAAGATATCCAACAGCAGGAACCAAGTCGTTCCATACATGAGTTTCTACACTCCAGGTACTAGCAGGTCAAACCTGTACAAGCTTCTCTATGTTTGCTTTGCTATGATTTGCGAATAATTTTGTAAAAAGTAAATATTTTTTCTGTTAGCAGCATGACGTTTGGGTGATGGTACACAAGAATGAGTTTGTGAATATATTGCAATCTCATATATAATTCTCATTTTCAGATCAATCTGGGGGCATAGCACATCCATCAATCATGGCCTCCTCATCAGAGAACGTTGAGACGGCCCGAGAAGAGCACCATGATCTGCTGCTGCTGCACTCAAGTAGGGAGGTGGGCGATGAGAAGGAGAAATGGGTAGAGACGAGCGAGGAGGATTGTGAATGGGACGAGGGTGGATGGCATGAGGAGGGCTCGGTAGAGGATTGGGAATGGAAGGGGAAGAAAGCTGTGCTGGAGCTGTTTCAGAAGGGGTCCAAGGCAATCAAGGAAAGGCAATTTGACCATGCCACGAAATGTTTCCACGATGTCCTCGAGGAAAGGTTAGAGTTTCGCCCTTCCACATGCTGCTCTTAGTTCAAATCTGGCTGAAGCGTGCATACAGGTGGATTATTTGATACAACTTTCAATTAGCCCAGATATCGGTATTGGTATTTTCATGTGCTTAGTCGGTCTGTGATTTTTACATTCCCTGTGATGAGCTTAATTGGGTTTAGGAGATCCATGTTTCTTAGGCAGCAATACTTGGGAGTTTGGACCTAGTATTCTTTTGTTCAGCTCTGTGAATTGTGACAAGAGTGCCAGATCAATGTGCATTTGCTTCAGGGTTTGGTGTTTACCCATTTGATAAATGTACGCATGTTTCTGAAGTGTTGGCTGTTTTAAATATTTGAGTAAATATAACTTAGGTCAGCTATTCTTACCGGAGCTGCAATTTGCAAAAGCTCAGCAACTGTGATCCAAAATTCTTACACTACTAAGTCACACTTTTGACAGACTGTGGTAAGAATAACTGGCCCAAAGTGCAGTTTAATACTTCATCGCAGTGCAGTTTATTTATATGCTGCTTAAAAATTGCACTTAACTAAGAGTATCACGCTCTTGGTGGTTGTTACAAAAGGTGGTGATCCACGGACAGTGTTAGCACCTTCCTGATGAAATATTGTGCGTAGTTCTGATTGTGTTGTTCTATCTCAGCTTACATTAGCTTTCATGGTCTTATGTCATACTCTTAACAATGATGCACTGATAAATTTTCTAATTGACGCTTTGTTGTCGTATAGGGTGTTTTATTATGGGAGGCTTTCTCCAATGTGTATCAGCACATATTACCAATATGGATGTGCTTTGCTGTCCAAAGCTCAAGCGAAGATTGCACAATATCAAGACTTAGTTGAGGGTTCAGCCAGCAGAGATGTTACTGGAAGCTCAAAGGCCTCTAGTAGCAACGTCAGTGAAGGTATATGTCTCTACTCCTTTACTCCATACAATCATATGCACTACAAGATGTACTATATTATCCGCTTATATGTATTTGATTATAGTGGTTAGGATTTACGATCTGGTATCTTCATCTATTCTTGCATGCTGAGTAGTCTATATAGTAAAATGGTACCATATAATGTACTGCATGGGCAAATTAAGGGGCAGATGGATACTAGGAGGATGGGCGACGTGAACTGAAGCTGCAGAGGTGGGCTCTCGTTGGATTCACATCGCCTGTTACTGAAGTTTATCCCTTTGGGGCAGCTTCACCTGCTCCACCGGTGGATTGGTGGAGTGGAGTTGTCCTAGACACACCCTTATGTCTGGACCTAGGAAATGTCTGGAATTATCAATTATCTTATCATTCTGTAGTAGACTGTTTCATCAAAGTGGTGTTTGGACTTTGGAGTACTAAGCACTTTTGTGCTATAAATTATTAAATAACAAATGATTTCTAGAATTGTCTAGTGGATAGTTTGGTCAAGAAGAGGTCTCAACCTCTCAGTTCACCTGGGTTTGAGTCCTCGGATTTGCCACGTGCCTGCGCTCCATAGGTGCAAGCGAGGGCTCCTGGTGATAACAAGATAGTAGATTATTTCAGATACAAAATTTCTTATTGCTCGCTGAAAAGTCTGTTCTTGGTTGGTCATATTTTTGTTTCTGAACGGATGGGATCTTGTACCATATGTCTCTATTAGCCTTTTGCCATGCTTACTTGTACATCTTGGAATTGCAATGCCTGATTAAACATATTGATCTATGAACCATTGTCTTTATTCCATTCTACAATTGGCTCTCTGTCCGATGAACTTGAACGGACTAGTTCTTACAATATACAAGCGCTTGTCTTTTGTTCAAGTATGTCTTACAAATATTGTGCAACAATGTTATATAGATGGTGACACCTTCAATGGAGAAAATATAGTCTCTTTGGAAATGAAAAGAGTCCTATTTGTTTTTGGAACCTCGGCAATGCCTTTGGTTGATAAAGTCGAAAAGAGTTGGAGTTTATGAGGGAAACCAGCCAAAACCATACAGCACCACGCTGGCCCCAAGGCCACGCCCCAAAAATGAGTCGAGGACCATGTCGCCCTAGCAACCATAGTCGACACAAACACAGCGGAGGCGACCTCAACGTAAGAAGAAACCCGAGCCGCCGCTCCGACATCCACGCCGGTCCCAAGGCCACGCTCCAAAAACGAGTCGACGACCATGTCGCCCTAGCAACCATAGCCGACACTAACACGACGGAGGCGACCTCAATGCAAGGAGAAACCCGGAGCTGCCGCTCCGACATCCATGGTGGCCCCAAGGCCACGCCCCAAAACGAGTCGACGACCATGTCGCCCTAGCAACCATAGCTGACACTAAGCACAGCGGAGGCGACCTCAACGCAAGGCGAAATCCGGAGCCGCCGCTCCGACATCCACGCCGGCCCAGGGCCGCACACCACCTAGCTGAAGACGAAGGCTCGTCGCTGCCAACCACCAGTTGTCTCGACTGGTCCCTCTCGCCAGTAGAACATCCAAGGCGAGGCCCCAAGAGGCAAGCGACGCAGTAGCGTCGCCCTCGCCCGATCTCGCGTGGGATCTGGGGTTTCCCTGGAGAACCCAACGTGGAGAAGCGAGAGCACCACCTCGACGACGCCTTCAAGAAGGACAAGGCACCCGTGGGCGTTGTCGTCGTCGGCCCCGGCCGACAACCAGGTCAGGGCTTTCGCCCGGCGATGTGTCACAAACCCCGCAACCGCCCGTCGGAGACCGGCCAGGCCACCATCACGGCATGCCGCCACCACCGTGGCACCTCACGCCGCAGCCAGGGGCGCAGTGCCGAAAGAGTCCTAATATTGTGTGCCAACTGGCCAAGGGAGGTAGGGGTGCCTCTCCCTCAGGGTGTAAGTGGGACGGGATGCGGCGTGTCCCGCGTTCGACCACTTCTGTCCACAATGGTTAAGTGGGTATTTGCGGATGACCCTGCAGCCATTTGTGTGGGCAACGTGGGAGCCGCTAGCCCACAAAACTGTATTGATAAAGCCATGTCATCTTTGTCTTCGAACATGGCGCAGGACTAGGTGATCAGACAACCATGGTCGACATAGTCGTGCCACGCTGGTGAGCTGCCGATGTAACAGGCACGGAGGCATTGACCTGGCGCCGCTGCCCGAGCCCGAGGAGGATACAGAGTACTCCCCCAAGCAACAACAGGTGCAGACGTCGCGTACGCCCCAGCTCCAGGCGGCGCTGTTCGAGCCCACACCCAGATGTTGCTGGTCCACCGTCCACGCAGCAGCTACACCTGGTGACCGACACCGTCGCCTGGAGGGCAGGTTGGCGAGCAGCGCCTGCGCGGCGACATCTGCGAGGTGGTGCTCCTTCTTGCCGCCCGCTAGCTTCTTGCAGTGTGGGAGCATGCAGTCGGCCTTCTTGCCGGTTGCTTGGGGCTGGGGGGCATTGCTGGATCCGCTTGGGTGTAGCCTTGTCAGTGGCAGTGAATCGCCAAGTTCAGCATCTGTCTAGCAGTGGCGGTGGCAGGGAACTGTGGCCGTGTCCTGGCTCCAGTAGTCCAGTGGCGCTGTCCCACAAGTGCCCACATATCTTGCCAATCAGTCTGTGGGTGCTTACGGTATTTTGTGGGGCGGGTTATGTGAAACCGCGGGCCTCCATTATCCACTTATACCCTGGCCTCTCCCTGGTGTGGCATGCACCTACGGGTGCCCTTGCCTCCTTTACTGTTGCCCCGACATCACACTACAATAATTGATGACCTTATTTCATATGCATTTCTTCATGTCACAGTAAATACCAACATAGCCACGTATTAAAGAAAAACTCAGGGCAAGCTTGATTCTGATTTTGTTCAGATTTGGATCTGGCCTGGAAAATGTTACATATTGCGAGGGCAATACTTGAGAAGAATCCTTCCATCCTTATGGCGAAAGTTGAAATCTTTTGTGCTCTTGCTGAAGTCTCGATGGAAAGAGGTAGTTTTAGTTATCTTAGTTACTCCTGCATTTAATTGGTGAAATGTCTTGATACTCATGGCCCACACTTTAATTGCAGAAGACATAGACTACTCACTCCGTGCTTGGTTCAAAGCTTTAGCCAACTTGGAGCATTTTGTTGAGCCTGACCATTGTCGAATTGTCTTACTGTATCCTGCTTGTGGTAATTACAGTATCAATTATATGCCGTATAGTAGTATGAAGCATCATATTTGCAATCCAAGCACGTGTCTTCGTGGTTTTAGGTGTTCGTTTTAGTCAGTTGTGAAAATTTGGGTATTCTTTTAATTGTATTATCCATGTGCTTTCAATTGATTTGAGCTTATTGAAAGCTGCATGGGTATATTCATTTGCATAAATGCACATGCTAGTGTATGTGTGCGGATGAACTTTTCGTTGAAGAAGAATTCAGTTAGCCAATGCTGGTACATTGTAGATTTTGGTTATTCTTTGTTAATCTCCTTAGTTTGGTCCTAGAAACCACCGCATATTTCTGGCTTTCAAGTCGGCATCCAAGATTAAAGATGCACTCACATACGCTGTAAAGGTTTATTCATTGTACAAGTCACGTATGCGGAAACTTATGAAGGCCAAGGGAGCTTTGTTGGCTGTTAAAGGTGATAATGCATCTGCTGCCGAACTTGGTTCAGAAATGTCCTTGCTAGATGACGAGATGGAGGTCCTTTCTAGCATATTTAGTGAACAAGAGGAGAAGGTAAATATGTCTGTTCCTTCGTGTTACCTAGATGGTTTACCTCATGAACCTACTAATACAGTAGTACTGTATGAAGTACTTACAACAGAAACATGTTTGAATTTTTTGCATTCAGCTTAAAGACCTGGGGCAAGAAATATTAAACCCAACCTCGAAGCCAAGTGGTGAGCATAATGGTGTCTGTGCTGCACCCAGAGCTGCATCTTCAACTTCACAAATTGCTGGACCAAGTAATTCTGTGTCTACAACAGCTACAATCGAGACTCCTAGTAGTACTGGGACCGACCTTGAGACTGCAGACCAAGGCATCAGACAAGCTAATGTCATGCAGATCTCATATGAACCTGATCTCAAGAAAATTGCAGAGGATTCTTCAACTGTAAAAGGTGATAGCAGCAACAAGCCAGATGTTCATCCTGCAGCACGGGACGGCGATGCCTCTGTATCAGAGTAGAGTACAGCGCTGTTAGCTCTGGAACGTTTTAGCTGGCTATATGGTCCCACTTAGATGTGAATTGTCATGTGCGTCGTTTTTGTCAGAGCTGCTCTGCTTAGTGCAGAAGAACCTCTTAATTTTGCCATGTATGAATGTCTTTCAGCTCTTGCTTACCTGAAGTAAATGCAATTACCAGAGGACCTTGGACCCCTTCTCTCTCCCGTCTACAGTGCAGAGAGGTGTTTTCTGGAATCCCCCGTGCGAGCCGCCGTACTGCCGCCGATCCGGTGGATTCCCCGCCTCCGGCGGCCGCTCCGGCGGCGGGAGGTCGGGGGATCGTCGGATCCGGTGTGTATATAGCGTGAGGTCGTGTGGGTTTCGCTCCGGCGGCGCAGTGGAGGTGATGTCGGCGTCGGTGCGATTTTGGTGGGCGGCGGCCTCCTCCTCCGCGGTTGGTGCTCCGGTGGAGCACAGCTGTGGATCTGCTGCCCTGGTCGAGGCTGCGTCCTTCCGGGGGTGTAGCGCTCGTCCTTCCCCTTCCGGTGACCGTGGGACGGCGGCGCCGGATCTGAAGATGATGAGGAAGCGGTTGGTGTGGTTCATTTGCCGAACTGTATCAACTCTTTCTACTAGCAAAAAAAAAGAAGAAGTAAATGCAATTGAAATGCTCAGGTTCTGAGTGAGTTATGCTCGGTTCTGAGTAATAGTTTTTAAAATTGCAACTCTGACAATTTACACCACATTTATTGGACTTGCTTCACAAGACAGGCCTTTTTAGTCGTTTGGAAAATGGAAAAAGATATTTTGAAAACATAAATGTGGAATATTGTTTGTCATAATTGTTTCTCATGGTTAGTCATGTTTTTGCAAAAAAAATGGAGGAATTATCATGTAAGATGGTCTGAAAATGGCCATGCACTTGGTCATTTGAGTTGAAAGCTAATACCTCGAAAGGCCATTTTGTGAAGCAAGTTTTTCAAGACATGTCAAAATTGAAGTGGCTTATTTTCCTTGATAAATATAACCATAAAATGACTCCATGCCAAATTGCCAAGGGATTCCGTTCCCATTCCTTCTTTAACCTTTTAATCACATTTTCGATTTTTTTGCCAGTCCTACTTTCAATACAAGTTCTATGACCTTTTCAACCGGATCTAGCATAGATTTGTACAAGGTAACATGAATATTTTTTTATTTTCTATAACAATATCCAGCACACCTCTACTTCAAATATTAATTACTTTCATAAATGCATAAATATATTTAAATGGTGGGGGGGGGGGGGGATATAGCATAAAGTCTTGAAAATTTGAAATATATCGACAGTACAGCTAAAAATATGAGCTAATATGTTTGATTTTTTTGGTTTGCCAATTTGTACTATTTGTTGGACTTTCTTTCGAAGGCAAGCGTTTTTAGTCATTTGAAAAATGGAAAAACTATCACACATGGTTACATCAATATAACCATGTGCCATGGGTGACGCCAGTAAGACAATATGCCGCATTGCTCGGGTTCCAAGACCTTTCCTATAGACGTATTCAGACATATATCACCGGTACAAACTTGACTTTAAAAGACGGGACCTAGAGCTGGTTGAATTGAAAAAATAATCAGCCGTTTGGGAAGAGCTACCTCAAACGGCCGTTATTCTGTGTCCGTCTCTAATGTTATCTGTGACGGTGAATATTAACGCTCGTCTCTAATAGGATACACATCGTAGATGGCCAGCAAAATCACCCGGCGCAGACATATTGCAGACGACCAATACAACTGCATGTCATTAATTAAATAACTTCGGAGGCGGCCAGTAAAATTAACCGGCACTAACCTATATGTGCAAAAGTAATATATGTATTCAAATCAGAGTTCCGTACGTGCGCTAATTAACATACTAATTAAGTAGGTACTTATATATACACAAGGCCAGCAAAAGTACAAAGTACTCTAGTATATAAACAGAGCGCCCGCGCGCTGCGCACATGCAGTGCATATATATAGCCAGAGATCAATCGAGATCAATCAGTACTTGCAAGTCCAGCCAGTATCGGTACCCAGCCACCTTCGTCGGCGATCTTCGAGCCGCCATCGGTACCCAGCCACCTTCATTGGCGATCTTCGAGCTGACACCGGTACCCCAGCCACCATCGCTGCCGTCGACCTTTGAGGCTGCTGACTCGCCACCCCAGCTGTCCCAGCCACCATCGTGATCTTCGAGGATGACTCGCCACCTTTGCCAGTACGGGCGATCTTCAAGGAGCCGCCCGGCCAGCTGCTAGGGCCGTCCTCGATCGTGAAGCCGCTATCCTTCCCGTCGGCGCCGCCCTTCCAGCCATCGTCCTCATCGCTGATGTCGTCCTCGTCGCTGTCGTTGCTGCTCTGGCACCGCCCCCCCTTGCGTTTCGGCACCGCCGTGTGGAGGTGAGCCGTCCCCTTTGCGATCACATCGAGCTTACGGTTGAGCTCGTACGCGATAAACCCATCGACAGCAGCGTAGTTGAGGTTCTCTTGAGGCAGTGGGATATCCTCCCAGCAATCGTGCAACGAATGATGGAACTTGGACTTCATATCCGCGTAGTAGTCGTCGATGATATCTAATGCTATGGTGGCCATGCCGGTCTTCAATTGTCCGTTCTTCCGGTAGCGGTGTTGAAGATCGATGTGACCGTCGTGTCATTTGTTATGTCGACGCTACTAAAATAAATTTTCTTCTTCTGAAGGAAATTGGACAGCTCCGGTGGAAAGGTCTTGTAATTCCTACTGCAGATCAAGTATAAGATATCGATTGATCAATAGCTAGCAATTCAATAAACCAAATGCTATATATACTAGATCTGTTACCACTGGAAAACGAGGACCTCCTTGTTCAAGCCGAGTTGGACGGCGGCGACCTGTTTGCGGCTTTCCTCGGCCTTGCTGTATTCGAAGTCGAGCCCCATGAATCTATCCCGGCCCACCTTGCATCGGAGCAAACCCTCGTACTCCAGCAGGGTTTTCTTAACCTGCTCACTGTCGTTGGTGTAAACAACGTGGATCTTCTTCTCACCATGGATATCAGCGGGGAACTCGCGCGTGATGCTTTCTCCGGCGGTGACTGCCATGGCGATTTGGAGGGTGCAAAGCAGAGGAGAAGCTGAGAAGGCGATGAACAGTTGCCGAAAGGGGGAAAACAGAGGATGCGTCAGACGAGAGAGACTGTGGCACAGAAGACTGACCGCACGGGGCGTGGAAGATGAGTAGAAAGGGGTAAAAAATGGAACCACACGTAGTTACCCCCGTGTCGCTGACAGCTGGGCCCGTGTTGATTTGACGGCAGCATTGATGAACAAGGGACGGTTGGGAACTAATGTACCGCATCGGCCGCGTCGATGTGGCATCGGCCGCTATGGGAGCACGTACGCGTGGCCGCAAAAGTTAGTGATCCAGAGGCTCCGGGTACCGCCCTTGTGGTTACCGATTGCTACCGCGTCCCAGTAACGCAACTGCTACCACGTCGCAGTAAAGCAACTGCTACCGCGTTGCACCAACGCAACTGCTCCTCTGGACTGTTTTTTTTTTCATGCTAAAAAATCGAGGCAATTATTCTCCGGAGCGTCCGGGAATGTTCCGAGTTTTTACTAACACGATATTTCTTTTAATAATAGTTTCTGACAGTTTTTATATTCATTTCTATCATGAAACTGATCACACAATTTTGCTCATGTGATTTTAAAGATTTATCTCCTTATTTTTTTATTTTATGTTGCATTTGCAATTTCTAGTTATTTAGCGGATTTAATTTGCATAATATGTAAACAATTTGGAAATATATATGAAACTTCACATTTGTGCGTTATATATAGTACCAAATTGGTGTGGTCGGTAAATTACGAAATTCCAATACAATTGCACTGAAGTTGTATGGTGACTACGATAACCTCTCAGAAGAAAAGTCTGACAAGTATCACCAAAGTTTGGACATGATATAATCTCTTTGATATCTGACCTTATTTTTTGCCATGGAGCTTCACTCACCCCCAACAGACATATATACACTTGCATTTTTATTTCCTTCAATACTTTTGATTATTTTGAATTTTATAAGTACAAAATTTATTCCGGATTGCACGAACATATGCGGACACTCTGGCTACTCTGTGTTTGGCGGGAGTCGAAATTTTGGGTCCAAAAATTGGTGAGGGGATTTTTCCCCATTTGCCGCCCCTCATCCTTTCAAACCCTCGTCCACTCGCTTGCAGTCCCTGCAAATCTATAGCCTCGCCGAACTCCTCCACTCCCCCGCCGCCGCTACAAATCCCTAGCCTCGCCGTCCTCCTCCACTCCCCCGCCGCCGCTGCAAATCCCTAGCCTCGCCGCCGCTGCGAATCCCTCATCCACTCCCTTGCCGGCATTGTAAATCCCTAGATTTGCCACCAGTACCGCAAATCCGTAGATTCGCCGCCGCTGCAAATCCCTAGCCTCGCAGCCCTCCCCCACTCCCTCGCCGGCCTTGCAAATCCCTAGATTCGCCGCCGGTACCGCAAATCCGTAGATTCGCCGCCGCTGCAAATCCCTAGCCTCGCAGCCCTCCGCCACTCCCTCGTAGGCCGTGCCAATACCTAGATTCGCCGCCGCTGCGAAACCGCATGGCCGCCCCTCCCCGTTGCACTCGCCAGCAGGTCCGTGAGGTAAGAGATGGTCCTTGAAGATTAGCTAGATTTACTAGTTCTGGTTCAATTGAAGGGGATCGTGTGCAGAAAACAAATTTTTTCCTAACAACGAAAACCGAAATAGCCAGGATTTATTACTATGCAGATATAAAGTAACGGAGGGAACGGTATACATACCCTTGTAGACCGTAAGCGTCGACGATCAAAAGATCTGTTTCGATGACGACGCGTGATGAAGACGACGTAGCCGACCTCAAGGTCTTGTAGAGGAAGAAGACAAACTTCCAAGCGCCACACGTGTAGCACCTCGTAGCTCTACACACGTACGGAGTAGACGACGACCTCCGAGCTCCAGATCCAGCGAAGCAGCGAAAGCGGAAGACTTGGACCCAGCAGCACGGCGGTGTGCGTATGGTGGAGAAAACTCTCTCCTCGTACGCAGCTCCGAAACGGAACCACTTTCAAGGTAGGAGAGAACAAGAGAGGAGATGGGTGGATTTTCAAGGCAAAGGGTCACCCCCATATAAAGGCGGAGGAGGGCAACCAACTTTGCTGGCCTGGCAATGTGGGACTATTCCCACATAACCAGCCACACCATGGCTGGTGCGCCGACCCTAGGTGGGCCCCATGTGGCCCACCTAGGCCGGTCGGCCCTCCCCTTTTTTCTTTTCCTTTTTCCTTTTGGGGTTTTTTCCCCTAATAGACCTCCAAGGCCTATCTAGGTGAAAATGCCTTTAAAATTCGAAATTAATTAAATAAAAAATATTTAATCATTAATTACACTAATTAATATTAAATAAATATTATTTAATTCATTCGAGCTCCGAAACTTATTCCGTTGCCCTCCGATCATCATCGGACATGTCCCGGAACACTTCCGGTGTTCTCTTGAAGTTTCTCTTAATATCCAATCTTTATAAAACTGTCGTCTACCCTTAAGTGTGCCACCCTACGGTTCGGGATCACTCCAGACATAATCGAGACACGTTCTCCGATCAATGACTATCAGCGGTGGCTAGATTACCGTGACAGTCCCTGCGCGTCCACGAATGTCTTTTTATCGTTTGAACCTTAGACGTCCAGTTTCAACCTTTTGCCTGGTGATACTTAGATTGTCCGAGACTCGTTCTCCGGTATCATGATTACCGAGCTTGATCTCATCACTTGACAATTCTATCTTTACTCGTCTGTGATATTACATCCCCATAACCTAGTCACATGCTTGCAAGCTCATTGATGTAATCTCACCGAGTGGGCCCAGAGTATCTATCCTGCTATGTGGATTGGCAAATCCTGCTCTTGATCACTCGCCTCCCCACTTCCTTCGGATACCCGAAAGGGACACCTTTATTGTCACGCTAGATAAGACATGACGTTTGATGCAATCAAAGTATCTTCCAGAAGCGGCGATTAAGATATGATCTCACAGTCAAATGTATGAACACTACGTTTATATATACTAGTCATCAACCCGTGCATCCGCACGGGCTACCATTTTTTCGGGCATTCCGATGGTAAGAATTTTTTAGCTTGTATCATACGTCACTGACAATTTCTATTGTTGCTGCTTATAACAATCCTTTAAAATATAATGAGAATGATTAGAGACATTTTGTGTACTTGGATTCTTCGTGCCTTCAATACTCCCGTGAGTGGAGAAAGGGGTGGTGGATAATGCAATTTTATAGTATGGGTGCTTTATGTGCATATCATAACACAACTGAAGCAAGAAAATCCTAGAATAAACTTGTTAGAGTGTTCATGTAAGGACACCAATTTGAATAATGCATACCAATATAGACGTAGATTTTATATAAGAAGATTACAACTTGTAGCATTAATTGTTGAATATCAATACCGTAATACTATGATATTTGCAAGAAATAAAAGACTATTAAATAGGAGATTATTCATTGATATTACATATATTCATTGATCCACCAACCCTACTTTGATAGGCCTTTTATAAATTCACCAAAGTTAAATATAAGGAAGATTCATGAAAGAATTATGCTCATGTATCCATTAATTTCTCTTATCACACGGCACATACATAGTTCTAGATGAAAATGAAACTCAACAGTGGAAAGTTATTGCCATACATTAGCCTATATGCATACACCTTGCAAGTAGATCTGGAGTACTTTGGTACCTAGATGAAAAGCAAGAACTATTTAAGGTGTGGTGCATTTTTTGCCATCATGAATTGAAAGGTGTGTGTTGTTTCCATCCCTAGGAAATTAAATTAACGGAAGAACAACACTCTTTGGACAACTTATTCATCATACATTGATCTATCACCATATATACACCTCATGATTAATAGTGTACTTATTCTCGGCCTAGACACCATTCTTCTTTACCGATTCAAAAGTCAGCATGATTTCAGATCTACTTGCTTTGACATTAATAGGATTTTTCAGTTTTTTATAATGACGCGGCAACAATATTTCATATCACTTTCCATCACACTCATATATATAATGGATATCCGGATGTTGATGTGCTGCAATGCCTTTTTGTGTATTTATGATCTCACACTACCATAGAGCTGAGTACTTTGATTAGACGTAGTTGGAGATGTCCGACATGGCGCCTAGTGTCTTCCAAAATATTAGATTTAACATGAAAATTTCTAAGGAGCGTACTTATAGTACAGTAGTACAAAGCACTGCTGGAAACGTTCAAATGGCCTTACGTGGTTGCTATAAACTCTAAATTTAAAGAATCCACGTTTTCTTAGAAAAGTGCTACCTAAGATTTATCTACAAATATTTATTAAAATTAAATAATAAAGTTATGGAAAAACAAACCTTGCCAATTCCAGTATGGGCTTTTATTTGTAACTATTGAGCTCCTCCTCCCTTATGCTTGCTTGCATGGTCCATAGGATGCCTACACTTGTATAAACATGCTATAATTCTTAAGAAAGTTTCGTTGAGACTGAAACAACCTTAATAATTTGGATGTTGCAAACTGAAGTCAAGAGAAATTTGATGCTGCGGATGGAATAGCACAACAAATATTTATCGATATAAACGGTTATATAATATTTCTTGTTGAAGATGTCCGATCCGACACCTATTGCATTCCATACTATTTGATATGTGTGTTAACGTTGATAGATTCAACACTTGAATTTATGAGTTTTGTCTATATATAGTACTCCCTCCGTTCCGAATTAGTTGACTTGGGTTTGTCTAAATATGGATGTATCTATACTTGTTTAGTGTCTAGATACATCCGTATTTGGACAAAGCCAAGTCAACTAATTCGGAACGGAGGGAGTAGTATAGCAGAGGATATATGGAGATGGTCAAGCGTCCATGTGTCCTGAGAAAGTGATTCGAAAGATTTTGTAGAAGTTGTGGAAAAGCTAAGATCAAATATGGCTTGAATTTGTAACCGTTGAGGTCCTCCTCTTCTCTGCTTACTTGTGTGGTACGTACATTGCTCACACTGGTACATGTTGTATAATTCCATAAGCCAGCTTTCTTTGAGACTCAAACAGTCATAATAATTTGGCTTCTGCAAACTGTCAACAGAAATCGGATGGTGGAAATACAATAGCCAGCACAACAACAAAAACCTGATAGAAACTGTTATATTATAATGTTTAACTTGGGTGAAGAATCATATTAGTCGTGATGCATAAAAGTTCACCAAAAAAATATTTCATCGGAAGGAGCGTAGTAATATTTCTACCAGGAAATTACCTATGAAAAAGCTGTATGTAACTTTAGCAAACTGATCACACCCTAAAAAATCTTATAGAAGAAACTGATCACACCCTACAGGAAATTACCTATGGCGTAAACTATTTGCTAGTACTAAGGAATATATCCACCGTGGGAATAAAACCAAGAGCGCCAGCATGCAGGCATGCAATGGTGTGCAAAGTAAATCACCGGCCGGGAGATCAAGCTAGCTAGGCCTGCACTTGAATAGTCCGAAGTTATAGGTTGGTGACGCGAGCCAATCAACATATTGAGCAGCTTATTGAACTGATTAGAAAAAAAAGTGCATTGCATACCTAGATATCAGCGGGAGTATTTGCAGATCGATCCAGCACGCTTGGTCGCTGCTGCCGTGGGGAGAGCCAACGGTGATTTTTCCCATGCATCTTGCACAGGTGTCACCTGATTAATTGGAGGATTGATTGAACGTAGCCTGGCGGCCGGAATACACGCCGCCGCGAGATCGCACAGATATTACAGAAGGCTGCCGACTCCTTGCCCTAGCTATTCTCGATCGATAGGAAAGGAGGAGTCCTGCACCATACCGGCAGCTTATCGTGCGGAAGATAGGAGCGGATTTCATCGACGACTCTAGATGAATAATCGGTTAATTGGATGGCTGAAATTGTTTAACCTCCAGGATTCACGTGGTGTCTCCTTTGGTGCCTCCAATTAGTAAATATAAGATATAAGATATCTTGGGTGCGTGTCCATCACATCATTCACCTAATGATATGAATCCATTTTCAACTGAGTAAATGTCCATGATCAGGAAACCTTGATCATCTGTTGCCCAATGGACTAGTCAAGAGGCTACTAGGGACCTGGTTATTTTCTTACCACACGTGCATTAATGTTTCCGCTTAATACAGTTATAGCATGGTACAAAACTTATTATGAACAATTGAGATATGACAAATAAAATATCTTTATTAATTGCCTCTAGAGCATATCTCCAACAGTCTTCCACTTGCACTAGAGTACAAATTAATCTAGTTTACAACTTGGTAAAAGCTTAACACCTATAGAAATATGGTGCATGCTTGTCTTGTGGAAGAGGCATTCAGTCAACAAATCTCCCACATTGAGATCTGTATGTGCTTTGCAACACTAAAAAAACTTCTATGTCATCTAGTTTGACATCATCCCGTATCTTATGATAACGGTGAAATACATGTTTGTCGATGGAGTGAGACTCGCGTAGCATGTGCCTTAAAAGTCTAAGAGATCTATTAAGGGAAACCACACATGCTCAAAAAGCCGCTCAGTCCAATCACACTTGCTACTTCTGAAGTAGCCATATATTCCTATACCTATGTAGATTATGCGACAGTGCATTCATATGCAACTTCGCAAGCTAACCATGTATTTCTTAAAAAACAAAGGACTTCTCCTATATGAGATTACTAACCGTATGGGTGATGGCCCTTGAAGAGGTTGATCTACGACGCCAGAAAACGCTTTGTTGATCTCCGGTGCGTAGTTACCTGCGTCAAAAGTAAATGGGTTAGGTTGAGACTCCAAGTGCAGAGTGTGTAGTAGTGGAAGACTTGTTTTCCCCACGAGGGGTGACTCGAGGTTTAATATCGAACTCTCGGGGAATCAGTAGTGAGATATATCTTCTTATCCTTCTTTTGGTTACCTACAAAACAAAGTTAAATGTTTTGGTCCTCAACCTCACCTGTGGTTGTCAAGCACAAGGTGTAAGAATGATATCAAGATAGTTATGCAATGCAAACAGGAAATAAATATGCAATGGTGGTGGATGCAATGGTAAATGATATTTTTGGGTTTTTTAATGATGTATGCAAGATGAAAAGTATTTTTGTATTTTCGGATTTAATGATGGCTGAAAATAGAAAAGTGGTATATGGTGTTGGAAAGGTGTTTCTTATGATTAAAAATGGACCGGGTTCATGGTTTCACAAATGCACTCTCTCTTTATAAAGTGGCAGACAATGGAACACACACAGAGTTAACATATGAGATTGCAACACAAAGTTTGATAACAAGTTACTTAGATATATGGGCATCACGTCCTAACATAGAGACCTTTTGATTATTAGTCTCTCTTATACTCCCAAGATGCGAACCAAATCATAACACCTCAGTAATTAAGATGACTCAGAGTATAGCAATAAGTTTCATGACATGAAGTGAAAATAAGAACATGCTGGATCTAGTCACAGGAAGAAGCTTGGTCACCCTCAACCCTTGCAGCATGGTATTTTTGTTTATCCCTAGTGAGGTAACAAAGTAAGGTAAACACCCAAGTGGATCGCGATATTAAGTTGTCAGCTTACCGCACTCACCACTCCCCGTTACTCCAACTAATGCACACGTTCCCCCACACACGCTCTCATAAACATGCTTGATCATAACAAGTAGACAAGAACGGGGTACATAATATGCATCTATACTCATAACTGAAACAAACATTGCAATCTCAAACATATATTAACTCATAGAAAGATCCACCACATAGGTATTACAAATATGACCGTAATCATGTTCAGCAGCTCATACGGTACTAATTAGTGAAGCTCAAGAGAGGAGAGATACATAAGTTACTTCCACAAACCCATAGTCCAGAGGTGGACTACTCCCTCTTCATCATGGAGACGGTGGAGAAGTCGATGGAGAGGATGGAGACCACACCGGCAGCGCCCCGCCGGAGTTTTCCCCCTCCAATCTGCAGCTCCTGATCTCCGTTTCGGTGTTTCTGTGTTTGTGCGGCGCTCCTTCGCGAAACCCAGGGGACCTTTTTTATAGGCGTTTTTAGGTCAAGACGGAGTCGGTGGACGAAAGATCGACGGCAGCGGAGCCACGAGGCCAAATGAGTGGGCCCCACGCGGCCACAGTACCTGGCCGCGTGGGCCACCCCTTTTGCCTTCGGCCTCCGTTTGCTTGCTTCCTTCGCTCCGAGGTCTTCCTCCTTCCAAAATACTGACGCCTGTATTTTTCCATAATTTTTGGACGACGTTTGGGTCCCTGAAACATAAAAGGAAAGAAATAGGGTTTTCTGCCTGCGCAGGGTTAATTCCATAAAAATAGGAAACAATTGATTTATTTCCTAAAATCATTAAATAACAGTAATATAACCCTTATATGATGCAAATATGATTGGAATATGTGTGATATAGTGCAAAGTTCATGTATGCATTTTACATGCATCAACATCCCCAAGCTTAACCAATACTCGTCCTCGAGTATGAAGGTGATAAAACTAACATGGGCTTTGCAATATAGCACTAACAATGGATATCAAAGATGATTGCTACTGCTACATAGAGTCAAATGATTCATTCTTCAAAGGAGTAGCAATATGCAAAATAGTTTATGAAGTGATATCAAGTATTCAATGCAAGGATGTTCAATGATAGTTCACAAAGTGTAACATAACAGATAGTAGTATGGACATTCTTACTTTTGCATACATGTGGTCCATAGAGTGATGATGAAAATCTGAATATGTTTGGTGGACACTTTGGAAAGATGAATAAGTGAGTAGAGGTAAAGCATGCATAAGTTTCATCTAACCTCCAAACTCTCCTACTTAAGTTAATGATTGCAATGTGGTAATACTTGGTGTCAAGCTCTCATTCCCCTATCATAGCATCTTGAATGATTATAGTTTAATGTGAGAGCAAATATGAGTAGTGTGCTTGACAAAGTAAAGGTTGGATGTCTCATGCCCCTTGAATACAAGTACCTACACCATGAGTTACTCAACTTGGGAAAAGCAAGTTCAAGTTATCTATCATTGTAAGTAATAATAGTATCATCAAGAGCGTCAACTGGGGTACCTCTTGTCCCAGGATATGGAACAAGCCCATATCAAAATGACAAGACAAACAAACAAGATGAAAACCTCAACACCCTTTTTATTTACCATTGGAATAGCTTTTTATTGTAAGGTGTGTCATAGATAATTCACCATAGCATGTAAGTAAATTTCCACCATGAATAATGCATGGCTTAGATTAGCGGCCCAGGCGTCTCTCTAACCATTTATACAAACTCATTCAAACTAAATCTTTTCCCCTTATTTCACCATGATAGGCATCCATAGACAAAAGCACATGATATCAACTAAATGGAGCATGTTGAAAGCTTTGCATGTGACAGCACATATGGGCTAACTCCCAACCTGGACATTTATCAAGCCACTAGCATCATAATCTTAATCACAATGGGTCATGTTTTATTTATAGCAATGATAGTAAAAATGTGCATCAAGTTCATGAGAGCTATATAACCAACTTTTCCCATGGCAATCAATAACATAATCATTTTCATTCAGAGGTATAGATAACACAAATATCATGATGAACATACTCGGAATAGCATATAGCTAGTAGGTAGATATGGTGGACTCACTGGAATAACTTTGGTTGAAGGTGTTGGAAACAAGTTTTGACTTGTTGGAATGTTTGGGCTAGCAAAAGGGAGAAAGTTGACCATCTAGATGCATGCATGAGTGTCCATAGAACTAACTAATCCATGTTAAACCAAGTAAAATAACAATCAGCACCAAAACATGAATAAGTTATAGCTCTTCAAAAAGGATTTGCAAACTATTACTCATAAACAAGCTCATGAATCATGCAACTATATGTATCATTAAAAATCAACTCAAACATCCCTTTTCCCAATCTTATAAAAGCATCCAACATATTTCAACCCATATTTCCAGTAGCTCTCCATATATAAATGATAGTGTGGTGGTCTCTCAAACAAATCAAACCAAAACAAAACAAAAGACGCTCCAAGTTTATGCGATAAAGTGTTTCGATCGAAAAACAGAAGTTGGACGTGCGCAAACCGAGAGTGTGTAGGTCCAGCGGGGTTGTCTTCACATCCCCAAGCTTATGGTCTTCACCATCCTTGGATAACTCTTGGTGCATCTCCTCCAATCCCTGTGAAAAAACTTCAAAACACCGTTTCTCCCATTTCTTTTCTGTGGGGTGCATTAATAGTGATAAACAAATATGTTTCTTGCTGCATATAATCCTTGAACAAAAATTCATATGAGATGTCCAGAAAGTGTATAATGTTGTATGCCTACTCATAAACTCAATTGGATCAAAAAGATTCAACTTAAAAGCTCAAAGCATGCATCAAACAAAATGGGACAGAATCTGTCCAGAAAAACAGCAGCAGTAAAACGTATTTTTCTACCCTACCAAACTTTCTCGAAAAATTCCGAAAAATTCATGCATACAGAGGATGAAAAGTTGCAACTACAGTTCAAATATGAGCTCATTCGGAGTTACAGAATAAGAATTAAAAATCATACCGTGCACTGATTCGTGCAGGAATAAAATCTCCGAACGCTATAAGCAACTTTTTCAAACCAAAAAGGGTAAAACTTGGCACTTTATTGAAAATTCCAGAACCTAAACTAGACACAAAGTCTCTTGTTACAGCAAGAGGACACAAAGAAAATCACACAAAAAATAACCGGGTTGCCTCCCGCAAAGCGCTTTCTTTATAGCCATATAGCTAGGCTTCTTACTTGTTGTTTATTGTGGACGAAGCTCATGAGGGAGCTTGAACTTTGGTGGTTCCCTCTTCCTTGGGAAGTGTTCCATGCACTTCTTGTGTGGGAACTGAAACTTCACATTCCCTTCCTTTGAATCAATGATGGCACCTGTGGTACGAAGAAAAGGTCTTCCAAGAATAATAGGACTAGAGGTTTTATTCCCCATATCCATGATTAGAAAATCCACAGGCACAAAAGTCATATGTAACTCCACCATAACATCACTTACTTTTCCTAAAGCATGTTTAATAGAGTCATCAGCAAGTGCAAGTTCAATGGAGCATTTTTCAAGATTTTTCAATTCAAGCACTTCATATAGTTCTTTAGATAAAACAGAGACACTAGATCCTAGATCAAGTATAGCATGGTGTGTCTCTTTTCCAATAGTTACTAGTACCTTAGGAATCCACATATCCCCAAGCTTAGGTGGTATCATAGCCTCTTGGTTGTACCTAGCAATCTTTTCTTTCAAGACATGATTAGCAATATAAGAACCAAAGCCAGCTTGATTAGTGTTGATGGAAGGATCACTTGCAAGTTTTTGTAAGATAGATATTAATTCATGCAAGCTACAATTTTCTAAGTCAAGCAAAGGATCCTTGACTTCACTAAGCATTTTAACTTCCTCAACTTTCTTTTCCTTTTTCACCCAAACTTGTTGCTTATTAGGAACTTCTTTTATATGTTTAGATGATGAATCTTTCTTCAATGAATCACTAACTCGAACCAACTTTCCTCAATATTGTTCAAGTAAACATCTTTCTCAAGAAATTCTTTCTCACATATTCTTAACTTATGCATAACATTAACCAACTCATTGTTTATTTTTGGAATAATGTTTTCAGAATAAGAAACTAGTTGTTCAAAATCTTCCTTACTAGGTAGCTTTTCTAACTTAGTTTCAAATTTATCCTTTGATGAAGCAAGTGCTATTGTGGTGTCCTCCAACTTTTTCTTGCTACCCACAAAGCTACCAAAAATTTTCTAAGAGTCATGGCTGCACAAGGTGGTGTTGACAAGACAAAACTTCCACCTGTAGCCCCATCTAAAGCATTTTGATACCATGGGTCTATCCCATAATAGAAATAGAGATTTAGCTTTTCATCTTCACAAGGTGTAGGATCTTCATAGTGCATCCTATTAATTCTTACCCAAGCATCTTTTAATGTTTCTCCATGATATTGTTTAAAACTAGAAACCGAATTCCCTAGAGAACTCCCTCCTTGTTTGTTTCCAAGAACCATGATAGCAAGTTTTTGTATTTTTTATTTTTTATGCAAAACTGAAAATAAATATGCAAGCGGAATATGATATGCAATGACACTAACAAAACAAATAAATTGCTTTGTAAGTAAAGATGGATAAGATGGTGCTCACGTAGGTGCAACCTCCCCAAGCTTAGGTGTTAGCACAAGTTGGTGAAGTTGACTTCGTTGTGAGATGAATGCGATGATGCACACCCTTGGATAAATCTCTCAGCTATGATTCCCCGGCAACGGCGCCAGAAAACAGTCTTGATGGCCCTTGAAGAGGTTGATCTACGACGCCAGAAAACACTTTGTTGATCTCCGGTGCGTAGTTACCTGCGTCAAAAGTAAATGGGTTAGGTTGAGACTCCAAGTGCAGAGTGTGTAGTAGTGGAAGACTTGTTTTCCCCACGAGGGTGACTCGAGGGTTTAATATCGAACTCTCGGGAATCAGTAGTGAAGATATATCTTCTTATCCTTCTTTTGGTTACCTACAAAACAAAGTTAAATGTTTTGGTCCTCAACCTCACCTGTGGTTGTCAAGCACAAGGTGTAAGAATGATATCAAGATAGTTATGCAATGCAAACAGGAAATAAATATGCAATGGTGGTGGATGCAATGGTAAATGATATTTTTGGGTTTTTTAATGATGTATGCAAGATGAAAAGTATTTTTGTATTTTCGGATTTAATGATGGCTGAAAATAGAAAAGTGGTATATGGTGTTGGAAAGGTGTTTCTTATGATTAAAAATGGACCGGGGTTCATGGTTTCACAAATGCACTCTCTCTTTATAAAGTGGCAGACAATGGAACACACACAGAGTTAACATATGAGATTGCAACACAAAGTTTGATAACAAGTTACTTAGATATATGGGCATCACGTCCTAACATAGAGACCTTTTGATTATTAGTCTCTCTTATACTCCACCAAGATGCGAACCAAATCATAACACCTCAGTAATTAAGATGACTCAGAGTATAGCAATAAGTTTCATGACATGAAGTGAAAATAAGAACATGCTGGATCTAGTCACAGGAAGAAGCTTGGTCACCCTCAACCCTTGCAGCATGGTATTTTTGTTTATCCCTAGTGAGGTAACAAAGTAAGGTAAACACCCAAGTGGATCGCGATATTAAGTTGTCAGCTTACCGCACTCACCACTCCCCGTTACTCCAACTAATGCACACGTTCCCCACACACGCTCTCATAAACATGCTTGATCATAACAAGTAGACAAGAACGGGGTACATAATATGCATCTATACTCATAACTGAAACAAACATTGCAATCTCAAACATATATTAACTCATAGAAAGATCCACCACATAGGTATTACAAATATGACCGTAATCATGTTCAGCAGCTCATACGGTACTAATTAGTGAAGCTCAAGAGAGGAGAGATACATAAGTTACTTCCACAAACCCATAGTCCAGAGGTGGACTACTCCCTCTTCATCATGGAGACGGTGGAGAAGTCGATGGAGAGGATGGAGACCACACCGGCAGCGCCCCGCCGGAGTTTTCCCCCTCCAATTGCAGCTCCTGATCTCCGTTTCGGTGTTTCTGTGTTTGTGCGGCGCTCCTTCGCGAAACGCCAGGGGACCTTTTTTATAGGCGTTTTTAGGTCAAGACGGAGTCGGTGGACGAAAGATCGACAGCAGCGGAGGCACGAGGCCCAAATGAGTGGGCCCCACGCGGCCACAGTACCTGGCCACGTGGGCCACCCCCTTTTTGCCTTGCGGCCTCCGTTTGCTTGCTTCCTTCGCTCCGAGGTCTTCCTCCTTCCAAAATACTGACGCCTGTATTTTTCCATAATTTTTGGACGACGTTTGGGTCCCTGAAACATAAAAGGAAAGAAATAGGGTTTTCTGCCTGCGCAGGGTTAATTCCATAAAAATAGGAAACAATTGATTTATTTCCTAAAATCATTAAATAACAGTAATATAACCCTTATATGATGCAAATATGATTAGAATATGTGTGATATAGTGCAAAGTTCATGTATGCATTTTACATGCATCAATGGGTCAGTGTCATAATTTGCATCATCGTAACCTTTTACGGCAAGTTGTTTCTTCACTTTCACCCATACAAGAAACATATCTTCAGTTCTCATTAGACACTGAAGGATATACTTAACGCTTGTTCATTGATCCATCCAGGGATCACTCTAAAACCCGTTCTTCAACCAAGAAGTTGGGTCACATCAATTCGAGCTTTCAGTCTGATAGAATCTATGGCTGAGGCAAAGAGGATGCCGGACATCCTTTTCTCCCAATAACTATCGCTGAAATGCCAAGATAATCTTAATATTTTACCTAGTCATACAAGTAAGAACCTTTTCTTCGCTTGTTCTATTCTGAAACAATTCAGAATCTTAACCTAGGAAAATATTCCGACCTAATGTTATTAATTCCCTTTTGATCTATACAATTTATAGATCTGACGCCTAATACTCTTAACTTCATTCATAGAAAATTTAATCACTTAAATAATCATTTATACTTTACTAGAGGATCAGTATCATTTTCAATATGTCATTACATATAAAGTTTTGAATGACACCTAGCTCCCACTCAAATATGCCTTCCGCATATAAGACCAGGGAATTTCCTTTTAGCTCCCACTCAAATATGCCATTAACATATAATATCAAGAAAAGCTACTTAGCTCCCACTCACTTCTTTGTAAATGCAGGTTTCTTCAACCATTTTGGACGACTCCAAAATCTTTTGATCACATTATCAAACTGAAGATTCCAGCTCCGATATGCTTGTTTCAGCCCATGAATGGTCAGCCGAAGTTTGCATACGTGTCCAGCATCCTTAGGATCAACAAAACATACTTGTTGTACCAATTACAACTCTTCCTTAATGCTGCCATTAGGAAACACGGTTTCTTTATCCATCCATCAATTTTTTAATTGAAAATAATTGCTAGAACAATCCTAAACAGACTTAGGCATCGCCACTTGAGACAAAATCTCATTGTGGTCAACTTTTGAATTTGTCGAAATTGTTTTACGAAAATTGATCCTTATAGACAGTTGCCTTTCCGTCAGTGTCTATTTTGTCATAAAATTCCATTTACTCTCAACGGCGTGAAGCCCATCAAGAAGATTTACCCAAATCTTTACTTGGTAATCGTACATGGATTTTATCTCGGATTATATATATGGCTCTTAGCCATTTATCGGACTTAGGTCTACCATCGCTTCTTTGTAGTTCGTAGGTTTTTCATGTTCCATTAACATGACGTTCATAACAAGATAGTCGTACCACATAGTGCAGAACACATTCTCGTACGCCTACGATCTTAATATGAGCTCAGATCATCATGATCATTATCATCAGCTCCCTCCCCGTTGTTGAGGATGGTACCAGAACAATCTTCCGTTGCGCCACTCTGATGTCTAGAGAGGAATTTCCTTAACTTCGTCTTGCTCTACTTTCTTTCCCACTTATACCCTTGGATAAGAAACTATTTCTTGAGTAAGGTATATTCGAGCAACAATTTTGCCTTTATTGTGAGACATGTACCCAACTAATTCTTTAGGTACACTACAAAGATTTATCCATTTTAGGTTTGATCATATCAAGACACAAAAATATCGAAACGACAATCAAGGCTAAAAGCCATCCCATCAGTCATATGGTATTGTCTCCATGGATTTAGATGGTTTCCCTATTATCTAACGTGAATGTTTTGTTTCTACCATATGACTTCAATGATCACAATAATTCGATAAGAGATTTTATTCACCACACACTATCCAATAGAGTGTGATTACGACATCCTAACACACCATAACATTGTGGTGTTCCATGCGGCGTAATTTGTGGAACTCTTTTCACAAGTCTTCCAATGATATGCCAAACTCATAACTCAAATCCTTGTTTCCTCGATCTGTATCGTAGGAATTTGATTTTCTTGATAAGTTTATTTTTCTACTTCACTCCGAACTTGTTTGATCTTTATCAAACTTTTTCAGACCAGCATTTCTTTAAGTGGATATACCCATATCTACTCAAATCATTGGTGAAGTTTACAAAATAATGATTTCCACTACACGTTAACGAACTTCATTGATCTACACATATCATAA
Organism: Poa pratensis; assembly: GCA_947311845.1. Taxonomy (NCBI): domain Eukaryota; kingdom Viridiplantae; phylum Streptophyta; class Magnoliopsida; order Poales; family Poaceae; genus Poa; species Poa pratensis. Next base: position 32,385,786 of record CAMZMU010000050.1, read on the forward strand.
TGTATGATTATCAATAAGTTAAATACCCGTTTCCAGAAAACGGTGTCTTAGTTATTTTACAAGTGTCAAAAGATCAAAATCTAAGGACTTGGAGGTCCATCTGAATAGAGCTTCTTAATGCATATGACATTGAAATGACTTAAAACGTTAGTTCCACAATAATGTGGTGTCATTATTAAGTTTGTATCCTTTGGCATTAATGTTATAAATGTGGAAGCTACTACCATCTGGATTCATATAAGAACACTCCATTCATAATTGGTGTATGATCATTAAAGATATCACTCATAAATATAGGACAACAATTTTGTCACTAACATATATGAATAATTGTCTCGCTCAAGGCAAAACACACTTATAACGATCATGTTAACAAGCGATTAAAAGAAATTTGTTCAAATCCAAATTAATCCAAAACGGTAGATGCAGAGAGAGAGTGTCTATGGCCATCACAACATTTTGTCTGCCATCGTCAACACACATTGTCTCCTCATCCTTCCAAGCTACTTATGCTGGAAATCTTGTTTTCATAGAACATGACTAGTTTCAAAACTTAGTCACTACTGCAAGTACTTGTTTAGGTAAAACATTCATAACTCGTATATCATATATATACTATCATCATTGATGACTTCCCGGTGATTCTTTTCATCATCTTGGTTTTTCCAACACAACCAAGAATTCATGAAGGTGAACGATTCCTCTTGCATGACATAGTCTATGACAAAACATTTGCATCTGGCAACGTTTTTTGTCATCCAGTGATCGAGCTGAGCGAGGCGTCTCAATGTCATCAAGTATGACTAATGTCATCAAGTATGACCAATGTCATCAAGTATGACTGCCACGTGCTCCTTTAATGCGAGTGTTCTCTTCCATCTTGGTTGAGAAGAAAACCTGATTTACGGTGGATACAGATCATCTGCTCAACGACCATTCCAAATGTTCGCGATCTGTCAACACGCACCCACAGTTCATTCTGTATGGGAGAGATCATAGCATACACTGGACTATGATGAAATTATCCGTACAAAACTTGATAATCCAAATTATTCTTTTGTTAGCGGAATCTCCGGTTTTATCTCCTAGCGGGTTTTGTATCAAACAAAAAGATTTGAAACAAGGAGTATCCTCAAGCTACGGTATAAAATATGAAGTTTGGACCAAACCTTTTAAGTTTCTCAATCGCAGGAAAGCACCTAAGTTTAAAAGGTCTATCGAATAATTTACTATCTACAAAGGTTTTGCAAAACATAAAGACTTTGTTCACAATAAAATATGGTTTCAAGTTTTAATAAAATAAAACTACCAGAACTCCCACTCAAAACGAACATCCCTCGCTTCGTTTTAGTGATTACACGATCCTCATCTGATACACTATCCCCGATCGTCACGGCCGATAGCATAGCTTCAAAGGTAGACATCGATATGTCAATCACAACATCTATGTGACTCATGCTTAACCTTTCGGTCACCGTGTTCCGAGGCCATGTATGTACATGCTAGGCTCGCCAAAATAACCTATAGCGTATTGCTTGTGCAACGTGGCTTACACCCACGTTATGCGAACGCAGATATGTCTGACACCCGATCGTCACGGCCTGCCTCATATCGGAGAACTTTCGATGGTGCACGCTAAAGGGAGAACACTATTTGGTATTTTGGAGTGATCATCTTATATTACTACCGCCGTGTAACTAATATATAACTAATATATAAATATTGTTCTATTCTGTTTGCAATGGTACTAGTTAGAGGGGCCAATAATCAGAGCTCCTCACTGCGGCGCCTAGCAGAAATGCGATAACCAAACCTCCTTCTCATCAATCTTCTTACTTCCCTTCGAACTAATCTGGTACTACCTCGACATTTCCTTGATGTGCATATGTACTTCCCTGAATGGAACCCTGTGTATCTGTTATTTCCCTTGACTAATTTTACTGTAGCAGTATTAACATTTTCTGCTAAGGTCTTGTACTTCCCTTGTACTCGTGCATGAACTGCCTTCCTGGGACCAACTAGATTTTTTTTACTTCATGTTGACCTGTACTTGTCTGACTGCATCCTATTAGCACTGCCTATGATGCTGTTGTTTACTTCCTTGATTTTGTTTCTGTACTGCCCTTCCACTCTCTTCATTCAGACATGTTTAACTTCTGTTTATATCTTTTGTACTGCCTCTTATGTTGTCCTGTACTGTTTTGCCTGTTTGTACCCTAACCTCCCCTGAATGTGCACCTGTACAACCCTTCACTCATGCTTGTACTGCCATGAAGTCGTATTACGCACTTCCCATAATTGTATCTTTTATTTCCTGTAGCTTTTGTTTCTAACACAATGTTTAACTTTTCTTTTTACTTTAAGTTGCAGGAGATTTGCCTGATGAGATTCCGTACGCAATTATAAAATTCTATGATGTTGTCACATCTATTGGTAAAAGAGAAAAGCTATCGTAAGTTTTTGTTTCTCAATTGGTACCATTCTGATCTTTTTAATATGTTCTCACACCTGATTAGTTTTGATGTTTAATGTTTTTTGCACGGGCAGAGAAAAACCTATGTTTGTCCATGATCATTGCAACGCTACTGTGGGCCAAATAGCTGAATCCTTTCACCCAAGAGGGATGCTTGGTAGTGAGGCAGCTTCCGTTGGTATTTATCTTATGAATCGATATTATGCCGGATCTGACAAATTTGTTGCTCCATACTGGGTGACTGTATGTGCTATGTCCTTTCTTATTATAGTTATCAATCTTTTTAATGTCGTTTGTTTTTATGTGTTTTGTGAATTGATATTTTTATGCTCTGTTCTATCTCGTGCAGGCTAAGATATATGCTGGTCACATTGATAGAGGTCTCAAGAAATGGCTTCTGAAAACTGGTGAAGAGCGTGTTGACAAATGCAGCACTGTAAGACGTCTTTTTAGGTTTTACTATTTGTTCCGTTTGTCATTTTATTCACTTATTATGTGAATTTATAATATTTTTGTTTTTGCTAGATTGTGTTCCCAACCATAGACCCCTCAAAGGTAAAAGATGGTGCTGGACACTGGGTCGTCGTTTCAATTGATATACCAAAAAAGTGTTTTCACTACTTTGACTCCCTATACGACGCTAAACATCAAGCGGGTTGGGATATTTTTGAGAGGATGGTCAATAACATTAAGAAGTTGTGGAATGCTGCTGCTGCTGAAGACACTAGGGATGAACCTTTGTCACCCTTTTCACTGGATCATTTCAAGACATATTATATGAGAACTCCCATGCAAAATAATGGGTTAGTACTTTTGTTCTTTTACTGTTGCATTTCACCTGTACGGCCCCATGCTTGAGCTCCTGCACTTCCTACATATTTAGTCCTGTACTGCTTGTTGTCATCCCAAGTTTTGTAACCTCCTTTTTAAATAGATTTCCTAATCCGTTCTCTTACTGCTATGGTATGTGTTGCAGTAGGGACTGTGGTTTCTTTATGCTCCAGATTGCAATGTCCTGGGATGGTGAGCAGCATACGAAATTCACGTGCAATGACATACCTAATATGAAGAAAATGATGTTGTGGAGATGGATTATGTCTCCTTTTTTCACTGTGAAGTTTGAAGAGCTTTTCGGCTACGACCCACGTAAATATTTTATCTCCTTTTTGTCTGCAGTTAATTTATTTTATTATTTGCGTGTGGGTACTACATTTTTCATTTCGACTTATGTACTTATTATGTGAAGTATATGTTTATTTTTAAAATGATGTCTCGTTCTGATATGTGTCAATTGTTTTGTTTTTTTGCATTATGCAGTTGCTAACCTTGAAGACGAAGCTGAAAATTTCGTCCTGTTCGAGACCCAGGTGTGCCAGCCTGATATTATTCAGTCCGGCGAGGTAGATGGTGCACCTGGCAGGGTGCCTCTTAAAAAAAAATCCACTGTTGGCAACTCACAGAAGGGCTTCAAGACACCTTCCGGTAACAAGCTTCCTGTGATATCTAGCTATACTGTAGATGATGATGACGATTTCGTCGATCCAGTCATAAAAACTAGAAGTGGCAAGCTAATTGCTCCTAGGAAGAAGGACCCTGCAGTCTCTGCCAGAAACATTACTACAACGAAGAGGGCAAAAAAAGACCTCGCAAGTTCAGTTTTCGTGTTCATCCTTTGAAGCCTGGTAAATGTACTCATCTTGAGAGTGCTCATCTTCTGAAATCATATATTCTGTGTGATCACGCGAAGCAAAATTACAAAGAGTGAGTTAACTTCACCTCTCTCCTCCTTTCGAATGTCTTGTACATGAACTTCTGCTTGTTTGAACTGTGTCTGCACTTTACTGACTTATTTAATTAATTTCGTCTGACTGTGTATCTTTTTTGATTTGTTTTCCTCAAGTAAAATACTTTGTCGGTTCGATCACGGGGTGACTCCTGATGGTGCGGTTGTTGAAACAACCTTTACCTGTGGTGAATTGGCTTCAATGTTCGATGAGTTTGGTCAGATTGAGGGCGAACTGATGGGTATTGTGATGAGGCATTGGAAGATTGATCCCTCATACAACCATGTGTATGGAAGTGCTGACCGTGTACTACTTAGCCCGCACTTTGTGACGGTAAGCGAATACCTTAGACATGTTATTTTTCAGGTATACTTTTTATGTGCAACTTTTTCTAATTGTGTGTAGTAACGTATGTAATAATTTGCAGTATTGTCTTGATATGGATGGCCTGAAAACTAGCAGGCCATTTGATGTGAAAAGGGCAGCAGATTTTTTCAGGAAGCATGTCAAGGAGGTTCACCTGGCAAGAGCATACTTGGTCAGTACCCTCTGAAATTATTAAATTTATTTTCTTCATTTGCACGTCCTTCTTAGCATTGCAATCATGTACTTCTTTTGTTTCTCCATCATGTACTGCCTCTGTATTTTTTTGACTTGCCCTCTTATTTTTTGTTCCCAGGTTCTTATTCCTTATTGCAAGATTTCCCCTGTGTCTGGGCAATCTCATCACGTGTTGTATGCATTGAACAAGTTCAGTGCTACGTTTGATGTTCTTGACTCTTATCCATATGCCAGAGGCAAGCGGCCATCAAAGAGCAAATTCCATTCTGATACTGTTGAGATCGTAAGTACAGTCACTGATTTCTCTTCTCACCCTTTACTTCCTATAACTTGCTTCTGTACGGCCCATTTATACATTCCTGTACTGGCTTGTTTTCCTGCTGATAACTTATCCTTCCCTTAATGTGCACCTGTACATATCTTATCTCATACTTGTACTGCCTTATGTACTGTTATGTACTTCCATTAATTTGTATTTTTTTGACTGTTACTTTTGTTTTCTAACACAATGGTAATTTCGGATGCATTATTTATCTTATAATTTACTGATTTATCTATGTCGTTAACAGGCCAGTAGGATGGTTTTGCTCATGAAGGAGTTGTATACCAAAGAGCTCTATGAAACACTCAAGCTTCCTGACTGGGAGCTCAAAGCAAAGAGGCCAAACTTTTTGAAGGTGCCTACTCAGGGTGCCAATCAATGTGGCTTCTATTGCCTCAAGTTTGCTTCCGATTATGACGGTGAAAAGCTGGTTGACACGATTGTTGATTGTGATGTATGTTTCTGCCATTTTGAAACCAAAATTTCATTTTATCGTTTACCTTTTTTACTGCATTGCAGTGTTATTAATTTTTTGTCACTGTCTTTGTGTTTTTATCTGCAGCCTCGTGTTAATGATTGGAAGGCTGAGTACCTATTCTCTTCCGTTTTCCACAAGGAGAACAAGATTACTGCTGACCAGTTACCAGAGGAGATCCGGTTCCTCGCTCCTGGTAGTACTGCATTTTCGACGCAGGCGAAGCACTTATCGCACTCTTCACGCAGTAGATGTTTCTGTTGCTGTTTATAGATTGCAGATTTTGTAATTTTTTCATTTGACAATTGATTTACTATAAACATCATCGCAGTAGATGTTTCTGTAGCCGATACAAATATTAAACCAATATTTGTATCAGCTACAGCAGATCATTATCTGATACATTATTGTTATTATTAACCCTTGTACTGGCCCTGTGATGATGGTTGTACTTCCTCGTGTCTCTTGGATTTTCTCGAATATCAGTACCTTATGTGTGATTCAGTTATGTGTTTTTGTGATTACTGAATATCTGTATTTATTTTTGTTTTCCATGGTCTGCGCTTCGTTATATTTTTCGCGTGTACTGCCTTATTAATCGCAGTTTTAGTTCCTCGTGGTGTCCCCGAAAAAAAAAGTTCGTTGTGTTTGGAAAAAAAAGGAAAAAGAAAAAAACAAGTGTAACGGCAAAAAACCGCAGCCCACCTGCCCCTCTCCCCCCGATATACCGGCCCCAAAAAAACCCTAACCTCCCACCCCCGTTATGCGCACCAACGTCTGAAGGAAAATAGACGACACCGATTGCGGCGGCCTGCGGTGCGGCGAACTAGATCTCTTGAGAGCCGTGGCTGCCGCTCGCTGGACGGCGCCGGAGTAGGGGGAAGTAGGTGGGGGTGATTGAGGCGCCTCTCGACTCGCCTCGTCTTCTCTCTTCTTCAGGAGCCTCTCGAATCGCCTCGTCTTTTCTCTTCTTCAGGAGCTCTCCCAGGTCAACAGATGGACTCGCCCTGGAGACCAAGTGTGACAGAGTCGACCTGCTCACAGGAGGCAGTGGAAGGGAAGCATTTGTTCAAGATTGAGCGGTACAGCTTGTACAGGGACCTTGGCGTCGGCGAGTTCATCAAGTCCGCGAGTTTCTACATCGGCGGACACGAATGGTGCCTCAAGTTCTACCCCAACGGTTACACTGAGGAAGAGGCAGAGGACGACTGGGCTTCAGTTTTCATCTCGCACAATTCAAAGAATAACGACGTGAAGGCACTGCTCGATATTTGCCTGATCCACCATACCATGAAGGAGAATTCCTATGGTCAAACTTCAAAGATAAACAGAAGACGATGGTGGAGTTTTGTGATGAAACACAGGACCGGGGTTATACAAGATTTGAGAAAAAAGATGACGTCGGATGGTACCTTGTGGACGACACCCTTACCATTGAGTGCAATCTTCTTGTTATCAAGTTCAAGGAGGCTGAGATGAAATCTGTTGTCCAAGTTCCACCGTCAGACTTGCTTGACAGTATTGGTGATTTGCTAGATACAGAAGATGAAGCTGATGTGTCTTTCGAGGTCAAGGGAGAGGTATTTCGAGCACACAAGCTAATTGTCGGTATGCGGTCACCCGTCTTCAAGGCAGTCTTGTATGGGCCGATGAGCAACAAGTCTACCGGGAATGTGACAATTCAAGATATGGAGCCTACTGTTTTCAGAGCGCTCCTTCACTGCATCTACAAGGATTCCTTGCCCCCAATGTATGACCTCAATGACGAGGAGACCGAAACATGATTAAGCATCTACTCGTTGCTGCAGATAGGTATGGCATGGCGAGAATTAAGCTGATGTGCGAGTGCAAGCTTTCCGAGAGTCTTCATGCCAAGACAGTTGCAAACACGCTAGCTCTAGCCGATCAGCATCATTGCAGCCAGCTCAAAAATGCTTGCATTGAGTTTCTCAACTCTTCAAAAAGAATGGATTATTTGTTTGAAAGTGAAGGATATGAGCACCTCAAGAGGGCATGCCCCACAATCTTTTCTGAAATATGGGAGAGAGCAGCCAAGACTCGAAAAATATAGAATTTTTGTTTTTCTATTGAGTGTGTACTTTGAACTTTCCGTTTGTTCAACCATGTACTGCCCACTATTGTATGCCTGTACTGCTTTGCGTTTTTGCACTGCCAGTTTACTGATTTTCAATCTCTGAACCTCGCGAGATCAGTGATGTGTACTTCATAGATTAGCACGGTTGTAATTCCTCTTGTCCCTGTAATGGTAACATTATATGTAATTTAAACCTTGCACTTCCCGTGTTATCATGGTTGTACTTCCCGGGATATCATGGTTGTACTTCCGTTTGTTGCCATTGCAGGATTCTTCGTTTACATCTTCCCTGTACTGCTAGATGTTATATGGTCGATACTTATGGCTGACCCCGTGTGTACTTGCTCGTGGTTGTACTTTGTAAAACTGAATTACATGTAATTGACACTTTGCACTGCCTGTGTCGTCATGGTTGTACTTCGAGTGATCACGGTTGTACTTCCTTACTGTTATAGGTCACGCAACTTCAGGGTTATACAGGCTATACAGAGTAGTATAAAAAAGCAGAGAAAGTTTGCACAGTTTAATAAAACTAACATTTCACCACTTATCTCATTTGTTTTATATACTAGACATAACAGTACGAACTAATATAGTTTTACAAATCTTTGATGCACATCAGCTTAGTCCTATTGAAATCTGCAGTATCCATCATATCATTGCCAATCTGCTGCTCCTCCTTGAGGTTGGTGTTTCTGTTGGTCAACTGTTGTTTTTCCCTTGCTTCTCTTCTTTGATGATGTTGCTGCCTCTGTTACTTGTACTTTTTCTTGCTCCTTCCCTGCTTGTTCTTCGTTCTCTTCTTCTTTCTCATCAGTTTTTCCTCTTCTGTTGCTCCTTCTTGGGGTTGGTATTTCTGCCAGGTCAACTGCTGTTTTTCCCCTTGTGGATCTCTTCTTTGCTGCTGTTGTGTGGCGCCCCGACCTGACTGCTATACAGTGATGCTGAGTGTCACCGGTTAAGCGATACAACCGGAGGTTACGAGTTTACCAATCCCCGGCCAAAACCTTTGGCATGCGTTGCTCGGAATTGATCACCGGCAACGCAACACCCCGATTGATGCCTTAACACAGGCTCAACTATCAAAGCATAATAGAGAGATCAAGACTTGTGGAACAACTGGCACTTCACAGACTCTACGACACAAAGCATTATAGTTCAACTCTTATAATAGAGAAAGATAGCAAATTACAACCAGAGGTCACAGACCCAACATTACAACATGTGAAAGCGAATTAAGTTGTTCTAAACAAGCAGATCCAAATTATGGCCTAAGAGGCCTACAGATAAACATCCAGCGCCAGCTGTTCCGGGATGTCCCAAGCTGCCACCTGGGAACCCCAGACTACTCGTCGACGTCCACAAAGAACCCACCTTCGAGGTCGGTGAAGTCCTCCTCTGAAACAAAACAAATGACGTTGAGTTCGACGAACTCGCAAGATTAAATATCGAGCTTTAGCTCGATGAGGCTTTCAAAGTTTTATGACTGTTTTGCATAAAGCTGATTTTATTTATAAAGACATAAATCCATGGCATCGACTAATCAGAGTATTTTTAAAAGGGGTAAGAAGTAACTCTTTTCTTTGATCCTTTCTCAGCATCCACCATCATCACTGTACCTGTTCTACAAAGGCACCTCCCCGAATCACCCTCGAGGAGGCTAACCTTGCATTCTTAAGTGGTACCTTTAGTAACCAGGTTTTAATCATTCCGTTCAAGTTATTCTATGGTCTTATCGTCCTTTCCCAAGTCGTCCGTAACCGTGGACACGGCTTTTCGAAAAGATTTAACCCTGCAGGGGTGCACTGTGTTTACCTTCGGTACCGCCCGGCTCATTGCCTACGATTAGCTCTCTTCCGGGGAAAGCCGGCTGAGTGGGAACGGTTACAACCTTTACCTTGTTGAGGACTAACCCAGGATCATCAGTGAGGACGGGACAGGTTCAGTGCCTCCAGCACCCTGCCCCGTGGCCACTCATTTTCCTAAACACCACCATCCTCATCTCAGTCTTGGCCACCGTCTTCACGCACACGCAAATGGAAGCTCAAACTAGAGGACCCTGGCTAATCCCGCCCAAGTTAGTTGGTCGATGAGGGCTCCATATACCCCACCGAAAGGAAGCGCGCTCATTCTTGGTTCAAGAGGTAAAGAACTCGCACCTAGGCGGCGAGAGCGAGACAAAACACCACCATACCATAGTGGCCTCTCATCCCCACCTTTAAGCATTTTATTACCTGTCACCACAATTCCTCCACCATCATCCGAACATTTCCACATCTGTTTCCAACATGAACTATCCATCGTACAACTAGGCATTTAACTAAGCATGGCTAAGCAGCAACATAGCATAGTTAAGTATTTCAGGCCAACAATACAATCCTATGGATAATAGGAGGGGAAACAGGTAATTGGCATCAGAAACTTAATGCAACTATAGGATACTCTAATCCAAGCAAATTGACATTTGGAACCGCATGCAATATTATAGTGGAGAAAGTATTTGCGGAAAATAGGATAAGACATGCTCAGAGGGGGATTACGCTTGCCTTGTTGAGCGGAGTAGTCAAACTGCTCGTCGGAGTAATGATGTTCAACTCCGAACTCGTGATCTACCGGAGAGCAAACAACACCGGAAAGCAAAAACAACAATCAACACATGGCAATTGTGCAATGCATACAAAGATGATGAGATGTCAATTAATGCATTTAAGAGATCGTAGACATGATCATCGAGTTAAATGAGTGTCCCGAGATATATTTAGGAATTATCCGGTTAACCACCCATATTTATCTTAATGACCAACAGGTTGTTCTAGTTATGACCAGTACCACCAAATGATTGTACATGCATGAGAATGATGTTTTCGGTTAGTATTGACTCGCGGAACATTTTGAGAGGTTAAACTTAATTGTTGGACCAATATTTAAAAAGTTATTACTTTCTCCAAATTTCAATTATTTTCACAACTTAAAAGATTCATTTTCATGGATGAGTTATACTTTTAGTTAAGTTTCATTTTTCTGGACATTTTGATACCTCAATTTCAAATTTTGGATAAACAATTTAAAAGTTATTGATTTTAGAAGTTTATATTAATTTTCTTGCCTTCTATTATTTTCCAGACGCACTGATAAATTTCGGATTATCATAATTTTTGTTAACTCGGATTATCCGAGGGAAGGAAATCTGAGTACTGGCTGAAGTCGGATTATCCGGTTACGGGAAATCGGAAAATCTGATTTGGGTTTGCTCCACACGAGCTCGACTGACGAAACTGAAGAGCTACACATCGGGGCAGCGCTCGACGGGAACCACGGCCGGCGACGACCACGCTCTGGGCGCGTCCGCCCGTGCGCGCGGGGTGCGAGGAGAGGGTTCAGCGGAGGGGGTCCAGACGAGCCTGACGTGGTGGCGGCGCCCGGGTATGGCTACTGGAGCTTGCCCAGCGACGGCGGCGAGCGGCGGTCGACGGATTACCGCGCGATGGCGCTACGGCGAGAGAGAGAGAGCGAACGGGAGGCACGGCGAGGTGCAGCGGCTCACCCTGAGTACGACGGCGTGGACGGCGAGGTCGAAGGAGGCTTGCCGGCGACGAATTCATCCGCGGCGTCCGCGGCCGGAGGCGAAGAAGAACTTGACGGCGGCGGCGGTTCGCGACTCCTAGCTCCGATTCCTTCCGCGTGGAGGAGCAGCACGGCGAGGCGGAGCTTGTGGTGGTCTCGGCTTGCCTCGGGGAGGACTACAGCGGCGGCGATGCGTCGGCGACGGCGGGCTCGGGTTCGGCCGTGTGCACGGGAAGAACAGAGGGAGAAGAAGGGGAGCAGGTGAGTGCGGGAGGGGAGCAGAGGAGCTCGTGGGGGCCTCCTTATCTCTTCGACGCGGCAGGAGGAGCAGGGGGCCCGGCACGGCGTCGACGGGACGGAGACGGCGTGGCGCCAGTGCGTCGTGGCTACAGGAGGGAGATGGTCACTTCGCGAAAACCCCCTGCAGTTCTTTTCACCATCACCACTAGGTCCTTCTCCCTTTTTCTTCCTCTTCTCTTTTCTGGAATTTTGTAAAACATTTAATTGAAGCACTTAGGGAACTTCAAACTTTATGAGACTTGGTGGAAAACTCTCATTTGCCACAAAGCACTGCTGGTAAAATTTGCAGGTCATTTGGATAAACTTTTCAGAACAAAGTTGTTCTACTTTCTTTTCTGCCATTTATTTCAAACATTTAATTGAGGTACTTAAACTAGTTCAAAAATTATGGGAAAATTCAGGTAGCCTCCACATATTAATATGAAGCTCCCCTAATTTTTCCAGATTATTTGAAACTTATTTGGTAGGAAAATAAAATAGGAATTGCTCACAGGCAATTTTGAGTTTCTCTCCATTTATTTATTTTACAAATCAAAATAGTTTGCAAAGATTATATTTGGAACTTTTGGAACTTCCTTGACAATATAAGAGGTCAAAGTATTTTGTTTTGCAATTAAGAGTGTCTTCATTGTTTTGAAAGTTGTTAGAGCAAGTTTGGCATTTTATTTTTAGGTGGTGCCAAACCACAACAATTCCCTAGCCGCAACAACAATTCCCTAGCACAATTCCCTAGTAACAACATGATGCATGGATGCCATGATGCAAGGAACACAAAAGTGGAAAAATTACACAGGTTTTTAGGTTCTAGAACTTCGGGCTGTTACAATTCTACCCCCCTTACAGGAATCTCGTCCCGAGATTCTTAGAGTAGGAAAGAGGGAAAAAGGGTTACAACGGTACTACACGATCTTCTCACTTCAGGTGGCTTCTTTCTTGAGGAGGTTGACCGAGGGCATCATGAAGATCTTCATCGGCTTCACTTCGAGGTCATCGTCCAACTACATCTTAGCAAGAAAAGAACCTCTCCGGAAGGATGGGTCTTTGTAAGGATACAATGACCGAGTACCTCCTAGTAGAACTTAGGATTAGACTTCAAGCATCCCTTGAATCGACAGTCTGGAGACACATGCGTTCGAAGGGAGATTTGGAGGAGGAGTTTCCAGTTGGTAGACAACTGTTTCTCAAAAGATTCAGAATATGAACTTTGCACAAGGCCTTGAATTTCTGAGGGAGAGTGTTGAAACAAGATTCCAACAGTTGAAGAGGTAACTGTGCTAGTCGGCTTGAGTAGAAACTCCTTCGCGGAGGAGCCTTTTGGATCACTGGAGAAGGATCGGAAAGCTAGACCGAGAGAACTTTAAAAACTCCGCAACGTTAGAATCAGGAACACTTCTTGATTTTCCAGACATCGGGAACAAGCTTCTTGACGATCACCAACCATCGTTTCTGATTGAGATTTAGATCTGGGCAGGTGTAGAGTTACTTCAGACTCAACATGTAAGAACAGGGAATCTTTGCCACGGATACCACCGGATTACTTTTGCTAGAACCCCAGGAGCTGGACTAGAAGGTCTAACTCCAAGGAGGAACGAGATTGCGGAACGAGAGTATTAGCAACTTGTCAGAAGACAGCTGCCCTACTTGATTTACTCGCAACGAGACACGATTTAGTCCTTGATGGGAAACACCATTAGCAGACAAAGAAGTTCTCAGACTTCCTCTCTTTCTGGAACAATTCAAGCAGTGGCTTGGATGCATAGATGAAATTCTCAAGGAATGGAGGTAACAACATACCATTCCGAGAATATTCTACACATGCACGATCGAGTTGAGATGATTTCGAGGAAACCAGACAATTCACTCAGATCCACGGCGACATCTTTCAGCAATTGCACGTGAACCAGGGAAAGTCACTTCTAACTCCAGAACACATACCTTGTGAGGACACAAAGTTAGTTCCAAGAATTTTCCAATGCTAACGCCCAATATCCAATATAAATCTCCTCAAACATGGAGAAGACAAGAAGGTAGTTGATGGGCTCAACCACAAACTTATCCAGATACCCAAGACGGTAGACTCATATTTCACCAGGACGAGGCATAAGTATTGGTCAGACTAACACATTCAGGTAGGTAGGTCTGAGTTTGATTTGACGATAGCCCAATTCAAATCAAAGGATTTAGAGGTTCGCATATCCAAAGAGGAGATACCACCTCGCTTCAACACGGACAGACTAGACATCCCATCGAGGAGGAACTATATCAGATAGAGCTTTCATCTTTTAACTCCCCAAGTTGTTTAAGCTCAACCGAATAATTCTGGACATCCAGCACGATTTTCTTGGAGATAGGAGTTGTTCAGAGAACCAGCTTACTCATAAGCTGAACATCACGGTCAGGTAACAACCTGGCGATACTTCTGGGAAGACCTCCAGAATATCACGATCCACATATAGGATATCACGACATACCGGTGGATCTTGAGTTCAAGAGAGGATCATGCCTTTCAAGGCACAACAATGTGGTCTTGGGAGCTTCGGCACAAACCTAGCTCTTTGACCGAGGGAGTGCATCAGAGCCAACTGACTTGGTAGCACTGTCAAACTCAACTTATTGATTGGCTAACCAATCATGCTAAGGAGGACAATAAAGGTCCTTGGATTTTTGCGCAGTAAGAACTGCTGAGAATATCCGATAGTTACATTATTACTCACGTCTCATCACTCTGGAGTAATAAGTCACTCAGAGATCGGAGAGTAACAAAGTGTAAGAGCATCACTTCATCAAGAGGATCATGATACTTAGCTCGATACCCTGATATCAAAGAGTGTGACACTCTAAGGTGGAGCAGAACCAAAAGCTAAACAAGGCCCTTCTTCTGCAGATTACAATACTTTAACCTGGTCCGAGAAGTGGACAAGGTACTAGAGTTATTTCTCCTAACAAGACGAAGTGGAAAGTCTTGATGGATCAAGAGAGTGACTGGCATCGGAACATACCAACGCACGATAAAACTTTACTGTCAACGGACAGACGAAGGTTGGAAAGCAGATCAGAGTACGAAACATGCTCAGGAAACTCCTAAGATGTTGGAGATGCACCGGTTATTACTCAATTGTGATAACCATTCCCAAAAGGAGAGATGCAGCAGAGTCATGAACATAGATGGGGCATTCGCTAAGCAAATTCTTGTCATAACCCAGATGATTCCAAGATAGAATCTCCAGCTATGGCAGAGTTAAAGTTACATAGCCAGCCGAGGTGTGGGAAATAAAGGTTCAACCATTTACCACACAGACCACATACAGGACTTGGGTTAAAGGTCAGCTTCATGTGCCGAGAATCATAAGTAGCATAACAATCACATGGGTAACAACCCACACAATTCATCATGCCAGACTCACAGCACAATCCGGGACCTTCGGTTCAAGACCTTGGGTTAGAACCCAACAGGAATAACTGATTAGAATCGGTAAGGATAACAGTGTTCAAACCACTGAGTTAACATCGGATTGTATCGCAGCGGGAGCAACTGGACACATAACACTCAAGGTCGAACCCACCCACGTTATCCTAAAGTTTGAGGTAACAAACGAGAAGTAAAACTTTTAACTCAAATCGAGGTAAGATTGCTCCGAGATTAGAGGGTAACCAGGTAAGGAGTAAAAAGAATCCTAAGATGGTTTTCACAACTCATTTTTAGGTTAAAATTATTTTCACAAACACTAGACTCAACATCGACCAGTAGAAGGGTTTCCTACAGGCAGTCAGGCTCTTATACCAACTTGTGGTGCCCCGACCTGACTGCTATACAGTGATGCTGAGTGTCACCGGTTAAGCGATACAACCGGAGGTTACGGGTTTACCAATCCCCGGCCAAAACCTTTGGCAGGCGTTGCTCGGAATTGATCACCGGCAACGCAACACCCCGATTGATGCCTTAACACTGGCTCAACTATCAAAGCATAATAGAGAGATCAAGACTTGTGGAACAACTGGCACTTCACAGACTCTATGACACAAAGCATTATAGTTCAACTCTTATAATAGAGAAAGATAGCAAATTACAACCAGAGGTCACAGACCCAACATTACAACATGTGAAAGCGAATTAAGTTGTTCTAAACAAGCAGATCCAAATTATGGCCTAAGAGGCCTACAGATAAACATCCAGCGCCAGCTGTTCCGGGATGTCCCAAGCTGCCACCTGGGAACCCCAGACTACTCGTCGACGTCCACAAAGAACCCACCTTCGAGGTCGGTGAAGTCCTCCTCTGAAACAAAACAAACGACGTTGAGTTCGACGAACTCGCAAGATTAAATATAGAGCTTTAGCTCGATGAGGCTTTCAAAGTTTTATGACTGTTTTGCATAAAGCTGATTTTATTTATAAAGACATAAATCCATGGCATCGACTAATCAGAGTATTTTTAAAAGGGGTAAGAAGTAACTCTTTTCTTTGATCCTTTCTCAGCATCCACCATCATCACTGTACCTGTTCTACAAAGGCACCTCCCCGAATCACCCTCGAGGAGGCTAACCTTGCATTCTTAAGTGGTACCTTTAGTAACCAGGTTTTAATCATTCCGTTCAAGTTATTCTATGGTCTTATCGTCCTTTCCCAAGTCGTCCGTAACCGTGGACACGGCTTTTCGAAAAGATTTAACCCTGCAGGGGTGCACTGTGTTTACCTTCGGTACCGCCCGGCTCATTGCCTACGATTAGCTCTCTTCCGGGGAAAGCCGGCTGAGTGGGAACGGTTACAACCTTTACCTTGTTGAGGACTAACCCAGGATCATCAGTGAGGACGGGACAGGTTCAGTGCCTCCAGCACCCTGCCCCGTGGCCACTCATTTTCCTAAACACCACCATCCTCATCTCAGTCTTGGCCACCGTCTTCACGCACGCGCAAATGGAAGCTCAAACTAGAGGACCCTGGCTAATCCCGCCCAAGTTAGTTGGTCGATGAGGGCTCCATATACCCCACCGAAAGGAAGCGCGCTCATTCTTGGTTCAAGAGGTAAAGAACTCGCACCTTGGCGGCGAGAGCGAGACAAAACACCACCATACCATAGTGGCCTCTCATCCCCACCTTTAAGCATTTTATTACCTGTCACCACAATTCCTCCACCATCATCCGAACATTTCCACATCTGTTTCCAACATGAACTATCCATCGTACAACTAGGCATTTAACTAAGCATGGCTAAGCAGCAACATAGCATAGTTAAGTATTTCAGGCCAACAATACAATCCTATGTATAATAGGAGGGGAAACAGGTAATTGGCATCGGAAACTTAATGCAACTATAGGATACTCTAATCCAAGCAAATTGACATTTGGAACCGCATGCAATATTATAGTGGAGAAAGTATTTGCGGAAAATAGGATAAGACATGCTCAGAGGGGGGGGGGGGGGGGGGGGATTACGCTTGCCTTGTTGAGCGGAGTAGTCAAACTGCTCGTCGGAGTAATGATGCTCAACTCCGAACTCGTGATCTACCGGAGAGCAAACAACACCGGAAAGCAAAAACAACAATCAACACATGGCAATTGTGCAATGCATACAAAGATAATGAGATGTCAATTTAATGCATTTAAGAGATCCTAGAAATGATCATCGAGTTAAATGAGTGTCCCGAGATATATTTAGGAATTATCCGGTTAACCACTTATCTTAATGACCATCAGGTTGTTCTAGTTATGACTAGTACCACCAAATGATTGTACATGCATGAGAATGATGTTTTCGGTTAGTATTGACTCGCGGAACATTTTGAGAGGTTAAACTTAATTGTTGGACCAATATTTAAAAACTTATTACTTTCTCCAAATTTCAATTATTTTCACAACTTAAAAGATTCATTTTCATGGATGAGTTATACTTTTGGTTAAGTTTCATTTTTCTGGACATTTTGATACCTCAATTTCAAATTTTGGATAAACAATTTAAAAGTTATTGATTTTAGAAGTTTATATTAATTTTCTTGCCTTCTATTATTTTCCAGACGCACTGATAAATTTCGGATTATCCTAATTTTTGTTAACTCGGATTATCCGAGGGAAGGAAATCTGAGTACTGGCTGAAGTCGGATTATCCGGTTACGGGGAAATCGGAAAATCCGATTTGGGTTTGCTCCACACGAGCTCGACTGACGAAACTGAAGAGCTACACATCGGGGCAGCGCTCGACGGGAACCACGGCCGGCGACGACCACGCTCTGGGCGCGTCCGCCCGTGCGCGCGGGGTGCGAGGAGAGGGTTCAGCGGAGGGGGTCCAGACGAGCCTGACGTGGCGGCGGCGCCCGGGTATGGCTACTGGAGCTTGCCCAGCGACGGCGGCGAGCGGCGGTCGACGGATTACCGCGCGATGGCGCTACGGCGAGAGAGAGAGCGAACGGGAGGCACGGCGAGGTGCAGCGGCTCACCCTGAGTACGACGACGTGGACGGCGAGGTCGAAGGAGGCTTGCCGGCGACGAATTCATCCGCGGCGTCCACGGCCGGAGGCGAAGAAGAACTTGACGGCGGCGGCGGTTCGCGACTCCTAGCTCCGATTCCTTCCGCGTGGAGGAGCAGCACGGCGAGGCGGAGCTTGTGGTGGTCTCGGCTTGCCTCGGGGAGGACTACAGCGGCGGCGATGCGTCGGCGACGGCGGGCTCGGGTTCGGCCGTGTGCACGGGAAGAACAGAGGGAGAAGAAGGGGAGCAGGTGAGTGCGGGAGGGGAGCAGAGGAGCTTGTGGGGGCCTCCTTATCTCTTCGACGCGGCAGGAGGAGCAGGGGGCCCGGCGCGGCGTCGACGGGACGGAGACGGCGTGGCGCCAGTGCGTCGTGGCTACAGGAGGGAGATGGTCACTTCGCGAAAACCCCCCTGCAGTTCTTTTCACCATCACCACTAGGTCCTTCTCCCTTTTTCTTCCTCTTCTCTTTTCTGGAATTTTGTAAAACATTTAATTGAAGCACTTAGGCAACTTCAAACTTTATGAGACTTGGTGGAAAACTCTCATTTGCCACAAAGCACTGCTGGTAAAATTTGCAGGTCATTTGGATAAACTTTTCAGAACAAAGTTGTTCTACTTTCTTTTCTGCCATTTATTTCAAACATTTAATTGAGGTACTTAAACTAGTTCAAAAATTATGGGAAAATTCAGTAGCCTCCACATATTAATATGAAGCTCCCCTAATTTTTCCAGATTATTTGAAACTCATTTGGTAGGAAAATAAAATAGGAATTGCTCACAGGCAATTTTGAGTTTCTCTCCATTTATTTTATTTTACAAATAAAAATAGTTTAAAAAAATTATATTTGGAACTTTTGGAACTTCCTTGACAATATAAGAGGTCAAAGTATTTTGTTTTGCAATTAAGAGTGTCTTCATTGTTTTGAAAGTTGTTAGAGCAAGTTTGGCATTTTATTTTTAGGTGGTGCCAAACCACAACAATTCCCTAGCCGCAACAACAATTCCCTAGCACAATTCCCTAGTAACAACATGATGCATGGATGCCATGATGCAAGGAACACAAAAGTGGAAAAATTACACAGGTTTTTAGGTTCTAGAACTTCGGGCTGTTACATGTTGCTGGATGTTTCTCTTGTAGTAGTTCCTCATCTTCTTCTTTGTCATATAGTTTTCTACTTCTGCTGCTTTTCATCATCTTTTTTACTGATATCTCAGGCTCTTCTTCTGCTTCTTCTTGTCCGTATTTCCTTCTGCTGCTCTTCTTTGGTTGCTTTGCCTCCTGGTTTTCTTCTTCTACTTGTACTTCATCATATTCATCTTCTTCATCATCTTCCTCTTCTTCACCATCTTCTTCTTCTTCATCGTCTTCTTCCTCTTCTTCCTCTTCTTCATCATCTTCATCGTCTTCTTCTAGTTCTTCCTCTTCCTCTTCCTCTTCGTCATCTCCCTCTTCCTCTTCTTCATCATCTTCATCGTCTTCTTCTTCTTCAGACTTCTTTTGTTTACTCTTTTTATGTGCATTCAGTTGCTCTAGTTTCTGTGCTCTCTTAGTGCATGTCAGAGCGTTGTGGCCTTTCGAAAACTCTCTGCATTGTCCACATCTTCTTCCTCTTTTTCTTTTGCCTTCAGATCCATCATCTCCATTAGCTTTTGTAGCAACAGAATTTTTATTGGCAGCAGAAGCTATTCCAGCAGCAGTCTGTTTCTTGGCAGCAGGAGCTGCACCAGCAAATTTTCCACCATAAATTGCAGCTTGTGCAGCATCAATTTTTTTGGTGGATCATCCAGAAGCGGGCAATTTCTTGCGTTATGCCTCTGCTTCAGTCCGCAGACACTGCATATTCTCTGTCCAGGTTCAAACCTTTCATCGTACAGCAGTTGTTTCTGAATAGCAGCAGCTTTGTCCTTGCTTCCCGCCTTGGTTCCACTTCCTTTTGTCTTGGACATCGGTGGAGGATGAATGACTCTAGCTCTTGGCTCAGGCTGAGTGTTTGTTTTGTTTGTCTGCTTGAAAATCTTCTCCATGTCAGGCTCAAAGTTGCTGAAAGGTGGAATACCTCCTTCTTCATCATCAGAGCCAGCAGTTGAGCAGCCTAGCGCCTCTACCTTGTCTATCAGTTCTATGAGACCATTCTTTGATACGACAGTCTGCACGTCCGACTTGGAAGCAGCCCTAGCAAGTCGGAAACAAAGCTGCATAACCTCATTGTGATTATATGCAACGGATGATCCATCATATGCAACCGTTCTTGTATCATTCCTATTAAAACTATGAATCAAGTTTGCACCCCTGCTGTATCTTTTTAGGATGTAGCCGTCAGGAATACTGTCGACCCTCAAGTGCTCCAGCATCGCAATTACATGCGTGCAGAAAAGTCCTGCATAATGTTCCGTGTAAACTTAGTCAGGATGTGTCGTCAGTAAAAAAGCAGTTTGTTATTTATTTAGTTGGACTGCTCATTATGTCTACTTGGACTGCCTACGCATTTCACTTGTACTGCTATGTTATTTCACCGCCATCTACAATACAATCACTCAAACGTTTAACGTGGACTTCTCAAATGTTTAACGTGTACTGCTTAACTGTGAAAGCAGCAAAGACATTGCATATTTTTCGTACCTGTATGTTCCCATAGCATACATTCGCACTCGTACTTGTCAGCCTGAGGGTTTGCTTCGACTTTGAACTCATGTTGGCACCAAGAGAATTTCATGTAAGGTTTCTTGAACCAGACAAGATAGTGGTGATCACCACGCTCCGGGTTTCGCCTCACATCGTATAGGGTGCTCTTCTTTAGCCTACTACGGAAGTCTTTGTACACGGCAATAGTGTAATTCTTCCGTAGCTTCTTCTCGAAGCCGTAGTGTGTTCTTGTATCCACTTTGCCCTGCACAAAAGTAAACAAAACATATCAGGTTTGCATAAGCTGTACTCAAACTTGCATCAGATTTTTCGAGAGTAACTTGTTGAAGTGCTGAGACAACTTACGATGTTTGCCATTGTCTGCTCGTGTTCTTTCATGCGTCGTGATTGGATGCATTTGTTTACTTGCTCAACGAACCGGTGGAGACTTAGCTTCTTCTTTTTGAGAAACCCTTTCTTCAAGACATAATTCATGCTCTCGCTACGCTGAGTAGATGTCATCCTAGCGCAGAAAGCTCCCTTGTAGTACGCTGATACCCATTCCTTCCTATCCTCCCACAGCGCGATCATCATCGTGTTGTTTTCCAGGTTGTATTCATCAACTAGTGCTAGCCATGCAGTTTCAAATTCAGTCGGCATCAGAGGCCAGTTTACTATTGCCCTGAATTCATCCCTGAAGCTCGGATGCAATCTGTAAATTTGACCCAATGGTTCCCTGAACTTCTTGAGCATGTGCCATCTGCACAGTTTGTGCAGGGCTAGAGTGAACACCCTTGGAATAGCCACCGCCATCGATGGGCATTGATCTGTGGAAAAATAAAGCAGTTTGTTGCTATTAATTTTATTTATTTGGA
The DNA here is from genome assembly GCA_947311845.1 of Poa pratensis. Lineage (NCBI taxonomy): Eukaryota > Viridiplantae > Streptophyta > Magnoliopsida > Poales > Poaceae > Poa > Poa pratensis. Next base: position 32,407,319 of record CAMZMU010000050.1, read on the forward strand.
CTGCTCAGTTATTTTAATTGGACTGCCTACGTATGTCACCTGTACTGCTCAGTTAAACTTACTGTTCTCATAAGGAGGCTGAAGAAGTAATACCTGTTAGAATTATCATCGGTTGTTTCCCCTTCATGCACCTCAGAAAAGTGTTAAATAGCCAGACAAAAGAGTCTTCGCCCTCGTCTCTCACTAGTGCGCATGCAAAAATGCAGGACTGCAGGTGGTGGTTGACACCAACAAAAACTCCCAGTGGCATCTTGTGTATATTAGTCTTGTAGGTCGTGTCGAAGGTTATGCAGTCACCGAAGTCCTCGTAATTTCCTTGGCAGCTGGCATTTGACCAGAATATGTTTTTGATATTGTTACTGGCATCAACCTGGATGTCGAAGAAAAACTGTTCATTTGCAGCCTTCATCTCGGTGAAGAACTTCACTAGCTTATGGACTTCGTCAACGTTGTCCTCTTTGGAATTCTTTGCCTTCCTGCGTGTGCACAAAAGAAGTACAATGATGTAACCTGATAAGTTCAAGGTACAACGTTTGCAGCATTCAGTGTATATCTATCATTTTGGGAAGGAAATCCACTTACTCATTCAGGAGTTGACGACCGTGCCACGTCAAGTATTGTTGTCCTCCAACTGAACCGGATATTATTGACATTATCTGATAATGCTCCAGGTTCTGAAACTGCAGGAACTTCACATACTCCAGAAGAGTCGGGTCCAATGTCTTGTGCGAGTGCAGGAAGACGAGCATGCTGGGTGTTAGTAACAGATGGTGGTTGTGTTCTAACTGCATGTCCTCAATGACAAACGTTCCATCTGGTTTCTCCTTGAGCCTAAGCCTTGCCTTGCAGCCACACCTCTTGCTGCTGTTCATTCGCTGTCGCTCGGGTTCAGAAACGCTGGGTTTATATTTGCCTTCCCGTGTGCACTGAAGGTATCTGTTGTTGCCATTGTGCTGGCCAATCTTGATACCAAATCCAGAATGCCTCGCATATCTGTTGTAGAACTCCTTTGCTTTCTCGAAATTGTCAAACCTCATCTTAATCCTAGGTAGCAAATATTCTGGCAGATCAGGTTTCTGCAAACACATACCGTTTTGTTTGTGAGTTTTTTCACACGTCAAAAACAGGCGTAAACATAATATTTTTATAGCGCCGCATTTGTGGGGGTTGAGTTCAATGTAACTTACATGAGTGTAGCTTCGTTCTGCTCTTGGAGTTTGATTCTGCCCAGGAATAATGGGGCCTGGTGGTGTCACCAGCGGCCTGTGTAGCAACGGATCCCTCAGGTCGACGTGAGGCCGCTTTTTCGGAGGCAGCGAGCATTCTTCTTGAGGCCGCTTTGCAAGACGCTGGGAGGCATCAACTTCGGGCATTTGGGGTTGTTGCTGCGAGGCAGCAAATTCGGGCCTCCTGGGAGGTCGCTGCGAGGCTTCAAATTCAGGCCTCCTGGGTGGACGCTGTGTGCCAGTAACTTCAGGCCTCCTGGGTGGTCGCTGCGTGGCAGCAACTTCAGGACGTTGAGTGGGAGGACGCGAGGCAGAAAATTCAGGACGCTGGTTGGGAGGACGCGAGGCAGCAAACTGAGGACGCTGAGTGGTAGGACGCGAGGCAGCAACTTGACGCACAACTCGCTCAATATGTGCTGAGATAGGTGGCCCACCATAGTTTTGAACTTCAGGTGAATGACCACCATCCTCATTTGTAATGGGAGTTGCCTGCGATTGTGCACTATATGGGAATCTGCTTGTTGACACAAAGTAACCAGCCGGTAGGTCAGGAGTCCTCCATTCCGGAGTCCTCCATTCCGGTAGGTCAGGAGTCATCCATTGTAGTGGCACCGGATCCAGGACATCTTCTGCAGTACTCTTGCTTCTCTTTTCTTCGTTGCCATCCTGCATTTTGACAAAATAGGTGATCAAGTTTCAGTTGAACTGCCCCAAGTACCTTTAATGTACTTCAATTAAACATAAGCTGTACTGCCCCTAGACTACCAAAAGTTGCTATCATGCGATGCTCTCCCAGGTACCAAACTTGATTCGTTTTACTTGTACTGCTCAAGTACTTATGATTTACTTCCAGGAAACATAAGTTGTACTTCCCACTAATGCAATAGACTTTTCTAGCTCATTTTGTTTAACAGGACCCCATCTTGTTTTCATTTTTTCAAGTACACATACAGACGCTCATAATTTCATTACTACGAACATGGCAGTACATATTTGTTACCTTGAGCAATTTGTCGCCTGAAGGAGCAGTTCGCCGCTTCCGGGATGAAACTTCAAGGGAGGCAGCACGATTATCACGATTAGCACGAGCAGTAGGAGCCATCTGCTGAATTTGTTGTAGAAGAGAACGATTATCACGAGCAAATGGGTGAATGGAAACAGAAAATTGGACGGAGAAGAAGGCGTACTTTAGTAAGTCGCACCACGCCGGAGACGGAGAAGAAGACCTGTTAGTGGTGGTGCGGAAGAACAGGGAAAAAGCTCCGGTGGATCCAAACGAGACACGCGGCGCCGCTCACTCGCCCTTGCCCTCCCGCGCCGGAGAAGGAGATGCTTCGGGTGGGGGTTGCGCCGTGGGCGGCGCGGGCTCCCTCGCGTCGGCGTTCCGCCGCCGCTGGCTCGCCCGCCCCGCGCCGGAGTAGAAGGTCTTCTCTGTCGGGGATCCCGCCGTGTCCGAGCCGGGCTCCCTCGCGTCGGCGCGGGGCGCCGCCTCGCTCGCCCGCCTCGGCCGCCGGGGAAGGAGGTGGTTAGGTTGGGCGTCGTGCCGTGTCCGAGCCGGGCTCCCTCGCGTCGGCGCGGGGCGCCGCCGCTCGCTCGCCCGCCTCGGCCGCCGGGGAAGGAGGTGGTTAGGTTTGGCGTCGTGCCGTGTCCGAGTCGGGCTCCCTCGCGTCGGCGCGGGGCGCCGCCGCTCGCTCGCCCGCCTCGGCCGCCGGGGAAGGAGGTGGTTAGGTTGGGCGTCGTGCCGTGTCCGAGCCGGGCTCCCTCGCGTCGGCGCGGGGCGCCGCCGCTCGCTCGCCCGCCTCGACAGGAAGGAGGTGGTTAGGTGGGGAGGGATGACCGGTCCGAGGCGCTCCGCGCCTATATAGGGAGCGACGGCTGTAGATCCTTATTCTACAACTGGTTGCTGAATATATCGGGCATATATATATATATATATATATATATATATATATATCAACGCGGATTTGCTACCCGGCGGCTAGCTACGCATACCTTCCTAGCCGTTTGATATAAAGAGTATCTGATCTCTTTGATTTGGGCTGTCCTAGATTGTGTTTGCATGCGTTGACGGCGTTCCTGCCATCCGTTACGTGCAAACGTGGTGGTTTTGTTATGCAAAAAATTTGTTTGTCCAGTTGATGGTGTTTTGTTTGTGGAACAGCAAACGAAATGCTGTTTGCCTATTAGCGGACAAAATAGGCCGTAGCCCCGCTATATAAATATAGCAACAACCCGATACAACCAACAGTCACGACATGCTGGGGCGGCAGCAAACATACACCCAAAGCAAGGGGAAGAGAAGAAAAGAAGAGAAACAAAATGGAGACATAGGCAGATCGACTAAACGACGGTGACCCGCAACCGCTGCGCCCTCTCCGGAGAAGTACCACCACGCTCCTAGCACCGAATCGACGAGTACCAAGCAGCACCTTCAAGAAGGAAAACGCTACTGCCCGGACCAGTGCACTGGTCCTAGGGTTTCCCCCGGCACAGAGGGGAGCGGATGCAAGGTAGCCACGACGCCCCTCAGGAAGTAAAGATGCCACCCCGGAGGCGGCACCGCGTCGGTGTCGAACAAACCGACAAGGATTTCTCCCGAAACCCCTTCCACAACCCCGGACGATCGGTAACACAGGAGCCCCGCGAGGACGAGCCTCGAAACCACCAGACTAGCCGCCCACCACCATGCGCCAACGAAACCGAAGTCACCACCAACGTCGTCTCACCGAAGTAGCCGTCACGAGGTCTGCAAGACGGAGGTGAGGTGTATGACCCGGGGGCAGCAGTACCGCAGCCAAGCGGGAGGGAACAACCTCCACCACCAAAGACGGTAGTCGACCGGACGCGACAGCAGAGCACACCAGTCTCCGTCAGGTCCGGCCGAGCCCAGCGGGCCCGTAAAGCCCCCACGGGGGCATACCAGTCCTAATAGAGTCCGGTCGGGCCCAGATCCGGGGGATCCGGGCCCGTGAAGCTCGCCGTCATGCTGCAACAAGGTCGGCCGCAGTCGCCGCTGCACCTGCATCCTCCACCTCCCCTACATCTGCAAAACGCACCGCAGGTCAAGCCGGCCCGCCCTGACCTAGATGGGCCCGACGGGCCCAGATCTGGGCCGCATGGGCCGGCCGGCGAACCACGCTGCACGCCGTCGCCCGCAGCAACACGCTGCCCCGCAGCAGGCCGTCGCCGTCGATCTGCTACCCCCGGCCGGAGCCGGGCCGCCGCCGCCCAAGAAGCACCGCCGCCGTAGAGGAACCGCCCCGCGAGGTCTCCTACGATGCGGGGAGAGGAGAGCCGCCGCCGGCCCCAGCCCGAGCTGCGCTCGGCCGGCGCACCGACGGCGGCGACAGGGGAGCTGCTGCGCTTGCGGACTGGAGAAAAGGAGCTCGGGCCGCGCCGGCCGCCGTGGGGGCGGCGCGGACGCGGCGGGTGGGGGGAGTGAGGGAAGGAGGGGGGAGGGGGCCGCGCGGCGGCGGCGGCGCCTAGGGGATGGGGACGCGCGAGCTAGGGTTGGGAGCTCTCGGGGTCGCGCCGAACTTTCAGAACCCTGTGCCTATTAGCGATAATCCCTATTAACAAACTGTGTGTCAGCGACAGATTAGTCAAACATGGTGATTTCTGACGTACGTGACATTACCGGCTGTTGTTTATTGGCTGGCAGCGCTCTCGAATTAGCCATAAACGTTAGCCACGTGTGCTTTTTTTCGATGAAAAGCTCCGGAATATCTCGCTGAATCTGGTGGCATTATTAGTACAGTACTCTCTCCGTTCCAAATTAATTGACTTACATATATCCACATTTGGATGTATATGTACAACTATAATCACATAGGTAAAAACTGAAGTATAAATCTTTTTCTACAAAATACATGCACCATTTCTGTGTTGAAAAGGCAAGAAAACATTTAATGGAGATTCCTATCAATTATCATACATGCAAAAATTAATCCTGGTCATTCCCTGTCACAAAACGGTGCATATGCATTGACGTAATAGCAATTTTCCTGGACATGTGCATTAACAAGCAATTTTTAGATTTATGCATTAAGAAGCCATTTTCGGACTTATGCATTAAGAAGCCATTTTCGGATTTTATGCATCAACAAGAAATTTATTTGGCATACAAAACAAATCAGTTCCGAACAGATCAAGCTAGCATTAACATTCGTATCCCACAACCATTAAAACAAATCTTGATGCATCATGCAACATTCGGATATACCCAAAAATATCTTGATGCATAGATAGCTCTGAACAAAATATCTTGATGCACAGATAGCTCTGAACAAAATATTCATACAACATTCGGATACACCCTATACATGGCAGAATCTGGAATCGGGATAGAAACCAGAGCAAATGATGAAAAAACTGTAAATGGAGAGTGAACTGAGACAACTTCAATTATGTTTCCATGGTTGAATGTCACAAAGTTTGAGCTAATGTTTTCGAAATAGCAGTTGTAGCTAACATGGTCCGATTAGACTTCCCTGGAACTGAATCATACAACTAGCAACACAACAATCCCAGCAGCTGACAGCAAAAATGCTCTTTCCAGACAATTTCAGTTATTTCAGAAATCGGAACCAACAAGATCTTAGGCGTAAACATAAGAACTCTCGATCACCTTCATCTCATTTTCATCCAAACTATCCCTTGGTCGACACAACCTGGGTGAAAAATGCAAAAGCCATGGGAAAACCACACCAGGAGAACAAATAGCAATGTTCGTCCGGTGTTTTTTCTTTGCAGATTTGATTGAAGAAATCGTAAGTTCCCTTACGCAATAACATAAACACCAGCCGGGCACCATTTGCATAAATATAAGCACCTTTCCTATAAAATTCAAGCACACACAAAGCAGCTTTCATGTAAAATACAAAATTGTTCCTGCGGAAGCACATAGACGCGCAAAAACAAAAGATGCCCCTAAAAATCACAAATATGGGAACATATCGTTGATGGAAGAAGTTGCAATAAAATCTAGGAAGACAACATACACGGATCTTAAGCCTCGTCGAAGAACAAACAATCGAGAAAACAAAATATTGTCGATTCTACAAATGAATGGTGCTTGACCAACGTGGGTAAATTCCAAATTTGGGAACACCTTGCTACATGGAAGAAATTGCAGTAAATACGGGACCACATCATACATGGATCTTAAAAAAGCTGTGAAAGAATTAAAATCACAAAAGAGAAGCGCTAGAATTGGGAGATAGGCGACGCAGGCGCTCGGCTTGGAGCCAGCTCCACCGTGCTGAGCCGCAACTGAATCTCCCGCGATGGGGAGTTGGGGACACAAGCGCCGACGGCGAGCTCGACTCGGGAGAGGCCGCTGGAGATGGATCCACCATGCCGACCTGAGACGTGGCCGCCCGCCATTCCGCCTTCCGGGGCGAGCCTTCCGTGTTCCTGCTCGTCGACGCGGCCGCCCGCCGTTCCACCTCCCCCACGCGAGCCACTCTGGGTCCCATCAGCCACCGCGGAAGAGCTCCTCCTTGACCCAGCTAGACGGGATGCGGAGAGGCGATGCAGCCAGATGATGAACAGAAGCAACCAAATCGAGACGGGGAAAAGGAAACACGCACAAAAGGGAAAATGAAGCAAATTGGACCGGGAAAAATAATGGAAAAGCAAATCCAGTCCTCGCTCACTCTCCGACACCGGCCACCGACACTTCCCGTCGCCAGCCGCCGTGGCCCTCCATCCCCTACTCCACAAGCTGTAGGCTCCCTTCCCACCGGTGACTCTCTTCAGGCCACCGGCCTCCCATGCCCTCCTCCGTACCACATCAACTGCGACGAGGACGGTCGAGCCTCCACCGTTTCGTTTTGGACAGAAGAGAGAAAAGAGGAGGGGCGAAAGATTGGGGTCGGGCGAAGAAGTGTACATGGTACAGTTTCAAAACCATGGTAGCTACTAATTTTGCTTAATACATTGTCACCCGCACATTCGTGAACGGCGTTACTTATGTTGTTAAATTTGTTGTTGGATTTTGGTGCTCTCTTTATCCCTATAGGGGCGATTCAACGGTTAGATGATGGTGCATAGCTAGCCGCCCGGATAGCCTACTATTTTGCATATATATATACACACAATATAAGATGCACACAATAACATAACATCAAATGTAATGTGACATGATATGGTCTTTACGCCAATGGTCTCCTTTGCGCCGACAGTTTACAAACAATTCATTAAACTTATCGTGACCATATCACATTGCCCCTGCAAAATAAAGTTAGACGCTTTCTATTTTATCTTTTACATATTTTACGTGGCTGCTAGGGCTTTCGTAAAAGAACCGTTCTTACCTACGAACAGACAACCACAATATCGATTAAATAATTGTCTCTATTACACCCCTTTCAGGGCCCTCCATTGTAAATGCAATATCAACTATTGTAAGAGAGACAGACACCCGCCAACCGCATATATGGCCGCTTCATCAAACAATGCCGCGATATAAACAAGTACACGCTAGAGGGTAACAAATATAGAATCGATGCCCACATTCAACATGTGTTCTAACCGTACAGCTATATCTACGTATAGATCGGCTCTGATACCACTGAAGGGGATCGTGTGCAGAAAACAAATTTTTTCCTAACAACGATAATAGAAATAGACATGATCTATTACTATGCAGATATAAAGTAACGGAGGGAACGGTATACATACCCTTGTAGAACGTAAGCGTCGACGATCAAAAGATCTGTTTCGATGATGACGCGTGATGAAGACGACATAGCCGACCTCAAGGTCGTGTAGAGGAAGAAGACAAACTTCCAAGCGCCACACGTGTAGCACCTCGTAGCTCTACACATGTACGGAGTAGACGACGACCTCCGAGCTCCAGATCCAGCGAAGCAACGGAAGCGGAAGACTTGGACCCAGCAGCACGGCGATGTGCGTATGGTGGAGAAAACTCTCTCCTCGTACGCAGCTCTGAAACGGAACCACGCTCAAGGTAGGAGAGAACAAGAGAGGAGATGGGTGGATTTCAAGGCAAAGGGTCACCCCTATAAAAAGGCGGAGGAGGGCAGCCAACTTTGCTGGCCTGGCCATGTGGGACTATTCCCACATGGCCAGCCGCACCATGGCTGGTGCGCCGGCCCATGTGGCCCACCTAGGCCGGCCGGCCCTCCCCTTTTTTATTTTCCTTTTTCCTTTTGGGGTTTTCCCCTAATGGGGCTCTAAGGCCCATCTAGGTGAAAATGCCTTTAAAATTCGAATTAATTAAATAAAAAATATATTTAATCATTAATTACACAAATTAATATTAAATACATATTATTTAATTCATTCGAGTTTCGAAACTTATTCCGTTGCCCTCCGATCATCATCGGACATGTCCTGGAACACTTCCGGTGTTCTCCTGAAGTTTCTCCTAATATCCAATCTTTATAAAACTATCGCCTACTTTTAAGTGTGCCACCCTACGGTTCAGGATCACTCCAGATATGATCGAGACACGTTCCCCGATCAATGACTATCAGCGGTGGTTAGATTACCGTGACAGTCCCTGCGCGTCCACGAATGTCTTTTTATCGTTTGAACCTGACGTCCAGTTTCAACCTTTTGCCTGGTGATACTTAGATTTTCCGAGACTCGCTCTCCGTTATCATGATTACCGAGCTTGATCTCGTCACTTGACAATTCTATCTTTACTCGTCTGTGATATTACATCCCCGTGACCTAGTCACATGCTTGCAAGCTCATTGATGTAATCTCACCGACTGGGCCCAGAGTATCTATCCTGCTATGTGGATTGGCAAATCCTGCTCTTGATCATTCGCCTCCCCACTTCCTTCGGATACCCGAAAGGGACACCTTTATTGTCACGCTAGATAAGACATGACGTTTGATGCAATCAAAGTATCTTCCAGAAGCAACGATTAAGATATGATCTCACAGTCAAAGGTATGAACACTACGTTTATATATATGTCTTGGGTGCGTGTCCATCACATCATTCACCTAATGATATGACTCCATTGTCAATTGAGTAAATGTCCATGATCAGGAAACCTTGATCATCTGTTGCCCAATGGACTAGTCAAGAGGCTACTACGGACCTGGTTGTTTTCATACCATACGTGCATTACTGGTTCCGCTTAATACAGTTATAGCATGGTACAAAACTTATTATGAACAATTGAGATATGACAAATAAAATATCTTTATTAATTGCCTCTAGAGCATATCTCCAACATCAATCCCCATGTACCCCGGTATCAATCAAGAAACTAGATTTACTAGTAACCTTGAAGATTAGCCTGTAGTCTTTTGGCTGGTCGATGCCGTTGGGAATAAATCATTGTTTCATATTAATAGATGCCTAATATTCTCTTTGATACTATAGAATTTACTTCATGCTGCAAAGTAAATGAATTGTAGAGTCTTTAATTAAGTACACTTTTCATGTGCGTCTTCAGCTTATCCTTGCCATGCCGATATAATTGTCGAGTTATAATTTTGTTCTCATTAGTTGTTTTGTTCTGGTTCTTATGATTGGTGCAACTATACTTAGTTAAGCAATGTGTACTCATTGTCTAACAAATGGCAGATAAAGGCATGCTCATTCAATGTTCGGCTAGAAAAGTATTGTGAACGCAAGTGTGTGGTAAGAAAACAAGGCTTCCAAATACACATATGATTTGTGTTTCGTGGTCTTAATATAACATATAATTTATGTGTTTCTTTCTGTTTTTGTTGAACAGTTTGTACCATGTATAGCTCACCTAGCATTCAACGAGTTAGTGCGAGATCAGAATGTGTTGTTTCGTGGCCTCGGGAGCACATACAACATTCAAGTGAACAAAGGACGTTGCAAGACCCGCTTGCACGGCAAACAATGGCAACAGTTCATCACGAAGAACAATCTTGGCGCGAGAGGTTTGCTAGTGTTTAACATGACACCACATCCCAGGATAACTGTTGCCACTAGAAAAAGAGGCAACAACGAAGATGAAACTGATGAGATTTATGACGATTCTGACAGTTATGAAGATCACATTGACGACGATGGCAGAATCATAGTTGCCCAAAGAGTTTGTCTCAACAACAATGAGAAAAACCGCCTCGTTAAGCTTCTACCAATAGGAGCCTATGTTGGAGTTTTTTTTGTGACTCGCTTGACGAGCACAAACTTGAATAGACATGAGATGGTATACACCCACAAGACCGCCTCTTTTCATGCCTCTGTAATTTCCTATGTTAATATATAGCTATGTCTTTATCGAAAAAGACATAGTTAAGTTATCTTCCATGCACAGAAACTACCTAAGGTGATAGCAGAAGAGCCTGGCATACCGGCTCAGGGCATGGCTGGACTACGTCTTGGAGCAGCAGGCATCATCATTGTCATCACCTACAACAAGAGAATCGATGGACGCATTGATTTCGACAAGCTGGGGTGGAAGAACTTCGTTGAAGGCAAGAATTTTGTGATTGATCTACCTGTTTTGATCATTCTAAGAAAGATCAATAACTTGGAGGTCATGATTGAGTTCCAGCTCATATAGAACTCATTCTAGCTTGTTAAGGTTGGGGGTATGGTGAACACTTATCTGATTAGGGCTACTTTGTTAATTGGCACAAAATACGGTTGGAGAAAGGAAAAAAATAGCGTGCTATCAAAAATAGCGTGGCCTTTCTCCAGAAGCTATAGAAGATATAGCGGGATATAGCGAAATTACGTGAAAAATAGCGTGATGAAAAAAATGGCGAGAAAAACCCCAAATATTAAGGACTTCAGGCTTTTCAACACTATAAATTTGTCCAAAAGCAGCAATAGTGCAATACATGCATAACCCGGTAACCATATTCAAATGTCAAGGCCAAATCCATGGCACAAAAATAAATATGAGGCTTAAATCCATGAACAACAAAGTAAGAAAATCTAACTGCAGCACTAGCACTTTCTCCTTGTACTGTTGATGCTGTGCTTGACATACCAACACCTACAATTGGACAGCAAGATCAATTACAAATTAAAACATGAGTAGCTGACTGAATTCATCAAGGACATCAAGAAATATGGGACTAGCTAGTAGTTTACTAGCAGTTTACGAACTAGAACTAGCAGTTTACAAATATCTACTGACTGAATCAAGTAACGTTGCTATGTAGTCTACAAATTACACTGACTGAACTAGTACTAGCAGTTTACATTGCTATTTAGTCTACAAATTACAAGTAGCTACTGACTGAATCAATGTCCATCGAGCTCTTACCTTGTTGTGGTTGAGCCGCCGACATCGTGTGCGAGTCGAGCTTGGCGAAGACGACGCCGCCGCTGCGAGACTGTGAGTCGAGCTTGAGGATTGAGGAAGCACCGAAGCAGAGCACCGCCGCCGCCGCTGTGAGGACCTTGAGGAAGACTAGGGAGATGCCGCCGCCGCTGCGACGAGCTTGAGGAAGCAGAAGAGGAAGACGCCGCCGCCGCCCTCAGCTGGACGGAAGAGCTCGGCGCTGCCGCCGCCGGAGGAAGACGAGCTGGGCGCTGCCGCCGCCGCCAGCCGCCAGCCTCGATCTAGAGGATTAGGTTAGGTTCGATGTGGAGTTGTGGACTGGAGTGGTGGACGAGTGAGCTGGGGACCTAGGTTGACTAGGTTGGACGCGCTATTTTCCAGTTATTTTTAGCGTCGCTATAACGTTACGACGTTTAGTGTGATTTAGCGCGCTAAAAACGCCATTAGCGCCGCAACTTTTGGTCAAATATAGCGTAGCCCCTGAAATTAAGCTATAGCGTGCTAATAACGGCAAAATAGCACGCTATTTTTTCTGTTGGGTTGGAGACATGTTATATAATATATATGCATATGCTAGCTATTGGCATTTCTTAGTTATATGTGATTTTTGCCCGATTGAGGTTTTGTTGATGCAATGAGAGAAAAAAAAGAATTATGTAGCACTGTTGACCAGTACCACAAGCTCGGAACCCCTGGAAAATATCCCGGAGCACACGCATATTGCCCAAATAGCAGCTATTACGGCAGGAGAGAAAACTCAGACCGTCCGCCTCCTAACGAGCAACCACTATTTGTAGCCGGTTCTAATGTATATGCAGTACAGATGTCTGCTAATCACGACCGTCTCTGAAGGTTTCGTTATTGGAGACGGTTAATTCTCCCGGCTGTCTGAGGGCCGATCTCATTACAGCCGGTCCCAGGTAACCGGATCTAATGGAAAGTACATTAGAGACCCCCGCGCAGAGACGGACGTTTTAACCGGCTGAGGTGACTCTCTGGGGCCGGCTCTAATTTGAGTTTCTGTACTAGTGTATTACTTGTAGAACTTTAAAAACCATTAATAATATTTGATACCAGAAGGGCTCCATCCAAACAGGGTTTCCTTTCCAGCTAAAAAAAGGACGAAGATCCAACTTCACATAACATAATACAATATCTACTAAAGAAACGTCCTTTTCGTCGTTTGAGATGATAATGACGTCCTCGTCGCCAACGGCGCCCGTGCCGTAGCATGAGGCATCGACATCGTCGACGAATGGGTTGCTGAAGCTCGACAATGCTATGCCGCCGGCTTTCCACTCCGCCAAGTGCTTTGCCGCGACGGCCATCCAAATCCGCATCTGCTTTTGATATCATTGTTGGCGTGCAACCGTGGACACACCTGGTCCTTGCGGGGAGAATCAAATGAGTCCTTGACCATGCGATGCACCACCGCTTCCTCACGTCGCGCCAATGCGATGGACATCCACCAACATATGCTCCTTGAGTTCCTCTGAGCGGCCCAATGACTCATCTGATGTCACCGAATTACTTCCATGGGGCACTTGGGTGAGCTCCTCCAACGACTCGTCGGCACGAGGACGCTGACGCTACCCTCAACTTCGTGCGCTGGGGACAGTTCCTCCTCTGACTCAGCTGGTGTGAAGTTGATGAAGCTACCCCCGGCTCCATGCGCTGGGGATAAATCCTCCTCCGACTATATCTGCGTGCGGTCATTGAAGCTACCACCAGCTCCATGCGCTGGGGGGGGGGGGGGGGGGTGCTCCGAGTGAGATTTCAATGGTGAGAGGTCCACAAAAGTACCCCATGATCCATCTCCGATGGCTTCCTTGCTGTGAGGCATGATACTGAAGTGAGAAAACCGGCGGCGGGTTGGCAGTCGAAACAATTTATGGCCAATCAAGGGGAGCCAAAACGGCAGTAACACCATGGTATTTCATACGTCGTGCGATTTCAGAAAGAGGCGAAAAGATCAAATTTAGATGCACACAACTTATATTAAAACCTTGTGCGATATTGCAAGAATGCACACGGTTTTGTAGTGAGAATCGTGTGCGATAACACAACAACACATTGTATAATTCATAGCCAATCAGCTATGTTATAATAGTTCATAACAATTTTCATGTATACATTGGAACATTATACACATATAAAAAAGACAACTACTTAAATGTTACATAGAAATTTGATCTAACTTCTAAACTAATTCTACTACTCCTTGTCATAATCGGAGATGTTGATTATCTCCGCTTTTTCCTTGTAGGAGGTTGAGGCATCTGCATCGCGGGCCTGGAAAATGCAAGAGCCAGAGGCCTCAGCATCGTTGGCGGGGGCATTGCCCTTCGCCAAGCACACTCTGTTTTCTGTGAGATTTGTCGCCATGAACTCGTCCACCACGCGACGCTTTTGAAATATCTCGTCCTCGTACTTTTCCGCCTCGCGCTCAGCCATCTCGGCCTCACGCTCACCCTCCTCCCACGGCTCGGGACACAACAAGTAATTCTCCGACGTTGTCGTCGCCGCGTCCTCGTCCATTCCAAAAAAAATTGGAGTCGGCCTTCTCCTCCTCCTCCTTTTGACACACTTATTCAACATGGTGACGGTGCGTGAGCGGGGATGTGTTCTCGGACGCCGTGGGAGCGGTGCCATGCTATAAAGGCATGCACGAAAGGCGAACGATTTTCTTCTTGTGAAGAATTGTACTATGATTCTACCGTGTGGCACTGTTGTACATGTTCCATCGGAACTGTGGCGAGGAGCTTTTTATAGGGTTCACCGACGTGGCCGAGCAAGCTGACTCGTCGCCAGCGCATGGCTCGCGCCTCGCGGAAGTAAGGCGAGCATGCTCTACACACGTCAAACGGAACACGAGGAGTCAATTTTGCGGTAAAAACCAACACAAATGATTAGAGGTTGCGATGATGTAACAATCGCATACGCTTATATATTCTCGCCAAGCGTAACAACAGAAATGCACATGATTTATTTAGTACGCACACGGTGCGATGTTTCTACACAATGCACTCCAGCTAACAAATCGTGTGCGATATATAGCACACGTTTCAGATTAGAAGTACATATGCGATAGTTTGGCCTCCAACACAGGTTGAACCAGTACATATGGATTTAATTGTGTATCGTAAACGATATGTAATACACACAGATCAGTCAATTTAAAACCGCATCCAGCACTTCCTTCGAGTTCACCATGAGATTCGAGAGTCGGAGACTCGCCAACAACTTAAAGAAGATCCCAGTGAGTGGTCAACAGAATACTTGATTTGCCATGTTTTCTATTTCGGTTTCTATTTGTTTCATTCAATTTGTGTTTCTTCTATGAACATTGTGTTGTAATAAGTATGTACTCAATTTTTTTCCTATTTTATTTTAGTCAATTTAAATTTATTATTGAGCGATTCAGGCTACACATGCCTAATAAACGATGAGCTCAAATCTTGCCACTCTAGTAGGAATCCTATTATAGGAAGGTTGGCAAAGCAGATTTTTTCGGATTGCTAAACCTTCTCTCTCCACTTACTACACCCAGTTTAGCAATCCAAAATATAACAATGCCATTGGAGATGCTCTTAGTGCAATTTTCATATTTCAGCTGGAATGCCAGATTTCGGCAGAATATGGCCCCCCTCAAATTTGAAAGCACCAGATGATAGTTGCAATAGCTACTACATATATCTGCTGTAACTGACCAAATGACCAATAATTGAACCAGATTAACTACTTAAATAGTTATACTAATGAATCTGCTCATAATACTAGCTACGAAGTTTCTTTGATAGATTAGCTTGATTTCTTCTTCTGAAATTCCCAAAATAACAGCATAGTGATGGTGATTTACAACATGTCCTACTTCACCGATCACCAGCCATTACTACCTTTCAGAAGATACCCACCGGTCGTGCTCATGCACAGCTCCAGACTATCCTAAAACTACTAAACTTGATTAACTTCTAGTTACTCGCACAACGTACGAACGTTACAACAAGTGGAAATTGGTTATCCAGTACGTGCTTGATCGATCATCCCATGCCGCTGAACGGCGAGCTCCAGTTATTGGAGTACCCGTCCGCCACCTTGGAGACGCTGACCGACGACGATCCCTGGGAGAGCTCGTACGCGCGCCTCATGGCAGCGTACGGGTCGACGCCACCGTCGGCGCCGTAGGCCACGACGAGCCTCCCCTGATCCTCCGTAGTCGCCGTGCTGCCGCTGTGCCCCTGGTCGGTAGCGTCCACCGCGCGCCCACGGCATCATGAACGCGTTGCCCCCGAGGCCCTGGTACCAGGCGCCGCCACCGTTGCCATAGACGGCGCCCGTTCTCGACGCCGGCAGCTGGAAGAAGTTGTGAGTGCCCAAGTGCAGGTCCTGGTGGGTGTCCTGCGCGCCGTGACCAGACGCGATCACCGCATCCTGCTCCGTCTTGCACCACCCGTGCCCGGCGTACTGGGGGTAATGCGCGACGAGGTGCTGCGCCACCGACGGCTGCTGCTGATGTCCGCCGAACGCGATGGACGTGGGCCATCCATGGTGGTACCCGCCCATGCCAATGCCGTCAGCCTGGAGGTGCGAGACGAGGCTGCCGTCCTCCGCCCGCCAGACGCCGGCCTCGGCGAGCTCCGCCGCCTCCTTCAGCCGCCTCGCTGCGCCGCCCACCGGGAGCGTGCTTCCCTCCAGTATGCTCTTCACGTCGTAGCGGCTCATCTCGAAGTTGGTGACGGCGTTGAGACCCCGAAACTTGATCGCCGCGATGTCGTACGCCTCCGCAGCCTCCTCCTCGGTCGCTGCACAGCAGAGCCACGAAACGCGCGCACGCGCATGATTAGGGTTAGCTCACCGACGCGCGCATGTGTATTGTGCATCGCGTTGCATGCATGCACGCACGCACGGCACGGTGGCGCATGCAATGCAAGCTGTGACGGCGCGAAGCTCAAGCGAGGCCCTAGGTATTCTATCGAGCTCTTGACCGCATGCCCCGGTTTCCTCAGACAGCTCCGAGACACAAGCTTGGAAAGGAACATTTGGGACATAGTTAATGGTGTACGTACTCCACTATCTTTTAAGCGCCATTTGAACGGGAAAAAAAATAATGAGACACTTCCGTTCTACGAGACAGAGATTTCGAGAGCTCGATTAGTAAATAATTAGGGCCTGATGACTTGGTTCTTGAAAGCACAGCACAGCTAGTAGCTAGCCAAGCAGTACTGCAACTCCAGTAGTAGTACTAAACTACTAGTAGTACCAATTAACAAGGAAGGATCGTTCTCTTAGGTAAGAAAGCAGATTTGCTTTGATGTGATAGTTTATGCGGCTTACTGAAGGTGCCGAGGTAGAGATCCTTGTTGCCTGCCACTCTCCCTATCCTTGCTTGCCATCTCCCTTGCTGATGATGCCTGTCAAATCATAAGATATTTAGACTGGTAGAGCTAGCTACCATTTTCTACGCAATGTAAGCCGTACTAGATTTACCTGGTTACGCCGCGATATTTTGATGCACCACGAGAAAAACCACTGCTGTTCCTGCAGTTGAATGATCATATGCATCCATGTAATCGTTAGCCAACAGACAAGTGCTCAACTAATTACGTGTTGTGCAATCTTTGAACACATGTGATGTTGTAAAATAAAAGTTCGAATGTGTAAGTAATTGATACCTCCTAAGATATGCAATGTACTCCTGCCTGGTCATATGTTTCATTTCCTCTATCTCCTTCTCGTAAGTACTTATCTGCAGATTTTTACAGGTGAAAGGAAAAAACAGAATATTATCAAAAGCTGCCCGTGCAGAAGGAAACAGAACAATATCTATTATAGAATCTTCTTTACTGGAATATTTGTTGTTGTGGTTGTTCCCCAGTATTTTAGAGCTGCCAAATCATAAGCCCTAGCTGCCTTGTCTTCTTTATCATAACCTCCTACACGAATGTTCATCAAGAAGAAATTAAAGTGCTATCCTTGACTTAGTATATATAATAGATAAGTTTTTTGCCAATGGATATGGTAGGTGAATATACTAGCACAAAATATTAGTACAAGTTCATAGTTCTTACCCAGATAAACTGTATTCGCATGATCAGTATTGCCATGTCGTCAATTCCGGGAGAGGCAATATATTTCAGCATTGGCACAAGAAAGAACAGAATGCTTAATTAGCATGTGCATAGCAATATATTCCATAAAGGATAGGAGCAAAAGGAAGTTAAAATCTAGTGATTGGGCTACTGATATATTTTCCGATTCCATTAAGCATACCTTGTTTCCCCTTGCGAGTTTGCCCTTCTCTTCTGCAACTATTATCCCAGAGATGCGCTTCATACCGGCCAGTCCATCTATGCCTGCCGGGGGAATTATTAACCAGATCAAAAGTGTGTAAAGTAAATGAACTTTCAAGCATAAGCGACGCTTCTATTGGCCAAACAACCAACGTAAATCATGGGAATTCTATGCATATGTGTTCCCCGTGCCCTAGTCAACTAGTGTAGTACTGTGCGTACATCTTGCGAGAATCACCTTGTATCACAAGCATTGTGTTACCTAAAGGCTAAGTGAAGTAATAAAATCCCTTTATCTAAAAAAAAAGGCTAAGTGAAGTGGGAAGTTGCGTAGCAGCAGTGAAGTGGCATACTGTACGTAGTAAATAACTTTGATTTGATTTTATGTTCCCATCTTCTGCATGTTCTAGAGACAGATCGATCATCGATCGATCCCTCAAAACGACATCGAAAAGAAGAAAGATTAAGGTGCAATCGACGACTGAAGAAGAACTTAAGGTAAACTACTGAGCAATGAGAGGGGATCAGCGCATCTAATCAGGAGCCAAAGAAGCAAATTGAACACTACTATGTCTGTAGCACAAAGCAAGAAGATCCACGCTAACCTTGTTACACCTCGGTAGATCGAGGTCCTTTGCCCGAAGGTGTCGATGGATTTCCTCTGGACGGCGTCCGCCGCGCCGGCGCTGGGCGAATCCACGCGCTTGTTCTCCGACGACGTGCTCTCTGCTCCCGCAGCCGCCGCGACCACCGGCATCTGCGGGTGCGAGTTTGATCCCATGCTCATCGACAGCGCGAGGCCCTGCTGCCCGCGCGAGCTCGCCGCGCCCACGCCATTGCCGTTGCCGTTGCCCCCCAGCGCGCCGGAGCATGCGTAGCTGGTCGCGCTCACGTCGGCGCTCATCTCCTGTTCATGCTGCGCCTGCGCCGGGTTATTGTCGTTCCGGAGCCACGTCTTGATCATGGACAGCTCGATGGTGCTGCTGCCACGGCCACCGTCGACGCCGTGCCGACCGGCCGGCGCGGCGCTGCCCATCGCGGCACCTCCGGAGGTGAACAGGTAGCCGCCAGCATGGTCTTGTACGTCGGAGAAGGAGTTGCCGCCCAGAAAATCCTCAAGCTTCGGCGCCTCGCTGTCGTCCACCGTCATCCTCCCGCCACTCGAGCCGACGAGCATGGACAGCTCGGAGGAGCCGCCGTGGTAGTCCAAACCCCTCATTGCCCAATCTGCAATCCCGTATGCAAAATACTAACGCTAAAGAAAGGTATATGCTACGCAGAAGTAATACATAACTACATGTACACTTGTAGCTCACCTTGGGTTTCTTGGTTGCCTCCGTTGTAGCCATCCATGACGCCATAGTTCGCGTCTGCCCGGAGGCCCGGCATGCCGAGGTGCGCATCCGGCGGCGTCTGGGCTTGCAGGCCATAGAAGTCGCCTCCACCAGAGTCGATGGCCGCGGCGGCGGGCGAGCCGTTCTGGTGAGGCTGCGGGTTCCCTTGGCCGGAGAGGGAGAAGCCTAGCCAGTTGTTCATGGAAGCCATTGTGGAGATCGACTGATCGAGCTCGTGTATTTTTTTGTCGATCAGTGCTTGATTTGGAAGAGCTGACACTGGTGGTCGCTAGCTAGATTCTTCTGATCAGGGCAGTCAAAGCTAGCATTGGTTTGTGGGGAGGTGGCTCGTGGCTGGCTGGGAAAAAGTGCGGAAATAATCCTATCTCTCGGCCAAATGCTGGAGGAGCAGGCCATGTACTTATACCAGCATCAGCAGCTAATGACCTATAGGGTTACCTGATGCAACGTGCAGAGTGTACCGGCTTTTCCCCTTCTGAACAGGTGCAGTATGCATTGAAAACATTCTGAATTCAAACGTGCATGCAAATTCTATTGTATATGTTTCCTTTTGCCTCTAGATTCGATTTGTATATATTGAAGTACTTTTTTGAGAGATACGCCATTGTGTCAGTAGCAACAAAGCTGTGGACCTGTGGTGGGTTATGTTGACGATTCTTAAAACCGAAAAGTTTGACGCCACACTACCATGCATAGGGCTGCCTACAAGTATTACATCCTAGTATGAGACATACATCTGCGCTCGTAATTTCCATCAATTTATTAGCAATTTTCGTTAACCAATTATCCTCGACCAATCTGTCAGCTGCTTTATACTCCCTCCGTTTCTGAATTTGGATGTATAGTTTTCTGCATGGATATTAAGACATGGGTATTTTGCATAGAGTGGACTAATTTTTTTTCTGAAAAAACAGCGAGAGATGAGTTCTTTATTGGCACAAAATGAATACAATCCGTTAAATCCCTCTTTCGAGACTAGGTCTCATTTTTTGATGGGTCAAATGGTCCATTTATAACAAATACACCTTATATTATGGATTTTTTTGTCAAAAACTATACACCTTACATCAAGGAACGGAGGGAGTATCAAACTATTTGATATATTTTAGTTAACCAATTATTAGCAGCTACCAGAATCCTATTTCATATTTTTTTCTTTTTTCAGCATTGGCACATAACTTTTTTTTAAATTGTCTTTCTTACTTTACCGCTCTGATAGCTGCTTTTGATCTATTGAAGAAAGAATTAGTAATCTCATGCTCGATATAAAATACATCAAACTATTTGATTAGCAGTCATGGCGTATGGACTTTTTAAAAATAAACACCATGTAGGCACATACGCTCATAAACACGGACATACACTCACCCCTACGACGTAGACATGTACACCGTACCCCTCCGAGCAACTCCGGAATGATAAGCCGTTAAATCTTGAGGTTGACGAAGTTACGTCGGGTGTCTTGCTGTTGACGGACATATCACTGATTATTACTGATTAGATCATAGAATAAATCCAGATAAATATAAACATAAATGCTAAGTGGAGGGTTTAAAAATGAGTAAGCTACTTCCACCACAAGAAACCTAATCAACTGAGCTAAGTTAGCTATTTCATACTCCCTCTAATTCTGAAAGTAATGCCTATAATTTTTTTCAAAAGTCAAACCGTGTAAAGTTTAATCAAAATATTGGTAAAAAATATTAATGTCTACAATACCCAATCAATACCATTAGATACGTCATGTAATATATTTTCACATGATGACAATATGGTATTATAGTTACTGGTTGTTTGTTTCCAAAAACTAGTAAAAAGTAACATTATTGGACTTTTGAAACACAGAGGGAGTATGGTTTTCAATACCATTGACCAGTTAGAGTTTGTTAGGTGTGCCGGTATTAGCGCTAATGTTTAGATTGTGTTGTTTAATTGCTCTTAACAAATGGCGTGTCATTCGTCCTTTGAGCCCTTCCATCCCATTACCATTATATCTTACACAATAATTTTTTACTTTCGACCTCTAGATTGTACAATGGACAATGGCATGGCTGTCTGTAGGATTTAGGGGCCCTGGGGAGAAATGCAATGGCCCTAGATTTTGAAAATGCATATGGCTAACACGTACTTTCACTTAATTATATAACTTTCATATGTGTTGTATCTTCAATATTTAGAAATACATAAGAAAATATTGCTAATATAAATGCTAAAAAATATCTCTAAAGCAATAGATTGACATGAAGGTATCGGTAGAGAAATCATCAATACAACATAATAGAAGAGGGTCGTGTCAAAGGATTTACCCAAGACAATACAGAGTAATTGGTTGATGAGTCAAATTTTACTCATTTTCCATCGATATTTAAATAGGATAAATCAATATTTCTCTATACCCGCCACTAGTCACTAATAATTGAAAAAACAAGGTCAAATCTCTTTTGTTATTTGTTGGTATGAAGGAATGGACGCGTTTATGGCGAAATATGGACAAATATAGAAAGCATATGAAAATGGAGAAGGAAAAGAGCAAATTAAAGGAGGTGTTCCTAGCTATCACATAGGTTTAGAATAGCGTGGTACAAGCGCAAGCGGTCGTATTGTGCACCGTCATCTCTCTAATTTCATGCACATCAATTTTTGTTGAAGGCCCATAGGGAAAAATCAGAACCTTTCATCACTGAACCCGCATTTCAGCCTCCTGGAGTGTAAAGGAGAGGGGGGAACTATAGCAAAGGAGAGCCACCCAGAACGACCACACATAATATTACATAGCCGCTGCATCGAATACATCGTCATCACCATGACCATTTCCTATATATTGAGATACTTTACTTGTAATCTTGATCCTGACTCAGAAGGCAGCATTGTAAGAACTCATATTTGTTTATTTGCAATTGTAAGAACTCATATTTGTTTATTTGCAATACTATCTACAATGTATTCTATCTGTGATCTAATAATGATGTGTGAGTTGTCTGCACGGGTTGAGGCTCGAGGCGTAGCCTCCCAGCCCCGTGTATGTGTAAGGTGAGATGATGGTATGTTTTTCAATAATATATAATGTGTGTGATACAATGTTTGTGTATGTTTGTTGGTTACAGGACTTGCGGATACCCAACATCCGAGGATCGATCAAGATTCTGCTGGAGTGCATAAGCGAATCAAAGGCTAAGCAAAACCGTCGTGACAACAAAACTAGTACCTTAGTTGAGATAAACTTTTGGAGGTAAAGCGACAAAGGTCACGTTATGCTAATGCGTTATTCTGGTAAACTACAAAGAAAAATCTTAATTACTGAGGCATCCCCTCAATGCGGATAGGGTTGATGTTGGACAATAGATTCGTGGTGGCTGCAATTGTAAGATCGCAGTTAAATCAGGGCCCATTGCTGGCATTTTACTTTGCCAAATCATATTTATATATTATCATACATATTATTTCATGTTTATCCATGTAGGAATATGCATAGCTGCAGGTGAATCCTTTGTCCTGGACATATTTTTATTTTTTATTATTGTGAAACACCCACATTAGAGGTAAGATTGGTCCGGTGGGAAGAACGGTCTCTAAACTCAGGCACTTTCACACTCCACCTTACTTAAGTACTCCCTCCTTTCCATAATATAAGATGTTTTAGACCTTTTCCACATTCACATGTATACAGATGTATCTAGACATGTTTTAGTGTACATGTCCACTCCTTTTAGTCCGAATCTAGACAACATGTGAAACACCTAAAACATCTTATATTGTGTAACGGGGAGAGTATTCACTTTCCGGATTCGATAAATCTAGGTTCTACTTTGGAAGAAGAGCTATATCATAATCTGAAGATCAAAGGTTTAACTCTTTTTTGGCGCCATTGCCAGAGAAATAATTATTTTTGCATGGGGAGAAATAATTATTATGCTACCATGCTAAGGTCAATAGAGTCCTTATGTTTTATTTTTTGTTTCCTTTTAAATAATTTCTTGTTCTTATGTATTTATTTCACGTACACAACCCCCCTCCCCCTGCCCCCAAATATGGTAACCAAAAAGCCTACTTCATTTTGATTCCTGTAGTTTAGGTTCTGTGCTAAGGTCAATAGTCCTTATGTTTTATTTTTTGTCTTCCTTTTAAGTAATTTCTTGTCTTACGTATTTACTTCACGTACACAACCCTACCCCCTCCTCCCCCCCCCCCCCCCCCCCCCCCCCCCTAAATATGGTCACCAAAAATATTCGGGAGCTTGCTTCTCCCAACGATGACTATCTATGTGCTCCGATTATCCAACCTGATGTGGAAGCTACAAAATATGAAATGAAACCTAACTTTCTGAATTTGTTTTAGCATAATCAACTTTTTTGTTGTTACACATGTCACAAAAAATGCCGGTTTTCCTTTTAAGTAATTTCTTGTCTTACGTATTTACTTCACATACACAACCCTTTCTCCCAATGATGACTATCTATTTGCTCCGATTATCCAACCTGATGTGGAAGCTACAAAATATGAAATTAAACCTAACTTGCTGAATTTGTTTTAGCATAATCAATTTTTTTCTTGTTACACATGTCACAAAAAATGTCGGTTTTGTGCGAAATTTGGCGTGAGCACATGGAATATCGAGATGTATGTGCAAAATTTTGTTCAATTTTTTTGACAGTTCAAAATGTTTGTTTCATTGGCAGGAGCATATGCTCCCTGTGCCAAAGTGAATTTCTCAGTACACTAGATATAGATCAATTAAGTCGCTTTTCTCGATTGTATGTCATGGATGACGCTATGTAGCCACTCTAGGCGCCATCTAACTCGTACATCACCCTGCACTCTCTTTCCACTA
The DNA here is from genome assembly GCA_947311845.1 of Poa pratensis. Taxonomy (NCBI): domain Eukaryota; kingdom Viridiplantae; phylum Streptophyta; class Magnoliopsida; order Poales; family Poaceae; genus Poa; species Poa pratensis. Next base: position 32,431,276 of record CAMZMU010000050.1, read on the forward strand.
CTCCACCTACATCCCTTGCTCTCTCTTGGCGCCTCAACCTGAGGCTCGAGTTTGGTAAAAATGGGTTCACCATAATGTTAGATGAATGCATCATAGGTACACCACGAGCTAGGGCATGATTTTTGATTTTGCCACAACCCGAGCTAGTAGAGGCAGAACAGAAGAGAGATGGAGGTAACGAGGAAAAAATGAAAGAGTAGAAAGGGAAGGTTAAAAGTAAATAAAATAGCTATATAATAGCCGGTGATGTGGCTTCTAAGAATCCACATAGAGCACCATACTGTACGTGACACAATGACAACTTACGAGTTATGAGAATTGGAAGGATACCCTGAATGTTGCAGCGGGAATCTCCTTAAGAACTCTGTTGTGTAAACGAAAGGGTATATGAAACATGAATACCGAACTATATGCAAATTTAGTTGTTCACAATATTCCAGAGATTAAATTTAATGAACGTGAAATGGTTATATATTTGACGGCAAAAATTGATTATTTGAATAATTTGATGATTGAAAGAATAGCCGATGTGTGTAACTTGGATAGAAGAAAGTTTATTATTAATGAACATTAGTGGGATGACATGGATGATTGGATCGCGAAAAGAATAAATGTTGTGCATAGGTTACATGTAAAAATAGAGTATCATAAATAAGTATTAGTAGAATATTGCTTTACAAGATATATATAGATGAAAAATTCACGTACATTGAATATATATTTGTGTTTTTGTTTAAATATATTAAATAAATTTCTTAAACTAGGTAATCGTCGAGTCTACAATACTACGACACACCACGTATTGATGCAGAGGCCGATGTTTTCAACCTCTTTTTCGAAAAAAAACTATGACAAAATACATTATCAGCACAATGTCGTAGATTCATTAGCATGTATTTTTCCGGGTGGGAAAGAGAATGGGAAATGATCCCTTAGTTTGGTCAAACTCTTGACGCACAACCGTCGAGGTTAAAGTCTCACATGTGGTGACAAACCGACTACCGCGCGTGCACATCCCTCGTTCAGCTACTGTACGATTTCTACCTTTTTAATGATCCTTCCAATGCGTATAATCTATACATTGGCCCACTAAGGCGTGGATTCCAAACAAGATTACACGTAAATCTTGTTGCATGAGAGGTGATTACACCTAATCTTGCTTTTCGTCATTTGGAAACAGTAGTCCACGTCTAAAGACCAAATGGATACCTAGCTTAAGCCAAATGGGCTGATCCTGAGGAAAGAACATTCGTTTGCATTCAAGTTAGCCAAATGGGCCTGCTCGCCTGCTCGACTCATGCCAATGTGGTCCATCATCTGTATTTTGGTTACTACCTCTCAGCCGTTTTAAAGGCAAAGGTCGATGAATAGGGTGCCGTCACACACCTGCGTCGCACACTGGGCCGGCCCATTACGAGCTCGTCCAGCCAAACAGTCTCCGCTGGTGCGTTTCCTTTTCTTTTTTTTTCGTTTTATTCGTTTTCTTTACTTTTTTTGTTTCTTCATGCTTCTCGTGTTTTCTTTTTTATTTTCAATTTAAAATTTCACACTTTCTTTTTTCATTTCAATTTGTGTTCTATTTTTTTTTACTTTTTTTTCTTCATTTCTACATCTTTCTCTCTCATTTATTTTTCAATTTCATATTTTTCTATTTCCGTTCAAATATCTTATTTTTCACTTTTTGAAAATCGTTCAAAAATAATTTTTCGTTCAGAGACTTTTTCTGTTCGTTTTTTAAAATCGCTCAAAAATAGTTTCCATTCAAATACCTACTTTTTGAAAATCGTTCAAAAATAATTTTCGTTCAGAGACTTTTTCTGTTCGCCTTTTAAAATCGCTCAAAAATAGTTTCCGTTCAAATACCTACTTTTTGAAAATCGTTCAAAAATAATTTTCTTTCAGAGACTTTTTCTGTTCGCCTTTTAAAATCGTTCAAAAATAGTTTCCGTTCAAATACCTACTTTTTGAAAATCGTTCAAAAATAATTTTCGTTCAGAGACTTTTTCTGTTCGCCTTTTAAAATCGTTCAAAAATAGTTTCCATTCAAATACCTACTTTTTGAAAATCGTTCAAAAATAATTTTCGTTCAGAGACTTTTTCTGTTCGTCTTTTAAAATCGTTCAAAAATAGTTTCCGTTCAAATACCTATTTTGCCCACTTTTTGAAATTTGTTCAAAAATAATTTATGTTCATAGACTTTTTATGTTCGCCTTTTAAAATCGTTCAAAAATATTTTCCGTTCAAATACCTATTTTGTTCATATTTCAAAAATTGTTAAAACATAATTTTCGTTCATAGAGTATTTTTGTTCACTTTTTAAAAATCGTTCAAAAATAATTTTTGTTCATAGACTTTTCTGTTCACTTTTTAAAATCGTTCAAAGATCGATTTCATTCACCGGCCTTTTTCAGTTAACTTTCAAAATCGTTCAAAAATATTTTTCATATTTTAAAATTGTTAAAAAATAGATTTTTGTTCACCGGATTTTTTCTCTTCATTTTTAAAATCGTTCGAAAATAGTTATTTTTAAAAATAGAAATTATATAAATTTTATTAGTTCAATCAAGAAAATAAAGGTCAAAAGAATATTTCTTCCAAGGAATACACAAGTAACTTGCACAGGCTAGATGCGTTGTGCACATGTTCAGGCAGTGCTCGCCCGCCAGACCAGGGTTCGAATCCTCTGCACCACATATTACTTTTTATTCCAAAGTATACTGCGCGGTCTGACCGGCCACGGTTCGGAAGAAAACGGAATTCACGCGCCAGAAGCCCATTCTGGGCCGGCCCAATAGAGCGAGGTGGGTCGCACGGGTCGAAGTATAGGCGATCCTGTTTTAAACGTCGCAGGAAAATAACTGATCAAGTACAAATTGTGAAACACAGTACAACACAGACGTTTACATACACGTGCATATACTCACCCCTATGAACGCATACACGCACACCCTACCCCTATGAGCACCTCCGAGAGACTGAGCCGACGGATCAGGTCTTGAGATTGACGAAGTCACCACGGACACCTCGCTGTCGACGGGAACGGCGCCTCCTACTGAAGAATATTCCACCTAAATGAGAAACACCAGCATCAAACCTGGGGTTTGAACTCTGGTGGGCTGGGGGTACAACCACCCTCCTAACCATCCTACGACAAGCAGGTTCTCGATCATGTACAAATTGATAGTACAACTCGCCACATTTATTTACAATGGGAGCGACTGTCCACTGAGAATTACCAAATTGTCAGTACATGCAGCTCCTCTGTGCTTATGAATTCTATCACCTGATCCGCCTGCCTCTAGTTCCTTTTATTTGTGGGAAACCTGCCTCTAGTCGGTTCGTTCCTTTGTGTTGTGTGTTACCTAGATTGTCTGATAGGGTAGTTCTAGGTATCAATCACTCAGAGATACAATAATCTGGGATACAGGTTCGAATTCGAAACCAGAAGGAGGTTGGGAAGCAGAAAAAGGACATAGGGATTCAGAGTCGTTCGCCGTTAGGTCGAATATATCCTCAATCGTGCCACTCTAGGCCATGGTACTTGGAGTAGGGCTTGCGGGTACGATTCAGCATGCTAGGCCGAATCGGCGTAGCATCTTCAGTTACGCCGTTTTCAGACTTGGCGCCATCGTCAGCAGGGTACCTGACACCCCTCCCCCTTTAGCGCCTGCTTGACCCCAAGCCGGCACAGCTGGGAATCGGTCTTGAAGGTGTTGCCGGTCTTCCCAGGTTGCTGACGCTGCATTGCCCGGACGCCACTCAATCAAAGCTTGTTCAACGGTCTTGTTCGCCTTCTTCCTCCAGCGCATGTCCAGTATCTTGAATGGTACAGCCAAAGCATCAGCATCAACTGGAAGATCAGATGAGACAGACGTACCCGGCGAGAGCACTTGTCGGAGAAGTGAAACATGGAAAACCGGATGCACTGTTGATCACCCTTTGGTAAGGACAAACGATAAGCCACTTCACTGATTTTAGCCAGAACCTGGAACGGCCCATAGTATTTGAAAAGTAGCTTGTGATTTGCACGAGGAGCTATCGATGCCTGGATGTAAGGCTGCAACTTCAAGAAAACCATGTCTCCAACCTTGAACTGATGAAAAGAGCGATTCTTATCAGCATACTTCTTTTGCAACTGCTGAGCGTGTAGCAAATGTTGTCGAAGCACATCATGGACCACTCGACGTTTAGCTAGCCAAGTTTCCAAATTGGACACAGAACAAGCTCCAGGTGCTTCAATTCCCTAGTGTCTAGGTTCATAACCATACAAGACCACAAAAGGTGAATTGTTCATTGTTGAATGATGACTGGTGTTGTACCAATACTCAGCCATCGAAATCCAATTGCTCCATTTCTTTGGGTAAGCATGAACAAAACATCGAAGATATGTTTCCACACATTGATTCACTCGCTCAGGTAAGCACTGCTCATTTTCAACTCTGTGCCAACTGATTTGAAATATTCCTGCCAGAAACGGGTAGTGAATATTGGATCCCTGTCAGACACTATAGATTCTAGCAAACTGTGAGACTTGAACACATTGTCAACAAACAGAGTTGCCACTTTGGCAGCCGTGTAAGGGGGACAGTGGAATAAACCTACCGTAGCTTGAAAACCTGTCAACAACTACTAACAAACAGTTGTATTGGCCAGACTGAGGAAGGCCTTCAACAAAGTCCATGGCGATGTGTTCAAACGGCTGCGTGGTACTGGTAATGGATCCAAGAGTCCAGGATACTTAACTCGCTCGGGTTTAGCTTGCTGACAGACTTGGCACGACTGTACCCACTGCTTCACTTTTTTTTCATTCCTGGCCAGAAGAACAAAGCCTTGATGCATTTATAAGTTACTGGTGCACCCGAATGTCCACCCAGAGTGCTGCTATGAAAAGCTGCAAAGATCTTCAAGTGCAACTGACTATTACTGCCAAGCCAAATTTTGTTGTTGCATCGAATGAGGCCCTTCTTAGCATTGTTATCAATGGACAATGCCGACAACAACTGTTTCACATGTTGATCTGTCTGATAGCTCAGCATAACTTCTTCCAACCAAACAGGTTGACATACAGACAATGCCGCCACCGTCAATGGTGGTTCATGCAACTTCCTTGATGCAGCATCTGCGATACCATTTTCTTTCCCCTTCCGGTACCCAATTTGGTACCGCAATCCCAAAAGCTTGGAAAAAGCCTTTTTCTGCCAAGGAGTGCTCAAACGTTGATCCTCCAAATGGACCAAACTGCGCTGATCCGTGACGATGAGGAATTCAGCGTGCTGCAGATATGGACGCCAGTGATCAACAGCCATCAGGATCGCTAAATATTATTTTTCACATGTAGACAAACCATCATTCCTAGGACCCAATGGTTTGCTCAAAAAGGCAATTGGATACCCCTTCTGTTGCAGAACAGCACCAACACCTTTATCGCTAGCATCTGTCTCCAGCGCAAACTGCTCATCAAAGTTGGGAATGGCTAGAACAGGTGCAGACACGATAGCTTGCTGCAGTAAACGAAATGCTTTGTCAGCTTCGGGTGACCAAACAAACAGTGTATTCTTCTTTAACACCTGAGTGAGGGGTCTAGCCAGTAAGGCAAAGAAGCTGATGAATTTCTGATAGTAGCCCACTGCACCCAAGAAACTCCTCAATTCCTTGAGATTAGTTGGTATTGCCATGCCAGAATCACCTTTATTTTATCTAGATCAGTTGAAACCCCTTTGTCACTGATAATATGGCCTAAGTAAGCAATGCTGTTTTGAGCAAACGAGCATTTAGAACGCTTAACTTGCCATTGATCACGTCAGAGCAAAGACAGAACAGTAGCCAAATGTTGCAAATGCCCAGTCAAAGTTGCACTATATACCAATATATCATCAAAAAATACCAGGCAAAATTTCCTTAACACATATTGCAAAGTTGTATTCATGGCGTTTTGGAATGTTGCCGGTGCACCTGACAATCCAAACGACATTACCCTGTACTCAAATTGACCAAAATGTGTATAGAATGCAGTCTTATGCTCCTCGCCCGGCGCCAGACGTATTGATGGTACCCAGCTCGCAAATCAAGCTTGGAAAACCATTTAGACCCTGTCAATTCATCAATCAATTCATCTATCACACGAATAGGGTACTTGCGAGGAATAGTCAAAGCATTCAGCCTTCTATAGTCAATGCATAACCTCCACGTTAGATCCTTCTTCTGAACAACAATTGCAGGTGAGGCAAAAGCACTAGTGCTAGCCTGTATGACACCAGATTTGAGAAGTTCTGCTACTTGGCGCTCAATTTCATCCTTCACAGCTGAAGTGTGTCTGTAAGGTCTGATTTGCACCGGTTGGGCTCCATCCATAAGGGGAATATAATGATCACAATTACGCCTAGGAGTAAGACTCGTTGGTTCGGCAAACACATCGGAGAACTGATCTAACACTGCCTGAACTTCAGGTGAAATATCTTGTACCTCCAAGGTTTGGTCATCAGGAGTGGCACGAATCACAAAGATTTGCTCTACATCTCCTTTCTTTTGCATACCAGCCAACTTCTCAATAGAGATGGCCTGACAAGACACGATACTAGCACCAATACCTTGAAGATAAACATCAAAACCATCATCATTCACCTTAAGGCGTTTTGATGCCCAATCAATGTGCATAGGACTATGTTTGCATAGCCAGTCTTGTCCTAATATGACATCAAAAGCACCGAGTTGCAACAGCTTGAAGTCTGTAAAGAATTCATGGCCCTGGGACACCCAACTGCAGTTCAGGATTTGTTCAGTACAAGACAATTCTCTGTCATCAGCCACCTTTACCCGAACAAGATTAGTCACTGCAGAGACACCCTTCAATTGAGCTTGCAGCCGTTTGTTGATGAAAGAACTTGAGCTGCCAGAATCAACCAGCATATGAACCTACACTCCTTGTGACCAACCTTGTAGTTGAATAACATAATTATTGTTATCCTTGTCGATCAATTCATCTGACAGTGCCTGCAAGGAAATGGCACAACAATTTTCCTTAGCTCCCATGAATTCCAACAATTCCTCCACTATATGTAGAAGATGTATGGTAGCAGGACAGGTATGATCAGGTCCCCACCGTTCACCACATTTGAAACTTAAACCTCGAGCTCTTCTGTACGCCTTGAGTGTTGCTAACTTAGAACCAGCGTGAGGATCAGAAAAAATTCTTGCTGGATCAGGAGGACGTCTGTCATGCACATTGTTGGTGATATTCTGGAATGCCTGCCGAGAAGGACGTGCAGGTAAAGGCAATGGCCGCCCCTTGTACACTGAATCACCACCTCTGTAATTGCTGGGCTGAATACTGTCGATCACTTCTTCTTGCAATAAAGCCAATGCACAGGCTGAGTCAAGATCAACCGGTCTTTGCACCATGACAACTGCTCGAATATCAGACCTCAAAACCTCGATGAAGCGTGTCAAAAAATATAGAGGATGAACCATATCAGAATATGCTATGAGATTGTTCATAATATGTTCGAATTGAGCTATGTAATCTGCTACTGTATCAGTTTGCTCCAGAGTATAAAACTTTTGTATAAGCATTTGGTGTCTATCCCTACCAAATTGAGTGCAAATAAGAGTACAAAAACTATCCAGTCCAAACTAGCTAACTTCTTATGAACTGAATGTAACCACACTTTCGGTGAACCACTGAAATTCAGTGTAGCCATCGAAACCCTGTAAGACTGATGTATAGCGAACATGGCAAAGTATTGCTCAGCTAGGGTTTGCCACATCTGAGGATTATCACCATCGAACACAGGAAACGCATCGACGGGTTGTTCTGACCCATATGCGCCAACACTTGCGAAGCACCAAAATCAACTCCCGAAGTAGTGGCACGGAGTTGCATAGGAGTCTGAAAATTGTTCGTACCAGTGCCTGGGGTAAACGGCGGAACCACGCGGGTTCCAACCGCCAGCCCCCGGTTGTGTAGATGCTCGCCGTGGCCTTGCCCGAGATCGGTCCCCTGCGGCGGTTGACCCAGAAATGAAGTAGTCGCCGCAGTAAGGGCGTCAGCGAGATGAGCCGCTGCCAGATCTCCCCGTGGTGTGGTCGTAGAAGTACCCACCACATCCTTGGTTGGCGCCTTGCCTTGGAGTGCGACCACCGCCTGATGAAGCTCATCAACGCGAGCTTCGATCCACGGTCTCCACTCGCTGATGTCGTGCGTGAGGCTGTCCAACTTCTTGTCCACGGATTCGGACTTCTTCTCCTGCCAATCTGAAGCAGCAACGAGGTACTGGATCTGCTTCAGGATCTCGCGACCTTCTTCGCCTACCATGGCCTCCTGTTCTTCACGTGCTTGTCGTTGGCGACGAGTTTGATTATCGACTCCAAATCGCGATTGGGTGAGAATTTTTTTGGTGGAAGCTGTAGTGGTTTGGCTCCGATACCAGGTGATAGGGTAGTTCTAGGTATCAATCACTCAGAGATACAATAATCTGGGATACAGGTTCGAATTTGAAACCAGAAGGAGGTTGGGAAGCAGAAGAAGGAGACAGGGATTCAGAGTCGTTCGCCGTGATCCGACCGGATGATCGACAACGTTACACGCAAGGTCAGATAGATCCTCTACCGTGCCACTCTGGGCCATGGTATTTGGAGTTGGGCTTGCAGGTACGATTCGGCCTGCTGGGCCGAATCGGTGCAGCATCTTCAGTTACGCCGTCTTCAAACTTGGCGCCATCGTCAGCAGGGTATCTGACACTGTCCCTAACCAGTGTGGCTTTGTAATGTAATTGACCAGGCCGAATCATCCATTTAGACATGTACATAGTTTTGTACTTGGGCAATATGTTATGGGCTTGCTGCTACTAGTTTTTTCATTTTCTTGCTGCAAGAGGGAGAGAGTCTAGCTAGCTGCATACACATCTATCTGTACTTCTTATAAAACAAAACCCCCCAATAACATGCATTAATTATTTTCTATCTTAACATACAAGCTATTTGCATCACACATTTTTTTTTTTAGCCAATCAAATTATCCATGTCATCACCCATAAATATTCATTAATTATAGTACATGCAATTTATCCACGCCACCTATTTTTTAGTCATATGTCCACATCACCTATTTTTTAGTCATATGTCCACGTCACTATTATTTATCGTCAAATACACAACAATGTCGTGTCAATTAAATATGATCTCTCGACTATTATGTTTTGCATATTTTTGAAAACAACTTCATATTTCATGTGTCTTATACAATTTCATTTAAACAAAGTTTTAAATGAAATTCCAGCAGCAAAGCGCGGGGTATTTTTCTAGTTTTCCTTACAATTTGTGTCATGTGTATATGCATTTAACATTTTCTATCCTAAATTAATAAACGATATACAGTATCTGGTATGGCCCAAGTTGCACACTCCTAGAAAAATGTAACTACGGTGTGGCGAAAAGTGCACGATACGTAAATTACTAGATAGAAAAATGAAAATACATACAATACACTATTTGCACTTTCCTTGACATGGTAGTTGCACAATTTTCAAAAAGAAGAGCAGCTGTCATGTGGTGAAAAGTACAACACGTAATAATCAGACAAAAATATGAAAACAAATATAGATACTCCCTCTGATCCGGTTTATTGGGATTACTAGGAGGGAGAGCTACGAACTAGGTGCTACGAGATTGGTCTAGGAAAATCTCCTTGAGGCTGCTCATAGTAGGGAGTAACTTAGAGTAGTAACATACACATGTTATTAGTGTGCATTTATTACATTGTACCCATATTGTCTTGAAATATGTGATGCATGCAAGATTTCAGCTCCAATCAATTATCATCTTGGGCCAAGAGATTTGCAAATTGAGCCCTACAAACTAGGACGGAGGGAGTAGTTATGTTACTCTATTTAGTTCTCTCTTCATTAATTGCATGTCACATCATCTTTTGTGCTTATGTGGCATCTATGTTACGACCTATGTTACTCCCACTATGGGTAGTCTGAACCGTTTTAAGGATGACTCCAACGGGGCGACGCATCGAGTCCGCGTGCCTCCGTTCCTGTCCACGGGGGCCAAAAACACGGTCCAACAGGGCGACGCAAACGGACCGCGGTCCGTTTTTTGTCCGCCGCGACGCATTCCTGGCCCAAAATTGGGCCACCGATGCGTCGACCCCGGATTCTCGCGGAGCGCTCCTGCATCCTCCCCGTGTCCGCCCTGACCCCGCGTGTCATCGACCCCAACGGTTAGAGCGGCCACCTACCCGCAATAACTGTGGGCGGTGGAGCTCTTTAAAAGGAGCCGGCCAGGCGAACCCTAGAGCACAAACTCTAGAGATCTCCTCCCCCACCACGGCGGCCACCACCTCCAACCACAGATCAACGCGCCGGAATGGCTGGAGAGCCGGCGCCGCAGCATCTGCTGGACCAGGCGGAGCGCACGCGGCAGAGGGCGCGCGGGCGCCGGATGCCGACCAGCCCGGCATGGCCCGACATGATCCAGTACCCCGACGAGAGAAGGGCGGCGGAGGCCGCGTACTTCGTCTGCATCGACAACGACGAAGAAGAGTACGTGTACGCCGCCGGAGTCGCGGCGGTGGCGGCGGGCACCGCGCCGCCCGAGCCTCCCATCGGCGTGGGCGGCTGTGTCCCCAGCACCGAGGACGAGGCGGTGCAGGCAGCCCACATGCAGCTGAACGCGCAGAGGGCGACCGCGTTCATGTCCGCAGCGCGCGCCTGCGCCGACGCGGCGGTGGAGGCCGAGTTTGCGAACTCGCGCAGAGCAATCGAGACCGATGCGCGGGCGGCGCGCCGCAAACGGCACCGCGAGGTCAAGGCGGCCGCCGACGTGGCCGACAATGGAGCAGTTATCGACTGATCCAAGTGTTGCGTGACGTTCCTCAAGGCCGAAGCCACTCTTTGATCTTCCCCCTTGCCGGCCGGTGGTCGGTTATTAATTTTCTTCAAGATTAGGTTTAGGTTTTAGGGTTTAATGTTAGGAGGAAGTCCTAGATTTACTATATAATTTCAGTTTCTAAAAATGTAATCCTAGTATTAAAAAAAAGTTTGGGGAAAAAAAAGTGGCAAGCGGAATTAATGCGTCGGCCCCGTTGGACGCAGTGGCCGGAAAGGGGCGAATCTGAGCCGGACGCGCGTTCTTTTGGCGACGCAAACGGACCAAACACGCGTCCGTTTGCGTCGTCCCGTTGGAGTCATCCTAATCCCGTTGTTCATGCGGTTATTAGCGTGTACATTGTTTGGTTATTAAGAAGAGGGATCAGCGGTCCCTTCGGGGACATCCGATAAAAAGGGGAAGAAGAGGGATCAGCGGGGATCGCTTTTAGGAGGAGCGGAGTCACGCTGGCTATTAATTATCTATAATTATTACTGATTTGAGCCTATGCATGATTTTATTTTTTTAATTTCACCAGAAGCCCAATAAACTGGATCAGAGAAAATCTTGGCTGCACTTGATAATTTTACGTTCTTGGAAAAGATCACAACTCCTATCGGAAACTTGTATGAATGGCACATTTATTGGAAAAAGAGCAACTCGTATCGTTACCCCGATTGCTACTCCCTCCGTGCATGAATATAAGAAGTTTTATCTATCCAACATGTTGTCTACATACATACTAATATGAGTATACATACACACTACAATATGTCTACATACATCTAGATATAAGTGAATGTGGACAAATGCTAAAACATCTTATATTAAAAAACGGAGTGAGTATGTGCCACTATAGCTAGTCTAAAAACGTTTATGTAGGTGGTAACATAGACTAATATCACTAGGGACGGGACCGAACCACTCTTTCGCTCCAAACATGTGAAACTTCACCGCCACACCCACACGTCCAACGAACAGGTCGCCGCCGGCTCCGTGAGAAGGCCCAGATCGCCGTGGCCGCCACGACGAAACACTAACTCCGCGTCTCCGCTGCCACGCCCGACGACCGGAGATCCCCAAGAAGGCACCAAGAGTCGCGATGCCGCCAGGAGGAGGATTGAGCAGCCCGCCGTTTGATCCATGGCGTCGCCGCCGGGCAGGGTCACAACGGATATACGCCACAAGGAGCTCCATGCCGGCGAAGCACCAAGCACACGGGGAGAGGAGAGCCCTGCCGCCGCCCGTGACGGTTTTTTCGGCCTAATCTGCCGGCGGCGGCGAGAGTGTAGGCGAGGGAGAAGGGGCCGGCAGTTAGATTGGTCTTCTGCCGCCCATGTCGCCTCCGCCTGGGAGGCAACGTGCAGGGCCGATCCGTTTTGCGTTGACGATAAGAACTATTTCAGTGTACGACATATCCCGCCCTTGAATTTACATGGAAGAACGTAGTCTCCGATCGCGCGCGCGGAGTAATACGGAAGGGAACGGATATTTTCAAATAGTTAGAAGAACTTCTGTCGAATCGCAGCAGGAGGAGCCAGATCCACAAGTACGTATGGAAGGAGCTACGCTTATACTCCATAAACCCCACAAGATTTCTCCACGAGAGCAAAAGTCCAAGCTTCTTTCAAGTTAGTAGCTACAGGGGACACTCGAGCACACATGCCATACCGCGCACGTTCTTGCCGTGTCCTGGCCGACATCCCGTCCCGTTGCGCGTGCTGTCCGAATTCTTGCACCCATAAAAGCTGACGAACAGCGTTGCACCGCCCGACATTATCCTCCCCGATCTTCTTCCCTCCCCCGTCCCCATGGCGCGCGTATTCAGCGACATGTCGGCAGCCGGACCGTTGCCCGTCCAGTGGGCGTTTCTGTACCTGCTGCGGCTGCTCGTCCAGTACGTCTGCCGGCCGCACCGACGCGGCTGCATGCATGCAAGATTTCCATGGGAGGATAGCTTCGGCAGCGCCGCCGATCATAGTCAGTTGCCGTGCAACTGCCACCAGAACATGGTGCTGGAGGAGGAAGACAACACCGCCTGCCAAATAAGCAGAGCCCTCTGTCGTTTTCATCCGACGACGGTGTCGACGTTTAACGACGCCGACCAAAACATGGCTTCGTGGAATTCCCGTACGACAATGTTTAATAGTTTACTGGATTACATGGACTGGCTGAGATCAACGGCTACAGTTAGTAGAGCGGATCTTTGCACAGCTTGGGTGTGCCGGCGAGAGGCCGGTGATGGTATCCAAGATACCACACGTGAGGGCTCAGGTGACAATTTTAACGGCACAGCTTGCAGTTCGCCGGACGTGGAGGAGAGAACGGCTAGCAGAAAACGAGCAACCACGAACGGTCACCGGAGGATGTCTGAACGGCTGACAGACGACGACGTCGAGCTTTACACCTCGACGTGCCTAGATGATCGATATCGATTGCCCGGTAACGGGCAATATTCAACGTCGAACCTATCGGTTCTTAGGTTCTGCCTGAACATTGCACGGCACGAACTCGATCAAGATTGTTCCCATAGAATTTCTATCGATCACGGCGACTTATGGGATTGGAGTCGCAGAAATTCTATCGGCAACATTGACTTATGGGATTGGAGTCGGCGATCGCTGTGGTGCACTTTCAATGATGTATTTTCCGAGAATTCGAGCCGACGACTATGGCAGGATTATTCCTCAGAGGAGATTCCTGCGAAACACGACGACTCACACGATTGGAAAGAGCAATCATGCATAGATTCCACCGATGCAGTTTATGAGTTGCACGACGGCTCATGTCTTGATCAGAATAGTGTGTGTCCTGACACCGACGTTGAAACGCATTGCAGCGAAACGCTGCATGGCACGGTGACGACTTCGACGGAACCTGTAAATTTTGTGCTGCCTCGGTCAGCAGACAGCGGCACCATAGCCTCATCGTCAACGCAGCTTGGCGCCAGTAGCTCCGCAACAGAGCAATCGGGTAGCAGTGACGACATGGATGACTGTGACAGCATGAATAGCTCGATCACAACGGAAGAACTTCTGGTGAGGCAACAACCAGAGAGTAACGCAGAAATGGAGGTTTCCATGGCACAAGAGCAAGCTAGTGAGACAGGTAATGGCAGCGAAGGAACAAGGAGTACGCCATGGTGGTATATACCAGGGTATAGATTTTTACCCACGGACAAAGAGATCGTGCTACACTATCTCAAGCGAAAAGTCCTGAATCGAAGACTTCCGGTGCATCACGCGGTGGAGGAGGGACACAACGTTTATGCTCTCGACGCGGATGAGATAACACGTAAGTTTTGAACAAATCATGATCTCTTACGTAATTATGTTTTCAGTTTTTTTTAACTAAAATACAACTTCAGATTTTTAAAAGCTAAAATACAACTTCGGTTTAGTGACACGGGATTGCTAAAACACAAACACTTGGATTTTCTTAAAAAATTAACACAATGTTTATTCCAATGGTCTTTTACTCAATTTCGTGAACAATCACTTATGTGAAGTTTTAGTCACTTTTGTGAAGGTTTAGTTACCTTTATCTATTTTCGGGTTTTCTTAGTTTATATTTTTTGCAATTGCAATTTTCTTGAAACTGCACTTTCACCTTTTTGTAATGTATTTTTTGTTTATTCTTTCCTTTATTCTTTTAGTGTATTTTGTTTCTATGCAATTGCACCTTTTATTTGTGCAATCACACTTTTTGTTTGTGCATTTGGACTTCAATGCTGGGCCACACTCAAAATTTCAGTTTCATGCATCCTAGTCATGTCTTATTGAAAAGTGCAACTTGCAAATTTTCACCAAATAACACTCTTTTGAAAAGGTGCAGGTTGCATTTTTTTAATGTACTGAAATTAAGAATATTTGCACTCAAAGTTAATTGAGTCGATTATGTTTCAGATTTTTTTACAACTTTTAGGTTTTACACCCATAGGACATGGTTTGAACTTTTGAAGCACGACAGAATCACAAACTAGGGCAGAACTTCAGGACACATCTGACCCAAATTATTTTCTTCCAGATTGAATCTTACTTACGTTACTTATTATACTCCCCAAGTCTAACTCTTCTACGTCTGCACGCAGTTGATGGAAAGTACGGAGACAAGGAGCGGCTAGGATTCTTCTTCGTACACAAGCAAGAGGCTTACAGCAACGGGTGCTACTACCGCACCCCGGATGGGTACTGGAGGATCCGCGGCCGGCCGGGACTAGTCAGGCACTGCGGCCGCACCGTCGGTTTCAAGACGGCCATGGACTTCCACCGTGGCCGACCGCCGCACGGGTGCAGGACCCCGTGGAGCATGTTCGAGTACTCGCTCAACGGGTGCCATGTCGATCTCCTGAACCTCGAGCAGCCGTGGGTACGTTACGTCTGTGAGCTGAGACTTATGTCAACTTTAACCATCTTTTCACATCTCTAACGAATTTTGTTCTGATTCTTGAAACAGATGAACGCCTACGTTGTGTGCAAGGTTCGGAGGAGGGAGAGCAAAACGCTGGTCGGAGAGAAGCGGTGGCGTCGCCCAGGACTGTTGCCCAGACGCCCTTTTCTCAAAAAAATATCGCCGAGACGCTTCACACCGGAGATGATAGTTGTGCCCAACGTGGACGTAACTCCGAAACGAAAGGAGGAAGATCCATCACTAGTTGGTGAGGAACCGATAGTACATGGGAAGCACTGGCGGCCACTCTCGATCTTCTGAGGTCAAACCAAGGCTTTGATCACTTGTAGTTTTAGTTTTCTATACAGAGGTTGAAGCATTAAATGCAGATTGCAGGTTGTGTAATTTTGTCAGCTATATATATTTTTGAAACGAAGGCAAAAGCTTTGCCTGAAGAAGATTCCCGGTTAAGTAGTGGAAATTTTTTTGGACCGAGATTGCCCCCCTCCTCCCTCTCGCCCCCGCGCGGCGACAGGGGGGAACCCTAGCGCCGCCGCCAAGACCACCCCCACCTCTCCTCCCTCCTCCTCCCCGCTGCCACCTAGGGCGCGGCCAGGCAAAGCCTGGGCGTTGCCGGCGGCGGGGGGGATTTCTTCGTCCTCGTTTGAAGATGGCGCCGGCGCGGGTTGGTCCATGGATCTCGGGCGTGGCGCAGTCGCGGGGCGCCATGGCGACGTCGAGGAATCGGCGGCGTGACGGTCGACGTGGATCCCCGACCCTCCTTGCGCAGATCGGCGTGGTGGAAGACAAGGATCTCTCCGGCGGCTCGGCCCTTTGGGCTGTGCGCCGGGGGATCCAAACGGGACTAGGTGCTCGGGTGGCGATGCTCACCGCTGGTGGCGTGCCAAGCCCGGCATCTGCTCTCAGTTGATCTGGGTTCTCGATGATGGCCGGTGAAAGCCGGGCTCTGACGCGGTCGGGGCCGATGACGGCGGCGCCCGTGGGCGTCGGTACCTTGATGAAGGCGTCGTCGCTGTGATTCGTCCACCCACCGCCCCGCCCAGATGTTCCGGGGGAAACCCTAGATCTGGTTATACCGGATCGGACGATGGCGGCACGTTGGTGTCGCTCTTCCCTCTTGGGGGCATCGTTTTGGAACACGTGATGCCTGGAGTGGTCTACCGGTGGAACGGAGTTTCTCCCACCACGATGAAGACGACGGATCTTGGCGGCATGGTGCAGCGGAGATTTGACGATGGTCGTGGCTAGGTGGACTCGCGCAGGGTGGAGGCGCAGCTTGGTGTCTTGGTGGCATCGGCCGCAGGCCTGACAAGAATTCTGCTTCGAGCTGCACGCTGGAGTTGGGTCGAGGGAAGAGGTTGGAGGCGATCTCCGGAGCAGATGCACAAGGCGCTGCTTTCGATATATTAGCCAGGGAGCCGGCGACGGTTGTGGCCGGGGTACAAGACCCCGATTGCATCTGTCGTTTGTGCTAGTTGTGGTGTTTTCTTTGTTGGTGGATTCAGCTTGTATTTTCGTTGTAAGGCTTTTGCCAGCTATGTTGAATAAAAGAAATAAAGCGGCCGTATGCATCTTTTCGATGCAGAGGCTGGGGCGACCCTTTTCTAAAAAAAAGTAGTGGAAATTTTGTCAGATATATAATGTACATCGTATAGCTAGATCATGCTAGGTTACTAGTGTAAAAAGGTTTGCCATATATATAGTAAAAGTTTTGAAAATATGTACTCCCTCCGATCCGGAATATCTGTCGCAGCCTATACACAAATATTGTACTACAGTAGTACATTTTCCACGACGTTTAATCCGGATCGGAGGTAGTAGTTTATTTTCGATACGGAGGTACGTGCACACATCGGCTTGTGTACAATTGTCAGATACTGTAAATCTTCATCTTAACAGTTCTTTTTAATTCTGTACATAACACTCTATTCTATCTAATCGGATGACGGATACGACCGTCTTAAAGCTCAACAAAAAAAAACAGTTCTTTTTAATAACAGATGAGAGAACTCCACTACTCGCCCTTTTAGACCCTGAAGATCATGTTTTGTCGTGCATTCTTTTTTTAGATAAAATACATTCGAATGTCGTGATAAAGCACGTGGCTTCAACCAGTTATACAAACTGCTGCGGCATACAGATAACAAGAGCACTAAACAAGCTTAAGGCAGATGGGGAACGGGCCAACGCAGGACAAACCGAGAACCATCAGCTAGCTAGCATCCGATGTCTTGGTATTTAGATTGCTTTCCATCCGGTTTATCCTTGCTCGGTCCGGCACCTTGAAGTTTTGAACCCACAGCTATAGACATATGATCATTTTGTACACGAGGTCAGTAGAGTGTTTGACCACTTTAGATTCGATCATAACTTTATTGCGGGCAAGCAAAGGAACCTAGCAAAGCGCGGCAAAAAGAAGCCAAATGAGTCCCCAGAAACTCTCAAGAATGGCATGAAACTCAGAAAAAATTATCGGACACGAATAACCCGCGACACCCTCGAAAAACTTTGCTAATGAGCAATTGAAGAAAATATGCAAAATGTTCTCGACAGTCTCGCACAACAAGAACAACCCGGTCGAGGGGCCATGGCGCAACCCGGTCGAGGAGTCATGTCATTAGGTGAATGATGTGATGGACACACACCCAAGATATATAGAAACGTAGTGCTTATACGTTTGACCGTGAGATCATAATTAATCGCTGCTTCTGTAAGGTGCTTTGATTGCATCAAACGTCATGTCTTATTTAACATGACAATAAAGGTGTCCCTTTCGGGTATCCGAAGGAAGTGGCAGAGGCGAGTAATCAAGAGCGGGATTTGCCAATCCACATAGCAGGATAGATACTCTGAACCCACTCGGTGAGATTACATCAATAAGTTTGCAAGCATGTGACTAGGTCACGGGGATGTAATATCACAGACGAGTAAAGATAGAATTGTCAAGTGACGAGATCAAACTCGGTAATCGTGATAACGGAGAACGAGTCTCGGACAATCTAAGTATCGCTAGGCAAAAGGTTGAAACTGGACGTCTAAGGTTCAAACGATAAAAAGACATTCGTGGACGCACAGGGGCTATCACGGCAGTCCAGCCAGCGTTGATAGTCATTGATCGGAGAACGTGTCTCGATCATGTCGGAGTGATCCCGAACCGTAGGGTGGCACACTTAAGGGTAGGCGACAGTTTTATAAAGATTGGATATTAGGAGAAACTTCAGGAAAACACCGGAAGTGTTCCGGGACATGTCCGATGATGATCGGAGGGCAACGAAATAAGTTTCGGAGCTCGAATAAATTAAATAATATGTATTTAATATTAATTGGTGTAATTAATGATTAAATATATTTTTATTTATTTTATTTCGAATTTTAAAGGCATTTTCACTAGATGGGCCTTAGAGTCCATTAGGGGAAATCCCCAAAAGGGAAAAAAAAGGGGAGGGCCGGCGCACTAGCCATGGTGCGGCTGGCCATGTGGGAATAGTCCCACATGGCCAGGTCAGCAAAGTTGGCTGCCCTCCTCCTCCTTTAAATAGGGGTGCACCCTTGCCTGGAAATTCATCCCATCTTCTGCTTCTCTCCTACCTTGAGCGTGGTTCCGTTTCTGGAGCTGCGTACGAGGAGAGAAGTTTCTCCACCATACGCACACCGTCGTGCTGCTGGGTCCAAGTCTTCGCTTCCGCTGCTTCGCTGGATCTGGAGCCCGGAGGTCGTCGTCTACTCCGTACGTGTGTAGAGCTACGAGGTGCTACACCTGTGGCACTGGAAATACGTCTTCTTCCTCTACATGACCTTGAGGTCGGAGTCGTCGGCTTCATCAACAACGCTTGTGCGGGAGCGTAATCCCCGCTTTCGGTCTACAAGGGTATGTACATCGATCACCTCCGTCATAGTATATCTGCATAGTAATAGATTCTGGCTAGTTTAAGATTATCATTGTTAGGAATTTTTTTGTTTTCTGCCTACGATTCCCTTCAGCCCGCTGGCTTGATGGAAGACAGTCCACCACCACCAGCCAAGTGAAGATCTTAATTTTAAGAGGAAGTTTGGCCGACCAATTGTCCTTGCATGAGCTACCGTTACCCTTTACGATAATTTTTTATACGTAGAGTTCAGCGAGAACCGACATGAGGGTTCAACGGAACAACTGACTTTGTCTAGACCCATAGACATGCTGATCTTCCCGCTGATGATGCCTAATTCCGCCCATTGCGCCGCTCCAACTTGGTCCAAAGAGAGGCGAAACGTAATGCCCATCCCCCAGGGGTTAGGGCTTGCGCCTCTTAGAGCATCGAGTTTTTGCTTATTAAGAAAAGAAGGGGGAAACAATCTTTAATGGGGGTGGTGCCCTACCACCAGTCCAACCAGAAAAGTGTACGCAAGCTGTTATGAATTGCATGTTTCTCCCCAAATTTAAACACGTGTTTTATCGTATGATTTCTATGCCAGGACTGAGATCTCCCAGGGCCGAACTCGGAAAGATGTCGATGCTGAGGGGTAGTTTTACTCTTATTAACGACACCATGATCGAATTGTCTCCTTGATACAATTTCCACACCCACTTCGGCATGAACACAATGTTCATCTTCGTACTATTTATATTCTCCAGCCCCCACAATGTTTGGGGTGAAAAACCGTTGGCTAATTCACGAGGTGGTATTCACGCTTTGGTTCTGTTTAAAGTAGAAATGAGACCGACATGAGTCAAATTTGGCATGGAGTCCATATTGCATCACGAAAAGCCAAACCACATGCATAGGGTTAACTTCATGTCCGATAAGTTTGTTGACTAGATGCTCCACTCTTCTAGTGTTAACTTCATGTCCGATATAGGAAGGCCAAGTACATAAACGGGAATGCACCCAATTTGCAATTTAGAATGTTCGCGGCCCTTCATTGAACCTGAGCTCACTGGCCAAGAGCAATAACCTCACTCTTCTCGAAATTAATCTTCAAACCGACATGTATTTCAAAACAGAGCAACAAAAAATAAGGTTTGGTTGCAAGGTCCTATTTCTAGGTGAAAACCCCTAGATATGACCTACCGCACACGGATAAGAGATCATTGCCGAAAGGGAATCCACGAAGAAATTGAACAACCGACGTGAGCTCTTTCTTCGGCTTGAGTAGGGTCGGGGCAACGATCGGTCCGTGTGCGGTAGGTCATATCCAGCGAAGCAGCGGATAGGGCTGGGGAAGCAGCAACAGACGGGCGTGATCTTAGAGAGAGAGAGGAGGGAATGGGCATGCGCCGCTGACAGGAGGACCCAAGGAGTACAAGAACATAAGCTCTCCGTTGGGCTGCAAAACCAGCCCAAATTTGGGCTGGAAATGGGAAGAAACTTACACGTTTGCAGCGCTCGGTCCATTTGGGTCACGCCGTTGGGCTGTGTCTGTCCACACGGACACGAACGGGCAAGAACAGTCATTTTGTGGTGGCCGGTTCCAGATGCCATAGACCTGCATGTCGGCGCCAGGGTCTCATACGTCGAAAACTCGAAATGTTGAGGGGTTATGTGCCAGATTTGGCATTTATTTCGAATTGGGCCCGTTTCAGATTAGTCTTTAGAGAAAAGGGCGAGATTAGATGAAAATAAAATAAATAACCCTTCCCTAATCTCTACTAATAATATTCGTAGCTGCCGTGATGGTACGTTCGGGCGGTACGTCAGGTGGTACGTCGAGATGGTACGTTCGGACGGTACGTCAGGTGGTACGTCGAGCTAAACTGCGCAGCGTACGAGTCCTCTTCGAACAATCCTCCTCATCATACTCCTATACAACACTGCTCCGTATAAAAAGCTCTGCAATACCTTGATCGAAACCCCAAATCGCTCCGCAATCCCTTGATCGAAACCCCAAATCGCTCTGTTCTGCTGCGGCGGCGGCGGCCAAGGGCATCCAGTGGCCTGAGACTGCTCGGGCCGGCCGTTCCTCGAGGACGCCGCTGGCGGTGGCTGAAGCTCCTCGACACACTTGTTCTACATCGACATCCTACGAACAGTAGTGAGCTCCTGCCGCCGCCGTTGTGGTCAAGATGCACCGTCTGCAGCTTCCTGAAGTCCCGTGCTGTGATGCTGAGTGAACTCATCGACAGTCGCTCCGACGTCTTGGCGTATCTTGATATCCCAGCATCAAAAATTCAGATCCACACAGAGCTGGCCGGCGTGCGCACACGGGAGTAGTGGACCAGCGTGGTGGAGGCGAAACTTGGCCGGGCAAGCGTTGTGGCGAGGACGCGCGGATGCGCACGACGCAGAGGAGTTGGGTGTGTCTCGCGCGAATGGCCGGGCGAGGCTGCCGGCAAGCTTGGCGGGCCGCGAGCGTGGTCGACACGGGCGGCGGTGTCACGGGAGATGCAGGAGGCATATGTTGGCCAGGCGTTGGCTGCGAGGACGAGCGCCCAAGCGAGAGGCGAGGCAAGCAGCTGGAGTGAAGCAGCGGCCAGGGGGCGACGTGGACGCGGGCTGCTGCTTGGGGAGTGAGAGAAGACAGGAGAGAGGAACAGAGTGCACCGCTGGCCGCTGGTCTCCTTCGTCGTGTTGAAGATTAATTTGGGATTTTGACCGGTCAGACCCGTGTCATTGCTTTTTGGCTCCCTTCACGTGATGCTGTAACTAACTTTCTGAAATCACGATGCTGTAGAAACAGAGGGATATGCAGGAAAACTGGAAACGGCAAGGCCGAGAGAACAAATTACATGAACAAGCTTGCTTGATCTAATTTGATTTGCTTTGTCGTTGTGTAATTTAAAAAAATTTGCTTTTACTATGAAGACATGAATGTGTTATTTTACCATCCAAATTGGAATAGATTTAGCTAAGATGTTTTTCTTAGAGCCTTAGAGTTCACCAAATACCACGAGAATATCTTGTAATACCGTGAATAAACGATTACATAATAGAGTTAGTTTATGAAAACAAATCGTGTAATGAGGTACATCTATTTTGTGCTGTTTTAAACAAAAATTGCAAATGCTCTTGTCCTTGTAGCTCATTGACGAAAGTTTTCACCCCGAGTTGCGGTGCCTCTACGCGGCTGAGATGACCTCTCCCTGGATGCGAGCTTGGGAGTATGGGTCCGTGGATGGACGGCGCCGATGAAGGGGCCCGACGAGGATACGCACAAGGCGCGCACGGTGGCCACATGCGAGGACCGCGAGGCGTGCTCAGCTAGGTGGTGAACCTCACGCGCCGGTGCTGCTGCCCCGACAGCATCCGCTACTTGGACGGCATGTTAGCCATCTACGGCTGGTCACCCCGCTTGCAGTCCCTCTCATCTCTCGCAGCTTATTCAAAACATATTAAGTAGTTTTTTACCATAAATACCCTGATGCAACGTGAGGCTCGGACTCGACCTCGCGCAACCTGCAAACCCACATAGTAGTCCAACACTAGTTCGAGTCGGTGTACCACCGACCAATGACCGATCGAGTTCGAGTACGCCTCGGCCGCGTCGTACCCCACCTGTCCTTTATATATACGTCCGTGGGTGGTGCAGCTTCCGATCTCGTCAAGACCTAATTAAGCATCGGCCGATCTCGTCGATCGACCACGTCGCGGCATCTCCGGCTGCGGCAGGATCGCCACGATCGACATGGCTGGAGTAAAGCCTGCCGTCAACCTCTTCGCGCTCCTCGACAGGAGCGACCCGGGCGAAAAACGCCTCAACGACCTCGGCGCAGCCAAGAAGGCGGCAACTCCGGCAGCTGACGCCTACTACCCTTCTGCTGCTCGAGATCACATAATCAAGCAAAACCAGCTGGAGAAGAAGGCGAAGGCGAGAAAGCGTGCCGCCGACCGTGCCAAACGTGCGGGGGCTTCTACGGATGGCAACACCAACAAGGTCCAAGCCAACGGCGGCGCAAACCGGGGAGGATATAACAACAACGGATCATCTCGGAAGCAGCAACCGGCCGGCACGTCGGGTGGACAGAACAGCAACGGGGCATCAAGGCGGCAGCAACCCAGTAACAGCATGGCAGTGAAGAAGGTTACTGCAGAAGGCGTGAAGGCGCCGCCGGCTGCCGTGCAGGCTCCTCCTCCGCAGCCGCCGAGCCTAGAGGACATCAGCGAGTTCCCGTCGTTGAAGTAGGGCTAGACGATGCTAGTTTTTTTATTAATGTTTGTAGCTTTTCGACATGTTATGACATCAGCGAGTTTCCGTGGTTCGTTGTGCACATCAATCCATCATGTTGATCATTGCGTGTGGCAAGTTTACTTCATGTGCTCGAGGAATCATGTTTCTGCTTTATGAAGCGAACAATCCTAAGTAAGTACTCTCGAATCTCTGATGCGCTGCTCAATCTTGAAAAGACATATGGGTAAATTTTATGTAACGGCATCGATTTAGGGTTCCACCCTAGCCACCGCCATCTGCTCTGTCTTCGGCCGTGAATCAACGGGTCACCGCCTTCTCTGTTTGTCGCTCGGGCGGGTGAAGAGAGTAGGGGCTCGTATCTGACTACCTACGCTCGGCGCTGTACTAAGGTCACTAAAGTTAGAATTTGGTCAACCAGCAACAACGTTATGCTGGCTATATGGCGTCACTATGCGGGACAAGAATAAGTTATATATACCTGTCTCCTTGCCCACCTTGCCGGCGGCAATCTCGACAGTGGCATTGATGAGGGAGGGGAATCGTCTGGTCGTTGCTTCTATTGAGTCGTGGATCTCATTCAGTCTACGTGTGTTACGGGTTTTGTGGCAGAAGATTCGGAAAATTAAGAGTTCAACGACGACTCCGGCTCTAGGGCGTTGGTTCTTAGCGGCTCATGCACGAATTTTTTTCGTCTATCATTAACAACTTTAGGCCATCTCCGGTAGGGGAGCAGCGACATCGGCGCAGCGGCAGCTCGCTGTAGCGGTGGTAGTGGTCGTTAGGTAGTCCAAGGATTTCGATGTAATGTTCTTGTGTTTCAGGTGATTTTTAGTTCTTTTGAACTTTTATAACAAATCCAGATTCTTCTCGAAAAGGAAAATTAACACCTACAGTAATGCTCTCCTCAAATAAAACCAGATTTGTTTTTCTTTTTTCAATAGAACAACCATGAATATCTTTTTTTGAAGGAAAATAATGAATAATAGCTGATTATAGCAAGCTAGTTTAGTAGTTTTCACGTAAAAATGTGCCCTAGTGCTACATTGTTAGCGTTAAGCTATCAAATTGAACAGTAGAGAAAAAAACATTAGATTTATGGCTATCAAACCTTTATTTTCTACAATTTTCCACTAACATATATTTATAGAAGTAAAGGTCAAGTTAATATGTTTGTTTTAATCGGGTACCAAAGTGAATTTCTGGTTTTGGGAGAGGCGTTTTGGCTCCCGGGTGCATATGCTCCTGATATATGTTTCAAAATTAAAAAAATATGAAAACACTTCAAAAAAAAATATGAAAAAAATTGGGCACAAAGATAAGCAAGTGTTCAACATTCGTGCAAAATTTCAGAAGGAAATACCATTTTCTGCGCTCTGTGCAAAAAAGGCAAAATCTGTTTGTGAAATTTTAAAATCTCATTTCGGCCACAGATTTTGTCTTTTTTGCACAGACAAATAAAGTGTCATTTCCATCCGAAATTTTGCACGGATGTTAAAAACTTTCATATGTTTGTGACCAATTTTTTTCTGGTTTTTTCGAAGTGTTTTCATATTTTTTTGAATTTTGAAAACTATAACAGGAGCATATGCACCCGGGTGCCAAAGTGAATTTCTGGTTTTAATATTCTTACAAACATGTCCATACGAACATTATTGTGAAAGTTTTGTGATGGAGGGACTATATCAAAATTTGAAACTAAACTAAAGTAATGGCCACATTAATACGTTTTACATATTTTACTAAGATGTTCGTATGAACTATGTTGTCAAAATTTTGTGATGGAGTCTATATCAAAAATAAAAAAAACAATAGTAATTGCCAAATTACTACTACCTTTTATATGTTTCTACTAACATGTCCGTATGAACAATATTATCAAATTTCTGTGATGTAGACTGTCAAAATTAGAACTAAATTGTACTAGTACTGTTAATTTAAGAAAACTTTGACCAATAAATTATGGTTTGTTCGCATGATGGATCTGCTCGTAAGCTTGTTCCGCACGATGTGCGAGAAGCAAAAAGGAAAAGGGCTTCACATGTAAATGATATAGGGTAGCACCCTCGTGATTCCTTGAATCATTCTTTTTTGCATCACTAAACCACAATTCTATAATTTTATTAAGGTTCTTTTATTGTAAAAAAAATATTCAACCATTCCTTCGAGGCTTGCATTGACTTCCGTCATTCTTGGGAAACATTATTTGTATAGTGCCCGTATTTTAGTGGCAAAAATCCACTTATAACAAACATACGGTAAATAAAACTCCATTATTATATATCGATTGATGTTTTCTATTGTTTATGCAATTTAAATTTTCAAGTAGAGTTTTGATGCATTTGTTGTGCGTGGCAATATACCTGGTTGTATATAAATCAACACAATTGTACTTTGAAAAGAGAGGCTTAAGTTCTGAAACAATTTCACTAAAATTTGAAGGGACAATCAATAACGTTTGTGCCAAGAGATATTACTTTATATAATTTCTTAGTTCCCCACACCCTCTCAACACCCCCTACCCAGCTAACCCCCCCCCCCCCCCCCCCCCCCCCCCCCCCCCCCCCCCACCACCCCACACACACACGAAGTGTGAACTAGATTTTCTCAGCACTTCAAAAACTTAATCATGTAAAACTGATATCACATTATATGAGAACTTAAATCACAATGTGGTTTTAAATAACACGATAACTTAAATGACATATTCTAAAGTAAGGATTTCAATGACACGGATGTTTGAAGTTTGCTCCTTTGATGTGTCTTTGTTATTCTGGTTTCTCTTATTGGTTTGATCCCGCTAAGCAAGCCTGTGACACTTGTATAAAGAATGTACAAATTTTACTTATTGACCATAATTTGCGTATATACGTGAGATGTGTATCATTTTTTCCATACTCCGCAAGGTATTGCTGTCAGCAAATTCAAAATAATAGTCTGAAAATTTCATGAATCTTCCGCTACTTTTTTTATTGGTGTATCAGAAAGTAATGTTATATTCCGATTGTCCTTCGAATGGCCATATTTTCACAGTCCCAAAATATGAATATCTTAAATTAGATGGATTATTCTAAATAAAAAATGACTTAAATTTGATGACTAGTATAATTCCAATAGAAGCATCTATTTTCTTACTCCTATGTACAGATAATGTATTAGGGAATTTCGAAAATTAACTAGTACTCAAATTATACTAACTTCATAATGTACCTTCTTATCTACTAAAATCGCAGCAGCACTACTGTATTCATTAGTTGATATCTTTGTTGAATTCCGGTGTCTTAAATTTTTGACCCTTATTGCTCGTTCATCTTTTTTGTAGACAATGTACATAGAAGTATAGGTGACATATTTATGGATCTATGAGTGTTAATATAACATTATATATATATAATTTTTCATTTCTAGGTAATAGCATGACAAATAAAATATATCGGTAAGGAGCCCATATCATGAGGGTTCTATATTGTTGACTACTTGATAGAATACAAAAATTTATGCAGTAGCATGAAAAAAGGTGTTGCCAAGGATCCCGAGGCTTCAACTGGTTGACTACTTGTTAGAATAGGATGAAAGATGATGTGCAACATGTATTTATTATTTTATTGTTTCTCAAATCAAAGAAGAAAGGAGATGGCTACGTCAATATTTTAATCAGTGAGCAATCGAGCACATACAGATCTCATATATGAATTGAGAGTTCACAATATGATTGTCGAGTTTCTCTGCTCCAGGATAATTGCCGAGTGGTAGATCTTTCAAAAGCGCTAAGTTGCCGCAGGGTCTTCGGAAAAAGCTGGAAGATGCGATGGAAAGTTAGGAAGTAGGATGTATGTGCAACATAGCTATGTAATGATGGCATGATTCTTGTATGAAAGGGTCCGGTTTTCTTGTCGGTCACATCCATGTGTACATGAATTCTGAAACCATTTTTTTCTACTCATTACATGTCAAGATCCACCCAGTAGATTAGATATGATCGCGTATCTCATGACTTATCAGCTTAGTGAAGGTCCACCAGATGAAGGGCCAGATGTTTTGTTCTGGGGGAAATTACGAGCCTAGCTATCTCCCTATTTTCAGGGGTATCTTTATTTTCAGGTTATATAAAAGATTCAGAATAAGTTGTGATCTAGATGGATCAGAAAATCGGAGTACTGCACATACTATCTGTGAGAAAATTAGTTGAGTATCTGTTCGGGAACTACATATTACATGAATCATAATATTGTTGTAGCTCTAAAAAATAATTACATGGCAAAAAGAGTTCAAACAAATTTGAGCGAACCAGGGCCGAAAGTACAAACAAACTTGTCTCCCATATTTCCAAATTTACCACTCACTCAGTCCCTATATATTTACATGGTGCCCCTTTTTTGCGTGCACTAAGTTTTGACTGTTAATTTGGTATGTGCTATAAATTATACCGTTTGATTCGTGTTCAAATTCAGTTTCTAATGGTATATTTTTATGACCTAATTCACGTCGATTAATGGCAAATTTCATGGCCATAGTTAGTGCAGGCGAACTAAGGGCGTTATCTAAATGGTGACAGAGGGGGTATATGGATGTGTAGTTTAATTATCTTTATATTTATATGGTATTCTAATAAAATACAAGAATGAAAACGGCAGTTATATGTGTTCTTCCAGCTTAGTACGGATTTTAGATTAAACCAGTCTTCAACTTTGAACGATATCATAGACAATATATCGTAGTATTTGATTATTTTGAAATACTAATGCAACTATGTCATACAAAAAACCTGGATTAACAGAAAACATGTACTCTCTCCGTCCAAAAAATAAGTGTCTCAAGTTTGCCCAAAAGTGGAGGTATCTATATATGTAAGTTGTTCCCAAAAAATCAGCCAGCCACCCCGAGCGAGGTGTACATGTTGTTGCTCATATGGAGGATGGTGAGGTTCCTTGTGCTTGTGAGCTACCTTGGCCACGAGGACAACGATGTGGATTGCGTACAAAATAGTCGTGCTGCTGTCATCGTGGTTGCCCCCGTCTGAGTCTACGTGTCATCTACCTAGACACCCTTCGACCGCTAGCTCCTCTATATATGCACCCACGGTTTAGTGACCAGCTCTTTGTTGGTGCTCTGACGGTCTTTCCCTCAACTACTTTTCTATAGAGTTGCGGTTGGATTTGTGTGCAGCGGTGGGTGTATCTGGTATTGTGTGAGCCTGTGAGGTTTGGCGGCTAATGGGACTTTGTCCAATCACAGTTGTATCAGCGTTGGGTGCTCTCGAATGGTGTTGCCCTCTTTGGTCGTTTCGACGTGGGTTTGTGGCCCTCTATCTCTTGGCTCTTGGTGAAAATCTTGTTTCGGTCTGTCGAGCAATGCTTTGGCATCGTTCCCTTCTTGGAGGTGTCGTCTTAGGAGGCTTGGTTCTCTTTAGCTAGTCCTCTTTGGTGTGTTTCCTTGGACGGTGACATATTGTGGCTCACGACGATGATCAGGCACAGAGCTTCTTCCATGGCAGTCAGGTTTCGAGTGCTAATTCGTGCTCTAGGGTGAGCTTTCTGTCGTTTCGATGGGCCAACGCTCTTCTAGTTAGAGCGAGGGGGGGGCCTTCTTTAGGGCTCATTTGATTCATAGGGTAGGAAAAATGGAGGGATAGGAAAAATGTAGGATTGGTATGGTCTGTCCATTGGAATCCTACGGAATAAAAACTGTAGGAATTGGTACAAGTGCTTGTTTGATGGCAGTGTAGGAAAACCACAGGAAGTGTGGAGCATTCCAATATTTTATTTGAAGTTTGGAGGCTGGAGCAGAGCGAGAGCAGTGCGAGCAGCGCGTGTGCGCTTTTCTTCCAGCCACAGGAAATTTTCCAAGAGCTCAGACCTAATGTTAACTTTCCTACGAAACAGACTAGGAAAATTCCCGTAGGAAAGAATCCTACGAAATCTATTCCTTCGTATCAAACAGCCTTGGTAGGAAAAAAATACGTAGGATCAGAATCCCACGAAATTCCTGTGGAAATCGCACGAATCAAACGAGCCCTTATTGATGAACAAGTGGTACCACCATGAGAGTTTTGTCCTTTTCAAAGTAGAAAAAGACCTCTTCTCCTGACGGTGTGCTATTCCCACTTGTAGGTAGTGCATTCTCTTCAAACTAGGTCGATCACTCTTTACAGTTTAAGACTTTTGCGCTTATTTATTTATGTGTTGTTTGCTTGTAATTGTTTAAGTCTTTGTATGCAATTTTTAGTACTCCGTATTTTGTATCTCATCATCCATATGGGCTTTATTCGTTTGTAGCCGGTACGACCAAGAACAACAAGAAACGTCTCTCCTCGTCGGCGTAGAGTTCACCGGCTACAATCGACGCGGCGCGGCCGTCCTCGTCGACGCGGCTCTCGTAAATCCCGGACTTGATCGAAGCGACGCGAACGCCGGGATGCACGCACGCGACCGCGACGCACGCGTCCTGGACCACGATGGAAAGCAGCCCGCCAACGCACTGTGCGAACGCGTCCTGGATCACCGCCTCGTTCTCGATAAACGAGAACGTGCCGCCCGTCGCCTCGGCAATGGCGTGCATCGCGGCCGCGTCGTGGCTGTTGCCAAAGCCGAACGTGTGGATCGGGGCAGTGCGATCGCCGGTGCTGCTGCCCGTGCGCACAAAGGACGGCGGAACTAGCGCTGTGTAGTTGGGCGATCCCCTGCCGGACGCCTGTCTCATCGGGATGTAGGTGTCATTGCCGTCGGAGAGGAGCACGACGCTGGAGGCGCGGCCGTTCCTGTAACGGCGCTCGTCGAGCACCTTGGCGGCCGTGCGTAGCCCGTCGGCGATGTTGGTGCCGGCGCGCACCGTGAGGGACTCCACGGCGCGCACGCACAGCGCCTTCCCGGAATCCGACATGCGCACGAGCCTGGTCACGCGGCACGCCCTGGACGAGAAGGACACGACGCAGAGGCGGTCCTCGGGCCCGAGGATGTTGACGACGAACCGCATCGCCTGCTTCAGCAGCGCAAGCTTCCTCCCGCTCATGCTTCTGCTGACATCGAGCACCGTCACGAGGTCGAGCGGCGCGTGTGGCGCCGGAGCATCGCCTGCCGCTTCATTACCGGGAGCTTTGAGGTGCACGAGCACGGCGAAGTTGTCGTGCCACGAATCCCTGGCCATGGCTGTGTATTTGGTGTGCGTCTTGACGACCACTCGCCCGTTGTATGCTGCGTCTACAGGCGTTGTGCCAGCGGCCGGGCCCACCTGCTCGTCGTCGTCGAAGACGACCGGATCCACGGGCTGGGGTGGCGATAGCCGAGGTGGCAGGGGCAGCGCCGGCGGCTGTAGTGTTTGCTGCGTTGGCAGCATGGATGCGGCCGGTCGCACGAACGGCAGTTGCCGCCAGTGCGCGTTGCAGAGCGGGCAGAGTAGGTTGCCGTGCGCGACGTTGGAGGAGATGCAGTGGAAGTGGAACGTGTGGGAACACTCGGCCATGAAGATGGCCTGCCCGCCGCCGCCGCCCATGCCACCGAGGCAGATAGCGCATCGATTCATCTGCGTACAAAATAAAATGTCGAGACAGTTCTATCTAGATTATCGATCATCTATCAGGAAAGCTCAAAAAACAGGGGACGTTCTTGCTAGGATCAGTCCACGTCGAATGAACACACTATGTACAGTTAAATAGAACTATGAACACACCTGCTCGGGGCTTTCCATCGCTGCACGCTGCTCCAAAAATCGATGCAAACTGGTTATTAATTAACAAAAAGGAAAACCTGTGGCAAATACTAAGCCGGAGGCTTGCTTCATCTGAAAGAGAAGAATAACGCGGCTGGATATATGGTGATGGTTGCCAAGTATGCTGACACCGTCTCAAGTGCCTGCTTAAACAATATTAACTGAATTTCGCAGAACTAGGTCTGCCTTCAGTTTGTCCTTCCGTACTTTTTCTCTTCGGATGAAGTCCTTTGTCTCCAAAGCGGGCACCGCCGCACCGGGACTATATTTTTCTTATTGTTTCTCAGATCAAAGAAGAAAGGAAATGCCTTGGTCAAACGACAAGGACACGGCAATGTCATCATCCGCGAGGTAAACTGTCAATTCATATATGAGACCTGGTATGTGCTCGGTGATTACAATATTGTTAGTTATATCGATACGAAACGTGGGCTCGTCATGAGAACTATGATCGGGTGGTGACGGATAGCTGGATACCGTTGGACTCTATCCATGCCGCATTAGGTGGAGTAAGAACTGGTCTGTCCTCCTGGAGCAGAGAGGAATTCGGTTCAGTTCATAAACAACTGAAAATAATGCATAGTAGGCTTGAGAGACTGCGAGCAGACTCGCTGGGACAGGACCATCCAGGAAGAAAAAGGTCTAATGAGACGTATCTCCGAGCTGCTGTCTCGCGAACAAGTGATGGCGAGACAACGGTCCAGAGCTTTGTGGCTGGCTGAAGGTGATCGCAACACTGATAAACTGAATATTAGAGCTTGTATTGTACTTGTATATGTACCCTGTATTGTACCCCATTGTACCCCTGTACTACTATATAATACACAGCCGCCAGCCCTATTGGGTGCTGAGCGTTACTCTCCCAAACCCTAACTCATCTACCGAGTCCTTTATGGTATCAGAGCGAAGGTAGAAATCGAGCGATCGTCTTCCGCTCGTTCCCTAGCTCACGTCTTCCGCTCGTTCCAGAGATCAGGATCGCGATGGCTACCTCCGGTCTCTCGATCTCCAGCCCCCATACCTCCGCCTCTCTCTCTAATCGGTCGGCCTCCCATAGCGCTGGATCGACGATGAGCAGGGGCAGCACCATGGCATCGCGGATTCCGACGTCGCCGATCAGCCTTGACAACAAGATCACGATCCGTCTTACCACGGAAAACTATCTCTACTGGCGAACCCAGGTTCTTCCAATCTTGAGGAGCAACCTCCTGTACGGGTTTGTTGACGGCAGCCTACCCTGTCCGTCCGCCATGATCTCCAATCCGGCAGCCGCCGAAGCCGGCGCTGATGCTACCATCGACAACCCTCTGTATGGTGCATGGCACCAACAGGATCAGGCAATTCTCTCTGCCATCGTGTCGTCCCTCAGTGAAGGGGTCCTTGGCATGATGACGCTCGTCGCTACGTCACAGGAGGCATGGGAAATTCTCGAGGTCAGCTTTGCGACGCACTCCACCGCGCGCGTGATGGCGATCCGTGGTGCCCTCTCCAAGGCACAGAAGTTGGACAAATCGGTGAGCGTCTTCTTCAACGAGGTGAAATCCATGTCCGATGCACTGTCTTCGATTGGCCAACCCCTCCGTCCTGAAGAATTCAACTCCTACCTGCTCGCTGGACTCGATCAGGAGTATGATGCTCTTGCTGATCGCGTCTCCGCCCGTCCAATCTGGGATCCGATGCCTACCCGTGATCTGTATGCTCAACTGCTGAATGTTGAGCAGCGTGTCGAATCCCGCCGTGCCGAGATCAGTACCGACGTTCACATGGCCAACTACACAGCTCGGCCAAGTGGCTCACGCCCGTCTTCTTCTCAGCAGCAACAGCATTACCATCGCCCTGATGCTCAGCAAGGGAAGCCGGCCTACTCTCCATCACCGAACGCCCCAAACCGATCTGATTCTTCAGGTCGCCCTACTGGTGGTTCGGGTGGATCTCGTCCCATTTGTCAAATCTGTACCAAAGTGGGACATGTGGCCTCGTGTTGCTTCAAGAGGTATGACCGCAACTATCTTGGAGCTGGCAATGATGGCCGCAACAAGGAACGTCAGTTGGCTGCTCTCTCAACTACAACCAATGGCGCTACCTCATCATACCCAATTGATCCTGCCTGGTACGCGGACACAGGAGCAACAGATCACCTCACCAATGATCTCGCAAAGATTACTATGAGAGAGCAATACCATGGCAATGATCGTGTCAAGTCAGCTAATGGAACAGGTATGCGCATTACACATGTTGGTCAGTCCGTAATTCCTACACCTTCACATACTTTACACCTCAAAAATATTCTTCACGTTCCCACAGTTACACGTAATCTTCTTTCGGTGAAAAAGTTTACCCATGATAATAATGTTTTCTTTGAATTTCACCCCTGGTATTTTCTTGTTAAGGACCGGGATACGAGGGAGGTTCTTCTTAGAGGGGGATGTCGTGAAGGTCTCTATAATCTTGATGTGTCATCCGTGAAGCAAGTGTTCAGCGGTGTCAAGGTGTCACGTGACCAGTGGCATTCACGTCTAGGTCATCCAGCCACTCCGATTGTTCAGCATGTTTTACATCGCCATGAGCTTCCATCCGTTTTAGTTAATAAAGCTGTAGTTTGTGATGCCTGTCAGCAAGGCAAGAGCCATCAGTTACCTTTTTCTTTGTCTAGTCGTGTTACTACTTCACCTCTTGAGATTATATATTCCGATGTATGGGGTCGTGCCCAAACTTCAGTTAGTGGACACCAATATTATGTTAGCTTTGTTGATGCTTATAGTCGTTTTACATGGCTTTATCTTCTTAAACAAAAGTCTGATGTGTTCCACATTTTTCTTCAGTTTCAAAAACATGTTGAACGTCTCTTAAACAAGAAAATTATACATGTCCAAAGTGATTGGGGTGGTGAATACCATCGATTGAATAAATTTTTCTCAGACATTGGTATCTCACATCGAGTCTCTTGTCCTCATACTCATCAACAGAACGGCACTGCTGAACGTAAACACCGTCATATTGTCGAGACTGGTTTAACCCTCTTAGCACATGCTTCCGTTCCCTTTCGATTTTGGAGTGATGCTTTTACTACCGCTTGCTTTCTCATCAATCGGCTTCCTAGCCGTGTTATTAACATGCAAACTCCTCTTGAACGTCTTTTAGGTGAAACCCCTGATTATACTTTCTTCAAGGTCTTTGGTTGTGCGTGTTGGCCACACCTTCGCCCTTATAATAATCGTAAACTTGAATTTCGCTCCAAACAGTGTGTGTTCTTGGGTTACAGCTCTCTTCACAAAGGATACAAATGCCTTCATATTCCTACCAATCGAGTCTATATTTCCCGTGACGTTGTGTTCGATGAGACTGTTTTTCCCTTCTCACAAATCAAGCCAACTTCCACACAATCACCATCATCATCCTTGCACACCCTACCTTTACATTCTGACCAATTTGTTGATGCTGCATATGCTCCGTTACTTCTGCCTAACCATGGTGCAGGAACAGGCCGTGGAGCTCGTCTTGAATTACTTGATCCTGAGCAGCCGTCTCAAGCTGATCATACAGCTGAGCATGTCATCGATCATGCTGTAGATGCATGCGATCATGCATGCGAACGCATGCATGACGGGCCAGCCACCGCGTCACGCGTGACCTCTGATGCTCCAGTTACCCCGTCGCGCCCAGCCAGCCCATCCTCGCCTGGGCAGGCCTCGCCGGTCGTCCACTCGCCTGGGACAGCATCTTCGGCGACTGATAACTCTTCCTCGCCCATGGCGTCTCCTGGCCCAATTTCTGATTGTGGGCCACTTCCTGCTCCTGCTCCAAAATCTGGTGTTACGACCAGACTACAGAAAGGTATTCGACAACCTCTTGTTCGTAAAGATGGAACTATTGCCTGGAGTGCAACACGTACTGGCTCCGATACCGAGCTTCTGCATACTGAACCACGTGATTACCGGGCTGCCCTTTCTTCTCCACATTGGCGTACTGCGATGGAGACAGAATTTGCTGCTCTTCAGACTAACAAGACGTGGCGTCTAGTTCCTCCTCGTTCCGGAGTGAACATAATTGATTGCAAATGGGTATTCAAAATCAAAAAGAAGGCTGATGGATCTATTGAGAGATATAAAGCACGTCTGGTCGCCAAGGGATTCAAGCAACGGTATGGCCTTGACTACGAGGATACTTTTAGTCCTGTTGTCAAACCCACTACTATTCGGTTGTTGTTGTCTATGGCTCTTACTAAGGGATGGCACCTTCGTCAGTTAGATATACAGAATGCATTTCTTCATGGAGTTCTTGAGGAGGAGGTTTTCATGAGACAACCTCCTGGTTTTGAGGATCCTTCCTATACTGGCTATTTGTGTCATCTTGACAAAGCTCTCTATGGTTTGAAACAAGCTCCTCGTGTTTGGCATGCTCGACTGAGTTCTGTTCTTGGTGATCTTGGATTCACTGCCTCTACAGCTGATACATCTATCTTCATCCTCCGTCGACAGGATGTCACACTTTACCTGCTTGTCTATGTGGATGATATTATTGTGGTGAGTTCTTCCACTACTGCTGCTGATCGCCTTATTCGTCAACTTAGTGCCGTTTTTGCTCTCAAGGACCTTGGATCCCTACACTATTTTCTTGGTATTGAGGTACATACACATGGTTCCGGTGGTCTTCTTATGAGCCAACGCAAGTATGCGGCCGAGTTGTTACAGCGTGCCAGATTGCTCAAGTGCACTCCCGTATCGACACCCATGTCTTCTTCTGACAAGCTCTCGGCCACAGATGGTACTCTTCTGTCTACTGATGATTCCACTCGCTATCGTAGCATTGTTGGTGGTCTACAGTATCTTACCATGACACGCCCAGATTTGTCGTTTGCGGTGAATAAGGTGTGCCAATACCTTCATGCTCCACGGTGTACTCATTGGTCCGCGGTCAAACGCATCCTGCGGTATGTCAAGGCAACATTGTCTCATGGTCTATTACTTCGGCCAGCCACCACTTCCTCAGATCTTTTGTCTGCCTTTTCGGATGCGGATTGGGCTGGCAACCCCGACGATCGGCGATCAACGGGGGGTTATGCCATCTTCTATGGGGGTAATCTAGTTGCTTGGAGTGCTAGAAAGCAGGCTACAGTTTCTCGTTCCAGCACAGAGTCTGAATACAAGGCGTTAGCTAATGCTACTGCTGAAATTATATGGGTACAAGCTCTTCTTGGTGAACTTGGAGTATCTCATAGTTGTCCACCTATACTCTGGTGTGACAATATTGGAGCAACGTATCTTTCTTCCAACCCAGTTTTCCATGCTCGCACAAAACATATTGAGGTTGATTTTCATTTTGTTCGAGAACGGGTGGCTCAGAAGTTGCTTCAAATACGGTTCATATCCTCCAAGGATCAGTTAGCTGATATCTTCACCAAGCCTCTTCCACTACCATTGTTTAATGCTTGCAAGACCAATCTCAACCTGCATGGCGTAGTTGAGATTGAGGGAGGGTGATAAACTGAATATTAGAGCTTGTATTGTACTTGTATATGTACCCTGTATTGTACCCCATTGTACCCCTGTACTACTATATAATACACAGCCGCCAGCCCTATTGGGTGCTGAGCGTTACTCTCCCAAACCCTAACTCATCTACCGAGTCCTTTAAACACTACATATTTTCATGCAAAGGCAAAGGAACGTCATCGGACAAATAAAATAAAATTATTGAAGAAAGTTGATGGGTCTATTGAGACGACCCAAGAGGGAATGGAACAGTTGGTGATTTGGTTTTTATAAGGATCTGTTTACTGCGCAGGAAGAGACAAATCCGGCGTTGATTACGTGTCATGTCCCAAGGAAGGTCACACAGGACATGAACGCTCATCTTTGTGCCCCGGTGACTAACATGGAAATTGAACAAGCTCTGTTCATGATGCACCCGCATAAGTCACCAGGACCGGATGAGTTTTGTCAAACATTGGAGTTTGCTGAAAGAAAGGGTGTGTGATGCAGTGAAGGAATTCTTGAATGGTGGTGATATGCCTGAATCTGTTAATATTACTGTTCTTGTGTTGATCCTGAAGATTAAATCCCCGCAAGAGCTAACACAATACAGACCCATTGCTCTGTGTAATGTGCTTTATAAAATCGTGTCAAAGGTGTTGTCCCTTCGACTTCGACCGATTTTAGAAGAAATTATTTCTGAGGAGCAAAGCGCATTTGTGCCTGGACACAGACAATGTTGTTACTACCTTTGAGTGCATACACTACCTAAAGAAAAAGAAGGGCAAATCAGGAGCATGTGCTATGAAGCTAGATATGGCAAAGGCTTACGATCACGTAGAATGGTCCTATCTACGGGCGATCATGGTGAAGCTCGGCTTTGCCGAGGCATGGATTAGCATGGTGATGGCATGTGTTGAATCTGTCTCCTTTTCTGTACGGGTGAACGGAGTTTTTCGGAACAATTTAAACCCTCAAGAGGCATCCGTCAAGGAGATCCAATTTCGCCATACTTATTCCTGTTGTGTGGGGAGGGTTTTAGCAGTATGCTTCGACACTATGGTCCGCAACATCTCTCGAGAGGTATACGGGTGGGGATCCACGCCCTTGGATCTCACATCTTCTTTTTGCAGATGATTGCCCTATATTTACACAAGCCTCTACTGAAGGCGCTAGCAGACTGCAACAAATTCTTGATCTATATAGACGGGGTTCTAGACAGTTGGTGAATCTTTCCAAATCTGCAGTATTTTTCAGCAAAAACTGCGAACAAGAGATAAAGCAGGAGGTACATACAAGGTCCGGAATTATGACTGAGGCGCTGGTAGAAAAATATCTTGGACTACCAACTTTAGTAGGGAGATCTACGGATGTTCAGTTCGAGCACATTATCAGTAAAATTAAGAAGTTGCTAAATGGGGGACTTCCACGGCTGCTGAGTAGTGCGGGGCGAGAAGTTTTCATCAAAGCGATCTGTCAAGCAATACCAACATACTCGATGAGTTGCTTCAAGTTGTCTAAGAAATTCTGCAAAAAGCTAACGAGTGTGGTGGCTAGATTTTGGTGGGGAGGTGACGAGAAGAAAAGAAAAATGCATTGGAAGAAGTGGGAGGATATTGCCATTCCTAAAAGTGATGGAGGGATGGGCTTTCGTGAGTTTGAAAATTTTAATCAAGCGCTGCTTGCCAAGCATGGATGGCGGCTGATCACAAAGCCAAATTCCTTGTGCGCTAGAGTTCTTAAGGGCAAATACTTTCATGATCGTGAGTTTATGGTGGTCAAGGAGAAGGGGTTCCTCACACATTTGGCAAGCTATACTTCACGGGAGACATGCTCTTCATTCTGGTCTTATCAAGCGCGTGGGTGACGGATCGACCATAGATGCTTGGGGATATCGTGGATAGCAGTCAACTACAACTCCAAACCGCTGGTCAGGAAAGATGAGGCAGAAATTTTTAATGTTGAGGAACTGATCAACCATGAGCATGGTTGCTAGGATGTTCAGAAGGTCCAGAAAAACTTTGTGATTGCTGATGTGGAATCAATCTGTAGAATACCTATTGGTAATGTTGGGGAAGACACATGGCATGGAATCATGACAAAAATGGCAATTTCTCTGTTCGATCTGCTTACAAGATTCTTTGTCATCAGAGAAACCAGTCCGAAGAGGGAGGTTCTTCTTCTAGAGGAGCTGGGGAGAGTTGGAAGAAACTTTGGGCCTTCAAGTACCGCCGAAAGTTCGTAACTTTCTGTGGCGGTAATTAAAAAAATTATACCTTGCCGGGCGGTATTGAAGGAGTGCCATGTTGAGATGATTGATTGCTGTGAGGACTGTGGCCGAGAGGAGTCCATTCCTCACGCCTTATTCAATTGTAAATGGGCTCACATGTTCTGGGAAGAGGTGAAGAGGCCAACTTCCGTTAAACTACCAGAGTTAAAATCTGAATCATGGACGGTCGATCTGATTGCAGGACGAATGATGCCAGAACGTGATACTGCTATCATATTATGTGGGTGCTGGGCCGTATGGACTGAAAGAAATAACCGAAGACATGGCGAAAAGAAAAGATCTGTGGATGTTTCGGTTCATTGGACCATTGATACAATGCATGATCTTGCAGCTGTTTCTGCTCCAAGGAAGAAGATGAAAACACCAAACCGAGCGAGATGGAAACCACCAGACGTTGGAGTGGTTAAAATCAACGTCGATGCTGGCTTTTCGGAGCAGCAGCGACACGGCTCAACAGGCATGGTGGTACGCGATCACGAGGGGAAGCTTATCAGAGGTCAAGCCATCTGGTATACATATGCCCAGTGTGCTCGTACAATGGAGGCAACAGCCATCCGAGATGGTACCAAACTGGCAGCTGATCTGGGGTATAGAAAGGTCATTCTTGAATCAGATGCTGATGTTGTGAAGCTATGGAATTCTGCCAGTTTTGAGAGCACTGATGTGGCAGCAATTTGTCACGAAATTGCAGAATTGAGTAAGGGTTTTAAAAGCTTTACTTTAGCTCATGTGGGTCGAGACGCAAACACTGCGGCCCACAAGTGTGCTAAGCAGGCTTCAGAGGAGAGACGGAGATGCATTTGGGTTAATTATACCCCTAATTTTCTCCGTAGTTGTTTTCAAACTGATTGTAACTTCTCCGATTAATATATAAAGCTCTTTTTGTTGCAAAAATAAAAGATTACACATGTATTTGTAGCACCATCTAGCCACTTCTACATAGATTAGTTATTAAAAAAACTTCTACATAGATTAATTTCCTATGAGATCTGAAAAGGTATATAGATGTACCTCAGCTTTGGGAGCTTCCGCGAGATAATGGCCAAGGTGCTCTGCTGCAAGAATATTGCCGAGTTGTAGATCTTTCAAAAATGCTGAGTTGCCTAGAGGTCTTTGGAGTACCATGTGCAATTCCCTCTTAGTACGGATGTTAGATTAAACCGGTACTCAAAGTGGAACGATGTCGTTGACAATATATCATAGTGTTCAATTATTCTGCAATATAAATGTGACAAAAAAATCTGGATTAACACAAAACATGTAGTTTATATAAGTAAATCGTTGCCAATAAAAATCAGCCCCCCCCCCCCACACACACACACACATATGGAGGGTGGTGCAATACTAGCGCTGGTCAACTATCTCAGTGAGTGTACGTGTCATCATTGTGGCTGCCCCCAGCCGAGTGTACGTGCCCTTTGACCTCCCCTCCCCCCCCCAATGATCGAGTGACCAGTGCTTTGTTGGTGCCCCGACGGCCTTGTCCCTAGCTACATTGGGTAGAGTGGCTGCTAGATTTCTGGGTAACGGTGGGATTATATGGTAGCATACACGAGCAAAAGCCAGGCCAAGCAGTACCAATGTCGGTTACAGCAGTGCTCTCGAGTGTTGTTGCTCTCCTTGGTGGTCTCGACGTGGGTTTGTGCCCCTCTACCTTTGGCTCCAGGTAAAAAAAATGTTTTGGTCTGTCAGGTAGGGCGGCCCCGATGCTTAGATTTTTCACTTCTTGGAGGTGTCATCTTAGGAGGCTTGGCTCTCTTTGGATAGTCGGTGTTCATGTGTTTTTTGGGTGATGGCATGTTCCTCATGACGTGTGTGTGGCTTCCCTGGTGCTTTGGTTTTAAGTTGTCATTCGTGCTCTAGGGTGAGCTCTGTTCTGATGAGTCGGCGCCCTTCTAGAGCAAGGGGGCAAGGGGGCCCTCTTCGGTGATGGAGAAATGGTACCATGATGAGTTTTGTTTTTTAAGCATACGAAGGCCTCTTCTCCCAACCGTGTGTTATTCTCACTTATAGGTAGAAAGAAAAGGTAGAGCACTCTTGTGGTTTAAGAGCTTTGTGCTTCTTTCCTTATGTGTCGTTTGTTTGTAGTCTTTGTGTGCAAAAATTTTTAATATTTTGTATCTGATCATCCATATGTGGCTCATTGATTTAAAGTTGGCGTAATGACTTTTTTTTTTGAATGGGTGCCAAGAGGCGTTTATTTGGTCGGAAATAAAGTTACATCGTTTATTACATATGGTAAGATAAACTCTGGAGGATCACCCTCCCAGGACAACCTATCTTTTGTTTCATATAAGCTTAATGACTTCGTTTAAAAAAGGTCTCCTTAATCCTGAAAACATGGTTTACCTGTTCACAAATAAGAATTCGGAACATGAGGTAATTTTCCAGAGGAGAAACAGAGTGAACTTGAAAAATCCAAAAGAAGTTCCAAAATGAAATTTCTTGCAAAAAAAATAAGCATTTCAGAATCTCATTAGTGTAAAACAAACAGTATACAAAGCTACTGTTTTAGCTGCTTTGGACCTTCGGTACGGAGCCTTCCGCTTCTTCTCCGGCCTCGTGCCGCTATTGCCCGCTCTCGGCTGCCGCCTCCCGGTCCTTCCGCGACCGCAACAGCATGGCGACCATGGCCGGCGTTGCGTACGGCAGCGTCGACACCTGGTGTAGCGGTGCCGTCGTCGTCACCGCTCCATCGTGGAATCTAACCACCGAAGGCAGCTGCAGTTCCGACGAACTGCCTCGTTGCTGCATGTGCGCGCTCATGCCGGCGAGCATGTACGCCCTTCCAGAGCGCGCGTAGCTCTGCCGGCTCGACACGCGCCTGCGCATGTCCCGCAGCTCGATCTCCAGTGCCGCGATCATTGCGTCGCCGTCCCATGCCGCTCCGGACTGCGCGACGGCTCGCCGCCGGTTCTGGATTATCTCCACCGCCTCCTGGTAAGCGCCCCTCTCTGCCGCCGCCCTCGCCGCCGCAATGTCCTCGGTGGCCTCGACCCGTACGAGATCCCGATCCACCTCCACCGACCGTGCCGACTCCGCCTCGTGTTCCGGCCTCGCCACCACCGTGTCCTCAGCCGTCACGTTCATGTCCGCGCCGGCGGCCGCGTCCCGGTAGATGCAGGTGACTTTTAGCAGAGTAGTGGCATCACCGTCCGTTTCTCCATCTCTTGGTACTACCAAGAACAGCAAGAAACGCCTGTCCTCATCGGCGTAGAGTTCGCCGGCTACAATCAACGCAGCGCGGCCGTCCTCGTCGACGCGGCTTTCGTAAACGCCGGACTTGACCGAACTGACGCGAACGCCTGGATGCACGGACGCGATCGCGACGCGCGCGTCCTGAACCACGACGGACAGCAGCCCGCCGACGCACTGCGCGAAACGCGTCCTGGATCACCGCCTCGTTCTCGATGAACGAGAACGTACCGCCCGTCGCATCGGCAACGACGTGCATCGCAGCCGCGTCGTGGTCGCTGCCAAAGCCAAACGTGTGGATCGGCGCAGACCTCCGATCGCCGTCGATGGTGCCCGTGCGCGCGAAGGACGGCGGGACGAGCGCTGCGTAATTGGGCGATCCCCTGCCGAACGCCTGCCTCATCGGGTGTAGTTGTCCTGGCCGTCGGAGAGCGACGCTAGAGACGCCACCGTTGACCGTTCCTGTACTGACGCTCGTCGAGTACCTTGGCGGCCGTGCGGAGCCCCTCGGCGATGTTTGTGCCGTTGCGCGCCGTGAGGGAATCGACGGCGCACACGCATAGCGCCTTCCCGGCGTCCGACATGCGCGCGAGCCTGGTAACGCGGCACGCCCTGGACGAGAAGGACACAATGCAGATGCGGTCGTCAGGGCCGAGGATTTCGATGACGAACCGCATCGCCTGCTTCAGCAGCGCGAGCTTCCTCCCGCGCATGCTTCTGCTGACATCGAGCACCGTCACGAGGTCGACCGGCGCGCGTGTCGCCGCTTCGGTGCCGGAGGCCTTGAGGTGCACGAGCACGGCGAAGTTGCCGTCAGACGAGTCTCTGGCGATGGCCGAGTAGTCGGTGTGCGTCTTGACGACCACTGCCCCCTTGGTTGCTGAACCTACAGGCGGCGTGCCAATGGCCGGGACAACCTGCTCGTCATCGTCGAAGACGACCGGATCCACGGGCTGGGTGGGCGATTGCCGAGGTGGCGGGGGCGGGGCCGGCGGCTGTAGTGTTTGCTGCGTGGGTGGCATGGATGCGGCCGGTCGCATGAACGGCAGTTCGCGCCAGTGCGCGTTGCAGAGCGGGCAGAGGAGATGGCCGTGCGCGACGCTGGCGGAGATGCAGTGGAAGTGGAACGTGTGAGAGCACTCGGCCGTAAAGATGGCCTTCCCGCCGCCGGCGCCGATGCCACCGAGGCAGATGGCGCATGGATTCATCTGCTTAAGACAAATGCTGAGAATATACCAAGGAACCAACGCGAATTTAGTGGATCCGTATCGATCGTCTATCAGTACGGCTGAAAATCAGAGGAGATTCTTACTAGAATCATTAACTCAGCAAGAGATGTCGATGAGCACACCATGTGCAGATAAAAAATTTGACAAGAGAAATATGAAATTATACGGAGGGTTCATTCACCTGCTCAATGCCTTCCATCAATGCAAGCAGTTCCGAAAATCGATACAAACAACTAAGTTAATTAACAAAAATGAAAGCTCTCAGAAA
This sequence comes from Poa pratensis, assembly GCA_947311845.1. Lineage (NCBI taxonomy): Eukaryota > Viridiplantae > Streptophyta > Magnoliopsida > Poales > Poaceae > Poa > Poa pratensis. Next base: position 32,474,812 of record CAMZMU010000050.1, read on the forward strand.
CTAAGCAGGATGCTTCAGCTGAAAGGGAAGAACAACGCGGCTGGATATATCGTCATGGTTGCCACGTATGCTGACGCCGACTCAAGTGCCTTCTTAAACAATTATTAACTGAATTTCGTAGAACTAAACGCTGCCTTCTGTTAAACCATGTAATACCTGTTGTATACGCTAGTATAGAGTAGTACTCTACCTAGCTGTATACGTATTTGTACTTGCCACGTGTAGGGCTTTTCTACACTATATAACACGTAACCTGGCCCAAGCAGAGGGTACGGTTCCAGCCCTAATTCACATGGTATCAGAGCCGGCCTCCCGACGTCTAGATCGGATCGCCGCTTGCTCGAGAACCTCCCCGCCAGCGATCGCCGTGCGCAGGACCTGAAGAACCCTAGAATCAGACAAGAAGAAGAAGAAGAAGAAGAACAGGCTGTGATTCACTGCCTTGATTCCCTCCCTCCCAAACACCCTACAAACACCGATTCCAAACAACCAAAACACCCACAGACAACAACCCAAAAACCTAGATCGATCTGATGGCGTCTTCTTCCTCGGCGAGCTCGGCGGCGGCGAGTCTCGGCTGCTCTTGGCTCTCCACCGACGGAGAAGCTGTCTCGTGAGAACCATATGTTCTGGAAGACTCAAGTTCTTCCGGCGATCCGCGACGCGCAGGTCATGGGGCTGCTGGACGGCTCCGATCGTGCTCCGCCCAAAACTGAGGAGGTGGAGGATGCAGAAAAGAAGAAGATCACCGTCCCCAGCCAGGCATACGCTGTCTGGCTCGCTCGGGACCAAATCGTGCTCAGCTACCTTGTAAAATCCCTGGATCCCGATCTCCTAGCCCAGATTGTTGGCCTGCAACATTCGCATGAGGTCTGGTCCACCATCGAGGGGCTGTTCTCCTCGCAGTCTCGCTCCCGTGTCAATATGCTGCAGGGTGCATTAGCCAACACAAAGAAAAATGAGATGACAGCAACACAGTATATCTCTAGGATGAAAGGATTTGTTTCTGAACTAGCTGCTGCAGGGAAAATAGTTGATGATAATGAACTCAAAGGATACATTCTTTCGGGTCTTGAGGGCTCCGAATACACACCTTTTGTTGTATCTATCAATGCTGTCCCTAGTACCACCTTAACTGATATGTGCTCTCAGCTGCAAGCTTTTGATTACCGCCAATCCATTATATGCTGCTGCTCGAGATGGAGGTGGGCAGTACCGTGACAGACTCCGCCGTGATGGTGGTGGTGGACAGTACCGTGACCACCGTGATGACCGTGGTGGCCAATATCGTGATCGCCGTGATGACCGTGGTGGAGGACAGTATCGTCGTGATGATTACCGCCGTGATGATCGTGATGTGCAGCGCCGTGATGGTGGTGGGCAGTACCGCCATGATGGTGGCCGTGATGGTGGTGGCCGTCCCCGTGATGATGGTGGGAGGTACCGTCGTGATGATCGTGGCCGTGGACGTGGCCGTGGAAGAACCCCTACTCGTTTTGTTGACACCACCTGTCAGATCTGCAAGAAATATGGCCACCCTGCCAGTGAGTGTTGGTGGCGCTATGCTGATCGTGATGATGATGATGAGGATGACTCTCGCTATGAGAAATCTGCATATGGGGTTGACACAAATTGGTATGTGGACACTGGGGCCACTGATCATATCACTGGAGAGTTAAACAAGCTGCACACTCGGGATAACTACAAGGGACGTGATCAAGTTCACAAAGCCGGTGGTGCGGGTATGACAATACAACATATTGGTCATTCAACATTACATACCCCTCATAGTTCCTTACAATTGCGCAATATATTGCATGTTCCCAGTGCCACCAAAAATCTTTTATCTGCTCATAAAATTGCTCTAGACAATAATGCTTTTGTTGAATTTCACCCTTTCTTCTTTTTGATCAAGGACCAGGAAACCAAACAAATCATGTTTAGAGGTCCCTATCATGGCGGCTTATATCCCCTTGTGCCCATTGCCGCCAAGTCCCACAAGCATGCATTCATCACCATCAAGCCGTCCTCATCCACCTGGCATCATCATCTAGGGCATACATCGTCTTTTATTGTTCAACAAGTTCTTAGGAAGAATAATCTCTCGCATTCTCCTGAAATAAATCCATATGTGTGTGATCCATGCCAACAGGCAAAGAGCCACCAATTACCATACCCCACTTCTACTAGTGTATCCACTGTTCCTTTGGAACAAGTCTTTTCTGATGTATGGGGTCCAGCTCCAGCCTCTGTTGGGAAACACCAGTATTATGTAAGCTTTATTGATGACTATAGCAAGTTTACCTGGATCTATTTTCTTAAAAAAGGTGTGATGTTTATCAAGTTTTTCTTAACTTCCAACAACTTGTTGAACGCAAATTTGGTCGCAAAATAATTACCATGCAAACTGAGTGGGGTGGTGAATATTAAAAACTCCATGGTTTCTTCCAAAAATTGGGAATTACACATCATGTATCTTGTCCACATGCTCACCAACAAAATGGTTCGGCTGAGCGCAAGCATAGACATATTGTTGAGGTTGGTCTTGCTTTACTTGCCAATGCTTCCATGCCACTAAAATTTTGGGATGAAGCTTTCCTTACTGCCACTTTTCTCATTAACTTGCTTCCCACTAAAGTCCTCAAACTTGAGTCTCCAGTTGAAAAACTTCTCAATGTCAAACCAAACTATGATGCTCTTCGTGTTTTTGGTTGTGCGTGTTGGCCCAACCTTCGCCCATACAACAAACACAAACTATCTTTCCGGTCAAAAAGATGTGTTTTTCTGGGCTATAGCCCTGTCCACAAAGGTGTGAAGTGTCTTGATGTGGCAACTGGTCGTGTTTATATCTCTAGTGATGTTGTTTTTGATGAAAACAGTTTTCCCTTCAAGTCTCTTCGTCCCAATGCTGGTGCACAGCTTCGTGCTGAAATTTTACTTTTGCCCACTTCTTTGCACCCCACCACATCCGATAATGAGGGTATTAATGCTAATGACCATATGCATATTGTCCCTGTTGCTGATTATTTACACCATGCTAATGACCGTGAGCAAGTTCCTAGCAATGATTCTGCAGATTCTGGGCAAAATTCCAGCTTAAACAGTGAAGAAACCAGCTCAAACAGTGAAGAAACGGACGAAATACAGCAAAACTCACCTGACGCGGTCAACGAGGAAGATTCCTCTGCTGCCGAACCTTCGGTTGGCAGCACATCTGCCTCGGATCCGCCGAGCGGATCAGTCTCGGCCGATGCGTCCTCGCCTGGCCAGTCCTCCGCTGCCACGTCCGCGGCAGAACCTCGCATGGCCGACCAGGGTGGCAGCTCTGGGCCCCGCCCACGTGCAGACGCGCGCGCGTCTCGCTCCACTTCGCCGGGACCCCGTGCACATGCAGAAAGCGACGAAGAGGAGGACGATTCCTCTGATGATCCTGGGTCCGGGTCCCCTGCCTCCGGATCTTCTGCAACTCATACTCCTGTAGCTTCTGATGCACCAGACGATGAACCAGAACCACCTCAACCTCGGACACGTCTACAAAAAGGTATTCGTCAGCCTAAAGAATACAAAGATGGTACTGTGAAATATGGTAGACAACCTAAAATATATAAGGAAGCAAATATTGTTAGATACGGCATGCTAACATCTACAGGTGAACCCTCCACTTTGACCGAGGCACTTGGAGATGCTCAGTGGAAGCAAGCAATGGATGAAGAATATCAAGCACTCATGGAGAATGAAACATGGCATCTTGTACCATCTAGTCCCAATAAAAATTTAATTGACTGCAAATGGGTCTATCGCATCAAGAAACATGCTGACGGTAAAATTGAAAGGTACAAAGCACGTCTTGTTGCAAAGGGGTTCAAACAAAGGTACGGTATTGATTATGAAGACACTTTTAGTCCAGTTGTTAAAGCTGCCACTGTTAGACTTGTTCTTGCCATTTCTGTGTCCAAAGGGTGGAGCCTAAGACAACTAGACGTCAAGAACGCGTTTCTTCATGGCGTTCTGGAGGAAGAAGTTTATATGAAACAACCTCCTGGGTTTGAAGATCCTCGCTTTCCGCATCATATTTGCAAATTGGATAAATCTCTTTATGGTCTCAAACAAGCTCCTTGTGCCTGGTATTCTCGGTTAAGTACCAAATTGCAAGATCTTGGTTTCATACCCTCCAAAGCCGATACATCATTGTTCCTCTATAGCAAGTCAGGTATCACCATGTTTATTCTGATATATGTTGATGACATCATTGTGGCCAGCTCTTCTGATGAGGCCACTTCGGTTTTGCTCCAAAATCTGAACACTCATTTTGCACTTAAGGATCTTGGTGATTTGCATTTCTTTTTGGGTATTGAAGTAAAGAAATGTCCTAGTGGACTTATTTTGACACAAGAGAAATATGCTGCTGATTTACTCACAAAAGTTGGCATGATACATTGTGCTACTTGTCCCACGCCTTTGTCCACCACAGATAAATTATCTTTGACAGATGGCACTCCACTTGGTACTGAGGATAGTACAAACTATAGAAGCATTGTTGGAGCCTTGCAGTATCTGACACTTACTCGGCCAGATTTATCTTTCTCAGTGAACAAAGTATGTCAGTATCTTCATGCACCCACCACTACTCATTGGACAGCAGTTAAACGTATACTGAGGTATATTAAAGGTACACTCAAGGTAGGACTCACATTTCAGAGATCGTCATCCACTCTTCTCAGTGCATTTTCAGATGCAGATTGGGCAGTATGCCTTGATGACAGACGTTCTACTGGTGGCTTTGCTATATTCTTTGGTCCAAACCTGATCTCCTAGAGTGCTCAAAAACAGGCTACTGTATCTCGGTCAAGCACTGAAGCAGAATACAAAGCAGTGGCAAATGCAACAGCTGAATTGATTTGGGTAGAAGCTTTGGTTCGAGAGTTGGGCATATCTCTTCGTCAACGCCCATGTCTGTGGTGTGATAATCTTGGTGCTACATACCTCTCTGCAAATCCTGTTTTTCATGCCAGGACAAAACACATTGAGATTGACTATCACTTTGTGAGAGAACGAGTTGCTGACAAATTACTTGATATCAAGTTCATTTCTACCAAAGATCAGGTTGCTGATGGATTCACCAAAATTTTAGGAGTCAAGGATCTAGCTGAGTTTAAGCGTAATCTCAACCTCTCTTGCAGTTTAGATTAAGGGGGGATGTTAAACCATGTAATACCTGTTGTATACGCTAGTATAGAGTAGTACTCTACCTAGCTGTATACGTATTTGTACTTGCCACGTGTAGGGCTTTTCTACACTATATAACACGTAACCCGGCCCAGGCAGAGGGTACGGTTCCAGCCCTAATTCACACCTTCAATTTTTCCTTCCGTGTTTTTTCTTTGTCGGATGAAGTCCTTCCTCTCCAAAGCAGACATCGGGATTAAGTCATTGACTGTACATCCAAAAAAAAGCCATTGAAGGATTAAAAAAATGTCTACGTGACTTCGTAGTGCAGACGACTCTGTGCCACGAGATGAAGATGATGAGGTGTTAACGTGTTCTTGCCTCTTGTGACGCATTTCTTTGGGAACAGTTTTAGCTAACTTGTTCCTCACAGGCTTTGATCGTTTTGTGCAAGTTCTAATCTCTTAGAGGTCGAATCACATAATTCATTTGTTATTCCATACACAATCAGTTTAGATGACATGAAATTGGACATGTCATTCGATTTGGAATTCTAGGAAATGCCTTGTCTGTTATGTCAATTCATGTTTCTAACTCTGTCATTTAACTTGCCAAATAAATTGAAATGATGAGTGACAAACGAGCTTTTACGTAATTCAATCCACCCAACATTGAGTGATCTGTATTCCCTCATCTGATTGTTGATGGTTGGTCATGTTACTGTATCTCCACACTGTGTATGCACGGGTTGGGAACACACACAACAAGTTACTCCAAGGTTAATCTAAAAAAAGGTTACTCCAAGGTTAATTTGAAAGGTGTTCCAGGTTCACATCAAATTCAGTTTTGGCCCTATCCCCTCTCTATGTTTTGTTTTTATAACTGGGGGCAAAACTATACCATATCTGTATCACCCCATTTTTTCATTGGGTATCTTCATCCAAAAACGGTTCTTATGTTTTGTTAGTTTTATTCAACTGCCTGTCGTGGATGTCCTCCGGTATAGGGGAAATCTGCCGGCTTTCGTCCTTGGGCTTGTTCGCTTCCGCCTGTGATGTAGTTGTGTTAGCGTTCCATCTAATTTGTAAGGTGGGGTGTTAAAATATCGTTGACCATAAACCTTATTTTTTTTGCTCCCACATGTGCTAGTTTTCACCAAACCTTTCCCATATTTGGAGAACATTTGGGGACAGTCCCATCTTAGCAAAACATCGATCGTGCCCCCTCTCTCACCCCCCCCCCCCCCCCCCCCTCCCTCCCCAATTGCCTAGGAGGATCTCGATCGGTCACATCCCACTAGTACAGAACGACACATCAGAAACGGGCCAAAACTCTCATCAGAAACGGAGAAACGGTTTGTGTCCCCGTCCCCGATGCTGATGTGAAGGCCCTTATCGGCAACGGAAGCCAAAAACCGTCACCGATGAGGTAAATATTTGGCTACGATTGGGCATTGATCTCTGTTGCCGTAGTGTCGACATCATCAGTTACGGACATCTTGGTCCACTCATTTGCATTGAGGTTTTTCGTAAGCCTGGTATATATATTTATTTAGCCAGCAATATATATTTTACGCCGCATTTGATCTTACACAGCCAAATACTAAAACAGTAACATATTTTATTCATATCACAATTTAACATTTACATTTTCATCACAATTTCGCTACGGGAGAAGTTAGGCTTTATCTTTATATGAATTTGGATCACATCAAAACAACACGAACCAACAAGATTTGAACCTTGGTTTGAGCAAACGACGCCCACCAATTTATACGTTTTTTATACTTTCATATTTAATTGTAACTATATGCATGTACTTACCTATTGTATACAATTTTTAACATATATCTTCTCTTTTCTCACATCTACAAACCTAACCATGTTCTTAACTAAGTTAGTTATATTGCAATTATATTGTGTAAATGCGTTATGCTAAATTGGAATCATATTTGGAGGAAACCCCTTTTAATTAGTTTGATACATTAAAATAATCTCGAGGTAAAGTTGATTTACCTATGAATCTAATAAAATAAAAGAAAGAGGGTGAAGCACATTTCTTTGTAGATTAATGTCACAAAGGTATATTGTAATGTGTTTATGTGGATTCTTGTGTTTATTTTAACATTTAAATATCTTCGTTGGTAGAGTTTTTTAGATAGTACGGGTGTAACATACATCTATAAGGTGAGGCTGACTAGAAATTTGCAGAGTGTGTGATATATCGGTAAGTGGCTTGCTCTCAAAATATTTATTATTACAAGCCAAAGGTGCATAAAAGTTTAAACATCTTCTGAGAAAAACTCTGGTACAAACTTACACAAACATACTAGTATGGAATGGCAAAACAACAGACCATACTAACTCAACATCCCACTTCACTTCTATGCTTGTTCTTCCTATTCCGGTAGCATTATACTACCCTACAGCTCAGCATCGTCCTCGCCACATGTCATGTAAGCGATGTAGTACTCAATGCCATCAACTCAGCCAGTAGTGTCTGGTTCCTCGTAGACGATCTCCTCCTCCCAGTCTTTGTATTAGGGAAATTCGCGCGGCGACACGCCGCGCCCGTGTGGTGATACAACATAAATAAATTGTGGAAGGTCGAATTGTTCAAAATTAATGTGATTGCATCAAAATTATGTATTATGTATTTATATATTATATATTTTATTATTTTGTATGTAGCAAATTTGTAAGGAAGAAAACATAAAAGTTCCTGGATTCTCCATTTATTTTGTAAAAAAAGAGATTCGCCGCCCATGTGGTGACACAACATAAATGAATTGGAGAAGGTCAAATTGTTCACAAATAATGTGATTGCATCAAAATTCTGTATTATGTATTTATATATCATATATTTTATTATTTTGTATGTAGTAAATTTGTGAAGAAGAAAACATAAAAGTTGCTGGATTCTCCATTTAATTTGCGAAAAAGAAGATTCTCATTCGTAGAATCTCGATAAAGAAAAAAAGACGACTATGGGATTTGAACTGGTGACCCTCGCATTTGATATGAAGTAACATACTTCTAAAAGTGCTTTATTTCGAGCAGTGCTTGATTAAAAAAGTGATCTTCTTCATAGACCATAACCAAAGTTTGCATGAGGAGTTAAAAGACATGTATCAACTATTAAAGTGTCGGAAGAAAAGACATATACTGTACAATTAGCGAGAAGTTAAACATGTGTTAAAAGATCGGATTACAGTCCTTTTATTTGTAAGCTAAAAGTACGAAACAACTGTACAAAAGACCTAACTTTCAGATTTATCACGACCGGACAAAAGATATCGTGATCCATGAGACATGAGTGCAAACACAGGTTGGATATTGATGGAAATAAGCTGGGTGTCAAAAAAGCGCTATGTATTCTTAAAAATGCCTTGGATTTGATGCTGCATTTGGGTGCCAATGTCTACGCTTATTGTCGCCACATAGCTGAGTTTTCTTCTAACATCATTTCCATCATAGGATTAGGTATTGTATAAAAGGTCAAAACAAAACAGGCACTACATAAGCAGAGAATTAAATAGAGTGAAATGAAAGGAAAGCAAGAAAAACACAAATCAAAATTAGAGGAATCCATAGGAGCAACGGCTGACAGGAAGAACGGTGAGACGGCGCTGCCGGGGGATAGGAAACCAGACAACACACCGTGAAGCCCAGTACGGACAGACCCAGCCGACGCAGCAAGAGAAGAGCCAAGAGGGGCAATATCCTGTGACACATGCCAACGACAGGCGAAGCATCAGATTAATTAGTACTGTTCACCACACAAATAATCTTTGGTTGCGGATGCTTATCTAGAAAACAATCCAGATTTTGAATGGTGTTGAGAAGGGTGTTTATGATCACAAAATCCTTTTTTGTATGTGAACAACTTACAATTTACATAAAGTCACCTATGCTATAGCTGAGTGATATAAATATACGATGTGCAAATATGATATTTGAATTAGTACTTATGATCATACATGTATGTCACTATATGTGACCAAGTACATGACTTTCAGAACAAATTCAGTGCACTCGTCAAGAGAATAATAGAGGGAAAAGGAGAGGGATGCACAATTGGGTTTAAAAGGTAGGAAATATTTAGTGTTTTTTGTATGGAGTAAGTGTTGGAAGGTTATGTTATTTGGCAAACTTAGGCATCTAAATGGAATTAATGTAGACCGTTAAGAAGTAGTTAAAAATATACGGGAAGTAAAAGTTAAAAATAAAAGTAGTGGTAATTTAAATTTAGAGAAGTGGAGAATTAAGATAGTAGGAATTGCAAATAAGTAAGTAATAAATTTTAAGTTCGCAAAAATAAATTTATGGGGGAAGTAAAATAAAAAGTTTAGAAAATAGAGTAGGGGAAAATAGGAAGTAAGCGAGCAGTCTTAGAGTCATAAAAATAAACATGTAAGGGAGGTAAAAGAAGAAAAAAAAGTTATAGTAGGAGATAAATAGGGAGTAGAAATAAATAAGTAATTTCGAAGTCACTATCTGAGCGCAATGTTCGTAAAAAAGAATGTGAAAAAATAAACAATAGGGGGAAACTAAAACGGGGAGATATCTATTAGAAGCCAAAAAATCTATTCATAAATGACAGGGACTATTTACGCTTGACCGGAAAAATAGATAAGTAAACATGGAAGTTGTTTGGTAGGTTGATATGCATGTACTCGTGAGAGGAAAATTCAGAACGGATGACTTAGTGCGACGAATTTGACAAAATCCGTCGAATATTTTTTCGAATCTGGATCCAAAATTAAGGAGTTAGAATCGACCAAACTCGAAACCGATCACGAGAATGGAACCTACTCGTCGGCGTGCATATATTTCGTATATATGTTTTTATCTGTATTCGCAAAAAAAAAATCGAGAACAGTAGCGCGATGGGCCACTGTTCATTGAACAGTAGCGCGATGGGTACTGTTCAATGAACAGTGCCACGATGGCTGAGGAAATTGCATAACAGCATGTATCTATGTAACTTTTAGTGTCCGAATTTTTTCTAGTCTTTGTATGCAATTTTTAGTAGTTTGTATCTGATTGTCCATATGGGCTTCATTGAATCCCGAGAACATGGTTTACCTCGTTCGGTTCACGAATTAGAAGTCGCAACATCAGTAGCTCAATTTTCCAGAGCAGAAATAAAGCGGACTCGAAAAATCCAAAAGATGTAGAGTACACATGACTACATTTGTCGACGGTCTTCTTCGCGGTCTTCTTCCGGAGGAGCGCCAAGTGGATTGACGAGGTGTGGACTCGGCAAATCCCTGGGTTGCGTACCCCGAGGGGAAGAGAGATGAGCGCTGGTGATCACGACGGCTGACAAGCAAGGCGTTTACCTAGGTTCAGGCTCCCGGAGGATAACACCCTACTTCCTGCTTGTCTAGTATTGAATGGCGAGTTGTGGCTACAATGGCGAGATGGCAATCTCGCTAGGGTTTGTGGTGGCGGCTATGAGCATACCCTAGACGAAGGACCCTCCTAGCCTTTATATGGTAGGCTAGGTCTCAGGTGAACGGTGCCGATGGCGCTTACAAGACGATAGGAGTCGCATGACCTATCCGTCGACTATCTTGGGCCGCACGTCGTCCTCCTTGGGCCTTCCTTGGGCCCTTGTCATAAGGCTGACAGGCTTGGCGTGACCCAGGTATCCCCACCGTGGGACAGTCGAAGAGTGACCCCACGACAGGAGCCCCCGAGTGCTTAGTCGAATCGTAGAATCGGGTAAAGGACTCCTTCCTCCTGGGCACGCCGTCGGATTCCTGAAAGGAACAAGTAAAATTAGTCGACTCCGGCCGTTCAGGGATTACGGAGGGTTCTTCAGTCGAACCGTCGACTGCAGGGTAAAATACTGCGAGTACAGCCTTAGTCGGTGATTTTTCGACTGCTATTGTTCTGAGTCACTTGGGCGCGAACAGCGCTCCCGATGGGAGTAGCCCACCTTCTTCAGGCTTCGGGTGCAGCCGCTCCGCGCTCGCGTCCACCCAATGTGGGCGTATGAAGGCGTTGGCGATCCCGACCGGACGTCGCCGACCGAGCTCGATGATGACGAAGTCGAGTCGAAGGTGAGGAGCATCACTAGCCTCCGAGCCGCTGACCCGTGTAACGTCAAGTGCCCGGTCAAGCTGTACGGGCCTAACAACCCTGTACCCGAGGTAAGCTTTGTTCGTCTTCATTCTTGCCTTGTATCTTCTTCTGTCGAATCTTTTTGCCTGACTCGAATGCTTCATGTGCTGACAGGGTCGTGCGAGCTATGTTAGTCTTCCTCCGTTGATGGAGAATGGATCTCATGAAGAGGCAGAGTTCCCTGAGGAGGACGAGGCTGACGACGATGAAGTTCCCTCCGCCACCTCTCCGAGTGAAGAGTTGGAGGAGGATGATGAAGATGAGGAGCCGCTGCGGAAGCGGCAGAGGCGAAAGAGTGGCGACTCTGCTTCGGCAGAGGAGAACGAGGAGGAGGTGAGCGAGTCGTCCTCGGGCGCTAGGCACACGAGTGACCTGGCTGAGCCTTTGATGGTGCCTCCCCTTGGCTCTGCGCCGCCGACTGAGTTTGCGAGGATGGCCTCCGTCTCCCTGGGCAGTGAAGATGATGCGGATGGCGCCAAGTTAGTCGCGTAACCATCTTCTTGTTTGTGTCGAGTTTGCTTTTTGATTTGCGAGTCCTTGAATTGAGTTCTTGTCACAGCGACCGTACTGGCGCTGCTGGTTCTCCTCGTGAGATGGAGCACACTTCTGCTCCCATGACCGAGCAGACTGCGAAGACGACCGGAGAAGAAGCTCAGGCGAGTGACGCTTTGGCCTTGAAGACTTCGACCTCCTCCGTGCCAGAGAAAGCTGCTGATGCGACTCCGGCTGACGCTGGGCTGCTTGAGCACGTAAGTGTCATTTGACTCATTCTGCAAAATCTGTATCGGGTGCGCGAACAGCGCTCCCGATGGGAGTAGCCCCCGAAGATGTGAGTGACTAGAATAGTCGGGCGCAGATTGATGTCTTGTGTTTCCCGCAGCCGTTTTATCGCCAGCAGATGGAGGGAGCCGCAGCCTTCGTTCGCATGGAGCAGGAGAGGGACCAACTCCGCACTGCTCTGGAGCAGGCGAAGAGTGAGTGTGAACCCTTGTGTTCCAGGGGCGCTTCGACTGCCTTTTATGACCAACACAGCTCTTGATCCTTATAGGCGAGAGGGAGAGCATGAAGAAACGAGTCGCGGAGCTGGAGCAGTCGCTGAGTGAGGCCCGAGAGCGTGAACAAGCTCAGGATGATCTGGAGAAGACCCAGGTCGACCGCTTGCTCGCACTCACAGATGTTATTGGAAGTAAGTATTTCGGCTCAGTGCCTACTTTGCCTTTTGTCGACTTTTGATGTCTTACGGGTGTGGCTTTCTTTTGATCAGAGACTTGCGGAGGCGCTCCTCCAGAAGGGACTTCCAGCGAGAATGTCGGCTTGGCGGAGGCTGTTGGCTTCGCCGACCGCGTCTGCGCCTATGCTTCGGCGGCGCTGCAGAAGTCGACAGGCGCCTTGGCGACTGTGCACCGAAGCATCTTCCCCAGCAAGCCATCGCCGGTTGCTGTCGACGCGCTTGCGGCTCCGTTCGAAGGCAATGCGACCACCCTGGTGGACTACACGCGTGCGCAGACGGTACGCGGCTCCGAGCTCACTTTCCAGCTACTTCTTGGTCACCAAGTCGTAGGTGATTTTGAGAAGGTTGTCAGCGACTTCCCTCGGAAGCCTGATGGCAAGACCGCGTCCCTTAGCGGTGTGAAGACGCGGGCGAGTCAGCTGGCTGCAAAGTTGATCGCCACCTTCGAGAAGAGGGTTGCCAAGGCTGCAGAGTTGGCTGCTAGGAAGAGCCGTTCCCAGTCGGAGTCTGTGATGTAGACTCCGTTCTTTTAAGATTCTTCTCCTTTTGGTTCGGTCTGTAATGAACTATATATTTTGCGGGTCTTCTGGCCGCGAACATGCTGATGTTGAAATGCGAATTTGTGCCTTCGAGTTTTCTTTCATATCTAGGCTTGAATGAATGTTCTTTTCCTTGCTTGACGCTGTCGAATTTGGCAGTCTGAGATGGGCGAAGCTCCTGGGGTCGCTGGAACGACTGGTGCGGGCGACGAGGAGGACACCTCTTCGGCTGCACCCACTCGTCGTCGCCGTCGAGCTCCTCCAGCTCCTGCGCGAAGTGTTAATGATCAACGGGTGATCACCTTCATGAGGAACAAGATTGTTGAGCTCGAGTCGAAGTTGAAGAGTGCCGAGTTGGAGTTGGAGCGCTTGAGGTCGCGGCCCGTTGCGCCGTTCTCCCAGCGAGAGGAGTTTCTGCTGGGCGAGATGGACTTGATCAGTCGGCAGCTGCAAGGTTGGTCTTCTAGCACTGTGCTTCGACTTGTTTATCCTTTTACTGTTCTTAGTGCTGAGTCTTGATGCAGATGTGAACTTTGACTGGAAGGCCGAGCAAAGTCGAGTAGACGAGCGGGTGGAGAAAGAAGCCGCCGGTGACTCACCCGAAGCGCGTCAGTTTTGGTCGAATAAATCCAGAGGTAGTGTACTGGCGCGAATGCTGGATCGCACCTGGCGGGCTGCTGTGCTCTTGGAAGGTTGTAGAAAAACCCTCTGGCAGATCAACAGGGTGTATTTTCCGCACAACGAGCAGCCTAATGGACTGGCTGCGCTGCTGGAGAGGTTCCGTGAAGGCAGTGCATTGAAGGAAGTCGTGCACACTCAACTTGTTGCCGGGGCGAACGTGGCGCTGGCGTACGTTCGAATGCACCGGCCTAATCTTCCACTGTACAAGGTGCTTGACGGCTTGCCCGGAGAGGGTGACTACGCCGATACTCTTGCGGCTGCGCGTCAGATGATTCAGCAGGTCCAGAGCTTTAGTGAGCACCTTGTAGGGCCACTCGATGCGCCAAAGGGCGAGCCTGTAGAATAAGAATAGTAGACTGCTGTTGTATATCGTTAGCTTGTAAAAGCAATTTTTCCAAGTGGAAATATGAGTGTATGTATGCCGAGGTGGGGGTAGCCCCCGAGTGAGTATATTGTATCTTGCAGACTTCTGTAAACCTGTATGGTGCAGCCCCGAGCGGGTTGAGTGCGGCCTAGGTGTTTCGAGTTAGACCTGCATTGGCGCAGCCCCCGAGTGCGTCGGGTGCGGCCTAGGTTTGACTTAGACCTGTGCGGCGCAGCCCCCGAGTGCTTCGGGTGACGGCCTAGGATTTCGAGTTGGACCTGTATGGCGTAGCCCCCGAGTGCTTCGGGTGACGGCCTAGGATTTCGAGCTGGACCTGTATGGCGCAGCCCCCGAGTGATTCGGGTGACGGCCAAGGATTTTCGAGTTAGACCTGTATGGCGCAGCCCCCGAGTGCTTCGGGTGCGGCCTAGGTTTGACTTAGACCTGTGTGGCGCAGCCCCCGAGTGCGTCGGGTGACGGCCAAGGATTTTTGAGTTAGACCTGTATGGCGCAGCCCCCGAGTGCTTCGGGTGCGGCCTAGGTTTGACTTAGACCTGTATGGCGCAGCCCCCGAGTGCTTCGGGTGACGGCCAAGGATTTTTCGAGTTAGACCTGTATGGCGCAGCCCCCGAGTGCTTCGGGTGCGGCCTAGGTTTGACTTAGACCTGTGTGGCGCAGCCCCCGAGTGCGTCGGGTGACGGCCAAGGATTTTGAGTTAGACCTGTATGGCGCAGCCCCCGAGTGCTTCGGGTGCGGCCTAGGTTTGACTTAGACCTGTATGGCGCAGCCCCCGAGTGCTTCGGGTGACGGCCAAGGATTTTCGAGTTAGACCTGTATGGCGCAGCCCCCGAGCGCTTCGGGTGCGGCCTAGGTTTGACTTAGACCTGTGTGGCGCAGCCCCCGAGTGCGTCGGGTGACGGCCAAGGATTTTCGAGTTAGACCTGTATGGCGCAGCCCCCGAGTGCTTCGGGTGCGGCCTAGGTTTGACTTAGACCTGTGCGGCGCAGCCCCCGAGTGCTTCGGGTGACGGCCTAGGATTTCGAGTTGGACCTGTATGGCGCAGCCCCCGAGTGCTTCGGGTGCGGCCTAGGTTTGACTTAGACCTGTGTGGCGCAGCCCCCGAGTGCGGGTGACGGCCAAGGATTTTCGAGTTAGACCTGTATGGCGCAGCCCCCGAGTGCTTCGGGTGCGGCCTAGGTTTGACTTAGACCTGTGCGGCGCAGCCCCCGAGTGCTTCGGGTGCGGCCTAGGATTTCGAGTTGGACCTGTATGGCGCAGCCCCCGAGTGCGTCGGGTGCGGCCTAGGTTTATGTTGCTTTTTGACTAAAAAAGTAAAGGGGAGAGCTTGTTCCACAAATCACTTCATTGATTTTTGCGAGCAGGCCGCCTCATTAAAACCCTTCCAGTCCCCTCAGGTACCCTGGTAAGGGAAAGAGTGCGTCTGGAACCTGCCGCCTCTTGACATGTATGCTTTGTTACAAGGGGGAGTCGACTAGGCGTAGAAGCGGCGCAGTTGCGCAACGTTCCACGGGTTGTGCAGACTGTCCCCGTCTTCGAGTCCTTCAGGCGGTAAGCTCCGCCGCCGATTGCCTCTGTCACGATGTATGGACCCTCCCACGGGGAGGCGAGTTTGTGCACCTTCTTCTGTTTGAGGCGGAGGACAAGGTCGCCAGGGACGAACGCTCTGGGCCGCAGTCGCCGCCCGTGGTAGTTGCGTAAGTCTTGCTGATACACGGCTGTGCGGGTAAGGGCGATGTCGCGTGCTTCGTCCAGGGTATCCATGTCGTCCTCGAGTGCTTCTTCTGCGTCGGACTCGTCGTAGCCACCACTCGGGGCGCGTCGAACTTGATGTCGCACGGCATGATTGCTTCTGCGCCGTAGACCATGAAGAATGGCGTGTACTGAGTGGATCTGTTTGGCGTAGTGCGCAGACTCCACAGCACAGATGGCAGCTCTTCAACCCAGGCGCCTGCAGCGCGCCTCAATGGTACTCGCAGGCGCTTCTTGATGCCCTTGCAGACTAAGCCATTGGCCTTTTCGACCTGTCCGTTGGACTGCGGGTGCGAGACAGATGCGTAGTTGAGCTTGATGCCTTGCTCGGAGCAGAAGTCCTTGAACTCTTCGGCTGTGAAGTTCGTGCCGTTGTCGGTGATGATGCTGTGCGGCACTCCAAACCTGAAGATGATCGACCTGATGAAGTTAACTGCCGAGGAGGCAGTCGAACTTGTAATAGGCAGCTTCGATCCACTTCGTGAACTTGTCGACTGCCACCAAGAGATGCGTGTGTCCTCCCGGCGAGGACTTCTTGAGTGGACCCACCATGTCGAGCCCCCATTGAGCGAAGGGCCAGGCGAGTGGAATGGTCTTTAGTGCTGATGCTGGTGCGTGCGGCTTGTTGGCGAACTCCTGGCAGCCGAGACATTTCCTCACGAGTTCTTCTGCGTCTTGCATTGCGGTGGGCCAGTAGAACCCGGCTCGTAAGGCTTTGGCCACTAAGGCTCGACTGCTGGCGTGGTGCCCGCAGATGCCAGCGTGGATCTCGAGTAAGATGGCTTGACCGTCGACTGGGTCGATGCACCTTTGGAGGACTCCCGAGATGCTTCGCTTGTAGAGCTCCCCGTTGATGACGGTGAAGCCCTTGGAGCGGCGGATGACGCGCTTGGCTTCGACTGGGTTTGTTGGCACCCTCTGCTGCAGTATGTAAGCCAGGTATGGGCTCGTCCATGTGGGCTCGATCAGCATCACCTCCATAGGCTCCTTCTCCGTGCTGGGCGGGTCGGCGGTGCTCGTTGTCGATGTAGAGGATCCGGCGCGGGCCGGAGCTTGACGGAGCGTTGCGTGATGCACTCGAGGAAGACTCCGGGTGGCACCGGCGCTTTGTTTGAGCCCAGGTTGGCGAGGGTGTCGGCTTCCTCGTTGCTCTCGCGGCCGACGTGCCGCAGCTCGCAGCCGTCGAAGGTGCCTTCCAGCTGGTTGTACAGGTCCCTGTAGGCGATCATGTTGTCGGCGATGGCGTCACATTGCTTCATGGTTTGTTGCACGACGAGGTAGGAGTCTCCGTAGATCATGAGGTGAGTGGCGCCGCAGTTCTTGGCCATCCGCATGCCGTGGATCAGGGCCTCGTACTCTGCCTCGTTGTTGGAGGGCGTTGGGAAGTTCATCTGCAGCACGTACCTCAGCTTGTCGCCTTTGGGTGAGATGAGGACGACTCCCGCCCCTGCTGATCTGAACTTTTGGAGCCGTCGAAGTACATTGTCCATGCGTTGGACAGGTCGGGTACGTCTGGTAGCTGGGCCTCTATCCACTCGGTGGTGAACTCTGGAAGCACCTGGGCCTTGATTGACTTCGGGTGCGCGTACTTCAGCCCCCAGGGCCCTAGCTCAACAACCCACTTGGCGACTCGTCCTGTCGCGGCTTGGTTGGTGAGGATGTCGGAGAGCCCGGAGGAGCTTACTACCGTGATGGAGTGCTCGGAGAAGTAGTGGACGACCTTCCTTGATGTCATGAAGACTCCGTATGCTAGCTTCTGGTAGTGCGGGTACCGCTGCTTGGACAAGGTTAGCACCTCACTGAGGTAGTAGACGGGCGCTGAACAGGGTAACTGTGTCCTTCTTCTTCTCGTTCGACTACGAGTACCGTGCTGACCACCCTGTTCGTGGCTGACACGTAGAGGTATAGCGGCTCGTTCTCCAGTGGCGCCACCAGTACTGGGGAAGTCGTGAGGTTTTCTTGAGTTGGTCGAACGCGACTTGCGCTTCTTCTGTCCACTCGAACTTGTCTGTCTTTTTCATCAGTTGGTAGAAAGGCAGGGCCTTTTCTCCCAACTTACTTATGAACCGGCTGAGAGCTGCGACTCGGCCGGCTAGGCGTTGCACCTCATGAAGCTTGGTCGGTGCTGGCATTGCGAGTATGTTTTGCACCTTCTCGGGTTGGCTTCGATTCCTCTTGCAGAGACGAGGTACCCGAGCAGTTCTCCGGCTGGCACGCCGAAGACACACTTGTCCGGGTTCAGCTTGATCTGATACTCGTTGAGGGCGGCGAAGACCTTGCGGAGGTCGGCGATGAGAGTGTCCTCCGTTCGAGTGGTGACGACTATGTCGTCGACGTAGACTTGGACGATCTCTCCGATTAGCCCCTTTAGGCAGGCTTGCATTGTGCGCTGGTACGTGGCTCCAGCGTTCTTCAACCCGAAGGGCATCGTCTGGTAGCAGAAGACGCCATGGGTGTGATGAATGCAGTCTTCTCTTCATCGTCGACGTTCATCCTGATCTGCTGGTACCCTGAGTAGGCGTCCAGGAAGGATAGGCGTGCGCAGCCTGCAGTCGAGTCGATGATCTGGTCTATCCGCGGAGCGGGAAATGGTCCTTGGGGCAGCATTTGTTGAGGGCGGTGAAGTCGACGCACATGCGGAGTTTCTTCGTCTTCTTCTTCTCCACCAGGACTGGTTCGCTACCCAGTCCGAGTCCTTGATCTCTCGGATGAATTTGCGTGGAGCAGTCGATCGATCTCCTTGCTTATTTCGTCTCGTTTGGGTCCTGAGAAGCGTCGCATGGTCTGCTTGACGGGTTGGCGTCCTTGTGGACGCGTAAAGAGTGCTCGGCGAGGTTCCTGGGTATGCCTGGCATGTCAGAAGGTTGCCAGGCGAAGATCTCCCAGTTCTCACGTAGAAACTCGACGAGCGCGCTTTCCTATGCGATAGGCAGACTCGACGACACTTTGACTGTCTTGTTTGCGTCCGTCGGGTGGACCTGATGAGTTGTTGTGTCGTCAGTCGTGTTGAAGGCGGCGTCCTTGGCTTGCTTCTTGCGTGGCGGGAAGATGGTTTTGTCGTTGTCGACTGCCATCGCCTCGAAGTGCTCTTCCATTCCGAAGAACTCGGAGATCTTGCTGAACTCGCGGTCGCAGCTGTTGGAGCGGTCGAAGTCGCCGTGCACCGTGATGACGCCCTTGGGCCAGGCATCTTGAGCATGAGGTAGGCGTAGTGAGGTACCGCCATGAATCTGGCAAAGGTTGGGCGCCCGAGTATCGCGTGGTACTGCGACTTCCAGTCGACTACCTCGAAGTCGATCGACTCCCTCTTGAAGTTTTCGGGTGTGCCGAAGATGACGTCGAGTGTGATCGTTCCCATGGGCGTGACTGCTTGCCCTGGTACTATGCCATGGAAGGTGGTCTCTGATGCCGCCAAGTTTGTCGTTGGCCTGTTTATCCTTCTGAGGGTGTCGGCAAAGATGATGTTGATGCCGCTGCCTCCGTCCATGAACACCTTTTTCAGGGTGTAATCTCCGATCAGAGCTTCGACTACCAGAGCGGCGTGCCCGGGTCGTGGTACTGCAGGCGGGTGATCTGCTCTGGAGAACGTGATTGGTGTCTCTGACCCTCTCAGGTAGTCGGGTACTGCAGGTGGACAGGTGATGGCCTGGAAAACTTGGCGAGTGATGATCTTCTGGGTCCTGTTTGAGGGGCGCCCCTTCTGTATCATGTTGAGTTGTCCGCGTGCCGCTGGATATGCGTCATGGACCACTGGTGGGGCATCTTGCTGCGGCTGCTGCTGCTGGAAAGGCTCCCGCCGCCTGTGCTGGATTAGCGACTGCGGGTGCGGGTGCTGCCTGGATGGCCAGCTGCGCGCTGGCTGCGCTGCGGGTGCTGGAGTGACTATCTTCTGCATGGCTTCGTATATCTTGCGTGCCTTTCGACAGTCCTTCAACAGGTGGTTGGATCCCCACTTGCCCGTTTCCGGGTTCCTGAACATGTGGTGCCTGCAGGGTTGTTCCAGCTCTTCCGCTGGGCTCAGTGTGCGTTTCTGCCACTCGCGTTTATGGCCTCCGTCGCTGCGGTAGCTGCTGCCGCCGCTTCGGTTGTATTGCCCCTGGCTGTATTGGCGACTCTGGTCACCGCCGCTTCGACTGTACTGTACATGGCTGTATTGGCGACTGCTGTCGCGCGCTTCATCCTCACGGGGGGTTTGGAATCCCGCCGCTACTAACTCGATTGAGTCGTTGCCGTTGTAACGCGGCTTCTTCTTGTGGCGTCCTTCTCGCCAGTTGCTTGGTCCGGCTTCGTCCTTCGGGGAGTAGCGTGAACTATCGCGGACCGAGTCCTCTCCGTCTGCCCACTGGTTGGCTATCTTCATGACCTCGATCATGTTCTTCGGCCGGAGCCTACCAAACTCCTCGCGGAGGTCGCGGCGGGAGACGCCGTGCATGAAGGCATCCATCACTCGGTCCTCCGAGGCGGTCTCCATGGTGTTGCGGAGCAGGGTCCAACGCTGGATGTACGACCGGAGCGGCTCGTCTCGTCCTTGCTTGCATGCTTGTAGCTCGACGAAGTCGTCGGTCTCGAGTACGTCCCCAGGAAGCTCTTAACGAAGGCCTCCGCGAACTCGTCCCACGTCCTGAAGGCGTTCTTGGGTTGAGTGTTTAGCCACCCGCGTGCAGAGCCCGTGAGCATCAGCTGGATGTACTGCATGGCCGTAGTCGAAGTACCGCCCTGGCAACTGCAGGCTATGAGGTAGTCTTCTAGCCAGAGTCTCGGGTCCTGCTTCCCGTCGTACTTGACTGCTTCTGCCGTGAGCTTGAAGCCCTTGGGCATTCTTGTGTCGCGGATGTTGAAGCTGAAGCATGCGGCGCCGCATGGCTCGAAGTCGCCGTCATTGCGGTCGTCAGTATTGGGCGTGCTGACCGTCCGCTGGGTGCGGCTGCGGTCCACCGTCCTCTGTGTGATGACGTTGCGGAGGTCTTCGCCTGGCTGCGGTTGTCGCAGTTGTCTTGCCGCCGGGCCTGCGAGTGCTGCGGGCTCGCGGTCGCGGGCCTCGATCTTCTCGCACCTTTTCTGTCGGCGCCTTGTTCATCAGAGCTTCTTCGACTGCCTTGATAGACATGATCTGCTGCTTGTGGAGGAGAGCGCGCGAGTCGCCCTCGGGCGGCTGCGTCAGCCGCAGGTATGTTTCGACTGCCATGAGCGCGGCTCCGGGCGTTTTGGGGACGGGTATCCCGTCTGCGTCTTCGCTCATGTATGATGATTCGAGGTTGCGGGTGACTTAGCGCGGTCGGCCTCCGTCATCAGGGGCACGCGTGCTCTGTGGCGCCTTGCTCCTTGTGAGACCTCTGTTGAGGCAGTGAATGAGTAAGCGGCCCTCCTGGCGCTCGACGCGTCAGCCTCCTCCTTGCGTCGGAGTAGCTCGGCCTTCTCTGCGCGGAGTCGTTCGCCTTCCTTCCGTAGCAGGTACTGGACCGCCATAAGGTCCTCCCGGGGTGCGTCTGGTGGGGGGTACGTGCCGTCCTCGACGTGCTTCAGGGCTCTGATTGCTATCTCTCGGGTGATGGTGAGCCGCGTCACCTGGTCCGGCATGACCACCTCCAGTGGGTATGCGGGTTCGTCGCCGTTGCCCTGCGTCGGGCCGATCATGAAGACTTGCGCGGGGTATGTCTGGGGAGTGGGCCGGGTGCTGCCGCTGCTGCTTCCTTCGTCCGAGCCGTGCTCGGAGCCGAAAATGGACGCAACGTGGTGGGTACCACAGTCGCTGCCGAGGCTCCTTCCCTGGAGTCTCGCGATCTCCGCCGCTGACGCGAGGAGTGATGTCGCCGTCGTCGACGCGGGCGCGATTGGCTTGTTGACGATCTTGTAAGTGACGGAGACGCGAGTGGCGGGGTAGAACGACGCGACTCCGTCGCGCGCGAAGGTGTGGTCGACGTAGATCTTGGCCTTGCCAGCGACGCGATCGAGGTAGTCGAAGTAGACTCGATCCGCGCGGTGGTCGTCGAGGTGGTCGATGTAGTCGTAGCCGATGCGATCTCCTTGACGCCGGAGACGCTGATGGCGTGGCCGTGTTGGGCGCGATCTCTGCCGCAGCGGAGGCGGTCGGTGTAGTCGAGGCGGATGCGATCTTCTCAGCAGTCGAAGATGCTGTCGCCGCAGTCGCAGCAGATGCGATCTCCGCAGCAGGTGGGGGCGTGGTTGGGGCAGCCGCGGCAGATGCGGGTGCTACCACCGCGGCGGTGCGATCGCCGTGGATCTGAGTACTCCACAGCTGTCTACGAAGTAGTGCATGGTACCGAAGGTGAGGCACATACCTACATGCAGATCGGCGTACACCGAGCGGTGGGCCGGCGGGTGGAAGGTGTACTCGAAGGAGCCGAAGCAGATTGGCTCCTTGGTGATGCAGACGTCGGTCTTCAAAGTCGATGGGGCCGGTGCGACCATGGTTCCAGCGCTCGTTCTTTCCCACAGACGGCGCCAATTGACGAGGTGTGGACTCGGCAAATCCCTGGGTTGTACCCCGGGTTGATTGAGGGGAGAGAGATGAGCGCTGGTGATCACGACGGCTGACAAGCAAGGCGTTTACCCAGGTTCAGGCTCCCGGAGGATAACACCCTACTTCCTGCTTGTCTGGTATTGAATGGCGAGTTGTGGCTACAATGGCGAGATGGCAATCTCGCTAGGGTTTGTGGTGGCGGCTATGAGCGTACCCTAGACGAAGGACCCTCCTAGCCTTTATATGGTAGGCTAGGTCTCAGGTGAACGGTGCCGATGGCGCTTACAAGCATTAGGAGTCGCATGACCTATCGTCGACTATCTTGGGCCGCACGTCGTCCTCCTTGGGCCTTCCTTGGGCCCTTGTCATAAGGCTGACAGGCTTGGCGTGACCCAGGTGTCCCCACCGTGGGACAGTCGAAGAGTGACCCCACGACAGGATGTAGGGTACCACCCACCCACCCCCCCCCCCCCCCCCCCCCCCCTGCTCGATGGTGACGTCGGTCATCATCTTATCGAGCTCGTCGTCGCTCATAACGGCAATCAACAGATCCTAAGGAGGCTAGGAGTGATACGTACCTTCTTGCCTTCCTTGAAGATTTTCCCGGCAAGCTCCAGCACCTCCGAGGAAAGGTACTCGAGAACGACAGCGAGGTAGACGAGAGCCCCGCTGCCGACGCGTTGGCATAGCAACCCTTGAGATACAGATACCGCCCGACGCGGGCGATGAGAAACTGCAGCACAGTTTTAACAGATCTTTTGACGCGCTTCTTCCTGGGCTGCTCGCTGCAGGACGGAAATCTGCGCTTCTTCCTGGGCTGCTCGCTGCAGGACGGAAATCTTTAGTTGCAGGCTAATTGGATGTACTCCGTAGGTGTCTTGTAGTCGACTGGCAGGTGGGGCCAGGCTACAGTGTGCCGCTGCGCGCGTACTCTGCTCTGCTGACTTTCTAACCCCACTCGCCAGTGTCTAATTCCCCTGATCCCAACGGCCGAGTGCCCGCGAGGCCCAGACACCGCAACGGTTACTTCCACTCATCTGCTTGCTGTCTCCCATTTCCCACCTCAATCTCCCCCGCTTCGATCACCGCGCTCCACCACATCCCTTCCTCTGTTCCTCCTCGATTCCAAGCGCTTCTCCATCCTCAAGCCAACATGAACAGACCGGCCGAGAAAGACGCCGCCGGCGACGTCCCCGCCGCCACGGTGGTGGTGGTGGAGCGCGTGGTGACGGTGGAGTACATGGGGCAGTCCATGTCGCGGAACCTCCTCGGCAAGTTCGCCGACTCCTCCGCCTTCGACTTCGACTACTCCCAGAGCAGCATCTGGTCCCCGGTCAACAAGATCCCCAGCGCGTCGCCGGCCTCCGGCGGCTCTGGCTCCAGGGACTTCCTCATCGCCAAGCTGAAGCGCCGGGCGAGGGCCGACAGAAGGATGAAGGCCAAGGACGCCCTTGCCGGCGGAGGATGCGGCAGGTCGAGGTGGCGCCGCCGCCGTCTGCGGCGGGACGGGTCCTTCCTCGATCTCCACGAGACGGGCATGCCGAAGCTGGATCTCTCGCCGCCGATGGCCTCGCCTTCCCCCGCCAAGGTAGTTAATTTCCTGCACATGAACCGCTCCAAAGCTTAAGAAACTTGAGCTCTCTGAATGTGCGTCAGCGTTAACGAGGTTTCCGTTGGTTTGGTTGTGTCTAGGAAGGGTGGAGGAGGGTGCTCAAGGCGGCCATCAGGAAGTTCAAGGCACGGCAGCGCCGCTCCCGGCCGGCTCCCCTGCTCCATATGATGCTTCCAATGGTCTGATCGACCGATCGATCGTGCCCACGCCTGAGACTTTCATCTTCTTGATTGCTTATTTAGTTCGACACGCGTGTGCTGTACGAGAAGCAGTTCGTGAGATCGAATGTAGCTTTGTATTTGTAGAACTTATGTGTCATCTGTACTGTAATGCTCCAACTCGAGAGCACCGAGTTTGATGGTACTCTATCAAACTGTACCACTTTCCCCTTTGTGTTGTCCCCTGCGACTCTGCGAGGCGGTCTCTTGTTGGTTTCAGGTTGCAACCGATCTGATGTTGTTTCTAATCGAAATCGTAATGAACCTGGATTCCGATTCGAGAACTAGTCCGCAGTTCCGTTATAAATACCCCACGCTGAGCATAGCTGAAACAAACGTGTCGTATTAAAAGTTCAGAACTCATCAACAGATTTAACTTTCAAGCTAGGATATGGCTTCCAAGAGCGCTGACACGCCGGCGAAGGTGCCACTAAGGACGATGAAGGAGGACACGCGGACGCGGCAATGCATCTGCTCGCCCACCGAGCACCCTGGCTCCTTCCGGTGCCGTCTCCACCGCGCCGGCGATATGCCCAGGTCGATCTCCTGCCAGCAATTCGGCGAGCCCTGCACGCAGAGCTCCCAGATGGTCTGCTCCGGCGGCATGCCGAAATCCGCATCGCAGCAGCAGGTCACGCTTCCTCCAGGTTTCAGCATGTCGAGGTCCGTGTCGGAGCAGCAGCTCCTGTGCTCCGCCGGCATCCCAAAATCGGCGTCGTGGCAAGATTTTGGTCACAAGAAGTGAACCAGGGGACAACCTCCTGAACCAGCCTGTTCGTTTCTGTTAGCTTCAGTTCAGAAACTACCCATGTAGCTATATTTTTCTCTCAAGCTGTAACTTGGAGCTAGTGAATGCAAATTCTCATTCTCTTCCAACTAGATAGCTGTAACTAGAGCTGTAATCTTAGTAGTAGGATAATTTTGAAACATTGAGATAAACTGATGGTAAAATAGAATGATCAGCAGCCGAAAAGAAAATTCCCATAAAAAACCTGAACAACAATACTACTGGAAAATCTACATGGTCTCAAAAAAACTACTGGGAAAACTAGTACTAGGAAGACTAAATTTCATCTATCTCCCCTCTCGCCCTCTCCACGACGACACTTAATAGCAGCTGCCCTTCTTGACACAATTGTCAATACACATCCACCATGCGCTTGCAAAGGAATGAAGCTGTCTCTGAAACAGAAACACGGCCAGAATTAGTTTCACTACAGATTGATATGGAAAAAGCTTAATCTGGAAGTTACAACTTGCAACCGAAGCATAAATAATTAAAGTGCATATACTAATTTTGTTGTAATCTTTTTCTCTAGTTACGCAAGGCTACCGAATTTACCCTTGTGGGCTGTGTGCATTCATACAAACATCATGGCCCTATGAATTTGCAAACCAAGCTATCTTGCATAATATGATTAAAATGTAAAACAAATTTCATCCTAAGACAATGAACACTTGCCTGAGCGATCATCATACTTTACTTCCTATTTGCGGGATTCCACCAATACATAAACTGGCTTTCCATTGAGCTTATAGAAATCCTGTAAAAATATGGAGCCCGGTCAGTGATCAATGTGGTCAACTGGTCATGCCTCTCAGGTATGGATTTTCCAAATGCTTTTATCTGTTTTAGGTACAGTTGATAGATCAAAAGTCAGTTTTTTTTCCTTCGTAATGCTTTTAGCCATATTAAGTACAGCTGATAGATCAAAAGTTAGATTTTTTTGCTTCCAAATGCTTGACAAAATACTGTATTCCTTGACCCAGGAAACTACTTACTTCTTTCATTGATTTCATTCACACAATATGAACTTGTATGCACTGTTTTAAAGCAAGTATACTATGTACTAAATTTACGGATGATGGCTATCAGACAGTTCAGTTAAGTAAGCTCTAAAAAAGTGTGCATACGCAGCATACCTTAAACTTAGGAAGTCCAATGAGGCATGCACACTCAACAACATCAGCTCCAGCACGTTCTGTAATGCAAATAATTGCAGCAATTATAGAAAGATTAGTCAAAAGACATTTTCATGTTCTTGGGTCATGATAGATTCATATGATTGAGCTGGATATATGCAATCAGAAATCCTGTGATCTCCGTGACAAGAATGCTCGATCCTTATCTACAAAGTTTCCTCATATAGCATATCAAAGATTGAATTATGCGTCCAGTCCCATCGAAATCACGCTTTATGCAATTAGCTAGTAGCTACCGCCATAGGATTTATCTGTCAAACAGGAATTTGTCACTCTCAAGGACAAACTTTGCTTGCTGTCAACAAAAACATGATGGCTCTCTACTCTACATGTTATCACTAAGTCGTTGAGATGACTAGCCAACTGACTATGCCACGTGATACTCGATGTGCCATTTTTTGCACAAACTATGCAGGGCTTTGACTCTCACCCTCCTTTTTACTTATTTATTATATTCTTCAAGTTGAGTCTTCTTCTTCTGTGCAAATATTATTCAGGAAAGGGGAAATTCATCTGTGTGTGTAACAATTTTAGAGAAGAGCAAGTAATTAAACAGATACTCACCAACAAGTCTTATAGCTGCAGAAAGTGTCCCACCAGTCGCAACCAAATCATCGACAACCACTACACGCTCGCCTGGCTCGACCCCTCCAAGATGCATCTCCAAGCAATCCGTTCCATACTCAAGTACATAACTCTCAGAAATCACCTCACCTTCATTGTTACGTAGAACATAAAATTAGCAAGTCATAGTACAAAAGCTGGCTACGATTATAAACTATGGCAAACTGCAGATAGCTTGATCGATCAGACCTTGTAGCAGCATTTAATGAATCTACTCAACTGAAACTTTCAGAGATTGGCATGTACTCCAATCTTAGGTGGTTAATGGGCTAGTTAACAGGTTCAGGAAAGTTTCAGCGTGCAGGACTACTCAGCACAGTGCTTGATATAAATACATGTTGAATCCTCTTAACCTCTGTTTTGACAAAATCGGCTCTCCAAGCATTTCAGGACAGGCTCCAAGAGGGAAATGCAAATACTACGAGAGAGAAATCTGTTCGCCTCTGTGCATGGCAAAATATTTTGTGGTGAGAATAGATTACCTGGGAGTTTCCCGGGTTTGCGCAAGGGAATGAATTTCGCTCCGATTGCCAACGCGATCGCCGGGCCGAAGATGAAGCCTCTAGCTTCAATACCTGGTAGGAGATACAAAGAAAATTCGCCATGTACGACACACATGTTAGGTTTACACTTTACAACAAACTAAAGGCCTTCATTCAAGCAGCAGAGGTGACAAGGAAACACAACGGCCGGCCAGCGTTGGACGATCGTAGGGTCACCGTCGTCAAGATATGATGCCGTTGAGCGGTGACGGCGACATAAGCATCGAGCAAGTGCACCGGGCGAACAGCGATTCAGCGAGGTTTTACCAGAGGCAAACTGTACTGCTCGTGTACTATCGGAGACACCGCATGTGCGGCCGTCCGATCAGGTGATCGTGATCCAAGCCGCGTGCGCCCCCACACGCCGGTCCCCGCCATCTCCCCAATGGCCAGTCGTCTACGTGCGCTCTGGCCCTCTGCTCGATCGGCTGTACAAGTGGCGCGACGAGGGCGGTGGCCGGTCGGAGACCCGGCCGCTCTCGACCGTCTGCCGGCGAGCGCGCGTGCGTGCGCAGGGACCATGGATGGAGCTCGGAGGGGCCAGGCCACATGCGTGCGCATGGCGTTCGATCGACGACCGCCTCTTCTTCCCCGGCCCCGTGCTGGCATTGGCCCCTGGATTCAATTGCTCTGGTCTCTCGGAGTGGACCAGACGGTGACAAGGACACATATACTCCTACGTGTGCGCGGATCAACAGTACTCATGGATCATGGTACCTAGTACTGATGCTACTGTACCAGTTCTTTACTACGTTTCTGGCAGCTTCCACGATAACAACCGAAATAATTTACTCGTAGTGCTAGCTACGGGGGGTGTGTAATGTGGTGGTGATCAACGACCAGAGGAGAGGCCCAGAGCGCGGGGAGCAGGACACGAGCAGGAGCGATCTATGCCCCGATCGAATTACATAACACCACCGCACCGGCAGCCGCGGCGGCAGAGGTAGCGCCACCACCGAGCGGTGGCATGGCATGGGCATTAAAGAAAGACGTACGGGCCGCACCAGAGTGCACGCGCGGCCGTGTGTTGGGGTGGACGCATGGTTGACGATGGATTTGCGTACCTGCGACGGCGGCGATGCCCATGCCGCGGTAGCGCTCGACGAACATGTCCACGGCGTCCTTGAACACGCCGGGCCGCAGCAGCAGCGCCGTGATGTCGTTGAACATGATCCCTGCATGCAGGGGCGCGACCCCAAGTCAGAGCAAATTAAGCACAGGGTGATGAGCGAGCTCGCACCGAGGCGGACGGACCTGGCTTGGGGAAGTCGGGGACGACGCGGATGGCGTCGGAAATGCCTTGGAGGCGCGGGTCGGCGTTCTCCTTCGCCGCCGGCGCCTGCTCCGCCGCGGTATCGTCGCCCTCGCTGCTTCTGTTCTCCTGCTCCCCCATGTGTGTGTGACGTACGTACTACGTACTCTTCTTTGCTTTGCTTCGCTTCGTCTGATCTTCTTCGGCCGTGCTTCGACCTTCGAGGGAGTAGCTGTGGCTAGGGAGAAAGGTGTGCGTGTATAAATAAACACGGAAAGACGGAGGGCGCCCGCCGGGTGGGCGTAGCAGCGAGCGAGGGGTAGTTTTTCCTTATTATCCTTGGAAACCGGCAGCCAGGACCACCAGGGCACCAGGCAACCAGCTTCGCTCGCTCACTCGACACTGGCCAATGGCCATCCTCTCTCTCCCCCAATTCATGATCTCAGTGGGTGGCAGTTCCAGTGACTTGTTAGGCAAACCTACCACTTTTCTAGTAAGGGTGTGTTCGGTTTGAGAACCAAATGGAATGGAATGTCATGATTCCATTCCCAGGGAACGGGTCGGTTCCATTCCCATGTTCGGTTGTAGAATTAGGTGGAATGGATGATTCCATTTTAGTGTTCGGTTGGAGAGATGGAAGGGAATGGATTCGGTTCAGCTCACCTCTTACATAGAAATGGTGAGACTACCCCCTCACAGATGTATACGTATAATCTGTCAATATAGAATCAAGAATCATCAACTATGGATTCAGTTCAACACAAAGGAACAATTCCTGTAAAATTTCTAAGCAATTCATATCAAAGAAAAACTCCCGTAAAATACGGGAGATCAGGCTTCAGCAGCGCGGGGCAGCCGGAGAGCACGCTCTGTAGGGCGGCCTCGGAAAGGCTGGTTTCTGACAGGGTGAGCTCGGTGAGGCGGGCGGCGGCTGCGGCGGAGGCCCCGGCGTCGGTGAGGCGGCACTTGCCAAGGGCGAGCACCTCGAGGGTGGGGGAGACGAGGAGCGGGTCGGCGCACGCCTCGTGGCACCACTCGGGCGAGCAGCGGAGGGATACCTCGCGGGCGCCCCTGGCGGCGAGGTCCCGGAGACGCGGCCGCGGAAGGTTGTGCAGGAGAGGCGGAAGAGCGCGACGGGGCCCGCGTGGGAGGCGTGGGCGCGGGTGACGGCGTCGGCGCGCGCCGTCCAGGGCTGATTGAAGGTGCGCTGCCGCGTGCGGGGGCGGGGAGCTCGAGGTCGTCGAGGCGGAGGGGGGTCGCGACGCGGAAGCGGGTGGAGAGGGCGACGGTGAGGGCCGCCTCTGCGGTGCCGAGGCGGGCTCGCTGATGTAGTCCTCGCCGCCGTTGCGCGGTAGCGCGAGCGCCGCTGCCATCTCGCCGGCGTTCGCCTGGTAGCCTCCAGAAAAAGGAGGACGAGGGGTGAGGAGGTGAGAGTAGGCTTTATTTTTTCGTTAACTGGGCTCGGAATCAAGTGATTCCACCGATTCGGTGGAACGACCCAATTCAGCATATCGGACGAATATTCGTTTTGAGGGAACGAGTGGGTTCTGGTTCTGCTCCCTACCGAACGCAAGAATTAGCTCAAGGAACGGGTCCAACCCATTACATTCCATCTGGTGACGCAAACCGAACACACCCTAAAATCTCTATTTTGGTCCGAAAAGTGTTTTTTCTCCCGAGCATCAGTGCTCCTAGTGTTTTCAAAAAATAAACATAAATATTTACGAGTTTCAAGAAAATCTGAAAAAAATCCTGGATATAGTTAATGGTGTATTCTACAAACATGCAAATTATCAACTTCAAATACATTGTATTCTTAGCTACACAAAAATGAAAAAATCTAATAAATTTAGAGATTAAAAAATAAGCATAATCAGATACACACTTTTTTCATTTTTGTGTAGGTCAGAATACAAAGTATTTGAAGTTTATTTCTGGGAAGCAATGTAGAATACACCAATGGCTATGTTTGGGATTTTTTTAGAATTTTTTGAAACTCTTAAAAAATCATTTTTTTAAACGCCATGATCACTAGTGCCCAGGAGCACGAAATCTCCACTGCTAGTTTGGTATCCTTTTTTTGTTCGGATGGCAAAAACTACCACATTTTTCTCCGACTTCCTCAAAAACTGAAATCTGAATCTAACGAAAAATTAAAATCGAAGCTGACTACTCAGCCCCACATGTAAGGTAACGGGGCCGGCTGAGAGAGAATTGACACCGAAAATGACAGTGGACCCCACTAGTCAGACCAATAAAAAATCTGAGAAAAAATTGTTCGGTGAGGTGAACATGGGTCCCACATGTAAAGTTGGGATGGTCTCCTCCATTCCTAGTCAACACAGCCGTAGAGACGATAAAAAGGTATAACGTGCCTCAGGCCCGCCCGGCTCTGTCGCCTTCGATGTTCCGGTGGTGGAGGCGTGGAGCATCGAAGGCGCAGAGCTGGTCGGGCATGAGGCACGTCATACCTATTTACTAACAACTCCCGTTCCAGTCCCGCGACGGGAGATCTCTCTCCCTTCCCCCAAGTTACTCTGATCGATGTTGGCGCGGTCACGCAGCATCGGAGACACGATTTGGTCTCTCTAGGTACGGCAGCTACTGATCGAGACACGGAGTACACTTGCTCTATTTAATTCGACTAGTGGATCTTTTTACCGGTAGCTAGTGGGAATAGTGAAGACGAAGAAAATGGGGCGCATCACGGAAGATCGACATGGAGATGCGCCCCATTGAATTATCATGCGATCTCCCGGCCGCTGCAGCGACGACGTGCATGCATGGATGCACTTACCAGTCCAGCACTACGGTATCTTCTGTACTGAACAGCATGGCTAGACGTAGACGAGCGCTCGTGGCCCTAGCTAGCAAGCGGCCGGAACGGAAGAGGGACGAGGCAACTGGCGAGGCAGATCGATCGACGACGGACCTTTCGATCGGGCTACAGTCTCGAGAGGATTTTGGGGTCAGCAGAGCGTATCTATCGGCAGTGGGATCCCGGACGATCTTGCGCTGGGGTCCGACCTTGGCGCCTTGTCTGCTCGTGCTCGCCTAGGCCTAGCGGGCGCTCTTCCTCCGCCATTGGGCTAGCTCGCCTATATCTAGGTGATTTTGCTGCTGCTTTTCCTCCTCTTGAATATGAATACTCGGAGGCTATAACCGAAATACTTACAAAGGGTTCGGATTCCTAGGAAAAAATACGAAAGGGTCTCAAATGCCAATTAAACGATGGCAAACAAATAAGATTAGTTGGACTCGACCCGTGGATACGTGTTTGTCTGGTTTTATTTCAGCTCTGTCGTGAATGAATGGAAGCTAGGCAGGGCAAGATCGGCACTGATAGTTCTTCCTCCAGGGATACCCAAAACCGACACATACGTCGTTACAAAACTAGTGTTAAAAGATCGCTAAAAGTGCAAATAAGTACTCTATATGAAAAAGGTTCCTCTTTGATTAGCATGCTCACAACTTTTTTTTTTGAAGGGAGTACGTGTACATAGCATGCTCACAACTTGCTCCAACTACTAGAACATACCGACACTACACATATGGATGTTAATTAACTCTGGGTCTATGGCGTGCGTATGCAACCATCTTTTGCGTCATGTCGAGGTACACGCGTGCTAATTTGGGTAGGGGAGTTTTA
The DNA here is from genome assembly GCA_947311845.1 of Poa pratensis. Lineage (NCBI taxonomy): Eukaryota > Viridiplantae > Streptophyta > Magnoliopsida > Poales > Poaceae > Poa > Poa pratensis. The sequence goes on from CAMZMU010000050.1 coordinate 32,507,055, forward strand.
ATTAGTATCGTATCGATCGGATTTAAAAGGAGCACTCAGCAGCACACATACTTACTTATGCCACAGGGAAAGCTTGCAATTGGCAGATCACACCACGCGCGTCATGGAGGAAATGAGGAATCCGTCCCGACGTGCATATGCCCATTTTGGACGTACTCAAGTAACTGGTCTCCAGCCTTTTTCCAAAGGTTTAAAGGCATCTCCAAGGTGACCTCAAAATTGCATTGCGTGTCCATTTGTGCACCTTCAAAATTTACAAAACTCAATTCTTTCTCATTTCTATTAAACAACCACGTATTTGATTCAAGAAACTATTTGAAGAAAAATATTCAAACACATAAATTCACCAACAATTCTTATATGACGTAGTTTGAATTTTTCATATGAAAATGAGCACGAATCATGCAACATAGTGCACCACATGATCAAATTAATTACATGGCATTGGCTAGTCGTGCCAAGACCGCATGTTGTCATGCCACAGCTTTGTCTTCGAATCCAAGAGGCTCGTGTCAGCCAACATGATCCTGGACTCCTTGGTGAATCTGGCGAGGCTAAAACGTTCGGCCTCTGCCGCCATCCTCTTTGTCTCCGTGGCAAACCTCTTCGCCTCAAATGACACATTGTCCTTCTCAATGGCCACTCTCCGCCTCAAGCACCACCTCGTCCTTCTCAACTGCAACCATCTCCCCTTGCATCTCTATGAATCCCTTGTTACGGTTAATCCTTCCTTTATTCTCTCTTGCCACTTGATTGCTCTTTGTTGGACATTATCTCCATTCAGGAATCTTTCAATGTTGCTCGTGGTAGCACACTTTGCCTTATCATGCTCCCACTTCCTCCTTCGGTCTTGTAGCTTTGGATGCGGACCCGAACCTCTCTCCATCTTCATAGATTTGGCTTGATTGGAACTTTATTCCATATCATTGTTATTTTGCCTCTCGGATGATCCATTGGGATTCTTGAGCGATGCTACAAGATTCATCCACTTGGGGGCCTTGGTGAGCTTGGTCCAACAATGATCCAACACAAAATGCTTGCCATCATACATCTTATGTACAATGTTATAGTCATTTCTCACATAGCAATCAACATACATGTCATTATGTCGACATATTGCAACATAGAAAGAGTAAGAGAACATGATATCGAAAGTATGCATAACTTAGATTAGTTATATGTCTAAATATGATCCACAAATCTTGTTGCAAGAATCATGGATTACACCCACGATGATTGACGTGGGTTCTCATTGCGATCTCTTCTGGAATTAGAATTGGAATAATTTTTAGGTATTCATGAACCATCCTCCAATATGTTTTTTAAAACGAACCTCCAGTATGTTGAACCCTTTTGCTCCTCCACTGCGGGTGACCTGCGCCCGCGAGCGCCTCCTTGGAGGATCAAAGATGTCGACTAGAGGGCGAGGGTGAATAGACAATTACAACAAGTATCGGGGTGGTTTGCAGGATCTGATAGAGATGCTCTAAGGTTGGTTTAGAGTGAACACGGGAATAACCCGCTACTTGGTTCCACGACACCTGTCTCTCTCTTACATTAAACCGAAGAACCGTTGGTACGGCAAGATAAGCGTAGATTGATTCCACGGCCGCCACCCGAGTCCAACTTTTTTTCAAGCTGTTAATTCAGATGATGTCATGTAAGGAAGGCGCTTCGGTTTTTAGGATGAGCTCGCGATAAGGGAAGCACGATTAATTATAGTAGAATGTAAGTGTGAGATCCCCACCAGAAGATAAAGTGCAAGTGTGAGATTGCGTTGCCCGCTCATTAAAAAACCAAATCGCGGTTGCTGTGCGAGATGATGCCAGAGCTGTAATCGGCACACATATCTGAGCGCACTGATAACTGATCCGTCGCGTTCCGTACGCTCCTCAGCTGAGAACGACCTCGTGCCCATCTCTACCAGATCGTGACACTGCTGGTGCATGCATGGGAGCTAGGCTTGGCAAAGAGTACGCCTGCCATAGACGCCGCTCTCTCGGCCAAGGTTCGCTCCCGGCACATCCATACAAGATCGTAGGGAGCCGCGTACTCGTACTGAACTACTCAACTACACTACTTGCTCACAGATTTGCAAAAATTATCGTGACGCAAACGTTGAAGTCTTGCGTTGAATGCCTTTGGGGCTAGCACCGTTGTGAATGGGGAGAGTGGCTTTACCTTTAGGACCAAGAAGAAACGCGCGCGGTGCCTGTCCTCGTTTGTTCGGTACAAGTCATGTCCAACTACGCGTGCAAAAGTAAGTCCATTTCCAGCTGAGTTTGTCTTCTTGGTCGAGAGGTAATCCTTACCTTACCTTGTGAAGCGGAATTGGCACGGAAGTAAAAAGTGTGTCTACTGTCACCATGATGAGAGTATAAAACACCTTTTCTTTCAGTGTGATTTTGCTAGATCTATATGGTCAGCAATTTAGATAGCCTCTAAGTTCACTAGTAGAAAAAGGACTTTTGGTCCGGAGTACTGTTTTGCCATTAGCCCCGGTTCAGGCAAAACCGGGACCAGTGCCTGGCACTGGTCCCGGTTCGAGCTGCCAGGGCCCGTGGGGCATTGGTCCCGGTTCGGTTGGGGGCATTGGTCCCGGTTCATGCCAAGAACCGGGACCAAAGCTCCAGAGCCGGACCACGTGGCATGCCGCGGAGCTTTGGTCCCGGTTCGTGCCAAGAACCGGGACCAATACCCCTCCCCTGCCTATATATTGTTGACCCCACCCCCTCTCTCCTCTGTTTTTTTTTCCTGGATTGGTGGGAAGTGGGGGTGCTAGTTTTTTTTCTCTTTGCCACGCACAAGATGTGTTCGATGAAATGCCCGACCCGCACCGAGGTTAGCAACTTTATCCTTTTCGTCTGTAATTGATACAGAAATATTGCACGTGTCGATGTACGGTGGTCATTTCACTATTCAAGATGTTATTGTAATGGTATTTGATAAACTTAATTATATATATGATGCAGATGGATGCACGGATGCGATGGATGTACGGCGAACGACGCAGTTCCGAGTTTATTGCAGGCCTGCATAAATTTCTCGATGTGGCTGAGGCAAACAAAGTGAATAATTTTATGCCTTGTCCATGTGAGAAGTGTCGGAACGTCAGGGAGTACTCTGACCCGAGAACCATTCAAGACCACGTGATTCGGAAAGGTTTCATGCCCAGCTATAATTGTTGGACCAAGCACGGAGAAAGAGGGGTTACGATGGAAGACAATGAAGAAGAGGAGGATGATGACAACTATCCTATGTTCCCTGAGGAATGCGGTGATACTGTTATGGAAGACGTTGAAGAAGAAAGAGGTGAACATCGGGCATCAGATGAGCCCGCTGATGGTCTTGGTGGGGTCATTTCTGATGCAAAGCGAGAATGCGATACAGAAAAGGAGAAGCTAAAGTTGGAGGCCATGCTTGAGGATCACAAAAAGTTGCTGTACCCAAACTGCGAAGATGGCAGCACAAAGCTCGGTACCACACTGGAACTGCTGAAATGGAAGGCAGAGACTGGTTGTTCTGACAAGTGATTTGAGAAGTTACTGAAAATAATGAAGCCGAAGCTTCCAAAGGATAACGAATTGCCCGAGACTACATACGAAGCAAAGAAGGCTATCTGCCCTCTAGGATTAGATGTGCAGAAGATACATGCATGCATTAATGACTGCATCCTGTACCGCGGTGAGTACGAGAACATGGATAAATGCCCGGTATGCAATGCACTGCGGTACAAGATAAGACAAGATGACCCTGGTGATGTTGAGGGCGATGACGAGCCCCCCCGGAAGAGGGTTCCTGCTAAGGTGATGTGGTATGCTCCTATAATACCACGGTTGAAACGTCTGTTCAGAAACAAAGAGCATGCCAGGTTGTTGCGATGGCACAAAGAAGAGCGTAAGAAAGACGGGAAGTAGAGACACCCCGCCGATGGGTCCCAGTGGAGAAAAATCGACAGAGAGTTCCCGACATTTTCAGATGACGCAAGGAACTTAAGATTTGGTCTAAGTACAGATGGCTTTAATCCTTTTGGGGAGCAGAGCTCCAGTCTTAGCACTTGGCCCGTGACTCTATGTATCTACAACCCTCCTCCTTGGTTGTGCATGAAGCGGAAGTTCATTATGATGCCAGTGCTACAACCTTCCTCCTTGGCCCGTGACGCTGGAATGTTTTGTGTTTGAGCACCACTTCGATCTAAGCAGCGGCAAGACGTCTCTGATGATCTACAACCGTCCGGCAACACATCTCTGATGATCTGCAACCGTTTGGAACGGTCGCAGGTCATCAGAGACGTCTTGCCGCTGGTTGCCCAAAGATGCCTCTCCGAGTGACGCTGGAATGTTTTGTGTGAGTGAGTAACTTGTCTGAGGAGGGCGGTTATATATAGGGTACGTGTGCTTCTTTAGTCCCGGTTGGTAACACCAACCGGGTCATGTGGCTCACGAAGTGGTCGTGATACTGCTGATCCAACAGCTCACAATCCCTCAAAAGAAACACACCCCTGATCCAACGTCTCACAAGCGCTTGAAAGAAACACATGATCCGTGTGCTTCTTTAGTCCCGGTTGGTAACACCAACCGGGTCATGTGGCTCACGAAGTGGTCGTGATACTGCTGATCCAACAGCTCACAATCCCTCAAAAGAAACACACCCCTGATCCAACGGCTCACAAACGATTGAAAGAAACACACGATCTGTGTGCTTCTTTAGTCCCGGTTGGTAACACCAACCGGGTCATGTGGCTCACGAAGTGGTCGTGATACTGCTGATCCAACAGCTCACAATCCCTCAAAAGAAACACACCCCTGATCCAACCGGGTGAGCCACATGACGGGCTTTGCGGTCACGACACGTGTCCTCCCCCAGCGCTTTCCTGGGCACCTGTCCTCCCCCAGCGCTGCCCTGGAGGTCTTTATATATTGTCGCCGACGGGATAAACCCTAATCCACCATTCCTAGCCACGAACGCATCGTCTCCACGAGATGGATCCGCCACGCCCGCCGCAGCGCCTTCTGGACGAGGTCGAGCGTGCTCGGCAGAGCGCGCTTGGGCGCAACCGCGGGAGTCTATCCCGCCGTATGCCCACGAGCCCGGCGTGGAGAGGAATGCCCAGCTACCGGCCTCCTGCTCCACCAGGTGCCGCCGCACCTCCACCTGGCGCCGCTGCACCTCCACCAGGCGCCGCCGCTCCTCCCGCGGAGGAGGAGGAGGACGACGACTTCGACTGGAGCGACGACGGGGAAGAAGGTTGTGGGTTGCAGATACAGGAGGCCATGGAAGCCTCCTTCCAGTCTGTCCGCGACTACCCTGTCCAGCGAGCCAAGACTTCCTACCAGCTCAAGGCGAAGGAGCTTCCGATCTGGATTGGGCGCTGAAAGACTCATCCTCCATGGATCTTGCCCTCCGCCGCAAACGTGCGCGCGAGAACCGGGCGGCCGCCCACGGGGCTGGCTCCTCCCGCCGTTCCCCCTAATCCTACGGCCTTCGAGCCAGCAAGTCCGTTTATGTAGAATAATGTTGGTGATGTTGGATCAGGGGTGTGTTTCTTTCAAGCGCTTGTGAGACGTTGTATCATGTGTAATAATGTATTAAACCTTTTATGTAATGCATTAAGATAAATGAATTAATAATTTTTATCTGCTTTCTTCTGCATTTTACAACACCAAACATTCATCTTACAAATATAGGTTTTCTGAAATTGTTCTGCATTTACTTCTGCTTGCCATGGGATTTTACAACACCAAAAATAGAATTAACTGAATTAATAATTATTATTACTTAATCATAAATCTTACTTAATCAATTTTTATCGATTTATACGTATTATTAGTCGAGTTTCGACTTACGGATTTAAAGATATGAATTTATCCATATTAAATTGAAAATGACAATAATAATGTAAAATTGATTTTGGATTATTTATACAAATTCAAACACTTTTCATGTTGAAAGTTTTGTCAATTCAAAATATGCAATAAAGTTAATGCATTTTTAATTGAAAATGGCAAAATGGTTAATAGTTTGTATAGTTAGAATAATTATTTTAGAAAACAGAAAATGGTTTTGGATTATTTATTCAAATTTAATAACTTTTCATGTTGAAAGTCTTTTCAGATTCAAAACCATTTGAAATTCATATCCAAACACCTAAATAAGAAAAAAAAGGCGGGAACAAAATTTCAGAACTGAAAAGTTCGAAATAATTTTGAAAAATGACTCTTTGGTCCCGGTTTCTACCAAGAACCGGGACCAATGAGTCCGTGGATCCCGCGCTTGATCTGGCATTAACTGCCCACTCATTGGTCCCGGTTGCTGGCAAGAACCGGGACCAAAGAGGCATTGGTCCCGGTTCTTGCCAGCAACCGGGACCAATGACCCCTGCTATAACTCTGCCCCGGCCCCTTCTTCTTCCTCATTCACGCAAAACTGACGAAGGAAGACCGGAGGCGACGCGGAGCGACACTACGCCGTCAGGCTGCCCGACCTCGCCCCTCGACGCTCCCTCGACGCCGGTGCCCTCGACGCCCACGCCGCGCCGCCCGTGCTGCAGAGAGGGAGAGGAGCCCGGCCGCACGTACGCCGGCCTCCACACGCGCCCGTGCACGTCGGGGGACTCGCCGCCAACGCTCCGCCATCCACCGCACTCGCCTCCGCCGTGCTCGTGGTGAGCATACGCTCCTCCTCATGTACTTCACTTTGTCCAATTTGCGCTGAGGTTGAAGTTCGCCGAACGCCAACTCCGGCCGCCGCGGTTGTGAGTAGCCGGAGCTACTCCGGCGACCTTTCCGGAGCGGCGCCACCACCGTTTGGTTCGCCTAGACTAGCTCTATCTCGTGCACCTTCCAATTTGTCTCAATTCGTTCGAATTCGTCGAATTCGAGTTCGGCCAGGAGCATAGCTCCATTGATGATGTCATCTTGACGTCATCGGGCCAATCCAATAATTTCCTGGATGCTCTAGAACTTCAAATGACTTGATGTCAATTTTGTTAGCTTAGTAATTTAAAATGTTAGTTATCCCTATTTTTCTAGAATTGTTAGAATTTTAGGATTTTAGGATTTTTTTTGTATAGGAAATGTTAGTGTTAGGATTTTTTTATTTTGTATAGGAAAATGTTAGTGTTAGGAAAAAAAATTTAGGAAAATGTTAGTGTTAGGATTTTTTTGGTAGAAATAGCATTTTAGGTTAGTGTTAGAATTTTATTGTATAGGAAATAGCATTTTAGGTTAGTGTTAGGATTTTTTGTATAGGAAAATTTTGTTAGTGTATAGGAAAATTTTGTTAGTGTTAGGATTTTTTGTATAGGAAAATTTTGTTAGTGTTAGGATTTTTTTGTATAGGAAAATTTTGTTAGTCCTAATTTGTGCTTGTCCTAATTCAATAACATTTCAAACATGATTTAGAGTTCCATGTCAATGCATTAAATTGATCATGCATACATATTGCGCATTGCATCAATGCCATGTATTGATTGTGTTCTTGTCCGGTATTTGTTCTTCCCGGTAGATCGTGGTTCGGAAGTTGACCCGGTAAATTGTGTTAGATATGCAAAGATGCAAATTTACGGGTTTACGGGTTTACGATACGAGTTTACGAGTTTACGGGTTTACGATACGAGTTTACGGGTTTACGATACGAGTTTACGAGTTTACGGGTTTACGATACGAGTTTACGGGTTTACGATACGAGTTTACGGTTTACGATACGAGTTTACGGGTTTATGATATTGTAGATGTATCTTGACATATGGAACAAGTTACCCAACTAAAGTTTTGTGCATTGTTCTTAATTTGCAGAAACTATGGAACGAGACGAAGATCAGGAAAATATCCTCCAGGATATAATCCGCGGGCCGGAAGATATTGTCGATGTCACCACGGAGTTTTTGAACAACTCCGGTGAGGGAGATGAGTCTCTCAACCGAAGAGACGGCTCCGGTGAGGTAGAACCCGACGGCCGGGGTGAGGGAGAAGTCAGCGAGGGAGAAGCCGAAGGCTCCGGTGGAACATTAAACTCCGGCGAGGTGCATATACATATATTAATGAAGCCGAAGATTGTATTAATTAAGTCTCTGATGTCTATATACATATATTAACGCTCTTTCTTCTTTTAGCCCTCCGGATCGAGCAAATCTTCTGTAAGGACAAAACGAGGCCCAGCCAAAAAGTTGGGCGACCAAGAAAGGTACACGATCGAAAGAGTCGCTGAAGACGGCACACCGACTGCTCCCCCTGGTGTTAAAAATAAAATGGTAAAGCAATGCGGAGTTCTTGTTAGGGACTTCATCCCGATCACCGTTCGAGAATGGCATCGGCCAAACGAGAAAGGACAGCTATATGTCAGCGATGAGGGCAAAGAAAGACTTTGGAGAAAGCTCATGGTTAATTTCACCCTGCCGGCGCCAGAGGTGGATTCAGATGAGGAGGATCCAGATGAGGCAGAAAAGATTGCCCGGAAAATCATGGAGCAAAAAGTCAAGGACTGGGCACTTAAGAAGATGGCCGAGCTATTCAAGAACTGGAAGAAAAGATTGAACAAACTGTTTGTCAAGAAAAATAAGACTCCAGACTTCGATAAAGGGTATGAGAAGATAAAGGACTACTGGGAAGAATTTGTGGCGTACAAGAAATCAGAGGAAGCTCTGGAAAAGTCTGCAAAAAATGCGGCAAATGCTGCTCTAAAGATGTACCACCATACTATGGGGCCTGGTGGCTACGCTGGTAGCATGCCTAAGTGGGAGAAACTTGAGGCGGACCTGCTGGCTAATGGGATCACTCCAGAGCCACTCAAGTGGATCGAACGGGCAAGAAATTGGTTTTACGGGCATGGGGGCACGTTGGACGCAGAAGGGAAGTGCATATATAACAGAAGACACAAAGATAATCCCCTACTACCCATCCAAGAAATTAGAAAAGCAGTAAAGGATGTTGAAGAGGGACGGTTCATTCCCGATAGAGAGGATGACGAGCTCACACGCGCCCTTGGGAATAAGGAACACGACGGACGGTTACGAGGCGTACCTGGCTCCAAGCCCAAGACAATTGCGATTCCCGAGCACAGGAAGAAATTTCCTGATAGAAGCCATCAGAGGAGAAAGGAAAGGGAGGCAATGGAAGCACGCGCTGCTGCAGACCGGCTGCTTAATATAGAAGAAGAATTAAAGCGCAGAAGGAACAAATTGCCGTGCTTAGCCAGCAAGGTACTAGCGGCCAATCTCAACGGCACATGGTAGAAGCTGCATGCGATGGTACCGGTGGCCCATCGAATCGGAAAAGCAGCGTGGCTTCCACGGAGCTCCAGGATGGTAATGATGATGCAGTGGCTCCACTTCGTCGCTACCCAGTGGATGATATCACGGAGAGCACACCTTGTGAGATGCATGTGAAAGTTTTTAACTTAACCGTGAAGGTGGCGGTCGGCTATGTCGTACCAATTGGACCTAATCCAACTTACCATTTCTCTCCGGTTCCAAATGGCTACGCTGTTGTCGCGGTGGATGAAGTGATGAAAGATTATGAGGAGCTGAAGCTGCAACACCCTGCAGGTGAAGATGGGGAGGTGCTTGAACTTGGAGAAGCCAAGAAAGCGACCATTCTATGGCCAAAGGAATTCATCGTGCTTCCGAACTGGCAGCCAAGGCCATCGACTCCTCACCAGTCTCCAGCGCAACAGTCCTCTTCACCGCCTCAGCATTCTCCAGCGCAACAGTCCTCTTCACCGCCTCACCAGTCTCCAGCGCAGCCGTCTCCGCCGCCGCGTCAGCCGTTTCCGCCCACCGCTCGTACTATGAGGGGTAAGCGATCACCGAAACGTAAAAGGTCGCCCCTCCCAACAGTACCTCATAAGAATCTTCCCATTAGACCTTATGACAGGACTGTAGCGGAAAACGCCGCGGAGGTGGCTGCCTACAATAAGGCTTTTTTTGCACCAAAAAAGCCCGAGCAGAAGCCGGTATACGATGAAAAATCCAAAAAGTGGAGAAAGTCCTTCCTTGAGCAGCCATCCCAGATATCGATGAATCTGCCATCTGACTATGGTCGTGAACTTACTAAGCTAGCACGTGCCCAGTCTGAGCAGAACAAGGGAAGAAGTGCAAAAAGCGGGAAACAAATTGCCCAGCTCGGACAGCAGAAAAATCAATCGGTCCCCCCGCTCATAGTGTGTTCCGATGTCGACAAGGACTTCAGAGTCGCTATGGATAAAGACCTGGAATTATTGGACCCCAGAGCCATAGCTGCTGCTAAAGAACTTGGTGTCACTGTATCTCAGGCCAAGGAACAGGCTACCGCCTTGGGTATGAGCCTTGGTCAACTTTTAGGCTATGAACATGCGCCAATGTTAGAGATGGCACGGAAATATGTCCAAGGGGAGCCTATGGTCAGTAATGAGGAGATGACGGGTCTATCAACACATATGCGAAATCTGCATACCTGGTACCTGGTGCACACATCAAAGAAGGACGCGAAAGAGTGGTTTCCGCTGGACGTTAGAGTGGAGCATTTCTTCAAACGTTACACTATACAGGTTCAACTGACTGAACTGTTCCAGTTATTCCAAAAGCGCGCCCTCGACAAATCTATCCTCTCTTGCTATTGTCTGTAAGTGATTTATTTTCGTAATTAAGTCTCTAGCTCAGCTCGTTCATTGCCTGTATTATATTATCCTGACTATATATATATCCTTTTGTACGCTATTATGCAGAATGAAGATGCTGGAATGCAAAAGATCTAAAGTTTTTGAGGTTGGGTTCGTTGACCCATATATCGTGAATTCACATACGTTAGTCAATCACCCCAAAGACGTGGAGCATGACCTGACCACCTTTTTAACCATGCAACATTTCTGTACGGAAATACTATTTCCTTACAACTTCAGGTGAGTGTTTCTGTCTTGTACATATTTTTATTTGGCTTTCTCGATGTTAAGTGTAATTGATGAGCTATGCATGTCTGCTTTATGTAAACGTCCGCAGGTTCCACTGGATTCTGCTAAGCATTCAACCTGACAAGTCCACAGTTGAAGTCCACGACTCATTAAGTTGGGACCAAGCGTTGTGGTCCGACATGAAAGAAATGCTCAACAAGTAATTTCAATCATTATCGCATTATATCGCCCTCTTTCGTTCGTTCCCTGATGTCAAGTAATTAATAACTCCTTTGTTCATTTTCTTTGCCAAAGCAGGTGTTGGACAATTTTCAAACAGAAGGTAGAAGGTCCATTCAAAGATGAGCTAACTTATAAAACGGTGGAAAGTCCGCAGCAGCCACCGGGGAGTAATTTATGTGGATTCTACGTTTGCGAGTTCATTCGCGAGTTGACCACTGAGCGGAGAACAACTGCTTTCAGCAAAATGCGGGAGAAGATCGACCCAGAACTGCGCGTAGGAGCAATTCAAGAGGAATTGGCGGGATTTCTGCTTAGGGAGGTCATCGATGAAAGGGGAGAACATTATGCTTCGGACGATGAACTACATATGCCTTGATGGCTTGATCTATCTCCATGTAATTAAATAGTTGTATTCTCGCAAGAGATCGAATATTAATTATATATGCATCAACATGTACTGTGTATATAGTAGAGCGTATAATATGCGTACGGAAACGATGGAGAGCACGTCGGCGATGCGAAGAAGGGGGAGACGACGGAGGCACCGGCGAGAGGGAGAGGGGGCACCGGCGAGAGGAGAGGGGGCACCGGCGAGAGGGGGCACCGGCGAGAAGGAGAGGGGGCACCGGCGAGAGGGGGCACCGGCGAGAGGGAGAGGGGGCACCGGCGGCGAGAGGGAGACCCTAAACCCTAAATACCAAAAAAAAAAAGCACTCATTGGTCCCGGTTCGTAACAAGAACCGGGACCAATGAGTCTCTCCCCACGCCCAGCCAGAACTGGCCACGTGGCCACACATTGGTCCCGGTTCGTGGCCCAACCGGGACTAGCATTAGTCCCGATTGGCCAGTCCCGGTTGGGCAACCGGGACTGATGGCCCAACCGAACCGGGACCATAGGCCCATTTTCTACTAGTGGTTGTACCCACCTAAAAGCGTTGCAAATATTTTTGGCAATTGGCTTAACGGTGTGGATCCTAGGTTTAAGCTACTGATTAGGGTGGGAGCGATTGCCGTTATTTGGTCGCTATGGCTATGTAGAAATGACAAGGTTTTCAACGATAAAAGTCCATCTCTTATGCAGGTCATCTACCGGTGCACAGCTACAATCCGGCCATGGTCGCCGCTACAATGTGTGGAGCACCGCGACTTATTCACGGAGGTGTCTACGCGGTTGGAGGATTCGGCGAGGAATTTTTTTCCCGACATGGATGGCAACATAATCTAAGAATTTGCCCACCATCACCATAGGCGTTTCTACAATTTCTCATTATGATATGTAATTTGTCTTTTTACTTTTGCCATTGAAACTTGTGGACGTGTGAGGGCTATGTGCATACTAGTTATGCAGAGGCCGGGTGTACTATTTAAAACTTTTTTAAATAATAAAATGCCCTTTATTGAAAAAAAAACGTCCAACTTCTTTCCTTTTCCCTTTTTTTCAGCAACTAACGCAACACATAAACACGACTGAAAAATGTAAAGTGCACACACCGTCCAAGGTCGCCTCTCCCACGGAGTTAGCAGGTTGGTCCAGTGCCACGACGAGTAGCCTGTGCTCCGTCCCTTTTTTTCCGGTAAGATCTCCCACATATGAACTCTAACCAGTAATCCGGTATGCATGTCAAAAGCCATCATGATTCACTGCACGAAAGAGGTCGCTCTCGCCTCCTCTCGGATTCTAGTAAGTGACTGTCATCGATCTTAATTGACCGAAGACCTATAACAGAAGAAGCTTAGCCACAGACATCGCCGCTTAAAAAACAAAACTCTCCAGAAAAGATGGACGGATGCCGTGTTAACCCAGCTCTGTTTTCTATCCGGTCGTCCCTGCTGAGGAAGATAGATACTACTCCTAGATACAGATAGAGATATTGCCTGTACTCATCGGGCTAGATCGACGGCGATCTCGAGAAAGCGAGAGGCTTGCACTGTGCCGGGAAACCGACGCCGGCCGCTGGCCACCGAGCCTCCACTACTACAAGCTTGTTTGTTTGTTTGTTATTCCTGGCATGGCAAGGAGATCGCGGTTGGCCAGCACTCTGGGATCCGCCTGTCTGTATAGAGTTTAACTAGCCGGATCAGGCCTAATAAATCGCCGGGTGGGGGAAGTCTTTGAGATGACATCAGGTGATAAGCTAGGCTCCTCTTATCCTCTTCAGACTTTTTGATGTCTAGCTTACTTTAGAAAACTGTTGCGAGCACGCCAGTGATCTGCTACGACGCTGCCGGCTTCTGATAAGCTCACACCAAGTGGGTGGATTCAGTTCGACAGGGTTCGTGGTCAGTCAGATACCGGGTGCTCTGTCTGAATCCCCTGAAGATTTCCTCTTCAATCTGCATGCCCCGGATACGGATAGGCACAAAGATCACCATCCATCCTGATGCTATCAGCTTACTGTTCTTGTATTGTACTACATACACATAGGATGCTGGGAATGGAGATGCCTTCATCACACACGATGGAATCCATGGAAGACGTGCTTGCCATTCTTGACGGGGAGTGGTGAAGCCTTGGCAGAAGGGTGAAGAGAAGTGACCACATTACAGAACTGGACCACTTGTGCGTAGTGGACCTGTACCTGTCATGAAGATCTCACCTCTACAGTCCAGCAAGGGTTTAGCGTACCGTATCCTGAAACCTTTCTGCGTAGTGCATACGGGTCACGCGATACTGCTTCGGTGGACGAAGGTGAGATCACGCAGACGAAAAGGCACCATCAAGTTGGCCACGGAACAGGACAGAGATAAGGAGATGGATAGGGAGATTACACATATTTGTCATTCTAGTACAGCACAACACGAATGAATCACCTCAAAACACATGATTCAGTTAACATCAGGGTTGACAGTCGAAGAGAAGAAGAAAAAAAATGATATGCTCTCACTTATGCCACCTGCAGCATAGCATACGTGACAGACATGAAATGAGACGGAGCTGAAACAGAGTGGGGATGTTTTGCCGGCCTGCTTCTGCGGCATGACGCGAAGCTCTCATGACCGAGCACACTAGAGATACTTCCTTGCAAGCGCCCTGACCTTGGTGTCGAAATGGGAGGACGCGATGCGGGAGCCAGGCAGATAGAGAGGGTTGAGGAATATCTGCACAACAGGAACATTTGTGAGAGTCTCTTTACCATATCAGAACTGATTGGCACATGTAGGATCTTCTTTCTAGAACGACGCTTTTGTCATGATTTATTACGAAATCGTGCAGAATTCTGCATCAACAAGCAACTTTGCAAGTTATGGGACTCAAAAGAAACCCATGAAATTTTGAGACCCATATCGTCCACGCATCATCTGCCTATTTACAAGATTGATGACAGGTTCCATCACCTTGATACAGACAGAGGATACTGATAACATAACAGCAAATCATAATAAACTGATGCAAAAAAAAGGGATACTGAGAGGCTTCACTATTTTGATATAAATGATTTAAGAGTGTAGACTTAATTGAGCGTTTATAGCACTCTTAAATGCGACAAGTTAGAAGGTTCTCCAGATTGTAGATGGACGGATAATCATCTTACCTTGATGTAAAGTTCATGAACCTCTTGAAAAAAGCTTTTTATTCCATCCTCGCTACGTGAATCGTGAAGCAACATGAATCTAGTATGTGTCAGACTTGCAGTTAAGGAAATAAATAGCATTGCAATAACGATGGCACTTTCATATAATACGAAGAAAACACTGTAAACAACCGGTTTTAAAGGATATGACCAGCAGTTACATAAACAGACACCACCAGGTCATTAAATCTATCAACTGATCTCAAGAACCTGACGAAACAACAAAACCATATAAAGGGTTAGTCGAGGTAAACAATATAAAAGCTATATTGTAAGAATATTTTTTGGCTGTGGTGTTTCTGCATGCATCCTACAGAAAAATCACACGGCATTTTTTGGGTGTATCCTACAGAAAAAAGTTTAACCAATAGATCCTCACATTGCATTTGTGGTCCATGCTAGGTCCTGAACAACATCTAGCGCAGCATGTAGGATGAACTGATGGTGATAAGCTAGATCTTCTTTCTGACAGGGAAAATAAAGGCCAGAAGATTAGAGATGCAAATTAGTAATAATTAAGTATGCCTACGCCACTTCAGAAAACAGACTGCATGTCAAGACGTCTCCAACGTACAATTGCATATAAATTAATGCTATTACATAGAAATACTTTAATCTGTTAGGAATAATGAAATTACATGAAATTTGACCAGGAGGCACATTTTATTAAGCACGAAATGTCATCAGTCATAGAGGAAGAGAGAAAACCATGGATATAAAGGGGCAAAGACAAAACCTACAACACAGTTTTAACTCAAAAAGAAAACAATTCACATAGTCCATTATTTTTATCTCTTAAGAAATTTCTTATGTAGGAGATAAGAAATAAGAACATGATCTAACATGATTTGTGTTCATCCATTAACTATTACACATTTAATATCTGAAAGACATTTTTACTACATTACATCACAAGCCAAATGATTCATGTTGTGGTAAGAAGGAAGTACTATTACTATAGCTAAATGTAATAGACAGAGAGGAAATGGAGTGCGAGCCACATACTTTGGGTGCGGATCCAACTTCTGCCTCGTAGATTGGAATGTCGTTCTTACTTACAATCACGAAGCATGCTGTGCTTGCCATTTCCACCAACACTGACTGGTTTCACTCTGACAGAAATCTTCAAGATGTTGCAAAAGAAAGAATATAACTAAGTTGATCGTTGAGAGGAAACTAATCCCAGCAAAAATAAATGCACCACTACTGCAGTTCCCCAAGAATAAGATTATGCATTCAGAATTACGTATGAACAATTCATCAACATCTGCCCAAGCCAGATAGACCTACAATGCTTTCCACATTATTGGCATATCCTTCTGCACACTGTTAGTACTGATGTGCATGTCTTCTGTTGCTCACAGTTACTTTAACTGCAATCTTATGTCATCCCATTTCTGTTGGCTAATGGCTAATGCATTTTAGTTAGGCTCTGTTACTGTTCTTATTCAAACTAAATATGTACAAAAGAAACTCTGTAAAAATTATGTTCAGAAACAGGTTATTTGGTGCTAAACATCATAGTTTAGTTAATAACTCCAATTTGTGCAGATGGTAGAGATTGCAGCGTGTGTGCAAACATGATATATGAAAGGTTCACATTCACAGATTTTTACCTAGTTCTGTTACTAACATATCAGCAATTTGCAGAGTAGAATAACAGAATAATAGTTTAACGGCCATCTTCCTCAAGCGTGGGAGAGTTTGTGACTAATGAGGAAGCCATGGTTAAACCAACTCTGCTTCAAGAAATTCTAGGCATCTCGCTGAAGTTGGTTATATGGCAATCGGTGGAAAGATGGTGAATGCCAGCTTATAATGGATTGGGGATATCCGCTAAAATCAGGTTTCTTTCACGGAGGCCCCAAGTGATCTAAGAATGCATCAAGCACCATAACAAAATACAGGAAAAAAAATTACAGGGGGGGGTTTAAGATACTCTGATCACCATTATATCCAAGACCAATGCACTTGAACAATACTACAACACAACCATCCATTCGAATATTCTCATACGGAACATTGAGATCAGATATCTCAATATAATTCTACTTCCACTGGTCCCCACTTCTACAGCCATTCCTTCTTGGCCCAGTGGCCTTGCCAAGATCCTAAGTCTAGCTAAAACTAGTGCAAGAGAGTATTCAACCATTCATTCCGTGCTCTATGTAAGACATTTTTTTTACGTTCACTCCCTTAGACTCGGTAGATCTTGCACCTACACTGCTGCCCCTTTCTTGCCCCCTTTGGCATCAATAACTGAGATTGCTCCTCCTCCAGGGCCTCGCTGAATACGGTTCGTCAGGCAGTCAGCCTCTTCCTTGCTGAGCCTTTGCGCGAGCTCTCCAACGAACACAGGTTTATGGACCGATTCCACCCGCACACGAGAAATTACCCCAAAATAAAACGAAAGCAAGCTCCTTTTACATCCACTCTTTGCTGCTGACTAACTGAAGGCTAAATTAACCCACAAGAAGCAAACTAACCTTGAGAAGAGCCGTACGAGGTCCTCACGGAGGGGGCAGTAAGAACGCCGAGTCTCCGGTCGCCGGAGCCACTCGCCGGCGTCTTCGTGCTCGCGAGAGATCGGAGCCAAAGGGGAGATCTCACGTAGAGCAACGAATCAGAGCTCCCTTTCCCGTGAGGCGCTTGGGCTAGGATGGGCCGCTGAGTTGGACTACTGGGCCTATGTAGTTTGGCCCAAGGTGTCGCCTGTCTAGCCTAGCCCGAGACCTCCGGCGAGACGCCAGCGGTGCTGCAGGTAGAACTAGAAGCGTATCCTATACCGCCGGCGAACCCGCTCCCGACGCCGCGCCGTGTCGTTTTGCCATCTGTACTGCCTCAGACAACCTCGTGAGGATTCGTGTGATGCTCCCGAGTCCTGATCGCTTAACTGGATCTGAAGCGGGCTGGCTGTCTCTGAAGTGGGGTTTCCGGAGCTGAGAGCCGGATGAGGAGGCTGGCCGTCGCCGCCGCGGTGGCCGCATGGGCGGTCCCCGTGGCCGTTTTGGTCGACTCCGTCGTTCCTGACCCCTATATGGTGAGCCATCTTCCTCGGATATGCTGGTTTACTTCTGAACTAGCCAGATACGACGCGAAGCTTTTGAGCTAGTCGTGTCACTTGCTTTAGATCCTGCTGATGTACAGTGAGCAAATGCAAAATAGTTTCAGGCAAATGTAGTTTTTTTTTTTGTGGGAGGTAAATGTAGCTATCTGACAGAATTTCAGATAGAAATAAATTGGAGAGGACTCCTTTTAAATCATCGTGCGTTGGAAATTGGGTACGAAATTGCAATGGCATTTTTAAGTAAGAGATTGGTAAAACGTTTGCGTAAATATGTGGACTTTGTTTCATCATGTGAAAAACATTAGTATCAGTTTGCATAGGAGTTTGATGAGCTATGGCTATCTAGAAACTGGATTTCTCCAGAAACCGACATTTTGGTAAGCAGGCGTGGGGTGCGGCTAGAGGTTTTGCAGGATCTTTAAGATTTCTACCTTTGTTTAATCTTTCTTCTTCTCGTTTCTGAAAATGTTGATAGCGCCAAATACTTCCAAATAAAGCATGATAATCACTGCCACGTTATGTTTTCTGTTTAGGATGAGATCTTCCATGTTCCCCAGGCACAGCGCTATTGCCGCGGAGAATTCTTAGCGTGGGATCCCATGATCACCACACCTCCTGGCCTGTGAGTTTCCACAACTCCTCATTGCTTCAGCCTCAAATTTACCTTGTGATGGACTTTTCTCTGCAATTTTGCAGGTACTACATTTCTCTAGCATATGCTGCTTCTTTGTTCCCCGGTGCATGGGCTATTAAGGTAGCAGAGGCCTTTGACCCCCTTTGCAGCACAACGCTTCTCCGGTCGACTAATGTTATAATGGCAATGGTCTGCGGTGTTCTTGTTCATGACCTGCTTCTGTGTATCAAGCCAGGCATTGGCAAGACGAAGGCAACCGCGTATGCTATTCTTGTAGCGTTATATCCTGTTCACTGGTTCTTTACCTTTCTGTATTATACTGATGTCGCATCATTAGCCGCAGTTCTTGCGATGTACCTGTTCTGTTTGAAGAAACGGTTTTGGATTAGTGCAATGGTGAGTATTCGAACTAAGTGCATCATAGATTTCAGTGAGATAAGTTGCATTCTGTGGGAACAGATACACTACTGTTGATTTGTTGTGTTCACAACAGAATCTATTAGCTTGTTGAATTGTAGCCACTCACACATTTCTAACAATTATCAAGAGTGTACTCGGTAGCCATCATCTAGTTGATTCATAAAAAATGTTCAAGACTCCACGTCCCTTTTAATGAATCTAAACAAATAATTGTAGCTACTACTCTATATACACACCTTCACAATCTTGTTTTCGAAACTTTTTATGTACTCCTGCCATTATGATTTAAGTGGATTTCTTTTGCCTGCAGTTTGGTGCCATCTCAATACTTATCCGGCAGACTAATGTAATATGGATGATATTTTTTGCTGCCAATGGTGCTATATCATATACACAAGATCTTTGTCTCAGTGACTATTTCTCTCACAAAAACAGTGGACTAACAGACAAGTCAAGCACAGAAGTGTCCGACGGGGATAATAACAGTGCCAGTGCTCCAGGTTTAAGAAGACGGCTAACTAATAGTTCCATAAGTAAGAGGAGAGTTGTTTCTGGATCTACTAAATTGTACATCAGTGAGTACTCCAGCTGTTTTAATTAAGATTTTTTCATATTGTATTTCAACTTTTACTGCAAGCTTTCTCCTCCCCTTTTGGATTAGATGGCATGCTTAATGTTGATTGGCAATCAGGGTTACAACAGACTGTGACATGGAAAATATTTTTATGATATGCTTGATAGTTTTTTATTACATTATTAAAACACTGGATGCAACCTTGTTGTTTATATATGATTTAATTCTGAATGTGGTAAATGTATTATATTGTTCAAAAGATGAAATTTAGCATGCTCATGTGATCTCCATTTCTGTTTGCAATCCTTTTCACAGCATATCCAACATGTATGAGTAATATGCAGGTTTTACAGAGGAAGTATTGGATATCAGCTTCAAGTTATGGAATTCAAAGTGTAAAGTTTTAGTCACTTTTACACCATTTGCAATCGTTCTGGTGGTATTTGTAGCATTTATAATCTTGAACGGTGGCATAGTACTAGGTAAACTCTTAAGTTTAACTGTTCATGTTTTGCATATTTCATTGGGCTTAGCAGTTCATGATGGAATCTATAGCTTGCTAAGCACGAGCCCTTGTTTTGATTGATGCAGGTGCTAAGGAAGCTCATGTTGTTTCACCTCATTTTGCACAGTTTTTGTACTTTGGTCTAGTGTCAGCTGCTGCCCTCCTACCCTTGCATTTTACTCCCAGACGAGTGTCAGACCTTTTCCGTACATGTGCAAAGAACAAAACCTTTAGTTCTTTAGCAATGCTGGTGGCTCTTGGTTTAAGCTTCGTGGCTGTACATTTCTTCAGGTTTGTTACCTGAATACCTCTTCTGTGTTAAGTTGCATTTTATAATTGTTGCAATTTAGGTGCCGAACCACAGCAGTCAAACTTATGCCAGAAGATCATCATTGATTCCATTTCTCTTCTACTTAATAATGTTATTTATCTTGTATGTGTTTGCGGACCCTAATAGTCCCATCTTTTGGTGCAGTATTGCGCATCCGTATCTTCTTGCTGACAATAGACATTACACCTTCTATATGTGGAGGAAGGTCATCCAAACTCATTGGATGATGAAATACATTCTGATTCCAGTTTATATATACTCCTGGTTTTCAGTTATCAACATCTTAGGTAAACTTTGTCAATTAAATTCAGACGATGCCAGCTATTTTGAGAAGTATAATAAACTGCAATTTCTATTTGTTTTTCTTATCTTACAGGAAAATCTCGGACAAGGGTGTGGGTGCTGTCCTTTGTTTTTGCAGTTGCTCTAGTTCTCGTCCCTGCTCCGTTGGTTGAATTTAGATACTACACGATCCCGTTGGTCATAGTGGTTCTTAATTCCCCAGTAATTGGTAATGGCAGTTTGCTTACTTTGGGGTCTGTCTATGCTGCAGCTGATTTGTTTACTTTGGCAATATTCCTGTTCAAACCATTCCATTGGGAGCATGAGACGGGAACACAAAGGTTTATGTGGTAGTTTAGATTAATGAAGTTTATAAGAGTCCAGCTCCGGTGTTCAGTCTCTGCTACAAAATGTGAGGTGCTGCTAACAGGGGCCGTTAAGCATAGCTGCCCCGGTTTATTGGACGAAGCCTTGGGAGAGAATCAAAACCCCAGTGATGTGTGATATAATTTTTGGTCAGTCTGTCTGTAAACTAGGGAGTTCTTGCGAGTCTCTAAATAAGTGCGAAATTCGGATGTAACCTTGTTATATCATAACCATTCTTTGAAGAAATAAATATTTGATGCAGCAGTTTGGCTTGTGCATGCTTTCATTGTTTTGTGAAGTTCCAGGGTGTGCAACGCCCCCCTATCCAAATCTTATCCAGGTCAACAAGTCTCGCAGGTCAGATAAAAAAAGACAAGTCTTTGCATGTTTCAAAAACTGAGCACAAAAGCTGCACTGTAGTCTGCACCATTACACTTCCTTGAGGGCACAGATCAATGGAAACACTGAACTGGCTAATGGGCATTACACAGAAACCATCAATTCTAGGGTTGTACACCAGTACACCACATTGATCACTTAATAGATATACAAATACAACAAAAGTGTTGTAACCCTGTACAGAGTTCAGCTGTTCTGTATTTTCAAAAATGAGCGACAATCTGCGGTCTTAACAAGAACAGAGTCCAGCTGTAAAAAGGGAGAAAAAAAAAGAGCTCGTCCGTGGAAAAGCAGCAGCCAGTAACCCAGTACCAGACGGTTTAAAGGCTAACTTCTCTGCTTTGGGTTTTTGCGTAATCCCTTCGGATCTTCCAGAGCTTCTCGACAACTTCCTTCATCTGTGGCCTGTCAGCACGTGTAGGAGCAACACATTGGAACATTAAATCGAAAATCTTAGTCAGTATGTCCTCGTTTACTGGTTCGCTCAACATTGGATCCAGTATGTCGTGAACACCGCCTCGGTTATATTTCTCGAAGGCCTGCATCAAAAGCATTACGAGACTCAGATGGGGTAAAGATCGTAATGACTACTCATGTGTGTTTTCAGTTTCATGGAACTATTTCAAGTACATTTCTAACGAGTTAAAGATAATTCAGGATAGTGTGGCAATAGTATTTTGTCTGCGCACATGGTGGGAGGCCGCATGGTGTATGGCTCAACTTGTAACAAAATATCACATTCCAAAGGAAGACATGCACATGAGCACGTCACGTGCCGACACGAAAAGACACACAAAAGCACATACATGAGCATGATTGTGCAATGAACTGAACCAAATAAAGGATTGAACAACTAGTTCTTAAATTATCTTCTGAAGCTCTCTCTGAAACTGTGTTGCCATTGAGTACTACATTTATGTATTTGTGCTTCTGAGAACCTTGGGTAGAGACGCCGGTGTTCTCCCAACCAACCCATGTGTGAAGCCTGGCTTCTGTGGAGTACACACCATTGTTCTTCTAAATTAAATGCTACTGGTACCAGTGCATGTTTGCTAAGTTTTTTTTACTCTTTGTGCTTGTAGTTGCAAATTGTATCCAAGTGGTTCGCTCTACCTGTCACGGGGTACCACTAGGGAGAGACCTTGACCGACGTTACCCAATTCGTAACAAATCTTAACTACTAAGAGTATCTGATAAAAAAATTGACAAGATGTCAATGAATGAATTGATATGAACACAAGATTCGGAGAGAAAACGCACCCATCGCACTGTAATCTTTTCTCTTGATCCCTTATTCATCTCAATAGGACGACGGCCTGACAGGATTTCCAGGAGCAAGATACCGTAAGAGTACACATCACTCTTGATTGTCAGATAGTTTGTCCGTAGATACTCTGGATCTACATAGCCGGCCGTTCCTTTCACGTCAGTCTCTATCGGTCCTGACTGCTCTGAAGAACCAGTTCTTGCAAATCCGAAGTCGGATACTTTCGCCCTGAAGCCTTCGGTTAGTAGAATGTTTGATGACTTCACATCCCGGTGTATTATGGGTTTCTCTATAATCATAACAATACAATAAAATTTAAGAAAATATATATATGTAGATTGCCAGCAGAAATGATCAAACTATAATCTCTGTGTTGACCTGTGGATTCCCACCGTTTCAATTACTAATAATGTACTAAAGAACAGCAGTGTGTTATACATGTTTACTTCTATTAGAAAGATAGTTGCCTATCCATGCAGTTAGTTCAGATATTTCCTTAGACGGAGGACACAAAATAAATCTAGTCATATGGCTGATCTTTGTGACTTACTAAACTTGAAATTCAGGTCACATCTGCAAATTAAGATTGTGTGTGTGTTATGAGAGTACTGTCCTTGTTGAGCATAGCCTTAAATTACTGTAACTATTGAACTTTCTTCTAAACGAAAAGATCTGCAAATGCTTATTTGCACATTCTCCAAAAAGATTTAGGCCAACTTAATAAAACGCTATAGGTGCAGGTACATATCATTTATCTTGAAGGAATAAAGGGCCAAAATAATTTCTCAAATAACACCTCTTTGATTCAAAGGGTTTTTGGAGGATTTTAATTCCTAGGAAATTTCCTATGTGGGTTGTTTGATTCGTAGGATTAAAATCCATTAGCATCTTTCCAAGGATTCATGTACATTACATTTCATACGAAATTTCCATTGACTCCAATCTCTTGGAATGTTTTTGGTATGAGCAATAAAGTATCCTTTCAATCCTACAAAACTCAAGATGGCATGGCATTACAATCCTATTTTTTTCTATTCCTGTATTTTGTGAATCCTGTGAAACAAAGAGGCCAAATAAAATTATGCAGTCATGATGAATGGCATGTACTAAATGAATTATGATTCAAAGGGTCAACCTTTAGGGCAGTAAGAATATTACTATGTACCTGGGTTTTGGTACTGCTGTGGTAAATTACTAACTAAATTGCATGACTGACTTGCATCAGAATATAAAGTAGGACCGTTTAATTACTGTTTATTAAACTGTTCAAAGCTCAACAGATGAAAACATGTAGGCAAAGGTGTACCAGCATATAGATGCAGATAAGTTAATCCATGCGCAACATCTATGGCTATTTCAAGCCGCTGACCAAAGCTCAATATTAGCCTATGATGTCCTGAAAGATTGTTTAAAATATGTTACTGTTCATTTTGAGAAGGAATAAAACAAAGTAGCAATCTGGTTTGCAGCATACCATCCAAATGATCCCTAAGAGTGCCATTTGAAACAAACTCAGTTATGACAATTCGTTCATTCCCTTTGTCAATATAACCAAGTAACTGGACCAAATTCCTGTGTTCAATCTTTTTTAGTAGTGCAATTTCGTTTTTGAATTCTGCGTGTAAAGAAGCGAAATGTTCCTGAAACAAATAAAACCTATCAGAATCACAATTGAAAACGGGGAAAAAGAAGTGAAGATACCCCATTTTTATCAAGTATCAGGATTGCTGAGGAAAAACAGATGTCCGACTAATGAACAGGATTACATAAAATATGTAATAAGTTTTCTACAACTACTGGAACAAAGAATGAAACGTTAGTGCATATTTTATTGCTGCATAAACAGTTATTCTTCTGTCCGTCTACACACATATGGAGCAGCAACTGTGTCTACCTAAACCTTCATTAGCCGATCTGTTGTTCTTTGTTGATTCCACTCAAAAGAGAACAAAGAATAGATGATAAGCTCAGCAAACAGTCTAGAAAGATCCAGCCCAAATAGGACTAACATTATGAAGTGTATTTCTAATTAGGCCTGTAATTATACTTTATAGTGTAGAATTCAAGCAACCAAAAAATAGGATAATAGTTCAATCATTGTGCACTGCCAAAAAAAAGGAAAGTACCTTTCTTGCCCTTTTAATAGCCACAACATGGCCATCTTGCAGCTCCGCTCTGTAGGCCTTTCCAAAATAACTTTCGCCAATCATCAAGGCTGGTGAAAAGTTACGCGTCAATTTAATAACTTCTTCAAGACTGAGGTTCAGTGGATCATTTCTACTTGGCTGTGAAGACAATGAAAATCTAGATGGACTTGCATGCACTCGAAGAGGGCTTCCAGGCATTCTGTCAGAAATTGACCTTAGTTCAAAAGAACTCGCTGAAAAAAGTAGGGATCAATCTGTCAAATGGTTGCAAGTGTAGCTACACACAATTTCATCCAGACAAACAAGCTAGGCATTGTTTCAGTATGTTAACAGGCTTCATAACCAATAAAGAAGGATCCTTATTTCCACTTACAGGAATTTACATCTCTTCTGAGAACAGGATCCTCACTTCCATCATTTCTCTTGGAGCCAAAACAGGGGCACAAGGCTTCAAAACACACAAGAAACATTCCTGTAGTTGTAGTGGCTACCATGGCGTTATCTCTCCAATCCTCCAATAAAGGACCGCGGTGTCCTCATTTTTATTTGATCTCCCACATTAGCACATTTCTGGATAGAAAATTTGCCTTATCTCACTTCAGAGCCAAAGTTGTCCTCTTTTCTCCTTTTTTTGAGTGCTCCTCTTTTCTCTTCTGGTAATACAGTGCAAACAGCAAAGCCATAAGACATTTCAATTAGTAATTAGGAATGATGACTCGGAATAGCTACATGACGAGCGGTGATATGATTGTAACTGGTGAGGTTATGCACCTTCAGTAGGAAATTAAAAAAAATTGATCTTCGGGGGACACACCATTCTGCCAGGAAAAATGTTACTCGGCGTAGTCAAAACACGAAACAAAATGAATAGAACATATGTTTATCATCATTGTAATAGTTCTTTTAAAAGTTCAACTATAAAAGCTCCTGTTATTTTACCCTATCAATTGAACAAAACAAAGAGTCAACAATACGAACGAATGATCCTCCTAACCAATAACGATAACTGTCTGCTTTTCCGGAAAAGGGGAAATTGGCTCTAAACATGCATCCATTGAGTACAACACAAGGGAGAGCGTTTGCATATTTAATTAACTAATTATAGTAACAAGGAGCATATTTTTAGCAAGAAGGAACCTTACTGAACAATAAATGCAAGCAAAACAAAATCACGCCGCGTGTAAACAAAATTGGACCGACAGCCGACCGGTCGAACTAGTACTATGCCATGAGAGGCAGGTGCGGCCATTTGTGTGCTGACAACCAATCGTGAGCTACACCAAGGCACCAAGCATAGTAGCGCCCCTAATACTGAAACCGACAACGCTGCGATGGCGCAGCCCGCACCTAGTTCCCAGATTAAACAAGCACACCCAGCAAGCGAAGCATCGCGAACCGGTCACAGAAACACCTCCGGGATCGCGGGAGCCGCAGGCAAGGCAGGAAGCGAGGACTCACCGGAGGAAAAGAGCTCGCCGCCGCCGCCGCCGCCGCCGCGCGCACCGAATGCACCACCACCTCAGAATCCACCAACCCAGGAACCAGCTGGGGAAGCGTTCACGCGGAAATGGCGAGGAAGGAGGCGCTGGAGAGGAGAGGGATAAGAAACTAATGCCTTGGGTTTGATCGGATCTTCTCTTCGGGCGGGGTGGAAACCGTGTGCGGGAGGGTGACCGGAGGGAGAGGCCGCACGCCGAGACGAGACCGACGACTTGGCGTTGGCTGGGGAGGGGGCGACTGGTAAACGACGCCGACGCGCGGATATTGTGTGGCGCCACTTGCTGCTGCCACCGCTCTGGCCCGTTTGTCAGCGGGAGCGCGTGCGGCTTCCGGGATGTTGTGTCGCTGAGAGTGGGGGGTTGGCAGCGAAGTAGTAGAAGGAAACGGAAAGGACAGGACTAGGCGTCCCCGGGGGATTTTTCTGTCCGATCCCCGGGTCGCCAGCCCGACACGTGTCCACTAATATAGGCTAATCCCGCTTTTGCTACAAAACTCTCGATTTTTGCTGCAAATCGTCCCGCTTTTGTTGCATTGTAGCAAAAAACGGTTCGTACACAAAACATGAAGGGAAAAATTCTGGCCTCGCCGGAGACCTCACCGGAGACCTCGCCGGAGACGTGGTAGCAAAAAGTTTATGCTATTGTAGCAACAGAAAAGTTCTATTGTAGCAAAATCAACTTCACCGGAGACTCTCGCCGGAGACATCGCCGGAGACCTCACCAGAGACCTCGCCGGAGACGTGGTAGCAAAAAGTTTATGCTATTGTAGCAACAGAAAAGTTCTATTGTAGCAAAATCAACTTTGCCGGAGACTCTCGCCGGAGACATCGCCGGAGACCTTCTCCGGCGGCGTGTGCATGCTGCAATGCTGCAATATAACAATTTTTTTGCTATTATTGTTATGTGTTTTGCTACAATAGGATAAAGTTTTTGCTACGATGTTTCCGACGAGGTCTCTGTCGATGTCTCGGCGAAACCGATTTTGCTACAATAGCACATCTTTTTTGCTACGGGATCTCCGGCGAGGTCTCCGGTGAGGTCCGGCGAGTCCGGTGAGGCCGCCGGCGAAATCGGTCTTTTCTCCGGCGAAATTGATTTTGCTACAATAGCCCATCTGTTTTGCTACGGGATCTCCGGTGAGCTCTCCGGTGAGGTCCGGCGAGTCCGGTGAGGTCGCCGGCGAAATCGGTCTTTTCTAATCTATTTTCTGGACGAACCGTTTTTTGCTACATAGGAGCAAAAGCGGGCAATTATTTGCTACACGGTAGCAAAAGCGGGATTTGAACAGAAAAAGGGGACACGGGTGACCCGGGTGATCTTTCCCAAAGATCCCCCGGATGATTACTATACTTGTGCAAACGGAACTCGAGTTCGATGTAGCTTTTTTTTCAAAAAGTTAAAATTGACGCTTGTTAGTTTCAACAAATCGAGAAAAACATCCCACATGTAAATAGTGTCGACATCTACAAGCATATAAAATTTAAACTCAAAATTCGTTATATTTGGGGCTACACAGAAAAGATAAATCGGGCAAATTTTCAAGTTTTTGAAATTGTGTAATGTTCACCGCCCAGATCCACCCATTTGTCATTTTAATCCAGCCCACAATAAAACGAATTTTGATTTGAAATTGTGCACACTTATAAATCATATCATTATCTACATCTAAGATTTTTCCCGGTTTTTTGAAACTTAAAAATGAAAATTTTAAATTTCTCAAAAAAAAACCAGCTACGTGGACCTCGGGCTGAAAACGACTCACTCGTGTGAAAAGGCGAAGTATCCAGTGCAAACTCCCGTTCGGTTAGAATCTGAAAACTAGCGTAGTGGACCATCAGATGTCTAATGGACGGATCAGATTAGAGGTGGAACCCCCGATCAAGAACTTGACAAACTTTTGCACATAGAAGCCGTTAACTCCTCGACGTGTCCTCGAGTGCATGTCTTTGATCTTGTGTACGTGAACATGATGCCGCCAGCCATCACCCCTGGCCTCGTGATGGAAACTCTCCCTTCAGATCCGTCGCCACCGGCTATCATGCACGACGCCCTTGCCGCTACATCTCCTCACATGGAGCTGCCTCTCACTTCATGCCATGTGTTGCCGCCGGCCGTCATGCTCGACGGCCATGCTGCTACATCCCCTCTACGCCCTGCCTCATCGTAGCCCTGCACCGGTGAGCCCAAAATCCCTTGCACGTTTTATACGAGGGTTTTCCCCTCCGTTTTCTTTTATTAGAAACGAGGCTACATCAAGCCAGGCAAAGTAAACTCTGTGCAAAAAGGCGAAAAGAAAAAGGCAGACATCATTTTTACATCAACCTTCGATAAGGCTATGAGATCAGACCACCGGCCGGAACTTAACAAAGAAAGTTACAAGAAATCTAATCCCAGAAAGCAAATAAGCTCATATAGCTAGAGAGCAACAAATCTTCTCTTTCGTCGTCCGATTCCAATTCTTTGCTGCAAAGGTCTCCAGCGTCTCGAAGCATTAAACACCTCCCTTGGCACTTGCTCGAGCAGTCTTGTTCCCCATAGCAGTAGGCTTTTTATTGCATCCTTTCTGTGCAACAACGACCACATATGAAGCCAATGACCAATTAATTTTAAAATCGACAGAGGATATGATATTTTTGCTTGTTGAAAGCAAATGATGTTCCTCGTGTTCCAAATCGACCAGAAGACAACTGCAATGCCAACCAAAACCAACTCCCGCGTTTGTGCAACAAAATTATCAATCCATGAGGTGTAAATTTGGTCTACCTGTGTTGGCAAGTTAGGTAGACTAAATGCACATTTCATGACATTCCAAATGAAACGCGCCATGGCACAATTAAGAAAAAGATGGTCAATTGACTCCTCTCCACGCAGAAAGAACAGCCTGTATTCCCAGGCTAACCCCTCCTTTTAGGTTATCCCTAGTAAGAATGCTATTATGTGTAATAAGCCACATGAAAATTCTATTTTCCACAAGAATTTATGTAGAAAATTCGTGTCTTCTCACACAGATGATTTTTATTTTAGATTAACCGGCTTTAGGTCCCTTCTCTAATGTGATAATGTGAGATTTTGTACTAGTGATCTTCAAATTTTCGTTAAAATCTCTAATAATTACTAACTGGTATGACCAATGTATCTTGTAATTTTAGGGTTCGTCATGTACAACTGATTGCGATGAGGACTTAAAGCCAGATGTAGGTATGACATTCGACAATATGGAAGCCGTCGAGGAATTTTACAAGGCTTACGCACACAACAATGGATTTTCTATTCTGATTGGGCAAAAGAAGACCGTAGATAACATTATAGTATGGAGGCGATTTCTTTGTGGCAAACCAGGCTTCGAACGAATAAGGAGGAGGAATGCAAGAAAAATTTGAGTGGAGAAAAGATAAGAACACATGCAAGAAAGATTACTAGATGTCGTTGTGAGACCTTGATAACAGTCTAGCGTATGCAGGACGGCAAATATTTGATATCACATTTTCATGAAGAACACACCCATGAATTTGTCACACCTAGCAAGCAGCATTTAATCAAGTCTAATAGACAAGGCACTGAGAAGGCGAAGAACACACTATTCACGTACCGCGCAACTAGCATTGGCACATATGGGACCTTTCGATTGCTTCGTCTTGGTGAGGGTGGATTCGAGTTTGTGGGGTGCACAAAGAGAGACACACAAAATTATCATCGTGGCATGAGAAGTACCATGTTCATTGATAACCTTAGAAAGAGGAAGCAGATCAACAGAGGATTCTGAAAGAGCATATCTTTCATCTTACTTTTGGTGAATAAAGATAACATGAATAGAGTCCTAATAAGCTGTTATATGTTGTCAGGTTTAGCTTGTCCAGTTTCATCAATAAGAAGGAAGAGAGTAAGCTTCATTTGTGTGTAGACCGGAGATATCCGGAGCAAGGCCAGAATTTCCGGTGTGGTGGCCGGAAATATCTGGGGTGCAAGAAAACGGCTATGTCGTTAGCGAGTTTTGGTACTGGAGTCCCTCAGCAGCAGGCCGAAAATATAGCCGGAGATATCCGGTGCGCGGACCGGAAATATCCGCCCGCCGGAAATTTCCGGAACTTAGCCCGGAGATATCCGGCCCCCAGAAGACTGCAACGGACAGATTTTCTGGAGGGATATAAATACCCCTCCACCTACCTCCAGCCAAGCAAGCATTCAAAGACTCTCTCTCCTCCATTAGTGAAAGCTTCACCAACCTAGATCTCCCAATCCCTCCAACCAAACTTATTGATCTTCGGATGATTGAAGGAGAAGGCCCCGATATACATCGTCACCAAAGCGTTCTTCATTTCCCCCTCATTCACTTGAGGGATTTGAGCCTAGGGTTTCCACTAGGAAAACCTAGGCATCTTGTTGTACTTACTTGCTTGTTACTTTTGTGTAGCAGGTGTTGTGGTGCTTGGGAGCCCCAATCCTTTTGTGGATTGAGCCTCAAGTTTGTTGTAAGGGCTCCGGATTCCGCCTTGAAGGATTCCGATAGTGGAAGGTGAACCGAGCTTTTGGGCAAGGTTCATCGGAGAATAGGGTGAGGCCATTTGTGGCGTTTGAGTTTGAAACTCACACCCCTCCAACGAGACGTACTCCCCTAAAAAGGAGGAACTCGGGAATACATCCTTGTCTCCGCGTGCTTCCCGTTCGGTTAATCCTTTCTCGCTAGTTTTTACTTGTATCGTGCTTAGTCTAGTGTTAACTTGTCATATAGGTAAATTCACCATAGTTGCATATCTAGAAAATTTATCTTTGTGTCAAGCCTAAATTCGAAAAAGAGCTAAAAATTGAGTAGCACCTATTCACCCCCCCCCCTCTAGGTGGCCATACCGATCCTTTCAATTGGTATCAGAGCCTTGGCTCTTTTTTGGGGCTTAACCGCCTAAGAGAAGTATGACCATCGATGAGTTTGGAGTTGAGATTCCCGAACTTCCCTCCGAGTCCACTTCGGTTTTCGTGGAGTCCTCTATGGAAACTAAAATGGACAAGTTGCAAGAGATGGTCTTAAAACTCATGGAAGCTAAGGATATCTCACCTCCACCCACCCTTCTTCCTTCGGGGCCTCCTAAGAAACCCGAGGAGGAAGAGGTTGATGGGAAGAAGAAGGGGGTTGACCAAGATAAAATTGACACCCCAACAAAACAACCTAATGGTTCGGGAGTATATGGTGCCGTTCCTTTCCCATACTCTCCCGGCCTACCTATCCCTCATCCTCATATTCACCTAAGGGGAAACCCACCTAAGCTAAATGCATCTTTGTTTACTAAATGTCAATCTTCTATGAGATCTTATGTGAACAGTGCATCTATCGAGCTTTGGAGGATCATCGAGCAAGGATATCAAGCCGTGGATGAATCCAACAAGACAAGAAGAGAGGTGGTTGATTGTCAACTAAATGCCACCGCTCTTGATTTGATCCGAGATGCCGTGGGAGATGATGATATGTCTCACATCGAGCATTGCACCACCGCCAAAGAAGCTTGGACGTGCCTCATTGAGGTGTTCGTAGGAAATGAAAGCATGAAGAGAAACCGGTTTGAGGAAATGAGCAACAAGGCCGAAGGGTTCTTCATGGAAGATGGAGAAGACCATGAGCAAATGTATAGAAGACTCAAGTCCCTTGCCAATTCCTATAAAGCTCTTGGTGGAATCCATGTGAATGATGATTGGATCAACAGGAAGTATGTGAATGCTCTCTTGCCCTTTGAACCGGCCGACTTGAAGAGTCTCCAAGGAAGACACAACTATCCGCAATTGACCTCCAATGAAGTCATGCAAGAGATGCAATCTTTCAAAGTCCAAGCCAAAATTGCACAAGACTCTCGTGCTCGTGCTATTGGAATGCAACAAGGAGCTTCACTTGCTTTGAAGGCCAAGGTGGTTGAACACAATGAAGATCAAGATTATGAAGACGTGTCCTCCATGGACCCTGAAGAACTCAAGATTGCTCATATGGATTATGTGGCTCTTGTGGCAAGGACCTTTTGGAAGAACCCATCCAAAGCTAAAGCTCAAGTGGAGCAAAAGTTCAAATCTAGTGGTTTCAAGGAGGGCAACCCAAAGATGAAGACTTGCTTCAATTGCCAAGATAGATATCACTATGTTGTCGATTGTCCATATGTGAACCGTGAAGAACATGGAGGAAGGCTTGTTCTCAAGAATGCCTCAAAGTCCCCTAGCAAGAAACCTTTCTTCAAGATGAACTTTCCCAACAAGAAGCCTCCTTCTAGAATTGTATTGGTGACAAGAGAGGAGTACATGCCCGGGGGTGAGAGCGATGAAGAGGAAACCACAAGTGAAGTTGTCGCTATTGTTATTACTTCATCAACATCACCTTCTCTCTTTGAATCCCCCAATGAGAACATCCCCATCCAATCCGCCAAGTGTCTTATGGCCAAAGCCACCGAGGTATCATCTCCTTACTCCTCCAAGACTATAAATGAAATGGATGATCTTATGAGTCTTAGAGTAAAGGAAGAAAATGTTGCTTTGGATCGTTTCATGACTAACATGCAAGGTGAAGCCAAGAAACGCTTTGAATCTCTTATGAGCGATTATGGGCGGATTCAAGAGGAGCTTGATGAGAAGGAGAGACTTGAAAGAGAGTATGCTAATGATATTGCCGCTCTCACCGTGGCTCTTGAGGAAGAGCATGAGCTTCGTGTTTCTCTTGAAGAGAAACTTGAAAATATTGATGAGTTACAAAATGCAATCTTTTCTCAAATCATTAAAGAATGTGACCATAAAATTGCAAAATATAAGCTTTATAAGAAAGAAAAGGTTGAATTTGGTGTTGGTCATGATAGACTAACCGAGGAACTAGAGGAGGTCACCAAGTCTCACAAGGCTTTGGAGAGTGAACACTCTATTCTCACAAAGTCTTTTGAACAACTTCAAATTCAATCATCTAAAACTAATGTTCCTAGTTCCCCTACTGAAAGTGCATGTGTTTCCCCGTGCGTGGTTTTGGTAATTAATGAAAATCCCTATGGACTAATGTTTGCATTGAGATATTCTTGTAGATCATGTCCATGAAGAAGATTGGAGTTCATGTGTTGGACTCTAGAAGATTATATGATGAACCCAATAGGTTTATATGAAGAATGGTCATGTGTAGAGTTGAGCATATTGCAAGTATGTCTTGAAGTATTCAAGATATCATCTTTGTGAAACGGAGCTTAGCGAGGCTCTCCCATAATGGAGTATGGAAGAGCATTTGGAGAAGTCTTCATCAAGCATGTGCTAGCAAGCACAATCAAGAAAGGTGTTCCAACTTGAGGGAGTCAAGATCGTCATCATCTAGCTCAAGTGGAATGCGCAAGGCAAAGGTATGATCTTGATAGGGTTTCTATTTTACCGGTCTCATGGTGTTAGTGGGAGACCGGGTTATTGGATAGACGGCGTACTATCAAGAGGGGCTCTCAAGTGAGTAACTTGATCGCATCTTTGTGGAGAGCTCAAACCTTTGCATACCTCTTGTGGTCACTTGTAGCTGTTCGGGAGCCCCCAATTCAGTTGTGGGTGTGTGTACCCCAGATCGTTGTTGTAAAGGCTCCGGATTCCGCCTTAAAGAATTCCGATAGTGAAAGGTGAACCAAACCTTTGTGGTGGGGTTTATCGGAGAAGAAGGTGAACCCTTTGTGGCTGTTGAGTTGACCTTTGTGGTATCTCACACCTCTCCAACGAGACGTACTCCCCTAAAAAGGAGGAACTCGGGAATACTTCCTCGTCTCCGCGTGCCTCGGTTATTCCTATACCCGAGCTCTTTACTTATGCACTTTACATTGTGATAGCCTTCGTGCTTGAATTATTATATCTTGCTATCACCTTGTTGCTTGTTTTGCTTAGCATAAGTTGTTGGTGCACATAGGTGAACCTAGTATATTTAGGTTGTTGGCTTGTTAATTTAAACACCTAGTTTTATTCCGCAATTATCAAGACTAAACCAAAAAAGTTTTAAG
Source organism: Poa pratensis (assembly GCA_947311845.1). Taxonomy (NCBI): domain Eukaryota; kingdom Viridiplantae; phylum Streptophyta; class Magnoliopsida; order Poales; family Poaceae; genus Poa; species Poa pratensis. The sequence goes on from CAMZMU010000050.1 coordinate 32,541,200, forward strand.
CGCCTATTCACCCCCCTCTAGGCGACATCCTTGTCTTTCAATTGGTATCAGAGTCTGGGCTCTCTTTTTGGGCTTTACCGCCTAGAGAGTAAAGTTGCTTAGAGAATTAGTGCACGATCCCACTTTTATATTCGATGGCACAAATTATGATGTTTGGAAAATTCACATGCTTAATCTTTTTAGGGCAATGGGTCCAAATTATATCAAGAGTATTGTAGATATGTGATTTTTTCCTCCAATGGATTCCCAAGAATTATCTATAGAGGATGAGGAAAACTCTTATCTCGATACTCTAGTATCTAATGGTCTTATATGTGTTTTGAGCGATGTAGTTCTTGCATCAATTATGCCTTTTCGGAACGCTCATGAGCTTTGGACCAAGCTTCAAGATAAATATGAAGTGTCCAATATTATTGAGGATGATTGTTCTTCCTCCACCTCTGGCCGTGACAAGTTCACAACTTCTTTCACTTCACCAACATGTGATTTGTCACAAGGTAACGATATGGTGAGTGGTGATAGAAATTGCAATGTTCTATCTTTGGACTTAAACACTTCTAGCACTCCAAATGTTTTACACGCTAATGTTGCTAGTCCTTGCATATCATGTAATAGTTGCTCAACTAAATCTCATGATGATATGCTTCCTATGTCTTGTTGCCAGGAAAATAATTCTTCCATACCCTCTAGTATTTGTGTGGCTAACAATGTAGAGGAATCCCAACATTTGTTGGAACAAGACATGAGCCTCAATGGTGCTTCAAGTAATTCTTCATCATCAACGTACATTACCCACTTTTGCCTTATGGCTAGAGATTCAAAGGTATCTCCACCTTTGGAACCCTCTACATCTTGTGATGATGTGGATGAGGATTCTTATGGAGAACATATGGATGTTGAATCCTTAACAAAGAAGGGTGAGATGGTATTTGGTGCTCTCCCCAAAGGTAGCAAAGCTATCCCTCCTCTATGTGAAATCATTACTTATGCTATTAAGAGTAGGGAAATCATTGAGGGTTTGGATACTCAATTTGATGAGAAATGTAAAATTGAGAGAGAGGATGCTAGGAAAAAGCATCCTTAGAGAATGCTCTTGAGGAAGAGCAAGAGCTTAGGGCTTCTCTTGAAGAGAGACTTGTGTCCCTTGATGAGTCTAATGATCTTATTATTGCTAAAATCATTAAGGAAAGAGATCATGCCCTTGCAAAATATAAAGTGCTTAAAAAGGAAAAAGTTGAATTTGGTGTTGGCAATGCAAGACTAATTGAGGACATAGAGAGACTTGACAAAGCTCACAAGGCTTTAGAAAGTGAACACTCTCTCCTTATCAAGTCTCATGATCAACTCAAACTCAACTATCTAAGAATGATGAGCTTTCCAAGTTGTCTTCTTCCATTTCTAATATTGATGATGCTTGTGCTACTAACTCCACTTCTCGTGAAGCATCTATTTTGAAGGAGAATGTTGAGCTAAGGTCTCAACTTGAGTTGCTAACTAGCAAGTATAGGAAATTGGAAGAAAGTCATGAAAAGCTATCTAGCTCTAATGATGATCTTCTAGCATCCTATGCTAAGCTAAAGTTAGCTCATGAGGCTATTATGTCAAAGGTAACATCTTGTGAGCCTCATGTGGACAATGGCACAACTTCCTCTCAAATGCTTTATTGCCATGTGCTAGTCCTAGTAATTCTACATCACATACTATTGCTAAATCTTGTGATGAATTACTTCCTTACCTTGTTGCTCTAACAATGAAGCATCTACTTCCTCTAGTGTTTGTGTTGATACTAACCATGTAGAGGAATTAAAAGAGCTCAAGGCCCAAGTCACTTCTTTGAAGAAAGACTTGGAAAAGCGTCATGTTGGGAGGTCCACACTTGACAATGTGTTGAGTGTTCAAAGACGCCCCAATGACAAGAGTGGACTTGGATTCAACTCCAACAACAAGAAAAGTCCAAGCCTATCAAGAAGAACAAGGGCCAAGAACAAGTTAAGGATTCGGCCAAGATTGTTTGCTTCAAGTGCAAAGTTGAAGGGCACCATGTTAGATCTTGCCCTTTGAAGAAGAAGCCTCTTAGTGAGAAGCAACAAGGGAAGAGGCCTCAAGTTCAAACTCAAGTTCCTCAAGTTGAAGATCGATCTTCCCAAGAAGAATCAAGCTACCTCCTCAAGTTGAGATTTCAACTAAGAAGAAAGGAGGAAGCAATGTTGCTACATATGCCGTGAGAAGGGCCACTTTGCTTCTTCATGCACTAATGGTACCTTATCCAACCCCATTATTATTGATGATGTTTATTCTCTTCGGAAGGATAAGGTTGGCAATGTGTTTGCCAAATATGTTGGTACTCAAAGTGGTGTCAAGAAAAGCACCATTTGGGTTGCCAAGCCTATTGTGACTAACCTCTTAGGACCCAACTTGGTTGGGGACCAACAAGCTAAAACTTGATCAATAGGTGTTGTTGGAGGGCATTGGAGACTTGGCTACATCATGAAGAATTAAGGGATCTTCATCAATTATATTATCTCAAGCCAAGTCATTTGGATTATATTGTTCTATCTCATATCCAATGTTCCTCCTTGCGGTAACTTTTATTTAAATCATATATACATTGAAAGTTGCTTGCACCCTTGCATGTGTTAGGTTTTGTACCTTGCTAGTGTTTGTATGTGTTGTGCTCTCTACTTACTTATCTTGAGTAATCAAGTATGTATGTTGGTTTGCACACCATTTACTTGTGTTGAGCCTTATTGCTTTTATTTGATAACTTATCTTGTTGGCTCTCTTTTTGAGAGATTAATGGACTATCCTATTTTGGGGGAGTGATATGCTTCGTGCACTTCACAATCCTAAAAATGTGTATACATGAGGAATACCACTTAGTGTTGATATATCAATATTATCTATCTCTATGTGGTATGTCATTCTCATGAGAAATTCAAATTCTATAATGTCCATTAATTATCTCTAGTTGGTTTTGTTTGCCTCTTGTTAAAAAAATTGGATTATCACATTATGGGGGAGTAATAAGCTTTGTGCATATTACAAACCTAGAAAATGTGAACATGTGAGGTATTGCCACCTAGAATTGATATTCTTCTTTATCTTATTCCTATGTGGCATGTTTCTCAAACAAGTTCCATATTTGCTAAAATGATTTTATTTAATCACTCTTTTGGATCTTGTTTGTGATGGACGTTCTTGGTACGGTTTTCCCAAATATGTTCGCATATATCTTTTTGGGAAACCAATTGCTTCAAGCTACTCTTTGTAGTGGTTTGCATGATCGCGTGAATACTTGAAGCTATCAAGAATATTTATCTATTTAAGCTTTGGCCTTTAAATCTTATCTTTTGCCATATGCTTATTTGTTGTGAAATTGGTCTTCAATATCTCTATATACTCCTTGTCCTTGACAAGTGATACTCCTATGTGTGGTGAAATTTGTGGACCATCTTCACTTTGGCTCTTGCTTTGAATTGCCTTATTTTTATTGCCAAGGATTTGGTTTGATCTAACTCCTCTTGTCTTCCTTGTATCTTTTGAATCGTTTTGCTCTACTCAAAATTTGTTTTGTGCTTTCTTGTTTTAGGAAAAGCAATGATCCTATTCTAGTGCATTTACATTCAAAGTCATACTTCTAGATAATGCACTATTCTTGGGGAAGCTATCCTACATTGAGTAGAACATCATTCTTTAAATTGGCTTTATCTTATTGATTTCTTTGAACATGACTAGTGTTTGGATAATATATATGGAGAGTGATGATCCCATTTGTGTGCATTTTGTATTCAAATGCAAGATCATAAATAATGCACAAATCTTGGGGGAGCTATCCTATATGCTTTTGAACATTAGTTGTCTTCAATTGATTTTGATCCCGATGACGTGTCTCTTTGGAAGACAAACATTTTCGTCTTGGTACTTTGTGCCATCATGAGAAGTGTAGAGGGTTTGGTTTATTCCTTGATGATATTTTCATCAATTGGTATCTTACTTTCATTTGGCATCTTTTCAAAGTGGTATCTTCAATCATGTGTTGATTTGGGCTTTGATATAATTTGGGCAATTCTTTTCTTGTCACACTTGTGTGTGCTTTCTTGGTTTAATTGGTGTTTTGTCCAATTTGTATCTCGTTTGGTTCTTGAAGTCTTGTGCATGCATATTTACTATATGTATATCTTATGGCATGCTTACTTTCGTTGATCCAATATATAGGATAAACTCCATCAAATCCTAAATGGCTAAGATGTGCATGAAATTCAATTTCATATCAATATGCACATATTTATGTGGAGTTTGTCCTATGTATTGTAGTTGCTCTAACTACTTTGGACCCAATGAGTTTGGGTACCATTTTGTACTTGAATTTGTTTTAGGTACATTGGAGATGCATTGGAAGCTTGTCTCATTTACAAGGAAGGTGTTATCACCATGTGCTTATTGGAGCCAAGCTCGGATGATCGTGAACTCTTATCTTCTACATCACCAATGCTATCTCGGTAACAAGTATCTACCTCATGCATACTTTACTAGCTTTCAACCTTGTGTAGGTTGTATCTTGGCATGAATCCCTTTAGTCGCAATTGATATGTTATTGCAAAGCCTTTATTAAAACATCTTTATTGCAAATGTGAGCAAGCCGGGATGATTACATATCAAGGGGAATATACATAATCATTTTATTGATTCACCAATCCCAAATATGTTAATCTAGCATTTTTCTCAAAGTCTCTCATATGCAATATTGATGAATTTGCAAATTCATTTGCCCTTTGTGATACTTGTTATCTTTCTCGGAGCATCCCAACTATCTTTTTTCCCTTGTGGATATTTTTTATGCTATGATGAGATTGTGTTGGAAGTTCATCTATATCCTTCTAAGATAAAATTGAGCTTTGTGCTATGCTTTTAAGCAATGATCTTATTGGTATATATATGACTTCCACTTGGATATCATGTTCTTCACCGCAGTATCTATTTTGTGTGTGCATGTTTCTTTGTGGACTTATATCTTCATGATTGATGTCTACTTAGAAACTTATACACATGAGAGTAGTTACATCTTTATTTGGTATTCCATTTTGTTAGTGACCACCTTTTATTGCTTTTGATTCTTTGGTGATTCCTAAAAGGCACAAGCTTTGGTTTTCATTTGATATCCCTTTTTGCATCTTAATAAGCTTGTGGACCTAGTTGCTTTGCTTCAATTTCCATCTATGCTTTCTTGCACTTGTTTGTGTTCAAAGATTGTCTAGGAGGGAGTGAGGATTCCATGTTGTGTACACCATATTGCAATGCAAATCTTACTTTGTGCATGTACCTTGGGGAGCTCTCTCTTGATGTTTAGAACACTTGGTTGATCTTATCATAAAATCTTCTTGTGTCCAATTGGTGTTTCAGATCTTTGATTGCTTGCCTCTTTTGTCGAGGTATCTTTCTCTTTGCTATTTTGTTGCAATCTTTGGATTCTCTATATAGTTTGATTTCCTCCTTTTTATTGATCGGTGGAAATGTCCACTTGATTATACTCATTTTTATGAGAAAAGCTAAACTCGTGGAGGAACTCTCACTATGTTGGTCTTCCGAAGTTTTTGCCCATTTTGGTAATTGTTGCCAATGGGGGAGAAGTTTTGGAGGGTTTATGGAATTCGGCTTTGTACTTTGATTGGTTCTTAAGTATTTGCCTTTCGTGCCTTTGCATTCGTTGCTTGGTTTTGTATATAGTGGAAACTCCACCGCCGGTAATGATTGACAATATATGCAATGAATTCATGTTCATACACACGTGCATAGATTGTGGGGGAGTTTGCACTATATATGTGGTTGGACTAACATCACATACTTTTGTAGTATTTAATGTTAGTGCAACCGCTCCTTATTCGTTAAATTCCATATTATAAACCCTCTCAAAAGAGATTGTCATCAATTACCAAAATGGGAGAGATTGAAAGTGCATGTGCCCTCATGTGTGGTTTTGCTAATTAATGACAATCTCTATGGACTAATGTTTCCATTGAGATATCTTTATAGATCTTGTCCATGAAGAAGATTGGAATTCATGCGTTGGACTCTAGAAGATTATATGATGACCTAGGTTCTGTCCAAGGGTTTATATGAAAAATGGTCATCTAGAGTTGAGCTTATTGCAAGCATGGCTTGGAATAGAAGATTGAGTGAACATTCATGTTTATCTCCAAGCCATCATCTATATCAAGAGAAGAAGATAAAGTGCAAGTGGATACATGAAGACGGAGCTTAGCAAGGCTCTCCCATAATGGTGTATGGGGAGCATTTGGAGAAGTCTTCATCAAGCATGTGCTAGCAAGCACAATCAAGAAAGGTGTTCCAACTTGAAGGAGTCAAGATCAGCATCATCTAGCTCAAGTGGAAGGCGCAAGGCAAAGGTATGATTCTGATAGGGTTTCTATTTTACCGGTCTCGTGGTGTTGTGGGAGACCGGGTTATAGGATAGACGGCGTACTATCAAGAGGGGCTCTCAAGTGAGTAACTTGATCGCATCTTTGTGGAGAGCTCAAACATTTGCACACTTAGTGCTTTTATCCTCACATGATGGACTATGATGTTTCTCTGCATAATCTTTAAGAGCTCTTCGTTGCGATTCCAACGAGCCCAAGATCATCGAAATCGGAGTCCGGATGAAAAAGTTATTGCTGTTTTCATTTTGCTGTTTCTGTCAATTTTCTGAAGGACCGGAATATCCGGTTGTAAATATCCGGCTCCCTCCAGAAGGTTTCACGTTCTGGTCAACTTCCGAACCGGATTTTCCGGTCCTAAATTGACCCGGAATATCCGGTTTTTCCTGCTGTAACGGTTATATTTTGGGAGGGGCTATAAATACCCCTCCCCTTCTTCTACCTCAAGTTAAGCATGTTTTTTCCCTCTCTCTCCTCCATTGTTGACCTTGGAAAAGCTTGCCCCCTCTCAATCCCTCCCATGATTCTTGCATATCTTTGAGGGAAAAGTGAGAGGAGATCTAGATCTACAATTCCACCAATCAATCTCTCCTCTAAGTGAGGGAACCTAGTAGATCTTGATCTTCGAGTTCTTGGTGTTTCTCCTCCTTTGTTCTTCCTCTCTTCTCCCCCCCCCCCATAAGGATTAGTTGCTTTTGGTGGGATTTGGGAGTGAAGGATTTGAGCACTTGTGCTCTTGCCATTGCATTGTGCATCGATTTATGCTCTCCACGAGGATTCGTGGAAGTTGAAAGTTTGTGAGCTTGTTACTCTTGGGTCTTTGGACCCTAGACGCCTTTGTGGTGGTTGAGACCTCCTGTGGTCACCTGTAGCTGTTCGGGAGCCCCCAATTCAGTTGTGGGTGTGTGTTCCCCGGATCGTTGTTGTAAAGGCTCCGGATTCCGCCTTGAAGGATTCCGATAGTGGAAGGTGAACCAAACCTTTGTGGTGCGGTTCATCGGAGAAGAAGGTGAAGCCTTTGTGGCTGTTGAGTTGACCTTTGTGGTATCTCACACCTCTCCAACGAGACGTACTCCCCTAAAAAGGAGGAACTCGGGAATACTTCCTCGTCTCCGCGTGCCTCGGTTATTCCTATACCTGGGCTCTTTACTTATGCACTTTACATTGTGATAGCCTTCGTGCTTGAAGTATTATATCTTGCTATCACCTTGTTGCTTGTTTTGCTTACCATAAGTTGTTGGTACACATAGGTGAGACTAGTATATTTAGGTTGTTGGCTTGTTAATTTAAACACCTAGTTTTATTCCGCAATTACCAAGTCTAAACCGGAAAAGTTTTAAGCGCCTATTCACCCCCCTCTAGGCGACATCCTTGTCCTTTCAGGACTCGGATTGGGCCAGTGATCAAGATGATAGGAAGTCAACTTTCGGGGCTTGCCAATTTCTTGGTGGTTCCTTGGTGAGTTGGTCTTCCAAGAAGCAAAATTGTATATCTCTCTCCACCTCCAAAGCCGAGTATGTGGCGGCCGCAAGTGCATGCACCCAATTGTTATGGATGAGGCAAACTTTAAAGGAATACAGAGTCAATTGTGACAAAGTGCCTCCTTTATGTGACAATACAAGTGCTATCAAGATTGCCCACAACCCGGTGCAACATTCAAGAACCAAGCATATTGAGATTCGTCATCATTTCATTCGAGATCATGTTGCCCGAAATGATATTGAGCTAGGCCATGTTCCCACAAGAGACCAACTTGCCGATATATTCACGAAGCCTCTTGATGAAGCAAGATTCACCTATTTGAGGAATGAGCTAAATATCGTGGATTCAAGGAGCTTGGCTTGACTATTTTGCATACACACTTATATCTTGACTATCTATTGTGTTTAGGTGTAGGCATGGACATATGGGGAGTGCGGTCCTAATCCATTGGACTATCCCTCCCCCATTATGCCGATAGTAAGAACTCATTATGTCTCTATATTTTCATTTTATGAATTGTGAGCTTAAATGACGAGTAGTGGCGGTGAACCCAAGATATATCTTCGCGGTGTCACACCACATACACTCATACATGGTGGCCTAGGCCACCGCCCTCTTCTTTGTGAAGAGTTGATCTTATTGGAGTTTATTTGGATTTTATTGCCTATCCGTTGTTTTTATGGAAAACACACTCAAATGCTGTTTTTTATGGTTTTTCATTTGCTTTTAAACATGTTTGAGTGTGAAGTACCATTTCCATCTACTTGATTTCTTCCTGAGCCTTCTTATCTCAAAGACCATGCTTTTCTATCACTCGTGTCCTTGTGTTTTATCTTGGAGGAGACTTTTGGCGTCGGTAGACCGGATATTTCTGGGTCCAGCCCCGGATATTTCCGGTGCCCATTTTTTTGTTGCTATTTTGCGGCTAAGGACCTAACCAACTTCAGTACTGGAGTTGGTGGAAATTTGCCCGGAAATAGTTCCGGAAATTTCCGGGGCACCGGATATATCCGGACTTTGGACCAAAATAATCCGGCCTAAGTGAATCTGGGCATATACACGGAGGCGCGGGGTCAACTGCTTCTTCTTCGAACAGTTGGTCCACCCCCGCACCTCCCTCTTTCTCTCTCTTGCCCGGAGCACGCTCGACGCCGGCGGTCTCACCGGGGTCATCCGACCTCGGATTCTTCCGATTCCGTGCCGGATCTGCATCCCCGCGCCTAGGGGATCCTTCTCATTTTCTCCATGGAGTCCGGTAATCATCTCTGTTTTCAGATCTAGGACGAAGTGATTTTCATTTAACCTAGTGATTCTAGAGATTTGTACCATGATTCCTTTGGTAGAAATGATCATCTAGGCCTGCCCTTCTGTGTGTTAGCACCAATTTGATTTTTGTTGGAAATTCTTTGAGCAAGAAGCAAATTCCGGCCGCTGCAGTTCGCACCGGATATTTCCGGCCAGCGGACCGGAATTTCCGGTCATGCTCACTCTATTTCCAACAATGAATCTTCTCGTGCTACGTTTGTTTGTTCCTTGGACACGAGTGCTTACCCCCTTGCTTCCTACTGCTCTATCTCTCTCTGCAGGTGGTAGCTCACGCCGGGGTCGAACCAAGCTTCTTGCCTCTCGAGGTCCTCGTCCTCAGATTGTTGTTGACAGTCCAGAGTCAGAAAGCAGCCAAGGTGCCACTGCAAAGAAGCCTCAGCGCCACAAGAACAAGTCTGTACAGCGGTTTCTGGAAGATCTGTCTTTGTCTGAGTTTCGCACTTGGCGTTCAGCTTTCTCTTTTGAGGTACCGCAAGAGGAAGACATTGATACCTGTTTCTGGACTTCTCAGATGGAGCTGCTGCACCGAGAGCTTTATCTCAAGCTGTCTGACAAGAACAAGGTTTGTCCTCACAAAGTCATCAACTTTCAACAACTAGAGACCAAGGCAGATTATTTTGGTGGGGCAGTCAGTGTAGTTGATGCTATGGGTTTGAGAGACTTGATGAAATCCTCTTGCAACTACAACATTCCCTTGATTCATCAGTTTTACTCCATAGTTGTGTTTGTTTCATCGCCAGACCATGGTATGACTTGGATGTCTGGGCCTCACAAGCTTCATGCTACCTTCCATGACTTTGCGGACCTTCTTGGCTATCCTTTTGAGGGCAACCTTAACCCTCAAGGTGAGCGTATGCATGTGGAAGGCGTTACCCTCAACAAGAACATCTTGGCTGATCTCTATGTTACTGGAGGCTCTATTGGTACTACTTCAGGGATCTTGCCGGTGTATGATATTCTGCTTCGCATGTTCCGTCACACCATTGCTCCTAGCGCCGCAACAACGATGATATTAGAGGAGGTCTTGTCCCTCTTATGGCCTTCGCGCATGAGACTTATTTGCTTGGTGATCCCGCTCCTGACTCTTGCCGTATTGATGTGATGGATTTCATTTTTCATGAGATGCATCAAGCTGTCATGGAGAGGAAAGTTCCTCTATATGCTCTAAGTGAGGAAGAAGCGAAGGATGTGGATCTTGCCCTTGATTGTGAATCTCACTCTTATGTCCGTTTGGTCCAGAAATCTGCTCATGTGATTCAAAACCAAGCTACCATGCAAGACATTGATGAGGATGTTGTGTGCGGCTCTCGGTCTCGAGCTCCTAGTAACCCCAAGGTGAAGAAAGCTGATCCTCCTAAGAACCGCCCATGGGTTGTCCGCGCCATTGAGAAGATGCTTTGCATGGGCTCTGAACTCCACAAGGAAAACTATGACGCTTATGAAGAGAGGCATGCCATTCTGACCAATCATTCCAAGATCATGGAACATCTCAAGATTCCCAATGCTCCCAAGCCACCTAAGAAGTTGATTCCTTATGAGCAATGGAACGTTGAAGAGGTCAACTGGAACTTTGAGGTAGAGAGTGATGTTGATCTTGACGAGAATGGCAATCCCATTGACCCGGGCGCGTGATGCTTGGGGAGCTAGCATCGGTCTCTCTCTCCCTTTTTGGCGTCTATGCCAGAGGGGGAGAAGTATCTCTATTAGGCCTACGGGGATTTGCATGGGTGGGAGTACAAGCTGTGTTTTTCTTCTATTTGTATCTTATGCTTGTTGCTCCCAACTTGTTTTATTTTCGGTTTAGGTGAACCTCTATTTGCATGTGTGGCAAGACATATGATAACTCCTTATTGTACTTTCTATTATGTCCTTATTGAACTATCTTTTATGTGTATTATTTTGGTTGGCAAGTTCCTTTCTTGTAAGTTTTTATCTTGTCATGAACTTGCTTGGTTTGTAAAATCTAGGGGGAGCTATTCCAATAAGTCGTGTACATTTTGTATTCAAGAACATATCTGTAATAATGCACACACTTAGGGGAGCCCGTTTATATTTTGCAAATCCCTCTACTCATGTTGTCATTATTCGCCAAAAAGGGGGAGATTGAAAGAGCATATCTTTCATCTTACTTTTGGTGAATAAAGATAACATGAATAGAGTCCTAATAAGCTGTTATATGTTCTCAGGTTGAGCTTGTCCAGTTTCATCAATAAGAAGGAAGAGAGTAAGCTTCATTTCTGTGTAGACCGGAGATATCCGGAGCAAGGCCGGAAATTCCGGTGGCCGGAATTTCCGGTGTGGTGGCCGGAAATATCCGGGGCGCAAGAAAACGGCTATGTCATTAGCGAGTTTTGGTACTGGAGTCCCTCAGCAGCAGGCCGGAAATATAGCCGGAGATTTCTGGCCAGCCCAGAGATATCCGTGCGCGGACCAGAAATATCCGCCCCGCCGGAAATTTCTGGAACTTAGCTCGGAGATATCCGCCCCCCTGAAGACTGCAACGGACAGATTTTCTGGAGGGGTATAAATGCCCCTCCGCCTACTGATGACCCACAAGTATAGGGGGTGTATCGTAGTACTTTCGATAAATAAGAGTGTCGAATCCAACGAGGAGCAGAAGGTGTTGACAAGTAGTTTCGATCAAGGAATCATTGTAAATACTAGCAGACAAGTTTTTAGGGTTTTTTGATATTGCAGATAAATAAAATACGTGTAAATAAAAGACAGTAATAATAATTGCAGCAAGTGGCCCAATCCTTTTTAGAGCAAAGGATAAGCCGGTTGGTTTACTTATGATGGCAAAATGTTCTTGAGGACACACGGGAATTTCGTCAAGTGCTTTCGCTTCCTACAGCTGATTAATCTTTATTGTTTTGATAAGTGTTGTGTGGGTGAACCTATGCTAATGCACTGCCCTAACTTGGACTAATACATACTTGTGATTAAACCCCTTGCAAGCATCCACGTTACAAGGAAGTAATTAAGAGAAATCTAACCACAGCCTTAAACTCTGAGATCCTACACTCCCTCATGCACCGGTTTACTAACGGGGGTTTAGGTTTCTGTCACTCCGGCAACCCCACAATTAGTAGCCGAATACACAATCATTCCTCTAGGCCCATAAAGGTGAAGTGTCATGTAGTCGACGTTCACACGACACCACTAGAAGAATAACACCACAACTTAAATATCAAACCATTCAATATTACTCAACATAGTTCCACTACTAACATCATGACTTCTCCCATGTCCTCAAGAACTAAACGAACTACTCACAAGACATCATATGGATCATGATCAGAGGTGATATAATGATGAATAACAACCTGGACATATACTTCAATTCACCGATAAAACTTAATAGCATCAACCACAAGTAGTAATCAACACCGGGAAAATTTCCCCTATGAACTACACAAAGTATAACCCTAGATGTTACATCGGAACGAAGTGGAGCGGTGGAGATGATGGTGACGGCGGTGAGATGATGATGATGATGATCCCGATGAAGTCTGGCGTGATGATGATGACGATGGTGATGATTTCCCCCCTCCGGGAAGGAATTTCCCCGGCAGATTTCTGCCTGCCGGAGAGCTTTTTCTCTCTCCGTGGTATCCGCCTCGTGGAGGCGGCGGAATATTTCCTCGATGGCTCACCTGTCTTAGGTTTTCTGGGGGACTAAGTACGCGAAGGGGGAGCGCCAGAGGTGGGCCAGGGTGGCCACACCATGCCCCGGCGCGGCAGAGGGGGGCCCGCGCCGTGGGGTGGTGTGGGCCCCTCGTGGCCCATCTCAGCCTCCCCTTTTGGCTGGCTCCGGCATCTGACAAAATAGGAACATCTGTATATTTTCCGTGAATTGTTGATCTTCAGAAATAGGGTGTCTTGACGATGCTTTTTCCAGCTGAATCCTGACTCCGGCAGTTAATTCTCCAATAATCATCAAACATGCAAAACAAGATAAAATAACATAAGTATATCATCCAAATATGAAATATATCAATGAATAGCAGTAAATTATGATATAAAATAGTGATGCAAAATGGACGTATCAACTCCCCCCAAGCTTAGACCTCGCTTGTCCCCAAGCGAAAGCTGAACTCAGTAAACAAGACCACAGGTTTATGGAGTGAAGCGTCGATAATAAATAATACGGACAAGAAGCATCAACATATATTAATACACAAATCATTTTAGACGGCAACTTCCCCTCATATAACTTATCTTGAAACGAGTAATGGAAATCACAATAAAGGTGCATAAAGAAAATCATAGTTTGGTGATGGCAAACTTCGTTCTTGGTCAGAGAACAATTAACAGATTGTACTTATCTTTCGAGTAGAGTCCTTATATCGGAGCTATATTGCAGAACTTACATGCTCAATTATCACAATTTCTTTACAGTCATTGATAACTTTCAAAGTTATATTCCTTCAGATAAAAGACTTGTGCAAAACAAGGAAGGATAACAAACATGATTGATAATATTAATATATAGATGGTTGAATCACAACAACTCAAATGCTTGCTTAAGAAAGAAGGGAATAGGTTTACTGACTCAACATAAAAGTAAAAGAAAGGCCCTTCGCAGAGGGAAGCAGGGATTAAATCATGTGCTAGAGCTTTTTAAGTTTTTGAAATCATATAGAGAATAAAAATATAAGTTTTGAGTGGTGTATGAGAATTGTCAATGAATCAGAAAATGGAAAGTACAATATGACCCCTGCCAACCAGACTTTTAAGAGCGGCTCCCATGAAGGACGTTATTTCTACCAGCAAGGCAGATCATCCCTCTTCTCTTTTGTTTACACATGCAGATATTTCACTGTTTGTCATTGCTTGACTGATAAATCAGGGCAAAAATGTGAAGAGAATTAAGCGGTAAAGTTGTAATTAATTGGGACTGGGCACCCCATTTGCCAGCTCTTTTTGCAAAATTAATGGATAAGCGGATGTATATGCCGCTAGTCCGGTAGTAAAGTCTGTTTGACAGTTGACATAAAGACATCCACCTCGTCCTCATGAGCTAGTAAACGGTGACACAAATAAGGAGTAGTAGCTTTTGAATAGTTTAAAGGTAGCACATGAAGTATTTACTTGGAGTGGCAAGGAAATACCACATATAGGTAGTTATGGTGGACACAAATGGCATGAGTTTTGGCTCAAGGTTTGGATGCACGAGAAGCATTCCCTCTCAGTACAGGTTTTTGGCTAGCAAGGCTGGGTAGCAAGCATAAGAGTGGAGGGATACAAACAAATATAAATGTAACAGAAACAATCATGCAATCTTCCTTGTAACACAAATAATTTTAACTTAAGAATACTAAGCTCATGAGCCAACAAGAAAGAAAGATAATGAGATAATGTATCTACATGTAATCCCCTCTTTCTACTTAAGCCTCAAAGTATTGTTGCTACTGACCAATGCTAAGTTTGCCAAAACCAAATAGATTTACTTGGTGCTCTCAAAGTGATGCCAATACTAACAACAAGATCATTCATATGACAGAAATTTGCAAAGTAAAATAAAGTGTGCAGAAAGTAAATGATAAAACTTCTCATTAATATTCCAATAACGGCAACTCACACCAAGGGATACATAGATAACCAACTAAAGGAGAGATACTTCCACGCTGCAAACCATACTATATGATAACTTTTCTACTCATGATATGACTCGACTGAAGAGTAAAAGGTAAAAGATAATGGTGATGATACCGCGGCACCCCCAAGCTTGGAACAAGCTGAGGAGATACCAATACCAATGATGAATTACTCCTTCGGTGGTGATGGTGAATCCCTAATAAGCTTCTCAACCAACTCCTTCAACTCGTCAATCTTGTAAGTGAGAGCATGAATCAACTCCGTGTTGTGTTCAATACGGTTCATGAACCTATCAGACTGTGAGTCCCAGCTCTTGGAATTGTTTCCCCACTTCTCATCAGACTGAGAGCTTCCTTTTCCTGCATTGTTCGAATGATCTATATTCCAACTAGTGGGTAGTTCTGCCTCAGGAACTCTTTCAAACTGATATTTATGGATTAAAGTGTGGAAAGGGTTATTGGTGCCTGGAGAAGATGTTCTTGGAGCTAAGCAATGATGCGGAACCTTCCCCCCTGTGCTCATCCGCGCATTCCTCTTTGGGTTGAATGGATTTGCCACCACTTCGATACTTGCAATGGTGGCGCGCGGGTACGAGCGCGGGTCTTCTTCTACTTCATCTTCAGCTTCACTCTTGACTTCCTCCTCCAGCTCGGGGTCCTCGAAACCATCTTCCAGAGCCTCCTGCCCTTGTTGGTATTGTTGGAGACCATGATGCTTCTAAATCTGGAAACAATTCCTGGCAGAAACAGCTCGAAACGAAAACACGACGAGAAAACGATATACGGACCTCGGGGGATCCGGTGAGTTATATAGCAAAAAGTTTCATAACAAAAGGAAAGTCCAGGTCGAAACCGGGCTGGAGACGGGCTCCGAGGCGCCCACACCATGCCCCGGCGCGGCCAAGGTTGGGCCCGCGCCGTGGGGTGGTGTGGTGCCCTCGGGCACCGTTTCCTCCCCGTTTTCGGCTCGTAATTTTCCATATTTAATAAAAACAACAAAAACATAAGTTGGAAAGTTAAACGCGAACTTTTTCTTACCAAAACTGTTACCTATTCGAAAACAGACTCTGCAGTTTTCTGAATTTGACTTTTAATAAAATCTTCTGGAGTCACTACTTGAATAATATCAACGTCTTCGTTATAAGAATCCCCAGAAATATAATGCTTGAGTCTTTGACCATTAACCACTTGTGATTTGTCACCATCAAGCGAAGTAATTTTGATTGCACCTGAACGGTAAACCTCTTAAACAACATAAGGTCATTCCCATTTCGAAAGTAATTTACCTGCAGAAAATCTGAGACGAGACCTATACAATAGAACTTTATCACCAACATTAAACTCTCTCTTTAGGATTCTCCTATCATGCCATTATTTCACTTTCTCCTTAAAAAGTCTAGCATTTTCATAAGCTTCACTTCTTGTCGTGGTGGTGTCACGGCAGATGCCATAGGATGGCTTAAGTTGGGGGCTCGCTGGGACGTTGGGGGATCCGGGGAGGGTGTGCGCGCTCAAGAAGCACGCATGAAGAACAACCAAGAACTCACAAGAACAAGCAAGAACAAGCCAAACCAAAAACAACCAAAGCACACCAAGATGTACCCTGCTTCGGGGCCCTCTTGAGGAGGTAACACCCCTACTGCAGCACTAGCCTACTCTCTTATATCTCAAAGGGAACAAGTACAAAGTGCTCCTCGAGCTGTATGAAGCAACAATGGTGAGAGCTCTAAGAGGAAGATGGAACAGGGGGAAATGAGGCCTCTCCTTCGTCGTCGTCGTCGTCG
This sequence comes from Poa pratensis, assembly GCA_947311845.1. Taxonomy (NCBI): domain Eukaryota; kingdom Viridiplantae; phylum Streptophyta; class Magnoliopsida; order Poales; family Poaceae; genus Poa; species Poa pratensis. Next base: position 32,557,826 of record CAMZMU010000050.1, read on the forward strand.
TCCCTCGCACTGGAGGATGTAGTGGTCTACTTATACACTAACCGGTTTACCTTTTTGCCCTGGCCGGAGATGATAATGGCATTGCCAAGAGGAAAAGGACAAGCCTCTGCCCCTGTCAATCCAACGGCCGGACTGTCAGGCCTATCTTGCCCCTTCGGGCAATGGCAGCTGTAGCCCACCGGGTCTAGGTCACATCCTCTTTCCCGAATTGGCCGAGTCAGCTCCTAGGTTGCTGCGCTCCCAGGAATCCCGTGGCTTGACCTGGCTGTCAAGTCCTAGCAGGCCTATCTTGCCTCTTCAGGCAATGGCAGGCGTAGCCCACCGGGTCTAGGTCACATCCTCTTTCCCGAATTGGCCGAGTCAGCTCCTAGGTTGCTGCGCTCCCAGGAATCCCGTGGCTTCTGAGCCTCGGGCAGGAGGCCTGCAGGACCCGTGAACTTTACTGACATTACTCGGCCCCTGTGCATTATCCGACTTTACTGGTAAGCCGGGTTCTTCCAAGCAACCCGGCTAGCTGAGCCGGATCTCTTCCAGGCAACCCGGCTAGCTGAGCCGGATCTCTTCCAAGGCAACCCGGCTAGTCGAGCCGGGTCTCTTACTCTGATCCGGCTAGACTTTGCCTGATGCCTCTTGGTCTCTTCCTGTCTTTAAACATGATCCGGTCCGAGTGATCCGGTTTGTGAGACCCGGATTGACTTTCCATTCCACCTCTTTGCCCTACCCGGGGGCAACTCCCCGACAGTAGTCCCCGAAGTTGGTGCGGTCCTACAGCCTCGGATGAAGGGCCGTAGCAGGTTAAAAACCCACGCCTTTAACCGAATTCCATATCACCCAATCCTGTCTCAGGATTTCCTGGGACACTTGGCAGGGAATCTCTGCACAAAGCCTCATAATCCGGGTCTCTGATTTGACATGTCACTGACAACATATTATCCGGATCCATCAGGTACTTGAGTGTTTTTGACTAAATGACCACGCCTCCTCGGTTTCTGTGCTGACCGGCACACTTGATCCGCACCACCGCTTCCAATTCTATGATCCACCGTGTGCTTGAAATACACGGCCACAGCTGCGACCGCAAAGTGTGGTTCACACCTGATCCAGCGACACCCCGGAAACCGTGCGGTAGTGCGCCCGTTACCATCTAGGGGCTATATATAGGGGTGCGGGGTTCCTCTTCTTCTTCCCCGCACCTCCACTTCGAAATCTCCAACCGCACCATTACCGCCGGCGCGACCTGGCCCTTGCGACCTCGCAACGCCGGAGACACCCACAACGCCGGAGAAAACTCGCCGGAGCCGCGCACCGCGCCGCACACCGCCATTTCTCCACCGCGCTTCTTCTTCGCCACACCACAACCGTGAGTTCCTCTTCTTCCGGCCATGGCGACCTCGAGCGAGTTCTTCTTTCGCCGTGAACTTGCACTTGCTCTCCCTAGATTCACTAGCAAACGAGTCCATTGCCGCGCCTTAGTGCATTGCCTAGATCTCCTTTCTAGGTTTTGCGCTAGATTGCCCTAGATCGGCTTGCCACTTCATGAACAGTTCCATCTTATTTTTACTCGGATTTCATCTCTTTTTTACTGCTGTGGTAGATCTTTCGTAACCCTAGATCCTTACAAAAAGGTGTTTTTAGTTACTAGCCGAATCACTTCTCCGCAGTAATCGGGCAACTCTATCCGGGATCTCCTTTACCGAATCCCTTAACAGCTGATTCGCTAGACCATTATCCGACTTGCTCTGGATTTGAGATTCCACATCTTCTAACTCGGCTATCTCCGATTTCTTGCAGGACTGATTCGGATATGCCGAAGTTGCCCCCCGGCAGTTGGGACGGTTCCGACGTTACAAACGACGACTTGGAATGGCTGCTGAGTACCCGGCGTATAACATCTAAAGTTATATGCCGAAAACCGGGGAAGGAACTCCAACCGGTCACCCAACCGGGTGAGCGCGTTGTGTTTCTAGCACATTTCGAACGTGGATTCGGACTTCCAGCGAGTGACTTCTTCCGGAGATTCCTAGATTTCTTCGGCCTGCAGCCTCACCACCTTCCGGCTAACTCCTTTGTCTCCTTGTCGGCTTTTACCTCCTTTATGGAGGGATATCTCGGTCTCTGGCCGACTATCGAAACCTGGGCGAAGTACTTCCACCTCCGGAAACATACGATCCCGGGTAGTGACCCGAAGGTGATGACCGCCTGTGGTGCGTCCAGCATTACCCCGAGGACGGGCTCCATCTTTCCCCGATTACTGGCCTGGACACTTGCAAGAAATGGCAAAGGTCCTTCTTCTACGTGAAGAGCGTTGAAGGCCATGATGCTCTCAACTTGCCCGAGTTCAGGATCGAGCCCCCCACCGCTGAACTGAATTTCAGATATGATCCGGCTGACGCTCTCGCGGAGCTTCAAATCGTACACCAAACTTAGAGGATTTTCTGGAGAAGGGCCTGCTCTCGGACGATCTCCTCCGAGCCTTCGTCTCTCGCCGTGTCAGTCCTTTACAACAACGTCAGCACAAGATTTGCCATATGAGCGGTCTGCTAGATCCTACCCGGATCAGCAAACATGACCTCACCAGAGCTTCCGTCAGGAGACGGGTAAACGCTATTGCCTTCACCGAGATGTCGGATAAGTGGAAATGGGGCGTGGAGCCGTTCCACCGAGAAGCACTTCCACCTCAGGTTAGTTCATCATCCCCCGGATTAACCCATACTCCACCAAAATGCCATTGGACTAATCCGGATCTGCCTTGATTCTACTGCAGCTGTTCGACCGCCAGATCACCGAAGATGGAGATCTTTCCACCAAGGTGTGGGCACGGGACCGCAGCCCGCTGCGCGAAGGCGAAGAGGATGCGGATACGGACGATTATTTGCCGATTCCGCGCGCCAAGCCTATCCGCAAGGGTAAGCAACCGTCTTTTACAACCTTTCCGAGGATGAAGATGATGATTGCTGGATCCTGGATCCTATTGATCCCATTCCGATTTCATGGTCACCGCCTTGTGTTCCAGCCAAACCGGATGCTCAAGGGACATCTCGGAAACACCCTAACGCGTCCGGATCAGATGCCCCTCCAGCCAAGAGAATGAAGAAAACTGTCTCCAAACCGAATCGGCTAAAGGCCATGCCTACTACCAAGGGTAATGCCAACTTTATTTGCTTTCTTCTTTTATTACCCGAGTCATCGTTATCCGAGTTAACTGTTTTATTTTACTCTATGCAGTGACGTCCTTGTCACCGAACAAACCCATTCATCCATCCTTTCTCCCATTCCTCCACTGGATACGGCCATGGAGCACCAGTCTCCTACAAAGGCTGCCACTTCTCCCGCGCGTGCCACAACTGCTAAAACTCCCCCGCCGGATCTCGTCCCAGAGTCGGTTATTGACCTGGAGAGTGAGGAAATCTCGGGTTCGACCCGAGATTCAACTTGGCCACGTCCTCTTAAGGAGTTGGAGAAGGAGAAAGCCAAGACTTCGGCTAAGACATTGACTAAGCCGGATCCTCTCCCTACCGCCAAGGCTCTGAATCAAGAGCAGCAGAAGAAGAAGAAACTGCAGCAGCAGCAACCTCTCGAGAAGCAGCAGAAACAGAAACAGGAAGCATCTAAACCACCCCAGCAAGCGTCACTGAACCAACCTAAGCAGTCAGACCTGCCAAGACCTCGAGTGCATCACCTCTGCCTAAGCCGACTCCGGTTTCTTTTGGCACAACTCCAACAACCTCGGATAAGCAGATGGTCGCTAGTAAACCGGCTTCCGCCGCTCCATCAGTGACTCCTCCTTTCTTAGGAACACAATGCACATGACTTACCCATTTACTATCAGCAATAGGATAAATTATACCAGCATCGAGGAGTTTTAATACCTCATTTCTTACAACTTCCTTCATTTTAGGGATTAGACGACGCTGGTGCTCCACAACATGTTTTGCATCATCTTCCATGTTGATGGCATGTTGACATACAGAAGGAGAAATCCCTTTTAAATCATCCAAAGTATATCCGATAGCCCCTCGGTGTTTCCTCAACACTTCCAATAACCTTGCCTGTTCAGTACCTGAAAGTTTAGAACTAATAATAACAGGATATGTTTTCTTATCATCAATGTGAGCATATTTAAGGTTATCAGGCAAATGTTTTAAATCAAAAACATGATCTTCTTTAGGAGGTGCAGGGGTACCCAAATCTTCCACCGGAAAATTATGCTTAAGTAATGGTGGTTGATGAAGAAAGATATTGTCAATTTCATTCCTTTCCTCCATAAAGACCTCACTTTCGTGTTCCTCCATAAATTGCTGTAAGACATTGTTAGGAGCAATAGCAATAGCAGCAAGTTGTTCGATTTTCGAGTCCTCATTAGGCAAATCAGTTTCATAAATTTTCTTACCAAACTTAGAGAAATTAAACTCATAAGATTCTCCATTAAATTTAGTGTAAATTTTTTCTTTCTTACAATCTATAATAGCACCACATGTATTCAAGAAAGGTCTACCGAAAATAATAGGACAAGTTTTACTAGCTTTAGAACCAAGTACTAGAAAATCAGTAGGATATTTAGTTTTACCGCATGAAACCTCAACATCTCTCACAATACCAATGGGAGAGATAGTTTCCCTATTGGCAAGTTGAATAACCACATCAATATCCTCAAGTTCACAGGGACTAATTTCATGCATAATTTCTTTATAAAGTTCAAAAGGAATAACACTAGAACTTGCACCAATATCACATAAACCATAATAGCAATGTTCTCCTATCTTCACTGAAAGCACAGGAACACTTGTTTTCCTAGATTTACCAGGATGCGAAACAATATTAGAAGCATCTTCACAAAAGATAATATGTTCTCCATCCATATTTTCAGTTACCAAATCCTTTATAATTGCTACTTCAGGTTCAACAGTTATTTGTTCATCAGGCTCTAAAGGTTTCTTGGCACTTTTATTCACCACACTAACTATCAGAGAATGTTGCTTGACTTTAACAGGAAAAGGTATTTTTTCAATATAAGGTTCTGGCAAAATGTGATCAACAGTATGAACTTCAATACTTCTGCCAATGGCCGAATTGGTTTTATCTTTATAAGGTTCATGATATTTATTCAAATCCTTCTTAGGCACATCAAGATAAGAGGCAAAAGCTTTGTAATAATTTGCAACAACTTGAGAATCAAGGCAGTAAACAGCACTAACATTACGGAAATCATCAGTCTCCATAAAAGATTTAATGCATTCATAATCATAATTTATACCTGACTTTCTACCTTTGTCGTTCTCCCATCCTTCAGTATTTTCCTGAATACGGTCAAGAAGGTCCCATTTAACTTCTTCTTCAGTACGTGTAAATGATCCAGAACAAGAGGCATCAAATAAATCCTTATCATGAAGAGAAAGCCTTGCATAAAAATTGTTGATAACAATATTACTTGGAGCTCATGAATGGGACATTTGAGCATTAATGACTTCAATCTCCCCCACGCTTGGGCAATACTCTCTCCATCATGAGGCCAAAAATTATATATGCGATTTCGATCTTGGTGAATCTCACTAGGAGGATAGAATTTAGAATAAAAGAGAGGTACAATTTCCTCCCAGCCAATAGATCGGCCATTCTTCAGCATCTTATACCATTCCGCAGCTCGGCCTTTCAGTGATATAGAGAATAACTTCCTTTTGACTTTTTCCATTGAAATACCTGCACACTTGAACAACTCGCATAATTCATGTATAAATAGTAAATGATCACCAGGATGGATGGTTCCATCTCCAACATAGCGGTTATCCATAACACATTCAACAATTTTCATAGTATTTTAAATGGATCTAATTCAGCAGGCGGCGGTTCATCTACTACCTTAGCAGTGGCAGTAGTGTTCCCAAATAGGGATTCGAATGGAAATCTCTCCATAATAAAATAAAGCAGCAAGCAGAAATAAAAATAGCACTTACAGTGAAGGTTTCCCTTACCAATTCCACTTACCATAGCACTTCACTCCCCGGAAACGGCGCCAGAAAATAGTCTTGATGACCCACAAGTATAGGGGGTGTATCGTAGTACTTTCGATAAATAAGAGTGTCGAACCCAACAGGAGCAGAAGGTGTTGACAAGTAGTTTTGATCTAGGAATCACTGTAAATACTAGCAGACAAGTTTTTAGAGGTTTTTGATATTGCAGATAAATAAAATACGTGTAAATAAAAGACAGTAATAATAATTACAGCAAGTGGCCCAATCCTTTTTAGAGCAAAAGATAAGCCGGTTGGTTTACTTATGATGGCAAAATGTTCTTGAGGACACACGGAAATTTCGTCAAGTGCTTTCGCTTCCTACAGCTGATTAATCTTTATTGTTTTGATAAGTGTTGTGTGGGTGAACCTATGCTAATGCACTGCCCTAACTTGGACTAATACATACTTGTGATTAAACCCCTTGCAAGCATCCGCGTTACAAGGAAGTAATTAAGATAAATCTAACCACAGCTTTAAACTCTGAGATCCTACACTCCCTCATGCACCGGTTTACTAACGGGGGTTTAGGTTTCTGTCACTCCGGCAACCCCACAATTAGTAGCCGAATACACAATGCATTCCTCTAGGCCCATAAAGGTGAAGTGTCATGTAGTCGACGTTCACACGACACCACTAGAAGAATAACACCACAACTTAAATATCAAACCATTAAATATTACTCAACATAGTTCCACTACTAACAGCATGACTTCTCCCATGTGAAAGTGCATGTGTTGCCCCATGCGTGGTTTTGGTAATTAATGACAATCCTTATGGACTAATGTTTGCATTGAGATACACTTGTAGATCTTGTCCATAGGTAAAGTTTGGAGTTCATGTGTTGGACTAGAAGATTTCATGATGACCAAGGTTCCATCCAAGGGTTTATATGAAGAATGGTCATGTGAAGAGTTGAGCTTATTGCAAGCATGGCTTGGAAAAGAAGATTGAGTGAACTTCATGTTTATCTCCAAGCCATCATCTATATCAAGATAAGAAGATGAAGTGCAAGCTCAATATGATCCATCTCGAAAGACATCATTTGATTGAAGCTTGCAAAGGAGACATGAAGACGGAGCTTAGCGAGGCCCTCCCATAATGGAGTATGGGGGAGCATTTGGAGAAGTCTTCATCAAGCATGTGCTAGCAAGCACAATCAAGAAAGGTGTTCCAACTTGAGAGAGTCAAGATCGTCATCATCGAGCTCAAGTGGAATGCGCAAGGCAAAGGTATGATCTTGATAGGTTTTCTATTTTACCGGTCTCATGTTGTTAGTGGGAGACCGGGTTTTAGGATAGACGGCGTACTATCAAGAGGGGCTCTCAAGTGAGTAACTTGATCGCATCTTTGTGGAGAGCTCAAACCTTTGCATACTTGGCATTCATCTTTCTTGGTTCTTATTTGGTTTTCTCCTTGTTGGCTTTTGGTGCTTGTTGTGATCTTCACGACAAGCCCAAGTTCATCGAAAACGAATTTCGTATGGAAAACTTGTTGCGTTTTCGGTTTTGGAGGTTTGCCGATCATTCCTTTTTAGAGAGGTTTTACCTTTCTCCATTTGGTTTTATCTTCCATTGTTGGACTATGATGTTTCTCTGCATGATCTTGTAAAGCTCTTCGTTGCGATTCCAACGAGCCCGAGAACATCGAAAACGGAGTCCGGATGATCAAGATATCGTCGTTTTCGTGTGCAGTTTTCTGAGGGGCGGAAGTTCCGGTTTGGCCGGAAATTCCGGCCATCCGGAAGTTCCGGCAAATTTCCGGCCAAAGTTCCGGCCGAGTGCAGTACCGTTTTTTAGTCGCTTTTCTGGGGGTCCGGAAGTTCTTGGACGGAAGTTCCGGCCTCAACCGGAAGTTCCGGCCCAACCGGAACTTCCGGCCTAAGTGAAAACTGTGTGGTTTTGAAGGCAACGGCTAGAATTTCTGGAGGGGTATAAATACCCCTCCACCTTCCTCCAGCCAAGTAGCTCGCCCAGATTTCTCTCTCCTCCATTGTTGCAAGCTCATTTCTTTGATATCTCCCAATCCCTCCACCCAAACTCTTTGATCTTTGGAGGATTGAAGGAGAAGACCTAGATCTACATTTCCACCAATCAATATCTCCTCTAAGTGAGGGGAACCTAGTGGATCTAGTTCTTGGAGTTCTTGTGTGGTTCTCCTCTTTGTTCTTCCTCTCTTATTCCCCCATAAGCATTTGTTGCTTTGTTGGAATTTGAGAGTGAAGGATTTGAGCACTTGTGCTCTTGCCTTTTGCATTTGGTGCATCGGTGTGCTCTCCACGAGGATTCGTGGAAGTTGAAAGCGTGTGAACTTGTTACTCTTGGGTCCTTGGACCCTAGACGCCTTTGTGGTGGTTGGACCCTTGTGTGGTCACTTGAAGCCGTTCGGGAGCCCCCAATCCATTGTGGGTTGTGCCTCGATTGTTGTTGAGAGCCGTTCGGGAGCCCCCAATCCCTTTGTGGGTTGTGCCCGGATTGTTGTTGAAAGGCTCCGGATTCCGCCTCGAAGGAATACCGATAGTGGAAGGTGAACCAAACCTTTGTGGTGCGGTTCATCGGAGAAGAGGGTGAAACCTTTGTGGTTGTTGAACCGTTGTGTCGGTTCACACCTCTCCAACGAGACGTACTCCCTTTCAAGGAGGAACTCGGGAATACATCCTCGTCTCCGCGTGCTTCGGTTATTTCTATACCCGAGCTTTTTACTTATGCACTTTACATTGTGATAGCCTTCGTGCTTGAAGTATTCTATATTGCTATCACCTTGTTGCTTGTCTTGCTTAGCATAAGTTGTTGGTGCACATAGGTGAGCCTAGTTTATTTAGGTTGTTGGCTTGTTAATTTAAACACCTAGTTTTATTCCGCAATTAGCAAGCCTAAACCGGAAAAGTTTTAATCGCCTATTCACCCCCCCTCTAGGCGACATCCTTGTCCTTTCAATTGGTATCAGAGCCTGGGCTCTCTTTTTGGGCTTTACCGCCTAGAGAGTAAAAGATGTCGTTTAGGGAATTAGTGCACGATCCCACTTTCATATTCGATGGCACAAATTATGATGTTTGGAAAATTCGCATGCTTAATCTTTTTAGGGCCATGGGTCCAAATTATATTAAGAGGATTGTGGATGTGGGTTTTTCTCCTCCAAAGGATTCTCAAGAATTATCTTTAGAGGATGAGGAAAACTCTCATCTCGAGACTCTAGTTTCTAATGGTCTTATATGTGTTTTGAGCGATGTAGTTCTTGCTTCAATCATGCCTTTTCGGAACGCTCATGAGCTTTGGACCAAGCTTCAAGATATATATGAAGTGTCCAAAATTATTGAGGATGATTGTTCTCCTTCCACTTCCGGCCGTGATGAGTTCACAACTTCTTCCACTTCACCAACATGTGATTTGTCACAAGGTAATGATATGGTGAGTGGTGATAGAAATTGCATTGGTGATGGTGAACTTACTATTGATTATACTTCTTCTCTATCACATTGCAATGTTCTATCTTTGGACTTAAACTCTTCTAGCACTCCAAATGTCATACATGCTAGAGTTGATAGTCCTTGCATATCATGTAATAGTTGTTTAACTAAATCTCATGATGATATGCTTCATATGTCTTGTTGCCATGAAAACAATGCTTCCATATCCTCTAGTACTTGCATGACTAACAATGTAGAGGAATCCCAACATTTGTTGGAACAAGACATGGACCTAAATGGTGCTTCAAGTTATACTTCATCCTCTTCAATCATTAATCATGTTTGCCTTATGGCTAAGGATTCCGAGGTGTCTCCCACCTCAAATCCAAATTGTGATGATGTGGATGAGGATTCTCATGAAGAAGGTTTTGATTTTGAATCCTTAACCAAGATGGGTGAGATGGTACTTGTGCTCTCCCCAAAGGTAGTAAGCTATCCCTCCTCTATGTGAAATCATTGCTTATGTTAATAGAGTAGGGAATTTATTGAGGATTTGGAAAGTCAATTTGATGAGAAATGTCAAATTGAGAGGGATGACTCTATTACTATAGCTTCCTTGAAAGCTTCTCTTGAAGAAGAAGAAGAACTTAGGTCTTCTCTTGAAGAGAGACTTGAATCTCTTGATGAGTCTAATGATCTTATTATTGCTAAAATCATTAAGGAAAGAGATCATGCCCTTGCTAAATTAAAGTGCTTAAAAAGGAAAAAGTTGAATTTGGTGTTGGCAATGCTAGACTAAGTGAGGACATAGAGAGACTTGACAAAGCTCACAAGGCTTTAGAAAGTGAACACTCTCTCCTTATCAAGTCTCATGATCAACTCCAAACTCAACTATCTAAGAATGATAAGCTTGCCAAATTGTCTCCTTCTATTTCTAATATTAATGATGCTTGTGCTACTAACTCCACTTCTTGTGAAGCATCTATTTTGAAGGAGAATGTTGAGCTAAGGGCTCAACTTGAGTTGCTATCTAGCAAGTATGGGAAATTGGAAGAAAGTCATGAAAAGCTTTCTAGCTCTAATGATGATCTTCTAGCATCCCATGCTAGGCTAAAGTTAGCTCATGAGGCTATTATACAAAGGTAACATCTTGTGAGCCTCATGTGGACAATGGCACAACTTCTACTCTAAAATGCTTTATTGTCATGTGCTAGTCCTAGTGATTCATCCACTCACAATGTTGCTACATCTTGTGATGAATTACTTTCATTGCCTTGTTGCTCTAACAATGAAGCTTCTACTTCCTCTAGTGTTTTTGTTGATACTAACCATGTAGAGGAACTAAATGAGCTCAAGGCCCAAGTCACTTCTTTGAAGAAAGACTTGGAAAAGCGTCATGTTGGGAAGTCCACACTTGACAATATGTTGAGTGTTCAAAGACGCCCCAATGACAAGAGTGGACTTGGATTCAACTCCAATAACAAGAACAAGTCCAAGTCTACAAGAAGAACAAGGGCCAAGAACAAGTTAAAGATTCGGCCAAGATTGTTTGCTTCAAGTGCAAAGTTGAAGGGCACCATGTTAGATCTTGCCCTTTGAAGAAGAAGGCTCTTAGTGAGAAGCAACAAGGGAAGAAGCCTCAAGTTCCTCAAGTTGAAGAACAACCTCTTCCCAAGAAGAATCACTACCCTCCTCAAGTCAAGATTCCAACCAAGAAGAGAGGAGGAAGTCGATGTTGCTACCTATGCCGTGAGAAGGGTCACCTTGCTTCTTCATGCACAAATGGTACCTTATCCAACCCCATTATATTGATGATGTTTATTCTCTTCGGAAGGATAAGGTTGGCAATGTGTTTGCCAAATATGTTGGGACTCAAAGTGGTGTCAAGAAAAGAACCATTTGGGTTGCCAAACCTATTGTGACTAACCTCTTAGGACCCAACTTGGTTGGGGACCAACAAGCTAAAACTTGATCAATAGGTGTTGTTGGAGGCATTGGAGACTTGGCTACATCATGAAGAATTAAGGGATCTTCATCAATTATATTCTCTCAAGCCAAGTCATTTGGATTATATTGTTCTACCTCATATCCAATGTTTCCTCCTTGCGGTAACTTTTATTTAAATCATATATACATTGAAAGTTGCTTGCACCCTTGCATGTGTTTGGTTTTGTACCTTGCTAGTGTTTGTATGTGTTGTGCTCTCTACTTACTTATCTTGAGAAATCAAGTATGTGTATGTTGGTTTGCACACCATTTACTTGTTTGAGCCTTATTGCTTTTATTTGATATCTTATCTTGTTGGCTCTCTTTTGAGAGATTAATGGACCATTCCATTTTTGGAGAGTGATATGCTTCGTGCACTTCACAAACCAAAAATGTGTGTACATGAGGAATACCACTTAGTGATGATATATCTTATTATCTATTCTCTATGTGGTATGTCATGCTCATGAGAAATTCAAATTCTATTATGTCCATTAATTTCTCGAGTTGGTTTTGTTTGCCTCTTGCTTTAAAAGAAAATGGATTATCACATTATGGGGGAGTAATAAGCTATGTGCATATTACAAGCCTAGAAAATGTGAATATGTGAGGTGTTGCCACCTAGAATTGATATTGTCATTATCCTTTTCCTTTGTGGCATGTTGCTCAAACAAGTTCCATTTTTGATCATTTGCTTCTTGTCTCTTTTCGTTGGATCTTGTTTGTGATGGAATTTCTTGATATGGCTTTCCCTAAATATGTTCTCATATATCTCTTTGGGAAACCAATTGCTTCAAGCTACTCCTTGGAGTTGCTTTGCACTATTGTGTGATTTTTGAAGCTATCAAGAATATCTATCTATCTAAGCATGGCTTTTAATTCCTATCCTTTGCCATATGCTTATGTTTTGTGAATATGATCTTGAATATATCTTTGCAATCCACCACCGAGAAATATCTCCATACATTACTTGTCTTGACAAGTGATAATCATATTGTGGTAAATATATTGATCATATTCATTTGGCTCTTGCTTTGAATTGCCTTATTTGATTGCCAAGGATTTGTTTTGATCTAACTCTCGTTTGTCTTCCTTGTTTTCTTTGGATCCTTTATTGCTCTACTTGAAATTTGTTTTGTGCTTTCTTGAGTTGGGAAAAGCAATGAACCAATTCTTGTGCATTGATCTTCAAAAGTCATACTTCTTGATAATGCACTATTCTTGGGAAGCTATCCTACTTTGAGTAAAACACCTCTTTAAATTGGTATTGCAATTTCTTGCGCTTCTTGAACATGACTAGTGGAATAATATATTTATGGAGAGTGATGATCTCATTTGTGTGCATTTTGTATTCAAATGCAAAATCATAAATAATGCACACATCTTGGGGGAGCAATCCTACATGTTTTTGAACATTAGTTGTCTTCATTTGGTATTTGATCCCGATGATATGTCTCTTTGAAGACAAGCATTTTCGTCTTGGTACTTTGTGCCATCATGAAAATGTAGAGGGTTTGGTTATTCCTTGACCACATTTTCATTTGGTATCTTTTCAAAGTGGTATCTTCACTCATGTGTTGATTTGGGTATTTGATATAATTTGGACACTTTGTTTTCTTGTCACACTTGTGTGTGCTTTGTTGGTTTACTTGGTGTTTTGTCTAAATTATATCTGTTTGGTTCTTGAAAGTCATGTGCATGCATATTTATTATATGTATATCTTATGGCATGCTTACTTTCGTTGATCCAATATATAGGATAAACTCCATCAAATCCTAAATGGCTAAGATGTGCATGAAATTCAATTTCACATTAATATGCACATATTTATGTGGAGTTTGTCCTATGTATTGTAGTTGCTCTAACTACTTTGGACCCAATGAGTTTGGGTACCATTTGTACTTGAATTGTTTTAGGTATATTGGAGATGCATTGGAAGCTTGTCTCATCTACAAGGAAGGTGTTGTCACCATGTGCTTATTGGAGCCAAGCTTGGATGATCATGAGCTCCTATCTTCTACATCACCAATGCTATCTCGGTAACAAGTATCTACCTCATGCATACTTTTCTAGCTCTCAACCTTGTGTAGGTTGTTTCATGGCATGAATCTCTTTGGTTGCAATTCTTTTGATTCTTGCAAAACGTCTTTATTGCAAATGTGAGTTGCCGGGATGATTACATATCAAAGGGAATATATATAATCATTTTCATGATTCATCGATCCCATTTATGTCAATCTAGCACTTTCTACTTAAAGTCTCTCATGTGCAACATTGATGAATTTTCAAAATCATTTGCGTTTTGTGATACTTGTTATCTTACTCGGAGCATCCCGTTTATCACCTTTATCCTTTGTGGATAGTTTTTGATGCTATGATGAGTATAGGTTGGAAGTTCATCTATATCCCTTTAAGATAAAATTGAGCTTTGTGCTATGCTTTTAAGCAAAAATCTTATTGGTGTATTTATGACTTCCTCTTGGATATCATGACCCTTACCTTTGTACCTATTTTGTGTGTACATGTTTATTTGTGGACTTATATCTTCGTGATTCGTGTCTACTTAGAAACTTATACACATGAGAATAGTTACATCTTTAATTGATATTCCAATTCTTTAGTGACCACCTCTTATTGCTTTTGATTCTTTGGTGGTTTCTAAAAGGCACAAGCTTTATTTTTTGTGTTATGCTTTGTGCATCCTTCTAAGCTTGTGGAGCTATTTGATTTATCTCCGTTGGTGTGTGAGTATGTGAAAGACATGATATGCACTAATGTGCAACACTTTTTGAAAGACTATGTTGATGATTTTGCTCATCCTTGTATTAGTCTCCTAAAATGTCTTTATATCTCACACCCATCCTTTTATTTGCCGCTCCTTGCTCATGTTGCAAAATGAGTGTATTTGTTGCAAGTTGTTTTGCCTCGCTTCTCATCTATATTCTCTTGCATGTGCTTGTGTTTGATTTTATCTAGGAGGGAGTGAGTGTGGGGACCCCGGACTAGCTGTCCGAAATACCCGATTATGCTTAACACAACGATCCCGTGATCAGTCTGTCGTTGCACATAATCCGAATTGGATACCAAAGTTTACATCCATTACAGTACCGAATAAAAAATCTTACATAAATGGTCATTTAGACCAAGTTCTTACATAGGTGCCTTCATGGGCCAAACCAGATATATCAGCGGAAGCTACGGCGTAGTAGACATCAGATTCTAACGATGACAACCCGACAGGCAGCTGACTTGTGGGGATCCTTAGTTGGCGTAGAAGTCGCCATATTCCTGCTCGGCGTAGTGCTCCTCCTCGTAGTCTGGCTAGGACAATAGCCAGGGACGAAACCAATATGAGTACATTTGAATGTACTCGCAAACTACTCCAACATGAGTATGCACTCTTATTTGTTTTAAAACATCTCTATATCTTTATTGAAAAAGGTAAGAAGAGTTTTATAACCATCTTTTGAAAGAAGTCACCATCTCATTTTGTTTCTCAAAAACTCCTCCTTTTCATGACCATGGCTCACCATAGTCCATTTATTCCCACAACTCCTACCACTTCATTTGGTATAGCTGTGTAACCCCATCACCATTTCAATTTCTTTTAAACTTAAAAGCTTTTCCAAAAACTTGCACATGGTCAAAGTAGGGTCTCCCAGCTGTCCATATCCGAGGACTCGGCTATTCGAATAGTTTTAACCCTCTGCAGAGGTAGCACGCTTTTATCCCACATCCATCCGGCAGCTCATCGTGTCCGCCACGTCTCGCCATACAGGTGTATGCGAAGTAAGCCGCCGACCATAGCCTGTCCTTTGCTCATGCTAGTATAGGATCCTACCGCTACGAAATTATCATCCTTTCCATCAACACCCAGTCCAGATTCCCCGTCGGGAAACCTAAGTGTGAGGACTCGTAGTTCTGCCCGACGAGCGAACCCTTCAATCCCCCATCCTCAGATGCCAGGACCCAGGTCAGGGGGTAGGTCGCCATGACCATCCCCTCATGGAACGAGGTCATCCTCGTTGTTGAGGAGTCCCATACTAATATGAGCAAATTATATGACTACGCCCTTTTCCCATATGTGGTGGAGGTGGTCGCACAGGGTATCGGATGGCTGACGTAAGTACAAGGACACACTGTGCATTTTTCATAAACATCACCACTTTTCCACTTTTCCAATACAACACCGACATCTCGGCATTCCATAAACTCACAAGACATTTCAAAAGAGTTTTGAACAAACAACATTGTTTTCCCATCCTAAAGTTTTATATAAACTACTACATAGGGTGGCAAAATAATATCCATATACTTATGAAATGAGTTTTATAAATCTTGCTTTGAGAGTAAAACATGTTATGAAAGTAGATGCATATGTTGGTAGTGCAAGCTCAGAGAATAGCTTGCCTTGCTTGGCAAAGTGATCTTGCTCTTGTTCTTCAACTTCAGCAAACTCTCCTTCCTCGATATATCCGACAACGTTCTCGTCTAATTAATAAACAAACAATGCAACCAATCACTAAGCTATACAAGCAATCATCTCAACATAACCATCATCAACATCACAATTAGCTACTGCACACATCAAACCACACAATTTGATTTTCAAACAAAATTGAATTAAACACTTTTTAATTACTTCTAAATTATGGCAGAACTAGTTATTCATGTTTAATTCCACAATTTGAGTTCTGTTGGTCACAAAAATACAAACTAAAATTCTATGGAAAGCCACTGATGTGTAGAATACAACCCAATTTGAATTGGATCATTTGGAGTTACCAAACTCCCTACACATTGGATTGAATCCAGTAGCTTAATAATCAAGTTTTAGCTACCATTTAAATTCTATTGTTCCAAAAATTAAACCCTTTTAGGGGTAACTAAACATGGCTATATGTGAGCTAACAAAATTGGTCCTAACTCATTTGGATGAACCAATAAACATATTTGTTTGTTTTAGTCCAGAAGGGTTTATTTTAAAGTCAACAATTCATACTACTTAATTAATTCTACCAAAATTAGGGGAGCTAACACAAGGCAGTACTAAGCTAGCAAAATTGGTTTGGAATTATTTGGACTAACAGAGCATCAGAAACAAACAAGTTTAGAATTTAAACCTTCTGTAGCATTTTCAATAATACTTTTTATTTATTTAATTAAATGACATGAGACCAATTGTGTTGGTTAAACAATTTCATAAGCTTTCCAGAACAGTTGAGTTTGATTTATTTGGATTCCTAAATCTCGAGATATTGAATTTCAAAGTTGGATCCAGTACTGATTATTCAGAGAAGTTTGAAATTCGAAAATTCCCTCCTCTGGATAATGTTGAAAAGGCTGACTAGTGGGGCCTACACGTCAGCGACACAGTGCGTGGTTGGAAAATAATAAAATCCTGACGAGCGGGGCCCGCCCGTCAGTCTCTCTCTCTCTTTCACTTAACCGAAGCGGTACGCAATCGTTGGATTAAGATCCAACGGCTCACGTTAGCCCACGTCGTCGACGAACTCCGGTGACCTAAAACGGGCGGCGCCGAAGCTCCGGCGACGGCGAGGTGGACGGAAAAATCACCTAGAGGGCACGGCAGACGGCGGCGATGACGTGAATCGACGGCGGAGGCTCGGGTAAGGTTGTAGCGCGAGTTGTGCTTGCTGGGACGGAGTGTAGCGGTGGCGGCGTGGTCTGCAACTTCCACGGCCACGGGCACGAGCTCCGGCGATGATCCCACGGCGAATCTGGACACAATCCAGAGGGAAAAAGGGTGCGGTGAGTGCGGTGAAGCAGAGGGAAGCTAGTGCAGGCCAGAGAGGGAAGAATGGGAGGGTGTGGTGTTGCGGCGATGATCGACCTTGACGGCGGCGACGGGTGCGGCAGTGCACGGCCCTCTGGCGGTGCACAGACCAAATTGGAGCGAGGGAGAGATCGAGGGAGGGGTGTGGAGTTTCAGTGAGGTCTCGGGGTGGCTTTATAGGCTCGGGGCGGTCCATGGTGGTCGAGGTCCACGGCGGCGACCATGGCGCGTCTACGGCGACCAATTCCTCGGCTACGCGGCGAGGGTGCAGAGGCTCGTGGCGGCTTGGTGCTTAACGGGGTCCGGACACGTTCTAGAAGCGTCTAGAGGAGCTGTGCGTGTCGAGGCGCAGAGGGCTGGGCCAATTTGGTCGGCGACGCCGCGGATGCCACGGCGAGGCATCGGGGCAGAGGGCGGCGTAAAGGCGCGGGGAGGGGCTCGAGTGTTCTTTCCTGCACGCAGAGACAGCAGAGGCACCGGGCGCGCGCGCAGGGGGGGCCTGGGCGGCTCGGAAACGGCGACGCGCAGCACGGCGACACGGCGGCACGTCGGGGCGAGGGAGAGAGGTAGGGGATGACGTTTTTGCAGAAAACCCCCTGCCTCCTCTCTGCCTCTTTTTTTTATTTCTGTTTTAGTCCTTCTGTTAAATCCAGAAGGTTTTCTAGGATTTAATTAGGGCATTTAAACATTTTAGAAAAATTTGCAAAAATTTGTGGGGCCTTCCCATAATGTACAGAAGCTCCACAAAAATTGGCATAAAATAATAAAATGTTTTGAAACATTTTCTTTTATAGTACTTTGTTTATGTTATTTGAATTTATTTCCATTTGTTTTTATTTTAGAATTTTAAAACTAATTCAAAAATAATATTGGAGAGAGGAAAGTGGTAGGAACAAAATGGGGAGTGTTTACATTACAACTCCACTGACTTTGGTTTGAAAATAATTGAGTTTGTCACTTGGAGATTTTCATGTGACAACTTGTCACTTTTATTTTTCTTGCTTTGATTTTATATTTTGTTTTCTTTCTTCTTACTAGTGTTCACTAGTGCAAACACTCACACAATCAGCAAGAACAACAACTCAAGTAACAAGAAGCAATTAACATACAATAAACAACAAAAGTTTTTGTTGGCTCTCATTTTTGGAATATAAACCTGATAATAATTTTGGGATGTTACAGTGAGGATTCCATGTTGTGCACACTATATTGAAATACAAATCCTATTTGTGCACGTACCTTGGGGAGTTCCCTCTTGATATTTAGAACATTTTTCGGATCCTTTTGATTGCTTGCTTCTTTCGTTAAGGCATCTTTCTATTTGATTTTCATTTGCAATCTTTGGACCCTCAATATAGTTTGATCTCCTTTCCAACTATTCGTTATTGGATATGTGCATTTGATTTCACTCATATTATGAGAAATGCACACATTATGGGGATGCTCTTATTATATTGGCCTTCTTACTTTTCACCCATTTCGGCAATCGTTGCCAATGGGGGAGAAGTTTAGAGGGTTTAAGAGTTGTTGGTTTTATGCTTTAGTTTCGTTCTCAAGCATTTGCGTTTCTTGCTCTTGCATCCTTGCTCTTTGTGTTGCTTGGTTGCTTAATTCATTATATAAACCCTCGTAAAAGGGATTGTCATCAATTACCAAATGGGGGAGATTGAAAGTGCATGTGTTGCCCCATGCGTGGTTTTGGTAATTAATGACAATCCTTATGGACTAATGTTTGCATTGAGATACACTTGTAGATCTTGTCCATAGGTAAAGTTTGGAGTTCATGTGTTGGACTCTAGAAGATTTCATGATGAAGAATGGTCATGTGAAGAGTTGAGCTTATTGCAAGCATGGCTTGGAAAAGAAGATTGAGTGAACTTCATGTGTATCTCCAAGCCATCATCTATATCAAGATAAGAAGATGAAGTGCAAGCTCAATATGATCCATCTCGAAAGACATCATTTGATTGAAGCTTGCAAAGGACACATGAAGACGGAGCTTAGCGAGGCCCTCCCATAATGGAGTATGGGGGAGCATTTGGAGAAGTCTTCATCAAGCATGTGCTAGCAAGCACAATCAAGAAAGGTGATCAAGAAAGGTGTTCCAAGTTGAGAGAGCAAGATCGTCATCATCGAGCTCAAGTGGAATGCGCAAGGCAAAGGTATGATCTTGATAGGTTTTCTATTTTACCGGTCTCATGTTGTTAGTGGGAGACCGGGTTTTAGGATAGACGACGTACTATCAAGAGGGACTCTCAAGTGAGTAACTTGATCGCATCTTTGTGGAGAGCTCAAACCTTTGCATACTTGGCATTCATCTTTCTTGGTTCTTATTTGGTTTTCTCCTTGTTGGCTTTTGGTGCTTGTTGTGATCTTCACGACAAGCCCAAGTTCATCGAAAACGAATTTCGTATGGAAAACTTGTTGCGTTTTCGGTTTTGGAGGTTTGCCGATCATTCCTTTTTAGAGAGGTTTTACCTTTCTCCATTTGGTTTTATCTTCCATTGTTGGACTATGATGTTTCTCTGCATGATCTTGTAAAGCTCTTCGTTGCGATTCCAACGAGCCCGAGAACATCGAAAACGGAGTCCGGATGATCAAGATATCGTCGTTTTCGTGTGCAGTTTTCTGAGGGGCGGAAGTTCCGGTTTGGCCGGAAATTCCGGCCATCCGGAAGTTCCGGGCAAATTTCCGGCCAAAGTTCCGGCCGAGTGCAGTACCGTTTTTTAGTCGCTTTTCTGGGGGTCCGGAAGTTCTTGGACGGAAGTTCCGGCCTCAACCGGAAGTTCCGGCCCAACCGGAACTTCCGGCCTAAGTGAAAACTGTGTGGTTTTGAAGGCAACGGCTAGAATTTCTGGAGGGGTACCTTCCTCCAGCCAAGTAGCTCGCCCAGATTTCTCTCTCCTCCATTGTTGCAAGCTCATTTCTTTGATATCTCCCAATCCTCCACCCAAACTCTTTGATCTTTGGAGGATTGAAGGAGAAGACCTAGATCTACATTTCCACCAATCAATATCTCCTCTAAGTGAGGGGAACCTAGTGGATCTAGCTCTTGGAGTTCTTGTGTGGTTCTCCTCTTTGTTCTTCCTCTCTTATTCCCCATAAGCATTTGTTGCTTTGTTGGAATTTGAGAGTGAAGGATTTGAGCACTTGTGCTCTTGCCTTTTGCATTTGGTGCATCGGTGTGCTCTCCACGAGGATTCGTGGAAGTTGAGAGCGTGTGAACTTGTTACTCTTGGGTCCTTGGACCCTAGACGCCTTTGTGGTGGTTGGACCCTTGTGTGGTCACTTGAAGCCGTTCGGGAGCCCCCAATCCATTGTGGGTTGTGCCTCGAATTGTTGTTGAGAGCCGTTCGGGAGCCCCCAATCCCTTTGTGGGTTGTGCCTCGGATTGTTGTTGAAAGGCTCCGAATTCCGCCTCGAAGGAATACCGATAGTGGAAGGTGAACCAAACCTTTGTGGTGCGGTTCATCGGAGAAGAGGGTGAAACCTTTGTGGTTGTTGAACCGTTGTGTCGGTTCACACCTCTCCAACGAGACGTACTCCCTTTCAAGGAGGAACTCGGGAATACATCCTCGTCTCCGCGTGCTTCGGTTATTTCTATACCCGAGCTTTTTACTTATGCACTTTACATTGTGATAGCCTTCGTGCTTGAAGTATTCTATATTGCTATCACCTTGTTGCTTGTCTTGCTTAGCATAAGTTGTTGGTGCACATAGGTGAGCCTAGTTTATTTAGGTTGTTGGCTTGTTAATTTAAACACCTAGTTTATTCCGCAATTAGCAAGCCTAAACCGGAAAAGTTTTAATCGCCTATTCACCCCCCCTCTAGGCGACATCCTTGTCCTTTCACCATGTCCTCAAGAACTAAACGAACTACTCACAAGACATCATATGGATCATGATTAGAGGTGATATAATGATGAATAACAATCTGGACATATACTTCAATTCACCGATAAAACTTAATAGCATCAACCACAAGTAGTAATCAACACCGGGAAAGTTTCCCCTATGAACTACACAAAGTATAACCCTAGATGTTACATCGGAACGAAGTGGAGCGGTGGAGATGATGGTGACGGCGGTGGAGATGATGATGATGATCCCGATGAAGTCCGGCGTGATGACGATGACGATGGCGATGATTTCCCCCCTCCGGGAAGGATATTCCCTGGCAGATTTCTGCCTGCCGGAGAGCTTTTTCTCTCTCTGTGGTTTCCGCCTCGTGGAGGCGGCGGAATATTTCCTCGATGGCTCTCCCTGTCTTAGGTTTTCTGGGGGACTAAGTACGCGAAGGGGGAGTGCCAGAGGTGGGCCAGGGTGGCCACACCTTGCCCCGGCGCGGCAGAGGGGGGGGCCGCGCCGTGGGGTGGTGTGGGCCCCTCATGGCCCATCTCAGCCTCCCCTTTTGGCTGGCTCCGGCATCTGACAAAATAGGAACATCTGTATATTTTCCGTGAATTGTTGATCTTCAGAAATAGGGTGTCTTGACGATGCTTTTTCCAGCTGAATCCTAACTCCGGCAGTTAATTCTCCAATAATCATCAAACATGCAAAACAAGATAAAATAACATAAGTATATCATCCAAATATGAAATATATCAATGAATAGCAGAAAATTATGATATAAAATAGTGATGCAAAATGGACGTATCACCTACCTCCAGCCAAGCAAGCATTCAAAGACTCTCTCTCCTCCATTAGTGAAAGCTTCACCAACCTAGATCTCCTAATCCCTCCAACCAAACTTATTGATCTTCGGAGGATTGAAGGAGAAGGCCCCGATCTACATCGTCACCAAAGCGTTCTTCATTTCCCCCTCATTCACTTGAGGGATTTGAGCCTAGGGTTTCCACTGGGAAAACCTAGGCATCTTGTTGTACTTACTTGCTTGTTACTTTTGTGTAGCAGGTGTTGTGGTGTGATACGTCTCAAACGTATCTATAATTTTTGATGTTCCATGCTTGTTTTATACCAATTGCTACATGTTTTGCATCTACTTTATATCACTTTTATACATTTTTTGGGACTAACCTATTAACAAGATGCCGAAGTGCCAGTTCCTGTTTTCTGCTGTTTTTGTATTCCAGAAAAGCTAGTCTGGAAATATTCTCGGAATTGGACGAAACTACACGGGGTGCCTATTTTTCCAGAACACGCCTGACGGAGCGAAGGAGCAGCAGAGGAGGGCCACCAGGAGGCCACACGCCACCAGGGCGCGGGCCCCCTTCTGCCGCGCCCTGGGGTGGTGTGGGCCCCTCGGGGGTCCGCAGCCGCCGCCCTTTCGCCTACTTATTCCCCCCGACGCGAAAACCCTAAGTACCTGAGCAAATATCCACGAAAAGTTCCAGAGACGCCGCCGTCGTCAACCCTAGCTCGGGAGGGTTCAGAACCTCTTCCCGGCACCCTGCCGGAGAGGGGAATCGTCACCGGAGGCTTCTACATCGCCATGCCTGCCTCCGGAGTGATGCGTGAGTAGTTCATCCTTGGACTACGGGTCCATAGCAGTAGCTAGATGGTTGTCTCTCCACTTTGTGCCATCATGTTTAGATCTTGTGAGCTGCCCTACATGATCAAGATCATATTATTGTAATGCTACATGTTGTGTTTGCTGGGATCCGATGAATATTGAATATTATGTCAAGTTGATTATCAATCTATCTTATATGTTATTTAAGATCTTGCATGCTTTCCGTTACTCGTAGATGCTTTGGCCAAGTAGATGCTTGTAACTCCAAGAGAGAGTATTTATGCTAGATAGTGGGTTCATGTCTCCGTTTAACCTGGGACAGTGACAGAAAGTTCTAAGGTTGTGGATGTGCTGTTGCCACTAGGGATAACCTAACGATGCTATGTCCACGGGCATATGTGTTTGTTTACATTACGCACTTTACTTAATGCAATTATCCGTTGCTTGCAACTTAATACCAACGGGGGACTCGGATGACAACCCGGCGGTGGATTATTAGTCATAGATGCTGTTGGATAACGATCTATGTATTATGTCGTAATGCCCAATTAAATATCATAGTAGTCAACATGTCATGTATATGCATTGTCATGCGCTCACTATTCGTCAATTGCCCAGCTGTAATTTGTTCACCCAACATGTTAGTTATCTTTTATGGAGAGACACCACTAGTGAACTGTGGACCCCGGTCCATTCTTTTACACTGATTAAACAACCACAAACTGCAAACTGTTCCTTTTTCATTCTCTGCAATTTAATACTCATTTTCCACACCATACGTTTAATCCTTTGTTTTCAGCAAGCCAGTGAGATTGACAACCTCACTGTTTCGTTGGGGCAAAGTAGTTTGATTGTGTTGTGTGCAGATTCCACGTCAACAGTCCAGACTCCCTGCGACAGCTATTTTTCTGGCGCCGTTGACAACCTTCTGAAGAGTTGCTGCTCCTACTGGTTCGATAACCTTGGTTTCTTTCTGAGGGAAAACTTGCTGCTGACTACATCATACCTTCCTCTTGGGGTCTCCCAACGAACGTGTGTTTCACGTCATCAAGCTATTTTTCTGGCGCCGTTGCCGGGGAGTAGAAGTTCTTCAGGAAGCTCTGTCTCCCGTCAACAGCACTATTTTTCTGGCGCCGTTGCCGGGGAGACAGCAGTCTTCTGCAAGGGGAGTTTCACGCTTCCAATCTCTTTACTTTGTTTTTGTCTTGCTTAGTTTATTTTATTTTATCTTGTTTGCTTTCAATTATCAAAAACACAAAAAAATTAGTTACTTGCATCTAGTTTACTTTCAAGTTATTTTCTGTACTGTTTTTATTTCTGCTAAAATGAGTACTCCTGAGAACACTAAGTTGTGTGATTTCACTAGCACGAACAACAATGATTTCATATGCACACCTATTGCTCCACCTGCTGCTTCAGCAGAATTTTATGAAATTAAACCTGCACTTTTAAATCTTGTTATGAAAGAGCAATTTTCTGGTGTTAGTACTGATGATGCTGCTGTTCACCTTAATAACTTTGTTGAACTTTGTGAAATGCAAAAGCTCAAGGAAGTAGATGGTGATATTATTAAACTGAAACTTTTTCCTTTCTCCTTGAGAGGACGTGCTAAAGAATGGTTGCTATCTTTGCCTAGAAATAGTATTGATTCATGGACTAAATGCAAAGATGCTTTTATTGGAAAATATTATCCTCCTGCTAAGATTATTTCTTTGAGAAGTAGCATAATGAATTTTAAGCAATTTGATAATGAACATGTTGCTCAAGCATGGGAGAGAATGAAATCATTGGTTAAAAATTGTCCCACTCATGGACTGACTACTTGGATGATCATCCAAACCTTCTATGCAGGATTAAATTTTTCTTCGAGGAATTTATTGGATTCGGCCGCTGGAGGTACCTTTATGTCCATCACTTTGGGTGCTGCAACAAAGCTTCTTGATGATATGATGATTAATTATTCTGAGTGGCACACCGAGAGAGCTCCAACAGGTAAGAAGGTAAATTCTGTTGAGGAAACCTCCTCCTTGAGTGCCAAAATTGATACTATTATGTCTATGCTTGCAAATGGTCAAACACATGTTGATCCAAATAATGTTCCTTTAGCTTCTTTGGTTGCTCAAGAAGAGCATGTTGATGTGAACTTCATTAAAAATAATAATTTCAACAACAATGCTTATAGGAATAATTTTGGTAATAGCAATTATAGGCCCTATCCTTCTAATAGTGGCAATGGTTATGGAAATTCCTATAGTAACTCCTACAATAATAATAAGAGTGTACCCTCTGATCTTGAAGTTATGCTTAAGGATTTTATTAGTACACAAACTGCTTTCAATAAAACTGTTGAGGAGAAATTTGGGAAAATTGATGTGCTTTCCTCTAAAGTTGATAGTCTTGCTCTTGATGTTGACTTATTGAAACTAAAGAACATGCCTCATGATGTTAAAGAGAGCAAAACTCTCAATGCTATACAAGTTAAAATTGATAACAATGTGAGGATGTTAGCTGAATTGCATGCTAGATGGGAAAGAGAGGATGAAATTGCTAGAAAGAACAATATTGCTAGAGTTTATACTATTACTACTTCTGAAAATGCTTCAAACTCAAGTGTTAACAAACCTCCTACCATTAATGGCAAGATAGTTGGTGTTGGTAATGTTTCCACTTCTATTGCAAAATGTCCTAAATTGCCTGATAACTCTGAAACTGTCCTTGATAAAGATGCTGAAATTTCTAGCAATAAGGAAGAGAATAATTCCATTACTTTTGATATAATGACTTTGATTTTGATGGTTGCAATATTTCTGAAGTAATTAAGTTCTTGCAAAAGCTAGCTAGAAGTCCTAATGCTAGTGCTATAAACATGGCTTTTACTAAACATATTACTAATGCTCTCATACAAGTTAGGGAAGAGAAATTAAAACATGAAGCTTCTATCCCTAGGAAGTTAGAAGATGGTTGGGAGCCCATCATTAAATTGAAATTGAATGACTTTGATTGCAATGCTTTGTGTGACCTTGGTGCTAGTATTTCTGTTATGCCTAAAAGATTATATGATATGCTTGATTTAGCACCTTTGGAAAATTGTTACTTGGATGTTCACCTTGTTGATTCTACTATTAAAAAACCTTTGGGAAGAATTGATGATGTTCTTATCATGGTTAACAACAATTATGTCCCCGTTGATTTTATTGTCTTGGATATTGAGTGCAATCCATCATGCCCTATTGTGTGGGAAGACCTTTTCTTAGGACTGTAGGTGCTATTATTGATATGAAAGAAGGGAATATAAAATATCAATTTCCTCTCAAGAAAGGTATGGAACACTTTCCTAGGAAGAAGATTAAGCCACCTTATGATTCTATTGTTCGAACAAATTACAATGTTGATGCTTCTTCACTTGGTAATACTTGATGCATGCTTTGTGCCTAGCTAAAAGGCGTTAAAGAAAAGCGCTTATGGGAGGCAACCCATTTTATTTTTCTGCAATTTTTCTTTTATTGAGTCAAGGAGTTTGTTTACTTCTGTAGCAACTCCTTTGTATCTTTATTTTCTCGCATTGTTGTGCCAAGAGTAGCCTCTAATGATAAGATGATGCTTAATTTTGATTGCTGCGCAGAAACAGATTTTTGCTGTTCACTGTACGAAATTCCTAAAATCACCAGATTGTTAAAAATCTGAAATTTTTGTGCGTAATCTTTATGAATGTCTGAAACTTTCATTAGTTCAGAGTTTCTCGATCTGAGCGTCGTAAGTGCCTCGAAAAAATTCGTCTTTGCGGACTGTTCTGTTTTAGACAGATTATGCCTTTTTATTTTTGCATTCTCTCTTTTACTAGTGTTGAGTGAAATTCTTTTTTGGGTGGAAGAGCTTCACATAACATCAGTGGCTGTAGCTAATGTTTAAAGTAACAAATCATATTGCGTCTTTACAGAACATGTGAATTTTTGATTATGCACTAACCCTCTAATGAGATCTACTTTGAGTTTGGTGTGACGGAAGTTTTCAAGGGTCAAGAGAGAAGGATGATATAATAGGATCAAGAAGAGTGAAGAGCTTAAGCTTGGGGAGGCTCCCATGGATCTCCCCAGCATATTTCAAGAAGACTCAAGCGTCTAAGCTTGGGGATGCCCAAGGCATCCCCTTCTTCATCGTCAAAATTATCAGGTCATCTCTAGTGAAACTATATTTTAATTCTTTCACATCATATGTGCTTTTCTTGGAGCGTCTGTGTGCTTTTTATTTTCAGTATTGCACTTTTATTTTCAATAAAGCTTGACTGGACCCTAGCATTCTTGATTGGGAGAGAGACACGCTCCGCTTTTTCATGAGAATACTCCTATTCTTCACTTATATTTGTTGAGTATTCATATCTAGCGCTGTTCAGCTTTTAGCTCTTGTTTTCATGTATCTCTTGTCAGAGCTATTAGCTTTCTTTTGTAGAAAGTACTCTCTTGCTTCACTTATATTTGTTTGGAGAGTTGATGAAATAAATTGATTGGTGTTTGGTTGGTTCAGAAAATGTTGCATGTGGTAATTGGTATAAGGAAAAACTTGCTTAATCTTGTAGATCACTAAAATGGATAACTTGATGCTTGTCAATTGTTTTGAGTTAACAAGTAGATCATGATTAAATTGTGCATCACATGAGTTAAGCCTATTAGTGAAGAACTACCGTAAAGCTTGTTGAAAATTTGGTTTGCATCGGTGGTACCTCTAAGGTCTAGATATTTTCTAATAACAGGGTTTGGTTAACAAGGAAGACGGTATGAAGTCTTATAACGTTTGCAATATGTTTGTCATATAAAACTTGGTGTACGGGTTGATATTCTTGTTTGCTTACATAACCTTGCTAGCCTAAACTCTGTACTGAGAGGGAATGCTTCTCGTGCATCCAAATCCTTGAGCCAAAATCCATGCCATTTGTGTCCACCATAACTACCTATATGTGGTATTTCCTTGCCACTCCAAGTAAATTTTTCATGTGCTACCTTTAAATTATTCAAAATGTTATTATTCCCTTTTTGTGTCAATGTTTACTAGCTCATGAGGAATTAGTGTGGTTATTCTTTATTCTATTTGTCGAGTGGACTTTTACACCTGGACTAGTGGCATATACATCCGCTTATCCAATAACTTGCAAAAAGAGCTGGCAACGGGGTGCCCAGTCCCAATTAATTACAACTTTAACCAATTAATTCTCTTCACACTTTTGCCCTGATTCATCAGTAAGCAATGACAAACAGTGAAATACCTGAATGTGTGTAAACCAAAGAGAAAGAGGGATGATCTGCCTTGCTGGTAGAAATAACGTCCTTCATGGGAGCCGCTCTTAAAAGTCCGTTCGACAGGTAGAATACTGTTCTCACCCGCTACCATTCGTTGACAATTAACAAACACCTCTCAAAAATAGATACTCCTCCATGGTATGTGATTGATGGAAGGCACCCGAGGATTCGGTTAGCCATGGCTTGTGTTAGCAAGGTTGGGAGGAGTATCAAATATTTTATGCAATCTCTATATGCTTTCAAAAACCTAAAAGCTCTAGCACATGATTTAATCCCTGCTTCCCTCTGCGAAGGGCCTTTCTTTTACTTTTATGTTGAGTCAGTTTTCCTATTCTTTCTGTCTTCCACAAGCAAACACTAGTGTCAACTTTGTTACAACATGCGTTATATGCAATGTATTGGACTTGTTATACTACTTTGTGTTGACAATATCCATGAGATAAATATGTTGAAAGTTGAAGCAAATGCTGAAACTAAATTCTTCCTTTGTGTTGATTAAATACCTTTTGTTAGAAACTATTGCTTTATGAGTTAACACTTATGCAAAACTGTTTGATGCTTGTCTCGAAAGTACTATTCATGAAAACGTTTAGCTTGTGTGATTCATTGTTTACTCATTATCTATTTGGTAGCAAATTATAGACCATTGACTTGGATCACTTCATTCATTTACATGTGCCTTGCAATATTATATGATCAAGATTATGATAGTAGCATGTCACCTCAAAAATTATTTTGTTTTTATCGTTTACCTACTCGAGGACGAGTAGGAACTAAGCTTGGGGATGCTGATACGTCTCAAACGTATCTATAATTTTTGATGTTCCATGCTTGTTTTATACCAATTGCTACATGTTTTGCATCTACTTTATATCACTTTTATACATTTTTTGGGACTAACCTATTAACAAGATGCCGAAGTGCCAGTTCCTGTTTTCTGCTGTTTTTGTATTCCAGAAAAGCTAGTCTGGAAATATTCTCGGAATTGGACGAAACTACACGGGGGTGCCTATTTTTCCAGAACACGCCTGACGGAGCGAAGGAGCAGCAGAGGAGGGCCACCAGGAGGCCACACGCACCAGGGCGCGGGCCCCCCTCTGCCGCGCCCTGGGTGGTGTGGGCCCCTCGGGGGTCCGCAGCCGCCGCCCTTTCGCCTACTTATTCCCCCCGACGCGAAAACCCTAAGTACCTGAGCAAATATCCACGAAAAGTTCCAGAGACGCCGCCGTCGTCAACCCTAGCTCGGGAGGGTTCAGAACCTCTTCCCGGCACCCTGCCGGAGAGGGGAATCGTCACCGGAGGCTTCTACATCGCCATGCCTGCCTCCGGAGTGATGCGTGAGTAGTTCATCCTTGGACTACGGGTCCATAGCAGTAGCTAGATGGTTGTCTCTCCACTTTGTGCCATCATGTTTAGATCTTGTGAGCTGCCCTACATGATCAAGATCATATTATTGTAATGCTACATGTTGTGTTTGCTGGGATCCGATGAATATTGAATATTATGTCAAGTTGATTATCAATCTATCTTATATGTTATTTAAGATCTTGCATGCTTTCCGTTACTCGTAGATGCTTTGGCCAAGTAGATGCTTGTAACTCCAAGAGAGAGTATTTATGCTAGATAGTGGGTTCATGTCTCCGTTTAACCTGGGACAGTGACAGAAAGTTCTAAGGTTGTGGATGTGCTGTTGCCACTAGGGATAACCTAACGATGCTATGTCCACGGGCATATGTGTTTGTTTACATTACGCACTTTACTTAATGCAATTATCCGTTGCTTGCAACTTAATACCAACGGGGGACTCGGATGACAACCCGGCGGTGGATTATTAGTCATAGATGCTGTTGGATAACGATCTATGTATTATGTCGTAATGCCCAATTAAATATCATAGTAGTCAACATGTCATGTATATGCATTGTCATGCGCTCACTATTCGTCAATTGCCCAGCTGTAATTTGTTCACCCAACATGTTAGTTATCTTTTATGGAGAGACACCACTAGTGAACTGTGGACCCCGGTCCATTCTTTTACACTGATTAAACAACCACAAACTGCAAACTGTTCCTTTTTCATTCTCTGCAATTTAATACTCATTTTCCACACCATACGTTTAATCCTTTGTTTTCAGCAAGCCAGTGAGATTGACAACCTCACTGTTTCGTTGGGGCAAAGTAGTTTGATTGTGTTGTGTGCAGATTCCACGTCAACAGTCCAGACTCCTGCGACAGCTATTTTTCTGGCGCCGTTGACAACCTTCTGAAGAGTTGCTGCTCCTACTGGTTCGATAACCTTGGTTTCTTTCTGAGGGAAAACTTGCTGCTGACTACATCATACCTTCCTCTTGGGGTCTCCCAACGAACGTGTGTTTCACGTCATCTTGGTGCTTGGGAGCCCCAATCTTTTTGTGGGTTGAGCCTCAAGTTTGTTGTAAGGGCTCCGGATTCCGCCTTGAAAGATTCCGATAGTGGAAGGTGAACCGAGTTTTTGGGCAAGATTCATCGGAGAATAGGGTGAGACTATTTGTGGCGTTTGAGTTTGAAACTCACACTCCTCCAACGAGACGTACTCCCCTAAAAAGGAGGAACTCAGGAATACATCCTTGTCTCCGCGTGCTTCCCGTTCGGTTAATCCTTTCTCGCTAGTTTTTACTTGTATCGTGCTTAGTCTAGTGTTTAACTTGTCATATAGCTAAAATCACCATAGTTGCATATCTAGAGAATTTATCTTTGTGTCAAGCCTAAATTTGAAAAGGAGCTAAAAATTGAGTAGCACCTATTCACCCCCCTCTAGGTGGCCATACCGATCCTTTCAGATTCTTCTTTGAGTATGGTCTTGATGATATAAACCGTCTGACACATTTTTTTTGTCAGATGCTTTTTCTATAAAGAATTATGCTAGAGAGGCGTTTTGGCTCCTGGGTGCATATGCTCCTGATATATGTTTCAAAATTAAAAAAATATGAAAACACTTTAAAAAAACCTGAAAAAAATTGGGCACAAAGATATACAAGTGTTCAACATTCGTGTAAAACTTTGGAAGAAAATAACATTTTCTGCGGTCTGTGCAATCTCATTTCGGCCACAGATTTTGTCTTTTTTGCACAGATCACATCAAGTGTCATTTCCTTCCGAAATTTTCACTGGTGTTGAAAACTTGCATATGTTTGTGCCTAAAAAATTTCAGAATTTTTCGAAGTGTTTTCATATTTTCTTAATTTTGAAAACTATAACAGGAGCATATGCAGCCGGGTGCCAAAGTGAATTTCTGGAATTATGCTTTGTTTGGAATGGTGTCTTTCGACTCTACATATAGCACCAACCAGTACAATATGATTTTTTTTTTGCCCATTCACACAGGAATAAACCACTACATGGGATCTTTTTTTTATGGTGCTGCCTTGATTGTTAATGAGAAGATAGAATCATATAAACGGGGTTTTGAAACATTCTTGAAAGCAATGGATGGGGTAGCACCAAGGCTCATAATAACTAATGAAGACCAAAGCATGGAGATGGCCCTCCACCGAGAGAGGATGAAGATTTCTACAGTACGGCTAACTCATGTGTAGGGTTGCAGCACGGTGCCCGAATCCATCCCGCAAAACTGAAAAAATGCGGAAGCTTAGTTAGTAGGGAGTACTAATTAATTTGTGTTGGTTTAGCTCAATTTGTGATGTAATTTACTTTCGCGGGACGCCACCTGACACCCTACTCATGTGTATGGGGCTAGCCCATCTGAATTCGGAGCAAAATGGTCTACCGTGATACGTGAATTTGGTCTCGAGGTAAACAACGAAACACGTCCGGCATCAATACGTGAGGGGTTTATCCATACAACCTCACCGCGGTTGGTAAAAAACGAACTGAAGCCGTAAAACCGCGGGTCCCACGTGTCTGCAGTTCACAAACGAGCCAAAAGTCCCGGGAGCGGGCCCACAAGACCGGCAGCACAATCCGGGGGTGCCGTGCGGCCGCCCGGTACCCCACCATCCTTTGCCTTATCCCCTCCGCTTCCCTGTGGCCCCATCCTCTCACATCCTACCAACCAACCAACCCCACTTCACGTACACCCTCTGACAGACCGGGCCGCCAGTTTACCCGACCCCGCATGTCAGCTACCAAGAGCACGTGGCTCAGGGTACCAGGTCTCTCCTCCACGACACGTGGAGCTCGCCCGCTGCTATAAGCCATTTCTTCTCCACCCTTTCCCTCCCCACATCCGTGTCGTCACTCTCGCTCGCCCCCGGATTGGAATTAGATACGATAATACGATGATGATTTCGGTCGCTGGGTTCGTCGAGCTCTGCTAATCCCAGTCTAAACCCGGGATTCGGCGGTTCTGGTGGCCCGATTCCGCGCCCGATCGGGTAATTTCCTTGTTTTTATCTTCTACTCTGCAACTAAGTTAGTTATGATTTTTCCTGTTTGTTTTGATTTCGCCCAACGGCATATCCTCTCCGTTGAGGCTGTCGATTTAGTCCTTCGGTTCTGTTGTTTTTGTTTTGATTTCTGGGCATCTTTGCAGTTGTTTCCACTTTCCCCCTGCGTGATTCGCAGAACATTCGGCACTGTTTAGCTATTTGGGGGTTCTGTGTTCATCGATCGTTCTGCAGCAGGCAGGAGCCAGGAGCGACGCTTTCATGCGTAGGGGTTCATTGCTTTCATCCGTTGCTCGATTGCGTGTAGGATTGGTTCGCGGTTTGTAGTGATTGGACGGGGGCTCAGTTGCGTGGGGGACAACACTTCACTCGAAATCGACCGCCACTTGCGTCTAGATCGATTATTACCCGCGGTTCAGTTCTTCTTTTTTGACTGCTTCTGCACGCAATCTAGTAGTTTCATGGATGCTGTGCGTAACTTCTTTTATGATGCAGCATGGTGGCGAGGGAAGCATAAACTATGCCAAGTCGTAGTCTTGCCGGAAATGGATGCTAAAGAGTCATGACATCGTCACCAAGAACCAGCCGGCGCCTCAAGTTTGGAGTGTGAAATTGTATATGCATTCGTAGACTTGACGCAGTGACTGGGTTTTGTTCGGTGTACGAACTCGGTCATCATGGGCAGTGCTTGCTCAAGGAAGAGAGGCCAAGTGGTCCAGGAGGATGAACTGTACAGTGTGAAGTTCTCCAAGAGCGGCAGCTTCAAATGGTTGCTGCACGCGCTGTCCCGCAGCAGCTCCGACGTGCTCAGGAAGGCGCAGGGGCCTACGCCAGGTCGGCGCCCGTCGCTGGTGGAACTTTGTGTGGCCAGAGTCCGTGAGGTAGTCAATTAGTCATGTGATCTATTGTATGTTCAGGTTTGGTGAAGCATCACGGCTGACATGATGGGGGTGATTGCAGGACATAAGTAGGTACTCAGATTTCTCCGTGCTGCCTAGGGATCTTAACCAGCAGATATTCAATGAACTGGTGGAGTGTAGCTACCTCACTGAGGAGTCGCTGGCAGCTTTTCGTGATTGTGCTTTGCAGGTGAAATTTCAGTACTACTTGTTTGGCACACAGTTTTGACTGAAATACAGTGGATGTTTTGTGCTAAATAAATGATGAATAAAAGAATACAAGCCTATCTTATTCCATTGTATTAAAGCTCCGGTCACATTAGTCAGGCCTCTCGATGTTTATGTGTTTTATCAGGGAGTGAGGAAATGCGTCTTAGCAGATATTTCTTGTCAGCTTTCCAAGGCTCACTCAGCAATTTAGAATGCAATTATTATCAAGCTTGTAGAATATTCATGAGCTTATTTGTAGGGAGTACGGTAAAATTTATCCTGTAAGCACTAAAAGTCTCGTCCTCTTAAGGAAGCCCATTTAATAGACCATTTGAGACCACTTAGGCAGCTGCTATATTATTTCAAGTCCAATGAGACCTTTTGCTCAAGGTATAAGTTGCAAGCCAAGCTACCAGTTTGCTTAATAAGCTAGGCCTAAGGCCATAAAAGACAAAACATGAAAATTCCTATCGCTCTGGGATGAGTCAGCCT
Source organism: Poa pratensis (assembly GCA_947311845.1). Classification (NCBI taxonomy): domain Eukaryota; kingdom Viridiplantae; phylum Streptophyta; class Magnoliopsida; order Poales; family Poaceae; genus Poa; species Poa pratensis. Next base: position 32,591,772 of record CAMZMU010000050.1, read on the forward strand.
ATATGGCTACCAGTTGACATTGTACTATTTCATATCAGGATATTTGTCTGGAAGAGTACCCTGGAGTGAAGGATGCTTGGATGGAAGTAGTTGCTTCTCAAGGGCAATCCTTGCTATCTGTTGACATCTCTTGCTCTGATGTGACTGATAGTGGATTGAACCTTCTTAAGGATTGCTCAAATATCCAAAGTTTGGCATGCAATTACTGTGATCAAATCTCTGAACATGGACTCAAAACAGTGTCAGGTAAGTCATATGGCTATAGTCCAATAGCTGTGCTTTCATACATCTGTATGAGTCCTGGGTTGAATTAGTGTGACCAAAACTCTGAACATGGACTTAAATATGTCTAATTCTGCAGGCCTCTCAAACTTGACATCGCTGAGCCTTAAGAAATGTGCTGCTGTTACCGCTGAAGGAGCAAAAGCCTTCGCAAACTTGGTCAATTTGGTAAATTTGGACCTTGAGCGATGTCCAAAAATTCATGGTGGCCTTGTTCATTTAAAAGGTGTCCTTTTGTTCCCTGAATTTATTGTTTGTAAAGCATAACAACTTATAAGACATAAATGCACCAGCTACTATAGGGTACCACAACAACAGGGGCATCTGGGGTGTTTTCTTCTTTCTATTTCCACTTCCTGACACAATACCTATATATGTTTGTAGTTACTATATGAACTGGCACTCAGCCTATCTATTCATAGTTGATTCAATAGCAAATATCTCATAATAATTACTTATGTCTGGTGCGATAACATAAGATTCTTTTACAGGCTTGAGAAAACTGGAAACACTGAACATGAGATATTGTAACTGCATCACAGATTCAGATATGAAGTATTTATCAGGTTATAACTCTCCCACGATTTATGTAAACTAATCTATCTGATTACACATACTGAACTACAATGCAATGCCTTTTTCCTTCTGTAGATTTTACGAATTTGAGAGAGTTACAACTGTCTTGCTGTCAAATAAGCGATCGTGGTGTTTCATATCTCAGAGGTAACCCTCAAATAAGTTCCTTCTTTTTGAGTGGAAGTTTGATTGATTTTGTATTACTCTGGACCTGGAGGGTTTGATCATCTAACATGCATGCTCTTGAATAGCTTTTTGCTGACTAACTCAAGGTTTTATATTTACTTAGTAACTTGATGGTTCATAACAAATTCAGCTGTGCTTACGTTACTTGTTTGATCTTTTAGGTCTATCCAAGTTATCTCACTTAAATCTGGAGGGCTGTGCAGTGACTTCTGCTTGTTTGGAGGCTATATCAGGTTTTTCATCTTTTCCTGATAGAGCACTCTGGTGTAAACGCTACTTCTATATAAATATCTTTGGTTTAGTCTTTCATAAATCCTTGAGGGCGCTTTGCTTACCCATTGAAGGGTTCCGACAATTGTATATATTATAATCTGTTATTTATGTCGAAGCAGGAGGATGGTTGGTCCTTAGGATCTGTAGATATGTTTGTGTCATGAACTTATTCACAACTTTACCTCTGTTTCTCCAAAAAAAAAGTTTACCCCAGCAGTCTTGGGTTTTTATTCTGTGCACTCTAGAATTCATACCCCAGAGAAATGTGTTCTGGCAGAAAGATGGCATGGAAGTCTTGAGAATTTTGTAACTGAAGTTTAATGCGAACATAATAGTTGACCTTAGAGTGCTTTTATGCTACTACAGGGACAGCGCGTGTTTATGTACGCGATGACATTCTTTTATCTCTTGTCACTGAGAGGGGGCATATGGAGTTCCATTTTGTTATTTTGTAAGGAAACTTGTTAGTAGCTGGAGGAGTTTAATCTTCTTTTCAAAAGGGTATAGTTAGTTATGAAGTCCGAACTTACACTTTACTGTTGCATCTAGTTGTTTACTGATTTGTTGTACTCATTTATGTTGTAACATTCTTTAGCATATAATTTTATAAATAAACTCACCATTTGAGTACCAAACATCACTAATAGTCATGCTATTTCAGGATTGACTTCGTTGGTCCTGTTAAATCTGAATAGGTGTGGCATATATGATGAAGGCTGTGAGAACTTGGAAGGTAAATGTGATAGTGATTTCTGACCATTTGGTGAACCCGACTCCTTGTTACTGGCAGAGATCAATTTTTTATTATGGAATCCAAATAGGATAAATGTTTACTTGTCTGTGATGAGTAGATGTCTGGCTCGGTTATTGAATCGACACATGGTCAATGTATCTTTGTTTTATTCACCTACTGTTCTGTCAAGTGTCGTGCATACATGTCTGCACTCTCCGTGTGACCTGAATCTGTCCAATCGTGTCTCTTTGTTCTGCACGGCTACACCTTTTTAACTCACTGGCTGGTGCCGTCTTGCAGGTCTTGTCAAACTGAAGGTTCTTAATTTGGGTTTTAACCACATTACAGATGCTTGCTTGGTTCATCTAAAAGGTGAGGACTCTGTCATTGTTTATCTTTATATAGCAACTTAAAACATTCTAGAATTAAAATGCTAGACACTATCTACCTAAGTGTTCCCATCTTCCAAGAAAAATTACTGGTAATTTTCCCATGCACAAAATTCTTATAACATGGAACTAGAAGCATGCCAAATAATTCGCAGAGGATCTTGCACTTTTCGCATGTTTTGTTGTTGATTTTCTACATTGAAGTGCGGTATTAAGTGGGAGCACATGTCTCCTCTGTTTAATCTTGTAGAATAATAGTTTGTAAAAAAAACGTAGGAGAAGTACATCAGAACCGTTGAATCGGTGTAACACCAAACAAATGCATAATGTGGGGGGACAGTTTGTTTCTGATATTCTTTGTTCCTTTCAGAATTGATCAGTTTGGAGTGTTTGAACTTGGACTCATGCAAGATTCGTGATGAGGGGCTATTGCACCTGAAAGGTGAATTAATTAATGTCTTAAAAATTCCCGTACTATAGTAGCATGTCTCCCTTTATTTCAGTTTACCTCGTGTCTTATAAAATGCCGAAGAGAGGAACCAGCTAGTTAACTGGATCATGCAGTAAGTCGTAACTTACTGTTGTGGAATAGCATATGATTTAAATTTACCAGACTTGTCTGCAGATAGCAAGTCTAGTACTGCTGGGGCATTCGTATGGGGCTTTTGTGGCTAGACAGTTTGAGCGTACTTTTTTTGTTTGTAGAGAATCTAATTTGAGATTTTTTTGTTTTGAAGCACGAATTGATACATTTTGCGGTGCTGTAGGCCTTTTACAATTAAGAAGTTTGGAACTTTCGGACACTGAAGTCGGGAGCAATGGACTTCGTCATCTCTCTGGTTTGTTTAAATTCTGCCAAATGCTATCAACTATCGATTCTCCTTTAAATTCTTCTTTAATTGCCTATGTTGTAGTAGCAATTTAGGTGGTGTCTTAACTTGGTAGATTATTGTTGTTGCTAATTTGTGATAAACTGAACTTGTTTCTACTGTAACTGATGTAAGCTAGGTGAGCACCATAACTCCGCGATTTACGTAGTTCCGTTTCCTCAGCTTCTCGGCCAAATAAAGGGTTACATGATTGGTTGTTAGATGCAGATCACTTCCAGTAATGTGTTTACCCAAATATAGTTCTCATCTTGGCGCCCATGCATTCTCTTTGTTAGATTATCTTGTCATAGTATGAGCTGCCTACCTGTTTTATGGTCAAGTGGCTTATGTCAAGGCATACACCAGCAGTTTCAGTGTTTCACACGACTTGATAATTTGGTATTTTTTGCAAACATACCACTCAAAGTTGCAGTGGTAGAGGGCCAATGCTGGGATTTATATGATAGCAAAAGACTTTTCCTGCTACAAAGAATGCTTAGCGCCATGCGCCCTCAATAAATGATAATTGAGACATATTATTCTTTTTAACTACAGTACTGAACTGTTATTTACTAGATGTATGTGCCTGAACTCTTACTGTTATAATTTTTCTTTTGTTTTTTTTCTGTGCGAACGCTCATAACATAATTCACTAAGTTATGCAACTGTTCTATTTTTGCAGGTCTTCGGAATTTGCATAGCATGAATCTGTCTTTTACATTGGTTACAGACATTGGTTTGAAGAAAATTGCTGGCTTGAATTCGATTAAGTCACTTAATCTTGATAATCGCCAAATCACAGATAATGGCTTAGCAGCTCTTACAAGTATGTCTCTCCCAATTTACCATTCAACTTGTTTGTTGCTTGTCACGCTAATGATTGGATTGGATTTCCATTCATGTACTCCCTCCGTTCCGTAGTATAAGATGTTTTAGCTATTCCAATACCGACACATATGGAGCGAAATGAGTGAATCTACGCTTAAAAAATGTCTATATACATCCGTATGTAATCCATATTGGAATACCTAAAACATCTTATATTATGGAACAGAGGGAGTTCTATAAACAAAGTGTCTACACGTTTCAGGAGTTCCATTGACGATATAAGGGTTAAAATATGTATTAATAACTGAATCATGAAGATCTGCATTTCCACTTTTTAGCTTTTTAGTGATGCCAATTTTGTGCCATTTAGAACTTGTAAGTTGTAATGCATGCAACAATGGGTTTTCTGAATGGAATTTTCAGGTGTTGCACTATTATGTGTAGTCTTTCGGATGTGTGGTCATAACATCATGTTGGCTAAAGTTCACTTATTTGGTTAATGCAGCTCTCACTGGGTTAACGCACCTTGATCTGTTTGGAGCTCGTGTAACTGATTCTGGGACAAACTGCCTCAAATGTAAGTGTGCACATTCTTTTTTTCTTGAGAAAACGCAAAAGCTTTGCGTTTCATTGCATTGATAGAAAGAGTTGAATACAAGCCTAGAGAGGCCACACCCTAGGACAACCCAACACTCTACAGGCTACAGCTAAGCCGGAGGGAGGATCGCCGCAAGACCCGATGCTCCCGCTGCAGCCCACCATCTTGCTTCCGCCTTGATCGTGTCGAGCAAGCCACCGAGATGAGGTCGCGCACCAGTCAAGTGTGCACATTCAAAATTTGATTGATATCTAAGATGTTTGATTGATATCTAAGATGTAGTGTGCGTGGTGCTTTTGGACCATTGAACATGCTACTTCCTTTGTATGGTACCCGCTTCGTTCCTCTTCAGAAGACGAAAAATGTTCATGGTCACTTTGGAAAATGTGAGGCACAAGATGTGCTTGGACCGGGTAGTCGATGTGGACAGACAATTGATTAATCAGGCTCAATTTATACTCCGATACCGTTGCCAGGTTGTGAACATGGGAATTGCTAAAACCCGACTCGACCACTCTGAATAATCACTTGTCTGCTTTGGCGACACCACCGCCGGTTAAACAACACAATAGTAGTTAAAAGGAAAGCATGTTGTTGGAGTTCTCTCTGAGCATTTCATGCAACATTGTTTTTAGTTTGATGAAATCTTTCTTTTAGGTATAAGGACGTTCTCTTTATGTCATTATAGGTTTTGCTAATTCTTAGGTTTGCTGACATAGCTGTTTGAATAGCGATGCTTATGACTTATGGCTGAAGAACCGACTCAAACCGGGCTGAAGCATCATACGGCACCTAACATGATTGCCAATGTTTCAGATTTCAAGGGTCTGCAGTCTCTGGAGCTCTGCGGCGGCTGATCACAGATGCTGGAGTGAAGAATATCAAGGACCTCAAAGCTCTGACGCTGCTCAACCTATCCCAAAATGGCAACCTCACAGACATAACCTTGGAGATTATTTCAGGTAGGCATCGTTTGCATCCTATCTTGCTTAAAAGCCTGTTCTCACAGCGTGCTTCTGTTTGCCCGTGACTCTGTCATGATCTCAGCGTTTATGTTTGGTGACAGGCCTGACTGCTCTGGTCACGCTGAACCTATCGAACTCCCGGGTATCCAACGCCGGCCTCCACCATCTGAAGCCGCTGCAGAGCCTGCGCTCGCTGTACCTGGAGTCCTGCAAGGTGACGGTGTCTGAGGTCAAGAAGCTTCAGTTGTCTGCCCTTCCCAACCTGATCAGCGTGCGGCCAGAGTAATCTGGTAATTTGCACCCACCTCTGTCGACCTGTAAATAACCACCGCATGTGCTAGAGCGGGCACAACGTGCCTGCGTGTCTGTACATAGGTCTTTTGAGTTACGTGAATGATCTGATCTGATAGACTGGTGAATGTTTTATGTCGTCTGGGTAGTACCCACCAAAGGTGATGCGAAGAAACAACTGTAAATATGTCGTGCTTCCTCCGCATTTTGGATGGTATATGTAATGGTACGTGTAATATGTCGTGGTATTGCTAAAGTGTCTGCGTGGTGCTGCAATATCAGTATGAATCGAGTTCAATGTCAACTACTACTAACCTGTGTTGTGGTGGTGTCGCTGAAGCGGGCAAGTGATTATTCAGAGTGGTCGATCGGGTTTCAGCATTTCCCGTGTCCATTACCTGGCACCGACATCTGAGTATCCGGTGAGCCTGTTTAATCAACTGTATGTCTACACAGACTACCCAGAACTAGCTTGTTGGTGATACTCCAGGTACATCACATCTTGTGCCTCGCATTTGCCCAAGTGACGGGTAGATGCCCATGCCCATTTCTCGTCATGTGAAGCTGAACGAAGCGGGCACCATGCAGAGGAAGATCAATGCTGCTTGGTGTGTGAGGTTGTGGTCTCACCGTGGTCCCAGTCCCACTGACCCCGCGGCGCCATTAACTTTCAGAAACCACAGTATTATGTTTAAATAAGAGTTATCAACATATTTGCAGGTAACATCCGAAATTCTGATGCAATTGTCAGGATGAATACATAAAAATGGGACAGCTAAAGTAGGGACAATGTTCAAAACTCATATCTATATTCTATATTAGACACAATAATACATCACCATGTCCCGGGAGAATACACCAAAGACACTATCTACAACCGCTACACGGTATATGCTAGCCTTTGGCCACCTACACCATATCTACAGCAAAATCTCTCCACCCCCTTCGCCCACCTACACAACAGGACCGGAGGTGGCAAACATACCATTGTGATGGTACATGGTCCAAGGCTAAAGAAGAAGAATCTTGAGAGGATCGAAGACTCTACTAGAGCAGCATCCGCGGAAGCCAAGAACTCTTCAGCCAGCCCATGCCTCGCTTCGCCCGCTGATGAATATCGGCTTCTCGTCTTTGCAGTGCTCTCAGAAACTCCTCTGAGCTCAGGTGCCCATCTTGGTTCGTGTCGAACACATGGAAAATTATGTCCACCACTCTGTCAGTTAATTCAACACCACAAACCTATAACGCAAACCAGGGAAGGCATAAAACCAGTCAGCAATGTGTTACAGACTACACTACTAGGTATAAGACTGAACTGCTGGAATAACAGTTAGCAGTTTGTCAATAAAACTAAGGGCTTGAGTATCGCGCACGTCAAATTAGTAAAAAATCTTACATGCTGTGCTGCACGCTGTAGATCCTCTTTTGTCAACATCCCATTTACTTGCCCATAAGCAAATATAGCCATCGTCAGTGGTTCCAATCTCCGACGTAAATCAGCAAAAGCCTTGAACTCCTAATGTTCCAGAAAAGCACCTATAAGAATCACATGAGAAAATAACTATGTGGAAAAGACCAACTTGGCAATAGGTCAAACCTCAAAGGTGATGCGTAAGTGCTTGAGATAAGGGTCATTGCCTATCATATCAGCTTTATCAAGCAGCCTGCTGATGTGATTCATGTCAGCAGAAGCGACCATGGACAGTGCAAAGTCCTTTGCTGGGATAGTGTTCACTGACTTGACATCATAATGATTGAATTCCAGACGAATAACCTGCAGAGAAATGACTCAACGAACTGAGAAAATGTAGAGAGTCTGTGATATACAAAGGGAGAAAATAGGAGTCTGGGAGATACGCAAAGGGAAAAACACTAGATATAATTACTAAATCTTAGACGCAAATTAGATCAACAATGCACACTTTAAATGAAAAAAACTGTATTCCAAAAAAATGGAGAAGCAAAAGAATGAGAGCTAGAAAAGCTGCAACATTCAGATTTAAACTTCACATAACATTTAGTTTCCATTATGAAATAAAATATGTTTGCGTTCTTTGATTACACAAATAGCAATGTCACGCAACATGCTTTCTGGACAAGTCATCGAATATTGCATGCATTAATGAGAAGCCGTGTCAAGTGAAGTCCAAAAAAAGGAATTATGGAGTAGCAAATCACCTCTTCATGCAAATCCTTCAAAAAACTTGTGAACTTATCGAAGCGTAGAGGTTCAGTCCCATCACTACCAAAGAAATACTCAACCAACCCACCATTTTCCACAGACTGGCCAACTTTAAATCCTGTACGTAAGCCATCCCTGTGGGCAGCTCCTTGTCTGTTAAAGGACCGCATCAATGCCATTACTTTCTTGAACTCTTCTTTGTCTATCTCCCTGGAAATGTCAAATGACAGATAAGGACCACAAAATAACCGAGAAGAAGCTGGCCAAAATTTGTTCATACCCTTCTTTTACCATCAACTAACAAGCCAGATGATTGAACATGCTCATAAAGAGCAGGTCTTTTTTCTGGGCGACAAGAGAAATTAACTGCACGCGAATGATCACAGGTAAACAATAATGTAGCACAAACAAGACAATATCAAATTTATCTTGTTTATGCATAAAACCAAGAGAACAAAAGGGAAAACATACCTTTAGCAGCTTCAGTAAATAAAACATGTCTACAGTCTACACGATAAACAAAGAAAAATGGATTGGAGCCACTAGAATTGATACATAAACACGGCATGCTAAAGTTTTTCTCTTCCCCTACCAAAAAATTGTGCTTAATTATTTGTTTACATGCAAAAAGAACTGTAACAGGTTTATTGATCAAAGAACTACAACATGGCAGATACATATCATTCTGCAGCTCGAACATATTACTAAGATCAAGTAATGGAGTAGAAATATAACTCACCCACTAAGGTCAATGTCAAACATTTTGAAGGCCGCACTGAAATTTGACTCGGGAATGCTGAGTAATGTAACAAAAAAGATGTACCTGCCATAGACACCAAAAGCATAAACTACCGTCAAACAAACTGAGTAAAAACTACTTAGAAACAGGTTATACGCAAACAGTGATCCATTAATGACTATTGAGAATAAATCATGTCACCTAACTGAATGGGTCTTATATTGCATCTTTGCATCTATGAATATTTATGCAAATGCGCAAATTCTATAATATAGCGTTTCAGATAAATGGCAGTTCACTTACTCAGCAAACGAGATGAGACCGTCGGTGTTTGTGTCGAACAAAGTGAAGAACTCGGATGGAGCACAATGCAACTCTCCTGGGTTGCATTCCCCCCTTAGTCTCCCTTCCCGAACAATATTCGACTCAGATGGAGGAAATACGGGAACTACCGCTCTCATCAAGTCAGCAGGCAACATGAGATTTCCCCGTCTGGGTTTCGCACAGACGCGAAGTATTCAAAAATCTATCCAATATAGCACCAAAATTAGAATTCCTAGAACATACCAAGATCAAATTACACGGAACTTTACTCAATGCACTAAGCTAAGCACATCATACTTCACCTTTTCAGGAGGGCTGCGAAGCCGTATCCGTTTTTCGTAATTGAAGAACACCCTTCTGCGGTAAGAGTCTGCAGCAAGAGCAGATTTTTTTTATCAGATGCCATTCAAATGCACGTAAGCAGATGGGTACAATACAACTATAGTTCGATAATAGCGATAAATACTGGTAATTATCAACAACTTCATGCCTACGTGCTGTTCGATCGGAAAACAGAAAGCGTCACGAGACTTTGCTATATATACTCTACACAATGCCTAGTCATCTACGAGTATTTGGATTTTGGTGGCGAGTTGGCTTATCACTTATATGTGGAAACAGATCAGTACAACAAGGCAGCGACCGTACTGATCGCAAACGCACTGCGGATTCTTCCCCCAAAAGAAGGCGTGCGAACAGATGAACAGAAAAAGGTAGCAGCAGCACTAAGAAAAGTGATATTCGTGGAGAAAATAATGCAAAAAGGGCACAGCTTTACGGAACGAACTTCCCAAGTTCCAAACCCCGGTAGCCAAGGAAAGAAAGATCACCGGACAACAGCGGCGCCGGTGAAAGAAACGCGCGAATCAACCAAAGGCCGCGGGAACCACCGACAGGGGACGGGGAGAAGGGGAAGGTAAAGGTTCACCTCCGAGCAGGAACCTCCTCCTCCTCTCATGCCGCTCCTCCACGTCGCCGGCAGCGGCAGCCGAGATCTGCCCGGCGGTCTCGCCGGAGTCGGCGAGCCCCGGCGGCATGAGCCAGAGCCCCAGCCCTGACCCCGCGACCGCTACGGCGGCGGCGATGATAGCCCCCTCGCGCCAGGATGCCGGCGCGGCGTCGCTGGAGAAGGCGGCGCCTCGGCGGGCCGACGCGGTGCTCAGGCGTCGTACGGTGGATCGTAGAAGGGCCGCCATGGGCGTCGTGCTAGCGGGGCGGGGAGGCAGTTCGCTTCAGATAACTACGGGAGGTGGTTATGAGTTATGACGAGAGAGAGAGGGAAGACTGTGGAATCTGGCTTCTCGGTGATGGAGGAGGCGGCGATTCGTAGATGCGCCGAGCAGCGGAGTGGAGAAAGAAAATGGGTGCGGGTGGTGGCCGCGTCGTCGTTGCCGGGTCCCTTTTATGGAGGCAGCGGTGGCTTTTTTTCTTTTCTTTCTAAACACAGTACAACGCAGGTGCTCATAACACGTGCGCACACTCACACCCCTATGAACGCACGCACGCACACCCTACCCCTATGAGCACCTCCGAGACACCGAGTCGGCGGGTCGAGTCTTGAGATTGACGAAGTCACCACGGGCGTCTCGCTGTCGACGGAACGTCGCCTCCCACTGAAGAATATTCCGCCTTAAATGAGAAACACCAGCGTCAAACCTGGGGTTTGAACTCTGTTGGGCTGGTGGTACAACCACCTTCCTAACCATCTTGCCACAGGCAACTTCTCAGGCAGCGGTGGCTTGACTTTGCCGTGTTTGGTTGCTACGTGCAGCACCCAAAAGAGGCTGTGCGGCGGACAGTACAGTCTGTACAGTAGAGTACTGTACTGTACTGTAAATTGGCGTTATTTATTATGCTTATATACAGATAGATACGCAATTGCTACGGCAACCACGAAGTGCACAGAAAAGCATCGGATGTGCAATGTTTTTGTATTTATTAGGTGGGGAAAACAAATGCGTGAACGTAAACTAGCTTGCCTTTTTCTCACAACTTTGATAAGCCGGAGGGCAGCAATAAAGATAGAGACACGCACGGGCCCACCGGACTGACTGGTAATACTACTCTAACTGCTTTCTGCGTCTAGAAGAGGCGCCTCTAGAAGATCCAGGTTCCAGTCTTCCAGACCGACCGGGTCCTAGTCGAATGCCCGTTAAGAGCGTCCAGACCCGGCCGGTTCCTTGATTAATCTGGTGTTATAAAATCGCTACAGATCCACTTGTCTCGCAACGCGTGACATGGCGTGCACTTTGTAAAGTACGCCCACTTGCTCTGACTACGAAATACAGTACTAGTTGGAGCTTGGTACAGCAGGGAACAACGTCCTGCCAGCTGGCTTCCGGCTTTCTTTTTTTGGAATGGTTATTAAGATAATCATGCGGCGACTTGTAAGCGTCGTCGCCCGTGCAAGTAGTAAGTTGGATCACGTATTCTGTCTGTCATTAGTTGCACTCCGTGTCACGAGCACGTCCAAATCATACACTGCCACCGGCGGTAAGATAGTAATATAATTTTACACTTCAAACCAGCTTAGCTTGGGAGAACGCCTTGGTTAGGAGGTTGGTCGTAGTTGTACCCCCAACCTAGCATAGTTCAAACCTAGGTTTGATCATGTTGTTTCTCTTTTAGCTGGAATATTTTTCAGTGGGACGCCACATTCTCGTCGACTTGAGTTGTCTGTAGTGATTTCGTCAATCTCAAGACTTGACCCGTCGGCTCAGTCTTTGAGAGGTGCTCATAGGGATAGGGTGTGCGTGCGTGCATTTATAGGGGTTAGTATGTGCTCGTGTATGCGAGCATTGCGTTTGTACTGTGTTTGAAAAAAAAATAGCTAGGTGAAAAACAGTTACCCCTCCTTTCATAATTATCGCCACGACAAGAATTACAAAATGGAGGTAGCAACGTTGATGGGTGTAGGACACGAAAGGATACTTCATAGACGCATATAAAATATAAACAGTGAGATCTCCACCCCTTTCGAGAGCTTATGCCACGTCGGTCGTCCGAATCAGCCCGTTTGTTCGCACCGACTTTTTTTAGCCGCCACAAGCTGTGTTTTCCGGCATCGTTGCACATACCCTTGTCTCCTCATTCTGGCTCGCAGTTGTTGGACCCGACTGCTCTCAGCTCTACAACGCATCGTCTGCTGGCTCTAGGTCTGACCATTTTTTAGTCCACCTTGTAGGCAGATGGGTGGGATGGAGGTCAGTCTCTGTCGTGTTTTGACCCGCGGGGCATGTCTCCTTGCAGGGCGGTACAATAGGGTTTTCGCGCTGCTCGCAGGGGTGAAGTTGGAGTAAAAGTAGCCCTGATGCCCTTCGGAACCGCGAACAAGTATTAGTGCCATATTGTTGCTTATATTGCCTTGTGGATCATGGAAAATGGAATGCATGATGCACACTTTAGTGCCTAACATGATGCAAAAATCCTTTTTATATAGTAATTAAGGCTAAATTTTTTTGGACCCTGATGCATGTGCATCAGGGTGTGCCCATGCAGCTCCGCCCCTGGCTGCTCGCGTCCCGGCGTCTCAAGCCTCGGTGGGTTACTCTCGTTGTCGCCTCGCCATTAGTAGGTGGATAGCTCCAACAGGTCCCCATTTTATTGTGTTTCTTCTGCCTCGTTGTCTCACATCCTCGGCTTCGTGCTGCCGCCACAGATCCGCCGTAGTTTTGCATTATCCGCCCTCCATTCCGTCGGAGCCGGCCTCTGTCGTTGATCTGTTAAGTTAGGGCCTGTCTGGCCCGTGGGGATTCGATTATGTCGTCTTCTCCTTTTTTTTTCCTTTCCTTTTGATGGTTTGTTCCGTCCTGGCATCCTCCCATCGGAAGGGCATTTTTTTTTGCTTTAACGCCTGCCGCAATCGTAGGTCTCGTCTTTTTCTTCGGTCGTTTCTTGCCTCGATTTTGGACGGGTCATGTTCTCTTCTATCTGTTTTAAGTTCTTGATTTTTTATTTCTTTTAGGTCGTTTGTTTTGTTCTTCCTTTTCTTTCTTTGCAGGTCATCATCTTGCTGGAGATCTCCGACTCAGATGTCGCGCTTGTTTTCCTAGGTTTAGAGGCTTGGTGTGTCTATGGTGAGTTTTACCGTTCGGCTATCCATTTTGGGCTCTTTATTTTTGGTTTCTTTCGGGTTTCTTCTTATGTGTTTTGTTCTGTTTTTTCCTTTTTTTGCAGGGCGTCTAATCGAGATCTTCGACTCGGGTGGGTATACGACTGCTTTCGTGGGTCTAGATCCCCGCCTGCAACTGCGGTGAGTTTTACCGTTCGGTGATTGCCGTTGTTAACTTTTAGCCACAGAATAGTTGGTGCCTTGTTGTCTAGGAAGATGGGTGGGATGGAGGTCGGTCTCCATCTCATTTTGACCCGCGGGGAATATCTCCTTTGGATGGGGGTACGACGGGGTTTTCATGTCGCTTGTGTCCAGGCATCTAGTTGTTGCGAACTTGTGTTGTTAATCTTATTATATATCTTATGTTTGCTTGTTTTCTCTTGTGCTCTTATTGTGCAGCTTATGTTGTCTTAAAACGTCTATTCGCCACCTTCTAGGTAGCATCTAGGTCATTTTCACCCGCATTTCCAAGAATTAGGAAAAATGTTAATCAATAAGGCCTTGTCCTTTGTGCAGAGGCGATGAGGGCATTAATTCCATTGCTAATTTCCCCTCACCCCCGCGTCACCCTAACCCTAGGCGACACGGAGGGATTCCGCGCCATCGCTCCTACACCCCTTCCCACCCCTCCTCCTCCTCCCACCGCCTAGGGTCAGCTAAAACGCGGCCTTGTAGTTCGAGCTTGGGCAAGGCGTGATAGAGAGCATGCCGACATGCTTCTCCATTGCGCCACACCCATCCATTCTGGGGATTATGCATATGCCCGGTGAATAATCAATGTGGCCTCTGTTCTCCGTGGAGCTGAAAGGACATTTCTTAATCCCTTGTGTTTTGTGTGTTAGGCAACAACACTAGTGATGATTTAACATGTGAATCAAGTGATGCAGGTTTTAAGTGTGTAAAACATCTTTGCATCAAATCCAAAAAGGGAGTTGAAAAGAGCCAGTTTTGTTGCTGAAGAAAATCGGATTATCCGATGTTGGAAGATTCGGATTATCCGATTTGTAAAGTCTGCTGAAATTCTGCTAAGGACTAGAAGAAACTTCACACTGAAGATATTCGGATTATCCGAGTTGGGAAGTATCGGATTATCCGATGATCAGGATTTGCTCGAAATCTGCTAAGGACTAGAAGAAACTTCACACTGAGGATCTTCGGATTATCCGATGATAGTCTGATCGGATTATCCGATTCCATCGGATAATCCGATGTTGACTTGGATCGGATTATCCGATTTACCTGTCTGCAACGGCTGGATTTTGGGAGCAGTATATAAAGGCCTTCTCCTACCTTGGAGAGGGCACCACGACCAGAACTAAATCCCCCCATTGTTGAAAGCTTCAACTCCCTAGATCTCTCTCCCTACCCACTCAAACACCTTGTCCTTCTAGGACTTGGGAGAGATGGCCTAGATCTACACTTCCACCCAAGCGATTTGATTTTCCCCTCCGTTCTTGAGAGGGATTGAAGCTTGTAAGTTCGTTGATACTTTGGATTGTCGTTGGTCGTTCTTGTGGCTTTGGGAGCCGCGGGGACTAGCCGGGAGCGTCCAATTAAGTTGTGGAGTCGTGCCCCGGCCTTGTGATTCTTGTGGCTTTGGGAGCCGCGGGAATTTGGTGAGAGCCTCGAATTCGGTTGTGGAGTGTGCCTCATCCTTGTAAAGGTTTGTTGCCGACCTCGAGGGCATCATATAGTGGCTCGTGGAACTCCTCATCGTAGGATAACACGAGGGAGATACGGTGTGCCATATCAAGGCTATTCGGAGTTCACTTTGTGACTCCGCACCGCTCCAACGGAGACGTAGCTTCCATTGGAAGTGAACTTCGGTAGAACATCTCGCGTCACCGTGTGGTTATCTTTAACCTTCCTTTACTTGTATTGCTAGCTTATCTTGTGTAGAATATCTTGCTAGCTTGCTTATTGCTCATCATATAGGATTGTTCACCTAGTTGCATATCTAGTGAACTTATATTTGAGCAATTCCCAAATTTGTATCAAAAGAAAAAGAAAATTTGTAGTTGCCTATTCACCCCCCCTCTAGTCAACCTACTCGATCCTTTCAATTGGTATCAGAGCAAGGTCTCTTTATTAAGGGCTTAACAGCCTAAAGAGGAGGATGACTAGCGACGAGGAGTTAAAACTTGCTAAGGAACAACAAGAGAAAAATGATAAAGAACTTGAGAAAGAACTAAGTGAAGCGGGGATAACCCCTCCCGATGATAATGCCCCGGTCACCATGAAAGCCATGATTGAACTCTTTGGGTTCATGAAAGGCAAAATGGTGGACGAGGTGTTTACTCGGGTCATTAATAATCAAAATGCCTCCTCATCAACCGGTGTTTCTAACGTTGAGGCCTTGGTTGTTAAGGATAACAAAGATCAACCTAAAACTGGTGAGAAGCCTCCTCATAACTTTGCTCCACCTACTTCATATCTCACTCAAGTTCCACTCACTCAACCTCATATAACCAACCTAAGTAGACCACCTCCTAAGCTTGATAATACTCGTTATTTCACTTGGAAGAAATCTATGGAGTCTTATTTTCGCAGCTCATCGGTGCATCTTTGGAGGGTGGTTCTAAATGGTTATACTCCGGTTGATCCCTCCAACTTGACAAGGCAAGAAGAGATTGATGAACAACTTGATGCCAATGCCAAGTACATCCTTGAGAGTACCATGACTGCCCATGATGAAGATCAAGTGCGGAATCTCAAAACCACCAAGGAAGCTTGGGATTTTCTCACATCGGTATATAAAGGAAATGAGGGCCTTCAACGCTCCAACGACGCCATCCTTCAACATCAAGTGAACAACTTCATCATGCTAGAAGAAGAGACACCATCGGATCTCTTCCGAAGACTCACCAAGCTTGTGGTGGCATGTAGGGAAAATGGAAAGAAAGATATGGATGATGAATGGGTCAAAGCCAAGTTCCTCAAGACCATTGTTCCATACAATGAAAATATGGTGATGAATCTCCATATGAGAGCGGACTACAAAACAATGTCTCCCAATGACATATTGGCACAATTCGTCACTTATACCTTGAAGGCCACTTCCAAGTCTTCCATCAACCAAATTCGTGGCACAAAGAACCTTGCCTTGAAGGCTCATGTGGAAGAAATCCAAGATATGAAGAAAGCACAAGTGATCATCATGAAGAAGATTTTGTGGGAGAACTCAATGAGGTGCTTGCTCTTGCCGCCACCAAGTATTGGAACAAAAAGAATATCAAGAGCAACTTCTCCCCTAGAAGCAACTTCTCCCCACAAATGAAAAGAATGTGCTTTAATTGTGGAAAGGAGAATCACCTTGTGAAGGATTGCCCCTATGAGAAAAGAGAAGATTTTGGAGGCCAACTCATCTTAAAGAAGAAGAAGTTCTTCACCAAGCCCATCAAGTACCTCATCAAGAGAGAACCTCAAAAGGCTCTTGTCACCGCAACACATGAAGAAGAGTATGAGTCCGGTGGCGAAGAGGAGGATGATGATACAAGTGAGGAAGTGGGGATGGCGGCTCTTGCAATGGGCAACCTTCCTATGGCGCCCCGACCTGACTGCTATACAGTGATGCTGAGTGTCACCGGTTAAGCGATACAGCCGGAGGTTACGGGTTTACCAATCCCCGGCCAAAACCTTTGGCAGGCGTTGCTCGGAATTGATCACCGGCAACGCAACACCCCGATTGATGCCTTAACACAGGCTCAACTATCAAAGCATAATAGAGAGATCAAAACTTGTGGAACAACTGGCACATCACAGACTCTACGACACAAATCAATATAGTTCAACTCTTATAATAGAGAAAGATAGCAAATGACAACCAACGGTCACAGACCCAACATTACAACAAGCAGAAGCAGATTAGGTTGTTCTAAACAACAAGAACCAAATTATGGCCTAAGAGGCCTACAAATAAACATCCAAGCGCCAGCTGTTCCGGGATGTCCCAAGCTGCCACCTGGGAACCCCAGACTACTCGTCGACGTCCACAAAGAACCCACCTTCGAGGTCGGTGAAGTCCTCCTCTGAAACAAAACAAACGACGTTGAGTTCGATGAACTCGCAAGATTATATATAGAGCTTTAGCTCGATGAGGCTTTCAAGGTTTTATGGCTGTTTTGCATAAAGCTGATTTTATTTATGAAAACATAACTCAATGGCATCGACTAATCAGAGTATTTTTAAAAAGGGGGTAAGAAGTGACTCTTTTCTCTTTTGATCACTTTTCTCATCATCAACCATCATCATCCACTGTACATGTTCATCAAAGGCACCTCCCCGAATCACCCTCGAGGAAGTCAACCTTGCATTCTTGAGTGGTACCTCTAGTACCCAGTTTTTAAGCATTCCGTTCAAGTTATTCTATGATCTTATCGTCCTTTCCCAAGTCGTCCATAACCGCGGACATGGCTTTTTGAAAAGATTTAACCTGCAGGGGTGTACAATGTTTGCCACGCGTACCGTCCGGCTCATTACCTGTACAATTAGCTCTCTTCCTTGGAAAGCCGGCTGGGTGGGAGCGGTGTCGACTTCTCCCTCGTTAAGGACCAACCCAGGATCATCAGTGAGGACGGAGCAGTGGATCACAACACCCTGCCCCGTGGCCACTCATTTTCCTAACACCACCATCCTCATCTCAGTTCATCCCACCATCATCACGCACGCGCAAATGGAAGCCCGAACTAGAGGACCCTGGCTAGCCCCGCCCGAGTTATTTAGTCTATGAGGGTTCCTGCAATTGCATAGGCCTCACGCATGGTTGCACGCTCAGTCTTGGTTCGGGAGGTAAAGAACTCGCACCTAGGCGGCGAGAACGAGACAAAGCACCACAACCACAGTGGCCTCTCATCCCCACCTTTAAGCATTTTATTACCTGTCTCCACAATTTCTCCACCATCAACCCTGTTATCTCATCACCTGTTTCCAACATGAACCATCCATCGTATAGCTATGCAATTACTAAGCATGGCTAAGCATCAACATAGCATAGTAAGTATCTCAGCCAACAATACAATCCTATGGATAATAGGAGGGAAAACAGGTATTGGCATCGGAATCTTAATGCAACTATAGGATACTCTAATCCAATAAATTGACATTTGGAACCGCATGCAATATTATAGTGGAGAAAATATTTGCGGAAATATAGGATAAGACATGCTCAGAGGGGGATTATGCTTGCCTTGTTGATACGGCTGGTAGTAGGGATCGTCACGATACGGGGGTGGCACTTCAGCTCCTTGATCTACCGATGCACAAACAACACCGGAAGGGAACAATCAATCACCACACATGCTCAACATATGCGATGCGCAAACACATGATGGCATGACAATTTAAATGCACCATAAAAGCTTTGAACAAGACCCACAAGTTAATGGGGTCCCCCTTATATCTATTGCATTATTTGGAATAAACCCCATATTTAAACTTAATGCTTCTAACACTACTAGAGTACATTATTGTAATTGTGGTCAATTATGCATGATGATGATGATTTTAGGTAGTTCACAATTTTCCGAACACTTTGGTATAAGAAACACAATTTTCTGTGGTCCCGATAAGAAGTTATCACTTTTATAAATTCTTCCTTTAAATTTATTATTTTAATTAAGTTATTTTTTGGAGAACAATAAAAAGTAACTGCTCGAATTCGAGAGAGGGAGAAATTAGTAGGATCATCGAAGTCGATGTCCCTAATGCGCGAGGGAGAAGCTGGAATCATGCGCAAAGGGAGGGAAAAAGGAAAAAAAGGAATTCCTGAAAAAAAAACAGTCAGCCCGGCCTGTGGCCCGGTTGGGCCGGTTGTGAGGCCGGCCTCGCTCCAGAGCCACCCGGCCTTCTGCCCGGTTTGGGCCGGCCCAGGGACCGGCTGTGCACCCGAGAGGCCCGGTCTGCAGCCCGGCTAGGCCGGTTTCGCGGCCGGGCGGGTGTGCTACTTCGACGAGGAGCACGGCGATGAACCCCAGCGGCGCAAGGGCTACGGCGGCTCGACGAGCAAGACGGAGCAGGAGAGGGAGAGAGGTGCGGCGAACTCAGAGGCTCACCATCTTCGCGTGAGAGCAACCGGCGAGGGCGGGGAAGGCTGGGGACGACGGCAATGGCGTGGCGGATCACCGCCGGCCGTGACGAAGAAGATGGACGGTGGCGACGATTCTCAGCGTTCCGGCACGATTCCTTCCGCGTGGAGGAGCAGTACGGCGAGGCGGACCTCGTGATGGTGCTCGATTTGCTCGGGATGGCCTCATTCGTCGGCGAGGCGGCGATGTAGCCCGGCGACCATGGCGGCTCGTGGGGGAGAGAGGGAGCCGAGGAAATGGGGAGAATCGGGGGAGGGAGCAGGTGTGCCTCGAGTTGCTCTGCGTCCTGCAGGTGGAGGCAGCGCGGGGGGGGGGGGGGGGCGGCGTCGAGTGCGGCGCGAGCACGGCGAGTCCGTGGTGCGTCGAGCTCCTCTCGGTCGCTACAGTGGGGAAGAAGCCGATTTTACAAAAAGGCCCTTGGCCAAATTAAATCCATCACCGATTGGTCCTTGGCTGTTTCATTTTAACCCCAACAGCAATTCAATTGATTTTATTAGGGCACTTAAACATTTTATTAAATTCTGAGAAAAATCCAGTAGCCTCCTACTAACAAGTAGAAGCACCACAAAAATTGGCATGTTGAAATAAAAAGTTTGGAACAACATTTGTTCCTAGAGTAAAAATAGGGCATTTTGCTAAATTCAAAAATGTTGTTCCTTTAGAAATTTATAGCAATTGAAAAATATATTTTCAGAGCTCTTGGAACTTCCTTGACAAATATAAGAGGTCAAAGTATTTTTGTTTTGCAAGTTTGAATTCTCTCATTGCATTGAATTTGTAATTGAACAAGTTTGGCATTTGTTTTTAAATGGTGCCAAAACCATTTGTGTGTTGTTTAGCAAGTTAAATTTGGATGCCATGATGCAATGCAACACAAAAGCGAAAATTTTACTCGGGTTTTTAGGGTCTCAACTTTTGGGTTGTTACAACTCTACCCTCCTTACAGGAATCTCGTCCCGAGATTCTTAGAGTAGGAAAGAGGGAAAGGGTTACGAGGTACTACACGATCTTCTTGCTTCAGGTGGCTTCTTTCTCGAAGAGGTTGATCGAGTGCACCATGAAGATCTTCATCGGCTTCACTTCGAGGTCACTATCGACGTACACCATAGGAAAGAAGGAAACCTCTCCGAAAGGATTGGTCTTTGTAAGGATACAACGACCGAGTACCTCCTAGTAGCACTTAGGATGAGACTCCAAGCATCCCTTGATTTGACAGTTAGGAGACACATGCGTTTGACGGGGGATTGATAAGGAGTTTCCGGTTGGTAGACAACTGTTTCTCAAAGATTCAGAATATGAACTTTGCACAAGGCCTTGAATTTCAGAACTTCAACAGATGAAGTGCTAACTTCCACCAGACAGCTTGAGTAGAACTTTCCTCACGGGGAAGCATTTCATATCACAAAGGAAGGGTCGGGAAGATGGACCGAGAGAACTCTAGAAACTCCGGGAATGATAGTATCAGGAAAACTTCTTGATGTTCCAGACATCGGGTCAAGCTTCTTGGGGATCACCAACTATCGCTTCTGATTGAGGTTCAGATCTGGTCAGGTGTGTAGATAGTTCAGACTCCAACGGTATGAATGGGGAATCTTTGCAAATCATAACAACGGCTTACAATTGCTAGGACCCCAAGAGTTGGACTACAAGATCTAACTCCAAAGGAGGAACGAGATTGCGGAACCGCAGATTAGCAACTTGTCAGGAGACAGCTGCCCCACTTGATTATCTTGTAGCGAGACACGATTGAGTTCTTGATGGGAGGCATCATAGAAGACAAGGAAGTTCTCAGACTTCCCCCCTTTCTGGAACAATTCAACCAGTGGCTTGGATGCATAGATGAAATTCTCAAGGGATGGAGGTAACAACATACCATTCCGAGAATATTCTACACATGCACGATCGAGTTGAGATGATTCGAGGAACCGGACACTTCACTCAGATCCATGGCGACATCTTTCAGCAATTGCACGTGAACCAGGGAAAGTCACTTCTAACTCCAGAACACATACCTTGTGAAGACACAAAGTTAGTTCCAACAATTTTCCAATGCTAACGCCCAATATCCAATATAAATCTCCTCAAACATGGAGAAGATAGGAAGGTAGTTGATGGCTCAACCACAAACTTATCCAGATACTCCAAGACGGTAGACTCATATTTCACCAGAACGAGGCATTAGTATTGGTCAGACTAACACATTCAGGTAGGTAGGTCTGAGTTTGATTTGACAATAGCCCAATTCAAATCAAAAAGATTTAGAGGTTAGCATATCCAAAGAGGAGATACCACCTCGCTTCAACACGGACAGACTAGACATCCCATTGAGAAGGAACTATATCAGATAGAGCTTTTGTCTTTTAACTCCCCAAGTTGTTTAAGCTCAACCGAATAATTCTGGACATCCAGCACGATTTTCTTGGAGAAGGGAGTTGTTCAGAGAACCAGCTTACTCATAAGCTGAACATCACGGTCAGGTAACAACCTGGCGATACTCCTGGAAAGACCTCCAGAATATCACAATCCACATCTAGGATATCACGACATACCGTGGATCTTGAGTTCAAGAGAGGATCATGCCTTTCAAGGCACAACGAGGTGGTCTTGGGAGCTTCGGCACGAACCTAGCTTTTTGACCGAGGGAGTGCATCAGAGAAATCGAACTTGGTAATACAGTCAAATTCAGCTTACTGATCAGCTAACCAATCATGATAGAAAGGACAATGAATGTCCTTGGATTTCAGCACAGTAGGAACTGCTGAGAATATGCGATAGTTACATCATTACTCACGTCTCATCATTCTTGAGCAACAGGTCACTCGGAGAACGGAGAGTAACAAAGTGTAAGAGCATCACTTCATCAAGAGGATCATGCTACTTAGCAGGATACCTGTGGGGACCCCGGACTAGCTGTCCGAAATACCCGATTATGCTTAACACCATGATCCCGTGGTCAGTCTGTCGTTGCACATAATCCGAATTGGATACCAAAGTTTACATCCATTACAATACCGAATAAGAAGTCTTACATAAATGGTCATTTAGACCAAGTCTTACATAGGTGCCTTCATGGGCCAAACCAAAATATCAGCGGAAGCTACGGCGTAGTAGACATCATATTCTAACGATGACGACCCGACAGGCAGCTGACTTGTGGAGATCCTTAGTTTGCGTAGAAGTCGCCATACTCCTGCTCGGCGTAGTGCTCCTCCTCGTAGTCTGGCTAGGACAATAGCCAGGGACGAAACCAATATGAGTACATTTGAATGTACTCGCAAACTACCCCAACATGAGTATGCACTAGTTTTATTTTAACTTTTCAAACTTTCATTTTCTTATAACATCTCTATATCTTTATTGAAAAAGGTAAGAAGAGTTTTATAACTATCTTTAAAGAAATCACCATCTCATTTGTTTCTCCAAAACCCTTCCTTTTCCTGACCAAGGCTCACCATGGTCCATTTATTCCAACAACTCATACCACTCCATTTGGTATAGTTGTGTCACACCATCACCAATTTATTTTCTTTAAACTTAAAAGCTTTTCCAAAAACTTGCACATGATCTTAGGACAGCCTCCCAATTGTCCATATCCGAGGACTCGGCTATTCGAATAGTTTTGACCCTCTGCAGAGGTAGCACGCTTTTTATCCCACATCCATCCGGTAACTCATCGTGTCAGCCACGTCCCGCCATACAAGGTGTATGCGAAGTTGAGCCACCGACCCTAGCCTCTCCTTTGCTCATACTAGTATAGGATCCTACCCATATGATAATTCCCACCAACACTCAGTCCGGTCCCCGTCGGCAACCCTAAGTGTGAGGACTCATATGTTTTTCCCGGCGACCACATTTATGAAGTCTTCAATCCTCCTCCTTATCTTTCCATAGAGTTTGAGCGAGGACCCAGGTCAGGGGAGTTCACAAACCATCCCCTCACGCATAACGGAGTCATCTCCGTCGATGAGGTATCCCATACTAATAAGAGCAAATTATATGACTAAGCCCCGTTCCCATATGGGGTAAATGTGGTCGCACAGATTAAGATTGGTTGTCATAGTACTAGGACACTGTGCATTTTTCATAAACATCATCATCCTCCATTTCTCCACTTCAATACCGACATCTCGGCATTCCATAACCACACAAGTATTTCCAAAGGAGTTTTGAATAAACAACATTGTTTTCCATCCTAAAGTTTCATATAACTACTACATAGGGTGGCAAAATAATTTCCATACACTTTTTTAAAAGGTTTTGTAAACCATTGCTTTTAAGAGTAAATCATTTGATCAAAGTAGATGCATATATATTTAGATGCAAGCTCAGAGAGTAGCTTGCCTTGCTCGGCAAAGTGGGCTTGGTCTTGATCTTCAGGTTCAACAAATTCCCCCTCCTCGATAAATCCAGCAACGTTCTCGTCTAATCGATAAACAAACAAATACGAGCAATCACTAAACTACTCAAACAACACCACAACATCACAATCCTAAATGCTCTAAATAGCCACTGCATACATCAAACAATCCAATTTGATTTCAATTAATTGATCTAAACAATATTTATTTATGCCCAAAATTATGGCAGAAACTTGTGGGATATGCTTAATTGCACAACTTGAGTTCTGTTGGTCACAAAAATACAAACTAAAATTCTCTGGAAAGCTACTGATGTGTAGAAGACAACCCCATTTGATTTGGAGTCATTGGAGTTACCAAACTCCTACACATTTGTTTGAATCCAGAGGCTTAATAACCAAGTTTTGGCTACCATTTAAATTCTATTGCTTCAAAAATTAAATCCTTTTAGGGGTGACTAAACATGACTAAATGTGATCCAATAAAATTGTTCCTAATTCATTTGGGTTAACCATTTAACATATTTAAATGTTTGAGTGCAGAAGGGTGTTTAAACTTCTACTTTAAACTAAACAAATACTACTGCACAAATAATTCTACCAAAATTAGGGAAGCTAATACAAGGCAGTGCTAGGCTAAAAAAATTGGTTTGGAATTATTTGGATTAACAGAGTATCAGAAACAAACAAGTTTAGATTTTAAACCTTCTGTAGTATTTTTAATAATACTTTTTATTTATTTAATTAAATGACATGGATCCAATTGGGTTGGTTAAAAATTTTCATAAGCTTTCCAGAACAATTGAGTTTGATTTATTTGGATTCCTAAATCTCGAGATATTGAATTTACAATTTGGGTCCAGTACTGAATTCTATAGAAACTAGAAATTCGAAATTAATCAAACTAGTGGATAATGTTGAGAACCCTGACATGTGGGGTCTACACGTCAGCGTCTCACGGAGAAAAGTCTCCCGCGCGGAATAATTTAAAATGCTGACAGTGGGTCCCACATGGCAGTGTAACTAGGCACGAAACGGTACGTGGCCGTAGATCTTAGATCCAAGGGCGCACGGAGGCTACCATCAGCGACGACCTAAAATAGGCGGCGCCGTGGCTCCGGCGACGGCGAGCAGCACGATTCGCTCACCTGAGAGGGCTAGGGACGGCGGAGATGGTGCAGATCGACGGCGGAGGCTCGGGCGAACGTCCTGGCTGAGTCCTGCTTGCTGGGACGGCGTCTAGCTCCGGCGGCGTGCTTCTGAACTTCTCACGGCCACGGCAACAACTCCGGCGAGGTTCCTGCGGCGCTTCTGGCACGAATCAACGGAGAAAAAGGAGCGGGTGAGTGTGGTGAAGAGGGGGCAACACGGTGCAGGGCCTAGGGGAGAGAATGGGGCAGAGCAGAGCTGCGGCCGCGTCGTCGCCTACCTCGGACTGTCGAGCACGGGCACGAGCAGCAGCGAGCTCGCGGCAGCGGCTCCGCCCTCCTGGTGGTGCACGGGCGAGTGATGGGTGTGGTGGAGCAAGGGAGAGGCAGTGGGGCGTGGGGAAATGCGAGGTGCGGGCTCGAGTTTAAATAGGCGCGACGGCGGCGCACGGTGGTCGTGGTCCAGCGGCGTCCAGAGGGCGGGAGAGGCCGGCGCGCGGTGTCTGGGGGGGGTCCGGGCGTGGGCTAGGGTTCGCGGCGTAGAGGATTGCGTGGCGAGGTGCAGCGAGCTGGGCCAATTTTGGCCGGCGCCGTCCGTTTAACCACGGCGGAGAAACGGGAGACAGGGGGCGTAATGGCGAGGGGAGAGGCTCTTCTCTGCCAGCAGAGGGTGCAGAGGCACGGGGCGAGGGAGAACGTGAGCAGGGGGCCCTGGGGGGCCTGGGAACGGCGACGAGCGCGCTGCGGCCTTGGCGACACGCACGGCGACAGTGAGCTAGGGGAGGTAGGAGACGACGATGTTTTTGCAAAACCCCCCTGGCTCCTATGCGTTGCTTCTTTTCCTTCTTCTTTCTTCTATTTACTTTTTAGTCCTTCTGTTATTTGCAGTAGTACTTCTTGATTTTATTTGAGGCACTAAATCAATTTAGAAAAATTTGGCAAAATTTGTGGGGCCTTCTCATAAAGTGCAGAAGCTCCACAAAAATTGGCTTTGCAAAATAAAATGTTTTGAAACATTTTCTTTTATAGTGTTTCAATTATGGCATTTTAATTTATTTCTACTTTGTTTACTTTTGAATCTTAAAACTAGTTTGAAAATAGTATTTGAGAGAGATAAGCAGTAAGAATTCAAATAAGGGTTTTCATATACCACTCTTCTGAATTTTTGTTTAAAACAAATTGGATTTTTATACTTGGAGAATTTAGGTGACACACTTGTCACTTTGATTTATTTCTTGTTTCAATTTCTTTGTGTTTGTATTTAAAATTTTCAATTCAAGCAAACACATTACAAGCAACAAGAAATAATGTCACAAGTATAATACACAAGCAACAAGCATAACCAACACATATAACTTAACAAAAGTTTTTGTTGGCCCACATTTTTGGAATATTTCTCTGTTTATGAATTTGGGATGTTACAGATCCTTCCCCCCTTAAAATAAATCTCGTCCCGAGATTTGCTAGGCTTAGGTACTAAAGAGGTCTGGGAATTCGCTTGAAGATAATCTTCGCGTTCCCAAGTTGCTTCTTCTTCAGAGTGGTTAGTCCACTGGACTTTGTAAAACTTGATCGCACGTCTTCGGGTAACACGAACATCTTCTTCGAGAATCTTGAGGGGTCTCTCGCGATAAGTCAAATCTTGGTTCAGGTCGATGGAGAGGTGGTCGATGTTTTTGAAAACATCAGGCTGGTCAGGAACTTCAAGACACTTCCGGAGCAAGGAAATGTGGAAGACATCATGATAATCTCCTAACTCCGGTGGCAATTCCAGCTGATAGGATACTTCTCCTCGACGAGCGATGATCTTGAAGGGTCCAATATACCTTGGCGCTAATTTTCCTTTGACATGGAAACGTTGCATTCCTTTAAGGGGTGTCACTCGGAGATAACATAATCTCCGACTGAAGTGAGGTCACGGCGCTTGGTGTCAGCGTAACTCTTCTGACGGGATTGGGCAGTTTTGAGGCGTTCACGAATAAGCTGAACTTGCTCTTCAGCTTCACGGAGGGTATCTGGTCCAAACAATTTGCCTTCTCCGGTATCGGACCAATTCAGGGGTGTACGACACTTCTTGCCGTAAAGGGCTTCAAAAGGGGCCATTTGCAGACTGGACTGATAACTTGTTGTACGAGAACTCTGCAAACGGAAGACAATCTTCCCACTTGGAACCATAGGATAGAACACATGCGCGAAGCATGTCCTCCAATATCTGGTTCACTCGCTCAGTTTGGCCATCGGTCTGGGGATGATAAGCTGTGCTAAATGCTAACTTGGTTCCGAGGGCTTCATGAAGGGATTTCCAGAATCTTGAGGTGAATTGCGTGCCTCTATCAGATACAATCTTCTTAGGCACACCATGCAGGCTTACTATTCTGGAAATATACAAGTCTGCTAACTGAGCTCCATTGAGTGGTCTTGACAGGTATAAAATGAGCAACCTTGGTCAATCGATCAACGATGACCCAGATTGAATCATGGCCTCGGTTGGATCTTGGAAGTCCGGTAATAAAATCCATTCCAATCTCATCCCACTTCCACTCGGGAATTTTCAAAGGTTGAAGCAATCCAGCGGGCGCTGATGTTCAGCCTTGACTCGCTGACAGATATCACACTTGGCTACGAAAGAACCAATCTCTCGCTTCATTCCATGCCACCAAAATCTTTCTCGAAGGTCTTGGTACATTTTGGTTCCGCCGGGGTGGATTGAATAAGGGGTCTCATGGGCTTCCTTCAGGATTAACTCCTTAAGTTCCGTGACATTGGGCACACAGATACGGTCATTGAATTTCAGCACTCCTTCAGCATCTTCGGTAAAACCGGGTGCTTTGCCGAGGGAATCTTCTTCCTAATTCCTTCAATGCTTTCATGACCTTTTTGGGCTTCTTTGATTTGATCCATCAGGGTTGGGGCTAACTCTAAATTGGCGAGATATCCATGGCTAACAAGTTCTAGTCCAAAATCTTCGAACTCTTTGAACAAGGCTGGCTGTTCGGCTTGGATCAAGGCATTCAGGGTGCAGGGTTTGCGACTAAGGGCATCGGCAACTACATTAGCCTTTCCGGGGTGATAGTGGATTCCAATATCATAATCCTTGATTAATTCCATCCATCTCCTCTGTCGCAGGTTCAACTCCTTCTGGGTGAAAATATACTTCAAGCTTTATGATCCGTATAGATCTCACAGCGATGTCCCGCAAGATAGGGACGCCACTTTTTAAGAGCAAGGACAACAGCAGCTAATTCCAGGTCATGGGTTGGGTAATTCTCTTCATGCGGTCGCAACTGCCGGGACAGGTACGACACAACTTTGCCTTCTTGCATCAGAACGCAACCAAGTCCGAGGCGTGATGCATCGCAATACACGTCGAAACTCTGGGTGACGTCTGGCATAACAAGGATTGGGGTGAGGTTAGTCTCTTCTTCAACTCTTGGAAACTATCTTCGCACTTCTGAGTCCATTCAAATTTCTTGTCCTTCTTCAACAGTTGGGTCAAGGCTTGGCTATACTGGAAAATCCTTCAACGAACTTGCGGTAATAACCGGCGAGTCCGAGAAAGCTTCGGATTTCAGTCACACTGGTTGGGGATAACCAGTCAATAATGGCTTGGATCTTCTCGGGTCAACAGAAATTCCTCCGCAGATACATGTCCGAGAAATGCCACTTCACTGAGCCAAAACTCACACTTGCTAAGCTTGGCATACAGCTGGTGCTCTCGGAGGGTCTCCAAAACTAGACGCAGGTGTTCAGCATGCTCTTCTTCGGTCTTGGAATAAATAAGGATGTCATCAAGGAAAACTACCACGAACTTGTCGAGGTACTCCATGAAAATCTTGTTCATGAGATTCATGAAATAGGCTGGGGCATTGGTCAGACCAAAGGACATCACGGTGTATTCAAACAAACCGTAACGAGTGGTGAAGGCGGTCTTGGGAATGTCTGTCTCTCTGATCTTCAACTGATGGTAACCTGTCCGAAGATCGATCTTGAAAAGACTCGGGCTCCGTTCATCTGATCGAACAGATCCTCGATCTTGGGAAGGGGTACTTGTTTTTAATGGTCACGTCATTTAGCCTGCGATAATCCACACACAGTCGTGTGGTACCGTCTCTCTTGTCCACAAAAATAATGGGTGATCCCCAGGGTGAAGCGCTTGGACGAACAAGTCCTTTGCTGAGCATATCTGCCAACTGCTTCTTCAACTCAACCAGTTCTTCCGGATTCATCCGATAAGGCCTTTGGGATATGGGGCTGTTCCTGGGATAAGCTCAATTATGAACTCAATTTCCCGGTCTGGCGGCATACCAGGCAATTCCTCAGGGAAAACATCTCGGAATAGGTGAACAACACGGATCTCATCTAGGTGGGTCGAGCTATGCTCTCATGGCAGCCTGGTTGGGAGTGATTGGGTTCAGACACATACTCCACTTCTACTTCTTTGTCGGTGGTGATGGATACAGCTCTTCTGGCACAGTCAATTCGACCATGGTACTTGGCTAGCCAATTCATACCGAGTATGACATCTATGCCTTGGGTTCCTAGAATAATTAGGTCGGCTGCAAATTTTTCGCCTGAAATCTCTATGGCAGTATTTGGACAAAATCTCTTGGTTTCTAGGGTGGAGCCAGGGATTTGTATACTCAAGGTTTTAGTTAGGAAGCCTTCTACTAAACCTCCCTTAGCAACAAACTCCTCGGTAACAAATGAATGTGTTGCACCAGAATCAAACAGAACAGTTGCAGGTACTGAGTTGACAAGGAACGTACCCAGCACAACATCTGGCGCATCCTGAGCTTCTTCAGCATTGATGTGGTGCAGACGACCCTTGACAACAGCAGCATTTCCGCGGGGTGCGGCATTCTTGCCATTACCATTTCCATTGCGGCCTTGACCATTGTTCGGTGCATTGGGGCGCTGAACATTCCTCTTGGGATTGGGGCATTCCTGGAGTAGTGACCTTTGTTGCCACATTCAAAGCAGACAACATTGGCATTGGGGTTGAAGTTGTTGAAGTTTCCTCTGGGACGGTTATTGTCATTGGGGCGGTTGAAGTTGTTTGGGCGGTTAGGGAAATTGGGGCGTGGAGCTTGGGGTGGTCGATAGGCAGGTTTGGGGTTTGCTGAAAGATACGAGGCTTCTGACTGCTCGAACCTTCCTGAGCATTCATCCTCCTCTTGCGACCTTCAAACATAGACTTGCGCTTGGTCTCCAGCTGGATGGCTTTGTCCACAAGTGACTCCAGATCACGGAAGTCATGGACAACCAAAGCACACTGCAGTTCATCATGCAGCCCATTCAGGAAACGTTCCATCTTCTTCTCTCTTTGTCGGTGTCCTCGGAGCATACCGAGATAAGTCGGTAAACTCATCAAGATAGCCGACTACATCTCTACTTCCCTGCCTCAGCTTGCGGAATTCATCCTTCTTCCTATCAATGAGTCCACCAGAAATGTGCTTCTTGCGAAACTTCTCCTTGAACTCAGCCCAGTTGATGACGTGGTCAGCCTGCTGGAGAGCCTTGGTAGCTTCCCACCAAGCTCGTGCAGGTCCAGCAAGATAGTGGGTTGCATACAGCACCTTTTCATTGTCTCCTACAGCAGCAACTTCCAGATTGTTCCCAATGGTGAGAAGCCAATCATCGGCTTCCAGTGGGTGAAGTCCCTTGGAGAAGGTAGGTGGGTTGGTTTCTGGAAATCGCCTAAGGTGGATCGCTGGTTCTCATTGCCATTGCCATTACCACCATTGTTGTTGTTGTTGTTGTTGTTGTTGTAAGCGGCTGCGAGTTGTTGCAGGGCAGTGAGATGAGCCTGGCGCTCCTGCCGGGCATTTTCACGTTCCTCCATGATAAGCGCGAGAAGTTGGGCGGGGGTTGGGTCCGGTGGTGGTGGTGCTGATCCTGATCCTCCCGTATTGTCGCGACGGGGCGGCATCCTGAAGCACACCGGGTATAAGAGGCAAGGCAAGAAAAGTTCGACTAAGGGAAAAGACGATTTCGCAAGTGGTTGATTAATTTAAGGATTATATGAAAATATTTCACACAGATCTAACAAGACAAACATACTTATATTTCACAAACATCACATCAAGGAGTTCACAACAACATCAAGCTTACAACCTCAAGCTTACAACATCACCTTACATCTAAGATACATAGCATCTGGTTTCCAAAAGAACCACTACTCTACTCGACTAGCGATAGGGGTCAACCTAATCCTGCGGTAGTGATCAAGTCACTCGCCTACTGAGGTGGAACCTCCAGCTCTAACACGTCAGCATCTGACTGGTAGAGTGGCTCCTCGGGATCCTCCTCCTCGTCCTCGAGAACTGCCTCGAGTGGCTCCTCCTCCTCGTCAACTAACTCCTCCTCATCATCCTCCTCCTCACAGTCCATCTCCTCCAAAAGTCATCATCGTCACTGAGGAAAGCGTTGTTCTCCTTGCGGAGATCCTCGCCCTCCTCCTCCATCTCGTCAGTATGGTGCTCTAGATCCTCGATCAGCTGGTCCTGCTCCGCCACCTTCTTGCGGAGCTTCACGATGGTCCTCCTCAGCTGGGCCCTCTTCCGAGAAGAGCGACCTTCTCCTCCAGCAGCTTCTCCTCATTCTCGCGAAGCTCAACGAGCGACTCGCGGTCAAAGCGAAGCTGAATCCTAGTGCGCATCAGATCATCCTGGTGTGCTGAAGTAAGAGCTCCATGTCCATGATGTAGCTCCCAAACATCGGGTGGCAAGGGGAAGGAGTAGGGTGTCCGTCGCAGTTGCGCCTCCCGTAGAACCGGAAACGGGAGTCTACTAACTCCGCCTTGTGCTCCTCACAAAGTCGGGCTAGCATCCTCTGTGTAGCAGTACAGAGACCGTCAACCCAGGTGGCCTCCTTGGTGGTGAAGACGAGCGTCCTGGAACTGGGAGACTTGATGTTCCTGCGAACTGACGACTGATGAGCCAGCTCAGCCTTCCGACACCGTGAACGTCAATCTGAGCTCCCTCAAACTCTGGAGCGGGGCGACCTAACAGCTTGCTCAACTCGAACAAGTCACTCTCGAACGTCAGCTTGCTATCCTTCTCAAGCTGAACGAACTCGGTCCAGTGGAGTGCCATCTACAAATTTTTAAGCAAGTTTTAAGTTATCTGACGAGTGTACAAAATTTTAAATGTAGTGAGGCAACAAGTGAGTCGAAATTTAAGTTTAATGAGAAGTGTGCATAATTTTAAGGATACAAAGGAAAATGTAATATTTAATGAGAGTAAAATTTTGCATAAGTAAGAGGATTGGAGATAAGCAGTTTTCGAAAATACTTCACTCCTTTCTTTTAGAAATTAATCTTTTTGTAACATTTGTCTGACGACCATGCTAACTAAGGTTTCCTAAAGTCAGGATGGCTCTGATACCAAGTCTGTGGGGACCCCGGACTAGCTGTCCGAAATACCCGATTATGCTTAACACAACGATCCCGTGATCAGTCTGTCGTTGCACATAATCCGAATTGGATACCAAAGTTTACATCCATTACAGTACCGAATAAAAGTCTTACATAAATGGTCATTTAGACCAAGTTCTTACATAGGTGCCTTCATGGGCCAAACCAAAATATCAGCGGAAGCTACGGCGTAGTAGACATCATATTCTAACGATGACGACCCGACAGGCAGCTGACTTGTGGAGATCCTTAGTTGCGTAGAAGTCGCCATACTCCTGCTCGGCGTAGTGCTCCTCCTCGTAGTCTGGCTAGGACAATAGCCAGGGACGAAACCAATATGAGTACATTTGAATGTACTCGCAAACTACCCCAACATGAGTATGCACTAGTTTTATTTTAACTTACAACTTTTATTTTTTAAACATCTCTATATCTTTATTGAAAAAGGTAAGAAGAGTTTTATAACTATTTTAAAAGAAATCACCATCTCATTTGTTTCTCCAAAACCCTTCCTTTTCCTGACCAGGCTCACCATGGTCCATTTATTCCAACAACTCATACCACTCCATTTGGTATAGTTGTGTCACACCATCACCATTCATTTTCTTTAAACTTAAAAGCTTTTCCAAAAACTTGCACATGATCTTAGGACAGCCTCCCAATTGTCCATATCCGAGGACTCGGCTATTCGAATAGTTTTGACCCTCTGCAGAGGTAGCACGCTTTTATCCCACATCCATCCGGTAACTCATCGTGTCAGCCACGTCCCGCCATACAAGGTGTATGCGAAGTTGAGCCACCGACCCTAGCCTCTCCTTTGCTCATGCTAGTATAGGATCCTACCCATATGATAATTCCCACCAACACTCAGTCCGGTCCCCGTCGGCAACCCTAAGTGTGAGGACTCATATGTTTTTCCCGGCGACCACATTTATGAAGTCTTCAATCCTCCTCCTTATCTTTCCATAGAGTTTGAGCGAGGACCCAGGTCAGGGGAGTTCACAAACCATCCCCTCATGCATAACGGAGTCATCTCCGTCGATGAGGTATCCCATACTAATAAGAGCAAATTATATGACTAAGCCCCGTTCCCATATGGGGGTAAATGTGGTCGCACAGATTAAGATTGGTTGTCATAGTACTAGGACACTGTGCATTTTTCATAAACATCATCATCCTCCATTTCTCCACTTCAATACCGACATCTCGGCATTCCATAACCACACAAGTATTTCCAAAGGAGTTTTGAATAAACAACATTGTTTTCCATCCTAAAGTTTCATATAACTACTACATAGGGTGGCAAAATAATTTCCATACACTTTTTGAAAAGGTTTTGTAAACCATTGTTTTAAGAGTAAATCATTTGATCAAAGTAGATGCATATATATTTAGGTGCAAGCTCAGAGAGTAGCTTGCCTTGCTCGGCAAAGTGGACTTGATCTTGATCTTCAGGTTCAACAAATTCCCCCTCCTCGATAAATCCAGCAACGTTCTCGTCTAATCGATAAACAAACAAATACAAGCAATCACTAAACTACTCAAACAACATCACAACATCACAATCCTAAATGCTCTAAATAGCCACTGCATACATCAAACAATACAATTTGATTTCAATTAATTGATTAAACAATATTTATTTATGTCCAAATTATGGCAGAAACTTGTGGATGTTTAATTGCACAACTTGAGTTCTGTTGGTCACAAAAATACAAACTAAATTCTATGGAAAGCTACTGATGTGTAGAAGACAACCCATTTGATTTGGATCATTGGAGTTACCAAACTCCCTACACATTGTTTGAATCCAGAGCTTAATAATCAAGTTTTGGCTACCATAAATTCTATTGCTTCAAAAATTAAATCCTTTTAGGGGTAACTAAACATGACTAAATGTGATCCAACAAAATTGGTCCTAATTCATTTGGGTTAACCATTAACATATTTAAATGTTTGAGTGCAGAAGGGTGTTTAAACTTCTACTTTAAACTAAACAAATACTACTGCACAAATAATTCTACCAAAATTAGGGAAGCTAACACAAGTACTAAGCTAACAAAATTGGTTTGGAATTATTTGGACTAACAGAGTATCAGAAACAAACAAGTTTAGATTTTAAACCTTCTGTAGTATTTTTAATAATACTTTTTATTTATTTAATTAAATGACATGGACCAATTGGGTTGGTTAAACATTTTCATAAGATTTCCAGAACAATTGAGTTTGATTTATTTGGATTCCTAAATCTCGAGATATTGAATTTACAATTTGGGTCCAGTACTGAATTCTATAGAAACTAGAAATTCGAAATTAATCAAACTAGTGGATAATGTTGAGAACCCTGACATGTGGGGTCTACACGTCAGCGTCTCACGGAGAAAAGTCTCCCGCGCGGAATTCTTTAAAATGCTGACAGTGGGTCCCACGTGGCAGTGTAACTAGGCACGAAACGGTACGTGGCCGTAGATCTTAGATCCAACGGCGCACGGAGGCTACCATCGGCGACGACCTAAAATAGGCGGCGCCGTGGCTCCGGCGACGGCGAGCAGCACGATTCGCTCACCTGAGAGGGCTTGGGACGGCGGAGATGGTGCAGATCGACGGCGGAGGCTCGGGCGAACGTCCTGGCTGAGTCCTGCTTGCTGGGACGGCGTCTAGCTCCGGCGGCGTGCTTCTGAACTTCTCACGGCCACGGCAGCAACTCCGGCGAGGTTCCTGCGGCGCTTCTGGCACGAATCAACGGAGAAAAAGGAGTGGGTGAGTGTGGTGAAGAGGGGGCAACACGGTGCAGGGCCTAGGGGAGAGAATGGGGCAGAGCAGAGCTGCGGCTGCGTCGTCGCCTACCTCGGACTGTCGAGCACGGGCACGAGCAGCAGCGAGCTCGCGGCAGCGGCTCCGCCCTCCTGGTGGTGCACGGGCGAGTGGAGGGTGTGGTGGAGCAAGGGAGAGGCAGTGGGGCGTGGGGAAATGCGAGGTGCGGGCTCGAGTTTAAATAGGCGCGACGGCGGCGCATGGTGGTCGCGGTCCAGCGGCGTCCAGAGGGCGGGAGAGGCCGGCGCGCGGTGTCTGGGGGGGGTCCGGGCGTGGGCTAGGGTTCGCGGCGTAGAGGATTGCGTTCCGAGGTGCAGCGAACTGGGTCAATTTTGGCCGGCGCCGTCCGTTTAACCACGGCGGAGAAACGGGAGACAGGGGGCGTAATGGCGAGGGGAGAGGCTCTCCTCTGCCAGCAGAGGGTGCAGAGGCACGGGGCGAGGGAGAACGTGAGCAGGGGGGCCCTGGGGGGCCTGGGAACGGCGACGAGCGCGCTGCGGCCATGGCGACACGCACGGCGACAGTAAGCTAGGGGAGGTAGGAGACGACGACGTTTTTGCTAAAACCCCCTGGCTCCTGTGCGTTGCTTCTTTTCCTTCTTCTTTCTTCTATTTACTTTTTAGTCCTTCTGTTATTTGCAGTAGTACTTCTTGATTTTATTTGAGGCACTAAATCAATTTTAGAAAAATTTGGCAAAATTTGTGGGGCCTTCTCATAAAGTGCAGAAGCTCCACAAAAATTGGCTTTGCAAAATAAAATGTTTTGAAACATTTTCTTTTATAGTGTTTCAATTATGGCATTTTAATTTATTTCTACTTTGTTTACTTTTGAATCTTAAAACTAGTTTGAAAATAGTATTTGAGAGAGATAAGCAGTAAGAATTCAAATAAGGGTTTTCATATACCACTCTTCTGAATTTTTGTTTAAAACAAATTGGATTTTTATACTTGGAGAATTTAGGTGACACACTTGTCACTTTGATTTATTTCTTGTTTCAATTTCTTTGTGTTTGTATTTAAAATTTTCAATTCAAGCAAACACATTACAAGCTACAAGAAATAATGTCACAAGTATAATACACAAGCAACAAGCATAACCAACACATATAACTTAACAAAAGTTTTTGTTGGCCCACATTTTGGAATATTTCTCTGTTTATGAATTTGGGATGTTACAATACCCTGATGTCAAAGAGGGTGACACTCTAAGGTGGAGCAGAACAAAAGCTAAACAAGGCCCTTCTTCTGCAGATTACAATACTTTAACCTGGTCCGAGAAGTGGACAAGGTACTAGAGTTATTTCTCCAAACAAGACGAAGGGGAAAATCTTGACGGATCAGGGGAGTGACTTGCATCGGAACATACCAACGCACGATAAAACTTTACCGTCAACGGATAGACAAAGGTTGGAAAGCAGATCAGAGTAAGAAACATGCTCAGGAGAAATCCTAAGATGTTGAAGATGCACCGGTTATTACTCAGTTGTGATAACCATGCCCAGAAGGAGAGATGCAGCAGAGTCATAACATAGTTGGGAGACTTGCTAAGAGAATTCTGGTCATCACCCAGATGGTTCCAAGATAGAACCTAAAGCAAGACTGAGAAAGAGCTGAAGTTACATAGCCAGCTGAGGTGTGGAAAATTAAGGTTCAACCATTTACCACACAGACCAAATGAAGGACTTGGGTTAAAGGTCAGCTTCATGTGCCGAGAATCATAAATAGCATAATGATCACATGGGTAACAACCCACACAATGCAACATGCCAGAATCACAGCATAATCCGGGACCTTCGGTTCAAGACCTTGGGCTCCTCCATTCTCTGGGTTTTAACCGTGGTCTTGAAGAATTTGAGTTGCATCGGTCCGGCAAAAGGAGTTGGAGACTCTGAATCCGACAACCTGATACATAACTAGAGATAGATCCCAGCCTTTAAGATCTCGTGGTTCCTACTCCGACGCCTATTTGTAACTCATGAGCTGGAGTAACAGGTTAACAGATTTAGGAACGGCCCACCCAACGTGTCACCTAATTTTGAAACACCAGATGAGATAACGAAACCTTTTTAAATCAAATAGAGGTAAGACGCCTCAGAGTTGGAGCGATATCAGGTAAGGAGTAAAAAGAATCCTAAGCAATTTTTCACAACTCATTTTTAATTTCAAAATAGTTTTCACAAACACTAGACTCGACATCGACCAGTAGAACGGGTTTCCTACAGGCAGTCCTGCTCTGATACCAACTTGTGGCGCCCCGACCTGACTGCTATACAGTGATGCTGAGTGTCACCGGTTAAGCGATACAACCGGAGGTTACGGGTTTACCAATCCCCGGCCAAAACCTTTGGCAGGCGTTGCTCGGAATTGATCACCGGCAACGCAACACCCCGATTGATGCCTTAACACAGGCTCAACTATCAAAGCATAATAGAGAGATCAAGACTTGTGGAACAACTGGCACATCATAGACTCTACGACACAAATCAATATAGTTCAACTCTTATAATAGAGAAAGATAGCAAATGACAACCAACGGTCACAGACCCAACATTACAACAAGCGGAAGCAGATTAGGTTGTTCTAAACAACAAGAACCAAATTATGGCCTAAGAGGCTACAAATAAACATCCAAGCACCAGCTGTTCCGGGATGTCCCAAGCTGCCACCTGGGAACCCCAGACTACTCGTCGACGTCCACAAAGAACCCACCTTCGAGGTCGGTGAAGTCCTCCTCTGAAACAAAACAAACGACGTTGAGTTCGACGAACTCGCAAGATTATATATAGAGTTTTAGCTCGATGAGGCTTTCAAGGTTTTATGGCTGTTTTGCATAAAGCTGATTTTATTTATGAAAACATAACTCAATGGCATCGACTAATCAAAGTATTTTTAAAAAGGGGGTAAGAAGTGACTCTTTTCTCTTTTGATCACTTTTCTCATCATCAACCATCATCATCCACTGTACATGTTCATCAAAGCACCTCCCCGAATCACCCTCGAGGAAGTCAACCTTGCATTCTTGAGTGGTACCTCTAGTACCCAGTTTTTAAGCATTATGTTCAAGTTATTCTATGATCTTATCGTCCTTTCCCAAGTCATCCATAACCGCGGACACGGCTTTTTGAAAAGATTTAACCCTGCAGGGGTGTACAATGTCTGCCACGCGTACCGTCCGGCCCATTACCTGTACAATTAGCTCTCTTCCTTGGAAAGCCGGCTGGGTGGGAGCGGTGTCGACTTCTCCCTCGTTAAGAACTAACCCAGGATCATCAGTGAGGACGGAGCAGTGGATCACAACACCCTGCCCCGTGGCCACTCATTTTCCTAACACCACCATCCTCATCTCAGTTCATCCCACCATCATCACGCACGCGCAAATGGAAGCCCGAACTAGAGGACCCTGGCTAGCCCCGCCCGAGTTATTTAGTCTATGAGGGTTCCTGCAATTGCATAGGCCTCACGCATGGTTGCACGCTCAGTCTTGGTTCGGGAGGTAAAGAACTCGCACCTAGGCGGCGAGAATGAGACAAAGCACCACAACCACAGTGGCCTCTCATCCCCACCTTTAAGCATTTTATTACCTGTCTCCACAATTTCTCCACCATCAACCCTGTTATCTCATCACCTGTTTCCAACTTGAACCATCCATCGTATAGCTATGCAATTAACTAAGCATGGCTAAGCATCAACATAGCATAGTAAGTATCTCGGCCAACAATACAATCCTATGGATAATAGGAGGGAAAACAGGTATTGGCATCGGAATCTTAATGCAACTATAGGATACTCTAATCCAATAAATTGACATTTGGAACCGCATGCAATATTATAGTGGAGAAAATATTTGCGGAAATATAGGATAAGACATGCTCAGAGGGGGGATTACGCTTGCCTTGTTGATACGGCTGGTAGTAGGGATCGTCACGATACGGGGGTGGCACTTCAGCTCCTTGATCTACCGATGCACAAACAACACCGGAAGGGAACAATCAATCACCACACATGCTCAACATATGCGATGCGCAAACACATGATGGCATGACAATTTAAATGCACCATAAAAGCTTTGAACAAGACCCACAAGTTAATGGGGTCCCCCTTATATCTATTGCATTATTTGGAATAAACCCCATATTTAAACTTAATGCTTCTAACACTACTAGAGTACATTATTGTAATTGTGGTCAATTATGCATGATGATGATGATTTTAGGTAGTTCACAATTTTTCGAACACTTTGGTATAAGAAACACAATTTTCTGAGGTCCCGATAAGAAGTTATCACTTTTATAAATTCTTCCTTTAAATTTATTATTTTAATTAAGTTATTTTTTTGGAGAACAATAAAAAGTAACTGCTTGAATTCGAGAGAGGGAGAAATTAGTAGGATCATCGAAGTCGATGTCCCTAATGCGCGAGGGAGAAGCTGGAATCATGCGCAAAGGGTGGGAAAAAGGAAAAAAATTCCTGAAAAAAAAATAGTCAGCCCGGCCTGTGGCCCGGTTGGGCCGGTTGTGAGGCCGGCCTCGCTCCAGAGCCACCCGGCCTTCTGCCCGGTTTGGGCCAGCCCAGGGACCGGCTGTGCACCCGAGAAGCCCGGTCTGCAGCCCGGCTAGGCCGGTTTCGCGGCCGGGCGGGCGTGCTACTTCGACGAGGAGCACGGCGATGAACCCAGCGGCGCAAGGGCTACGGCGGCTCGACGAGCAAGACGGAGCAGGAGAGGGAGAGAGGTGCGGCGGACTCAGAGGCTCACCATCTTCGCGTGAGAGAAACCAGCGAGGGTGGGGAAGGCTGGGGACGATGGCAATGGCGCGGCGGATCACCGCCGGCCGTGACGAAGAAGATGGACGGTGGCGACGATTCTCAGCGTTCCGGCACGATTCCTTCCGCGTGGAGGAGCAGTACGGCGAGGCGGACCTCGTGATGGTGCTCGATTTGCTCGGGATGGCCTCATTCGTCGGCGAGGCGGCGGTGTAGCCCGGCGACCATGGCGGCTCGTGGGGGAGAGAGGTTGCCGAGGAAATGGGGAGAATCGGGGGAGGGAGCAGGTGTGCCTCGAGTTGCTCTGCGTCCTGCAGGTGGAGGCAGCGCGGGGGGGGGGGGGGGGGGGGGGCGTCGAGTGCGGCGCGAGCACGGCGAGCCCGTGGTGCGTCGAGCTCCTCTCGGTCGCTACAGTGGGGAAGAAGCCGATTTTACAAAAAGGCCCTTGGCCAAATTAAATCCATCACCGATTGGTCCTTGGCTGTTTCATTTTAACCCCAGCAGCAATTCAATTGATTTTATTAGGGCACTTAAACATTTTATTAAATTCTGAGAAAAATCCAGTAGCCTCCTACTAACAAGTAGAAGCACCACAAAAATTGGCATGTTGAAATAAAAAGTTTGGAACAACATTTGTTCCTAGAGTAAAAATAGGGCATTTTGCTAAATTCAAAAATGTTGTTCCTTTAGAAATTTATAGCAATTGAAAAATATATTTTCAGAGCTCTTGGAACTTCCTTGACAAATATAAGAGGTCAAAGTATTTTTGTTTTGCAAGTTTGAATTCTCTCATTGCATTGAATTTGTAATTGAACAAGTTTGGCATTTGTTTTTAAATGGTGCCAAAACCATTTGTGTGTTGTTTAGCAAGTTAAATTTGGATGCCATGATGCAATGCAACACAAAAGCGAAAATTTTACTCGGGTTTTTAGGTTCTCAACTTTTGGGCTGTTACACTTCCTCCTTCATTGGCACCCCTTTTCACCGCTTCATGGCCAAGGAAACCAAGGTGAATTCCCCACCTAAAATTACTATCTCCTCTAAACCATCTCTCTTGGATTGTGTTGAGGATGTAGGGAAAAATGAGGAGAAAGAGGATACAATTACCCTCTTTATAAACAAGCTCCAAGGTCCAACCAAGAAAATGGTTGAGGCTCTCATGTACCAATATGGAGAAGCCAAACACCTCCTTGAGGAGAAGGAGAATAGGATTTATGAGCTTGAGGGGCATGCACGTGATCATGCCGATAAAATTGGTGAGCTAGAAGAGCAACTTGTTGAGGAACAAGTGTTCCGGGAGCAACTTGAGGAGACCCAAGCCAAGGATTTATCCAAGGCAAAAGAAACCCGTGAAACCTCTATTCAAGTTGCTAGTGATCTAAAAATTAAAAATGATGAGCTTGTAGAGAGTCATAACAAACTCCTTGAGAATTTTGAGCAACTTAGGGAAACCCACAAGGTGACCTCAAGTGAGCTCACCAAGCTCAAGGGGTCATATGCTAAATTACAAGCTCAATTTATATATGCTAGCTTCACCACTCCTCATAATGATAAAGATGCCAATGCTTGTGCTACTAACCCTTTATGTCTTAAAGCATCTCTCATGGAGGAGAACACTAGGTTGAAGGCCCAACTTGAAAAGGGTCTAGCCACTTGTATCCAAGGGGAAAAGAACCTCAATGATCTTTTGACCAATCAAAAGGGAGTGGTTAGCAAGGAAGGGCTTGGGTTTGCTCCCAAGTCCAAGAAGGCAAACAAGAAGAAGATGCCTACCTCCCCTTCAAAAGATATTATTTTTGTGAAGGAGGGGGAGTTGGGCAAGAAGAATGTTGAACCCATTGTGGGTGGTAAAGCCACAAGGGGCAATGCCACTCACAATGACTTTGCCGGAAAATATAACCCCTCATATGTGCTTATGAAATCTAGAAATGGTTATGTTTTTGCTAAATATGTTGGTACCTCATATGGAGATGATTATCACTATGCTATTTGGGTTCCAAAGACCCTTGTGACTAACAAAAGAGGACCCATTCCAAAATGGGTACCTAAATCAAAGACTTGATTTATTGTAGGGCTTTTCTTCCGGTGGATCTTCATGGCTCATTGATAGTGGGTGTTCATCTCACATGACCGGAAGCAAAGAAGTAGTAAAGGGCTTATTGAAACAATTACTCTCATTCTCTCATGTCACCATTGGGAACAATACAAGACTTAAGGTATTGGGATATGGCAAGGTGGTGATCACACCGGAGTTATCAATTGAGAAGGTCCTCCTTGTTGAATCCCTTTCATATAATCTACTTTCCGTTGGTCAATTATGCGATGCCGGTTACACCGTTATCTTTAATAAATACCACGTGACCATCCTTTTCACAAAATCTCTTAAAGTAGCCTTTGTTGGATTTCGTGAGAACGGTTTGTATGTGGTCGATTTCTCGAAAGAGACCACTCAAATTGCCACGTGTCTAATGGCTAAATCCGACAAGGGTTGGCTTTGGCATCGCCGGCTAGGCCATGTCGGTATGAGAAATTTACAAACTCTTGTAAAGGGTGGACACGTGGTAGGACTAACCGATGTTAATTTTTCCAAAGATCGTCCTTGTAGTGCTTGCATAGCCGGAAAGATGCATGAAAAGAATCACCCCAAGAAGACCATTATCTCCACTAAGAGGCCTTTGGAGCTCCTTCATATGGATCTCTTTGGGCCTCCCACATATGATAGTCTTGGTGGCAAGAAATATTGTTTGGTGATTGTGGATGATTATTCAAGATATTGTTGGACTTTCTACATCAAGAAGAAGAGTGAAACTCAAAAGATATTCATTGACTTTGCAACCCTAGTTCAACGCCAATATGACTCCAAGATTTTGGCAATTAGAAGTGACAATGGTACGGAGTTCAAGAATTACACTATGGATGATTTCCTAAGTGGGGAGGGCATTCAACACCAATATTCCGCTGCATATACTCCCCAACAAAATGGTGTCGCCGAAAGGAAGAACCGCACTCTTATTGATATGGCAAGAACTATGATGGCCGAATTTCATTCCCCATACAACTTTTGGGCCGAAGCCATCAACACCGCTTGTCACTACTCAAACCGGCTCTTCTTCCGTCCTCTCATGGAAAAGACACCATATGAACTCCTCACCGGTAAAAAGCCAAATGTATCTTACTTTCGAGTCTTTGGTTGCAAATGCCATGTTTACATTAAAGGTTGCAAAATTGCTAAATTTGAATCTAGATCTTTTGATGGTATACTTGTTGGATATGCCGCAAAGTCTCATGCTTATAGGGTCTACAACATATCCACCGGGTGTGTTGAAGAATCTATGAACGTGGAGTTTGTCGAGGATAATGGCTCCCAAGCGGAGCATATTGATCATGATGATGTAGGTGATGATGCTCCATCTCAAGCCATAAGAACTATGGGGATTGGAGAACTAATTCCTATTGAAGGACCTATTGATGATACTCAAGAAGAAGGAACAAGTTCTACTCAAGTTGAGCCATCCACCTCAATAGTTGATCAAGAAACTATCCAAGAACAAGAACATGATATTCATTCAATGATCAAGAAGATGGTCAAGACCCACCCAACTCTAGTGGTGAACAAGAACATAATGAACCCACAACCCAAGAACTCCACTTAGGGTTGACCATGAGCAAGATGAAGGCAATGATGAAGATATTGTGTTGGTGAAACAATTGGTCAAGCCATGGAACGCCGGGTCATCCGGCGTGCATCAAAATTGGATCATCTTTCCCACTTCAAAGAAAATATCCTTGGGAGTATTCGTAGGGGTGTGTCCACACGCAAACAATTATCTAACTTTTGTGGTCATGTCTCTTGTTTGTCTAGCTTAGAACCTCTCAAGGTATATGATGCTCTTGAAGATATGGATTGGGTTGCGGCTATGCATGAAGAGTTGAACAACTTCGAGCGCAACAAAGTATGGTCATTAGTTGAAAAACCCAAAGACACATGCCATAATGTCATTGGAACCAAGTGGATATTTAAGAACAAGCAAGACTCATGGTCAAGTCATCCGCAACAAAGCAAGATTGGTTGCACAAGGCTACACCCAAATCGAAGGAGTCGACTACGGTGAAACCTATGCCCCCGTTGCTAGACTTGAATCCATTCGCTTACTAATTGCTTATGCATCTACTCATAATATTGTCTTATATCAAATGGATGTTAAAAGTGCTTTCTTAAATGGTCCACTAAATGAGTTGGTGTATGTTAAACAACCTCCGGGTTTCGAAGACCCTAAATTTCCTAACCACGTCTACTTACTACATAAGGCTCTTTATGGGCTCAAGCAAGCTCCACGTGCTTGGTATGATCATCTCAAGGAGTTCTTAGTAGACCGTGGCTTTGAAATTGGGGTAATAGATCCCACTCTTTT
Organism: Poa pratensis; assembly: GCA_947311845.1. NCBI lineage: Eukaryota > Viridiplantae > Streptophyta > Magnoliopsida > Poales > Poaceae > Poa > Poa pratensis. Next base: position 32,636,106 of record CAMZMU010000050.1, read on the forward strand.
TACAAAAAGGGTAAATGGAGATTTTTTCGTATGCCAAATATATGTTGATGATATTATCTTTGGTTCCACTAACCGTGAATTTAGTGATCAATTTGGCAAGCTAATGACCAAGGAATTTGAGATGTCCATGATGGGAAAGTTGAATTATTTTCTTGGCTTTGAAATCCACCAATTTCGAGAAGGAACATTCTTATGTCAAGCCAAGTATATTAAGGACATGCTCAAGAAATTTGACATGAACAATGCCAAGCCTATAAGTTTCCCATGGACTCCAAGGCGGATCTTCACTTAGATCCGGATGGTAAGGAAGTTGATCAAAAGCTTTATCGTTCTATGATTGGATCTTTGCTTTACCTTTGTGCATCTAGACCGGATATTATGTTTAGTGTGGGTATGTGTGCAAGATTCCAATCAAGTCCTAGGGAAAGTCATGAAACCGCGGTTAAAAGGATTCTAAGATACTTGATGGATACTCCTAACTTTGGTCTTTGGTATCCCCAAGGCACAAGCTTTGATCTTGTAGGTTATTCGGATGCGGATTGGGCGGGTTGCAAAATGGATAGAAAATCAACTTCGGGTACTTGCCAATTCCTTGGTAGGTCCCTTGTGAGTTGGTCTTCTAAGAAGCAAAATTGTGTGGCCTCGTCCTCCACCGAAGCCGAATACATTGCCGCCGGAAGTTGTTGTGCACAACTATTATGGATGAGGCAAACTTTAAAGGATTATGGTGTCATTTGTGACAAAGTGCCTCTTTTATGTGATAATGAAAGTGCCATCAAAATTGCTCACAATCCGGTTCTTCATGGGAAGACCAAGCATATTGAGATCCGGTATCATTTTATTCGAGATCATGTTGAGAAGGGTGATATTGCAATCAAGTATGTCAACACCAAGCTTCAACTCGCCGATATGTTCACAAAGCCTCTTGGTGAAGCAAGATTCAAGGAGTTGAGAGGAGAACTTAATGTGGTGGACATAAGCAATTGGATTTAGTGGACTTCTTGCATACCTACCCATATTAGACGATATTCATTTGGTTTGGATGTAGGCATGGACATAGGGGGAGTGCGGTCCTAATCCATTGGACTATCCCTCCCCCCATTATGCCGATAGTAAGAACTCATTTTGTCTCTATATTTTCATTTCATGAATTGTGAGCTTAAATGACGAGTAGTGGCCGTGAACCCGAGATACATCTTCGCGGTGTCACACCACAAACTCATACATGGTGGCCTTGGCCACCGCCCTCTTCTTTATGAAGAGTTGGTTCTTTTCGGTCTTAATTGAAAATCATTTGGAATTTTGGTCCTATTGTTGGTTTTATGGGAAACCCACTCATCTTGGCATTTCCTTGTTCGATTTTTGCAAGTTTGAGTGTGGAGTACCAATGTCAGTTTGGCAATCTTATCCCAAGCCTATCTTTCCTAAAAACACTCCATCTTATGCACACAAGTCTTATTTTGAAACTGAGGAGAAAGGGTTTAGCAGGCCAGAATTTCTAACGAAATCCTGACAATCGGATTATCCGATCAGACTTGCTCGGATTATCCGACTATCGGATTATCCGATTCAAGTCAAGATCGGATTATCCGATTTGGCGGTTCGTCGCCTAAATAGAGCAGGGGTCGGGGTGAAGGGCTCAGTCGAGCGTTTCTTCCACCCCCGACCCTCTCTCTCCTCCAGCGCCGCCGCCTGCTCTCCCCGCGCCTCCCCGGCATCTCCGGCCGTCCCCAACTCCGGCATTTGGCCGGATTTGGTGCTCCTCCTCCCCGGGAACCATTCACCCAAGCTTTTTCCTCAATGGACGAGGGTAACTTCTTCTCTCTCATCTCCTAGGTGTTCTCACCTAGATCTTTGTAAGAAGTTGTTTTGGCTGGTGGTAGTGGTTCCCCTTGGTACTTAGAACACTAGGCTAGCCCCCCTTTTGTCGATCTACTGCTAGACCTAGGACTTGAATCAATTTGTTGCTGCCAGATTCAGATCGGATATTCCGATTCAGTCTGAACCGGATATTCCGACCAGTCGGATTATCCGATTCATACTTATCGGATTATCCGAAATTGCTCAGTGGTATTTTTCAGCCACATTTTGATTTGTCCAGGACTTAGTAGACTCAACTTAGGGATGCTCTCCTAGTGTACATTGTACCATTCCTTGCTCTGTGACTTGTGTGTACTCATCTATGCTATCCATCTATTGCTCTATCTCACAGGTGGTTCCGGTAGTCGTGGTTCGGGTAGTCCTCCGAAGAAGCATGCTAGAAAAGACAAACTGCCATCCAAGAAGAAGCAAGTTGCACATAAACCTTCGAAGAAGGGCAAGGAAACTCGCCCCAACTACTTGACCATGAACCCCGTTGACTATGCCCAAGTCCGTCAGTCCAACTGGTATATGAATGTGCCAAGAGATGAAATATTGAAGATCCCAACTTCTGGTGCATGGAGCAGATATATATATACAATGACATCTATAAGCATTATCTCCACCCTATTCGCCCGATGCAGCCCTACAGAATGCGAGATATCAAGGCCAAGGCCAGTTATGCTCAAGCTGCAGATGTGATTGAACAGATGGGCATGGTTTCTCTCATTGAAAAGCAATGTCCCTACATGTGCCAATGATTCTGCAGTTTTTCTCCACCTTGGTGATCGAGACTGACCATAAAAAGACCATGAAATGGATGACGGGTCGCACTCAGTGTACATCCTCCTTTGCTCGGTTGTCTACTCTTCTTGGCTATTCATCCTACCGCAGCAACCTTCCTCCTAGTGGTTACCGTATGCACACTGTTGAGAAGCAAATAAAAATATTGAAGGACATGTATGGGGCTAATGGAATTATTGGCCAAAAACAGGGCCTCCTGCCCCTCTATGACCAGCTTGTGATCATCTTCCGCTCAACTATTGCTCCCAGTGGAGGTAACAATGACAATATAGTTGCTCCTCTTGCAATCTGCTTTGCCTTGCTAAAAAGATTGTTGAGAATGAAGACCCTGAAGCTGAGTTTAAAGTGGATGTGATGCATTTCATCTTTCGTGAGTTGTTTGACTCTATGGTCAGTGGGCTCACTATTCCTTATGCTCCTTACATCATGATGCTCATCAAGGACACTCTGAAGAACCACAACTTCAGCCGGTATGATATGGAGCCCCATTCGTACAAGAGGGTTTATCAGAAGAGGAAAGAGGTTATTCCATCTTCTGCTGCTGCAGCTCCTGCCCGAGGTTCCTTCATGGGTGATGCTCGTCGTGGCGCCACCCGTCCGTCTCCGGTTCCTTCCTTTGCTCCGCCCAAGAAACTGAACTGGTTCCAGCGGAACATCCTGTGCATGAATGCGGACATCCGGAGGGGACAGTATGACACTTATCTTAGGCAGGAGAACATTCTCAAGCACCTTCCTCGCCTCGCAGATGACCCCCAGAGTCTGCTCCTCTCTCTTATGATCAGTGGAACAAGGGCTCTCAGTTTCCATGGACTCAGCTTGAGTCTCATCTTCTAGAGACAGCTTCTGCTGGCCCTTCCCGGCCATCCTACACTCGTGCCCGTACTTATGAGTCTTCAGAAGAGGATGATGCTGAGTCTGAGGAAAATGATGATGATGGTGCTGATGGCGGTGACGTGTTGGGATGATGATGATGATGCCTCTGAGTCGGAGTGATCTACTTGGGCCGTAGCATCGCTCTTTTCCCTTTTTGGCGTTTCGATGCCAAAGGGGGAGAAGTAGTTCTATTAGGTCTCCGTGTGGGATTTGCATGGGTTTCGGGCACAAGCATATGCTTTTACCATTCTTATTGCGCTTGTGTCCATTTATGTCGAACTTATTCGTGTTGTGTTTTCTGTGGAACTTATGTGTGTGAACCTTTGTGCTTAAGTTATGAGACATATGGATTTCTAATATGGTTATGCGGTGTATTCTTGTGCTATGGTTTATTTCAACTCTATTGTGCACAAGGTATAGTTCTCTATTTTGATATGTCTCCCATGAAATTTCCTATCTAGTTTCCTTACTATTTGGAGGTGCCCTCTTCCTATATGTGTTGCATTTGTATTCAAATGCAATTTAATTATATGCACACATTCAGGGGGAGCTTCTCATGTCTTAAGCTCGGGAATCTAGATAATATAATTATGCTTTCCTTGCAAATCCTAGTGTTGTCATCTAACACCAAAAAGGGGGAGATTGAAAGGACATTTCTTAATCCCTTGTGTTTTGTGTGTTAGGCAACAACACTAGTGATGATTTAACATGTGAATCAAGTGATGCAGGTTTTAAGTGTGTAAAACATCTTTGCATCAAATCCAAAAAGGGAGTTGAAAAGAGCCAGTTTTGTTGCTGAAGAAAATCGGATTATCCGATGTTGGAAGATTCGGATTATCCGATTTGCAAAGTCTGCTGAAATTCTGCTAAGGACTAGAAGAAACTTCACACTGAAGATATTCGGATTATCCGAGTTGGGAAGTATCGGATTATCCGATGATCAGGATTTGCTCGAAATCTGCTAAGGACTAGAAGAAACTTCACACTGAGGATCTTCGGATTATCCGATGATAGTCTGATCGGATTATCCGATTCCATCGGATAATCCGATGTTGACTTGGATCGGATTATCCGATTTACCTGTCTGCAACGGCTGGATTTGGGAGCAGTATATAAAGGCCTTCTCCTACCTTGGAGAGGGCACCACGACCAGAACTAAATCCCCCACCATTGTTGAAAGCTTCAACTCCCTAGATCTCTCTCCCTACCCACTCAAACACCTTGTCCTTCTAGGACTTGGGAGAGATGGCCTAGATCTACACTTCCACCCAAGCGATTTGATTTTCCCCTCCGTTCTTGAGAGGGCTTGAAGCTTGTAAGTTCGTTGATACTTTGGATTGTCGTTGGTCGTTCTTGTGGCTTTGGGAGCCGCGGGGACTAGCCGGGAGCCTCCAATTAAGTTGTGGAGTCGTGCCCCGGCCTTGTGATTCTTGTGGCTTTGGGAGCCGCGGGAATTTGGTGAGAGCCTCCAATTCGGTTGTGGAGTGTGCCTCATCCTTGTAAAGGTTTGTTGCCGACCTCGAGGGCATCATATAGTGGCTCGTGGAACTCCTCATCGGAGGATAACACGAGGGAGATACGGTGTGCCATATCAAGGCTATTCGGAGTTCACTTTGTGACTCCGCACCGCTCCAACGGAGACGTAGCTTCCATTGGGAAGTGAACTTCGGTAGAACATCTCCGCGTCACCGTGTGGTTATCTCTTAACCTTCCTTTACTTGTATTGCTAGCTTATCTTGTGTAGAATATCTTGCTAGCTTGCTTATTGCTCATCATATAGGATTGTTCACCTAGTTGCATATCTAGTGAACTTATATTTGAGCAATTCCCAAATTTGTATCAAAAGAAAAAGAAAATTTGTAGTTGCCTATTCACCCCCTCTAGTCAAGCTACTCGATCCTTTCAAGAGCTTTATTTAAAAAAAAAAACTACATTTGTAAACTCTAAATATTCTGAAAAAATATGAGTGCGTATAAATGTCTAGTATGCATAGACTAATTTCCATAGACATTCCTTTTTCATATGTGACCTACACATGAGAAAATACGATCTAGGGAGCAATCGAGATCTTTTTGGTCTTTCTGGATCCATAATTTTATGATTTTATGTAGCCCTACAAAGTATTATTTAATAGAACATTGCAAAATTTCGGTCTCCAGTGATCTCTGGGGCCAAAGCGCCGCTCTCATACGCATTGCCGCTAGAAGTTTCTCGTTGTCATTGGTTGTGCAAATCATAGCAGGCAAAGAATGACAAAGCTCATTTGTACTCAACTTTTCCGGATTGATCTTTGTCTATGTACAAGGGCTCAATGTCATCACAAATTGAAATCTCGTGGCGTGGATGCAATATCATTGCGGGACAGTGATCTTTATTAACTGCCAGGAAGAGATCATCATCAAACCTGTCTGGAACTAAAGCACATTTTGGGTGAATTAGACAAAGGAAATTATGAAATGAATCCTGAGAATTCTATTTCAAATAGAAGTGCAAAATTATATTGAGCCCCCTGGTGTTAAGTACATGATGTTAACATACAGAGTGCAAACTCCAACTAAAGACACAGTACCAGGGTGCAAACTACAATCTACCCAGATATTTCACGATTCTCTGCCCATACTGGCACAAGCGAGAATGAAAATATCCATCGCTTCAAAGAAGAGTGGAAATATTATGACGTATTCCATGCTAGTATTATCGCTTGCCAGTGGCGGACCCAGCCATTTGCTCAAGTCTGGGCGTGCCACAGTGCAAATAAAAAATTCTCGGACTATTGTAGGCAATATGGAGCAACTATTGTTTTCAAAACAGTTTTAATGTTTCCATAATACATCACGCTCACAACACATTCCAATGATCACAAGTTCATAACACATTCAAATGCTCATATGCGCTAAAATTAGATAAAATAGGAATTAGCAAGAACTCCCAAAAGACTAATGAAATTCTGACGATAGATGCGAAAAGTTGCAAGTGCAAGCCACCCATTCAGAGTTCAGAATGTATACAAGATACTGAGATAAAATACAAACTCATGGCACTTAGTACCACAAACACGAAGGGGGATGCAGAAGATAATGCTAATTGCGCAGCATGCTCAAAACCTCCCTGGTCTCCTGATTTATAACAGTACAAGATCTGCTCATAGATACGCACCCACGCTGCATCGGCGCCATACAAAAACAGGAAGAAATGAAATCAAGAAAGCTATGCAGTCAAATACAATAGGGATGAATCAAGCAAGCAACCATGGGCAATGCACACCACCGCAGTGTGATGCAGACAACCAGTTCATAATTTCCTCTGTTTTTGTTTTTACTTTACATACTTGCGAGTTTTCCTCTTGATGCCATTGTAATCCATCAGCAGAGCTGCTGATATCGAGGGTGTCTGAACGATCCGCTGGAGTAGAGCATCTGATAAACTGGCTTGATCCTCGCTATGAAGAACACGCTGATAAAAGTTCCACAGCAACACACGATGGCACAGACGTAGAAGGTAAGCCTGAAACAGTCAGGCCCGTAGCAATTTGAAGGTTCCAGCACACCCGGGTTCTGTCTAGCTGCCTCTTTGTCGTAGACATAACCAGCAAGAAGGGCTGAGAAGAAGAACGCGCCGATCGGATTCACTAGTAGCATGAAGTTGTACATCAACCCGAAGTCCTTCAGCCCGAAAAGCTCCGAGACTGTTGGTATCATGACGGCAAACTGGACACCGTAACAGATCCCCAGAAGCGTAGTCGAAAGATAGATCAAGCTATGAAGACCAGTTGCGAAAAGGAGGAAGGTTATCACCATGATTATCTGTGTGCACATCATCCAGAAAGGACGAGGAAGCATTCTTGTCCTGCAACATATCAACTGTTACGTGACTATTTTCAGAAGTAGCAACTCAAATTACATGATGTTTCAACAGACTAATAATTCACTTAATCGCGGATGAATGAGTGTTCAAACACATATAAATGTAAATATGAAGAGATATGAAATAAAGTTGATACAAACTAGTTAGAGAGAGCTGACCTTACGAAATACTCAGAGACAGATCCACCAAGGATACGGCCAACAAAGTTGCAGAAGCCGAAGAGGCACAACAAAACAGTTGTGTCATTTGCACCAACAGCAAGTCCTATCTGAGCTAGGTTGTTCAGAGCAGTAACACCAGTGCCAACGCCACAAAAGTATACAATGAAGAGTAGCCAGAAATCTGCCTTAACTAAGGCTTCACGGAATGTGAAATCATCCCCTCTTCTTGGCCCTCTTCTCTTTGTCAAATTCACTGCTCCCTCACCCTCAGCCAGCAGAAGATCAACATCGGTAGCCTCATCAGAATCATTGGCGCCTGTAACAAAAGTTGCTGAAGTGCCACGCAGAAGTGGTTCTGAACTCTCTTGATCCGCACCAGACAAACTATCAGTCGAATAAGATGGAACGATGGTGCTGGCCTTTTCCCCTTTTGGTTTGCTTGGATAAAGTGTCATTTTTATAGGTATTACAAGTGGAGAAAGTAGCAGAAGTATCATTATACCAAACAGAAGGTAGGTAATAGTCGCACTTAGTTTCAAAGTATCGCCCAATACTGTAGCTAACATCAGATATGCACCGAGAACCACACTAGAGACTTGTGTGAACACAAAGTGGCTGTGTTCTGTTGCATTGTCCTCGTCGAGCGATGGGGTGCAAGGCCTAACAAAACATCACCACAATACATGCTACAGGGATCCCCAAAGCAAGCAATAGCAAAAGGTTCGTGGGTGAATTGTTAAGCATTCCATTAAATGTTTCCGTGTAGACAGCAGCACTAACAGCAACAAACCTTTGATGAGACCAGCAACAGTTCCTCGACTGAGAGGAAAATTTCTCATGTTGGTCACAAGCGCCGCAGTGCCCAACCATGCACTGCTGTTTGTGCCAATACATAGAGCTATACACAACTGCAAGGGCAAACAAACAATATTCATGATGTAAAACTTATATCAAAGAGAAAACTTGAGGCTTTAAGATTTTTTTTCAAATGGAAACAAAATTATATCAACATGTCATACATTGAGTATTCTATCAATATAAAATAGCTAAATAAGATATAAGCGTGCTTGTTGGGCAGCTAACTGCATTTTTGGTTGAGGAACTATATATAGTTTATAAATTTCTTCATGAACGCAGTAAATCATTGATCACCACAGGAAGCTAAATCAGGGAGCATGAAACAAAAAAAAAAGGATCACCATTTTCAAAGGCCATTTCGTTGGCTGATATTTTGAAATGTAGAAATAATGATAGCAAAGTGGCAGGTGTTTGGGCAGAAATTTTGGTGAATTCAACTTCAGTGATATGAAAAGTTGGCAGCCATTTCCAGATCATTGAGCAAAAAATTGCAACTGTTCAAAACTTGCTCTTTGTAATACCACTATCTTGATACAGTTGGTTAAATCTTGATAGCAACATATATTTTTAGGAAAAGTGGAAACAATCGTGTGTAACTCCTGAGGACTCTCACGTCCTCTTTTTCTTAGTGTTAGAGTACAATGTTGGAATATGTAATAGGAATACACGTATACGAGTATGGTATAGTATACCAACTCGTATACGTATAGCTTGTACGCCACGGTAGGGGCTCTTCCTACCTCCTATAACACGTACCCCGATCCCTCCAACGAGGGCTATCGGTTCCACTACACGTACTTTGACATGGTATCAGAGCGACGATCTCCTGAGACCTAGCCGCCGCCGCCGCCCTCAAGCCCTTCTCACGATCCTTGCTGATCGGAAGCCAACACCCACATCAAATCACGATCCTCTTGATCGGAAGCCAAAACCCACCTCTCCCACGATCTTAGATCGGAAACCAAAAACCACGACACTCACGATCCTTTGATCGGAAATCTCCCACGATCCTTTGATCGAAAAAATCCTTGCCGGCTCCCATGGCCTCGACCTCTGCGATGCCTGGCCTGACCGAAGCCTTGGGACCATCTCCTTCCCAGAAGCTGACGAGGTCGAACTTTCTGTTCTGGAAAATTCTCGTCTACCCCAGCCTGGGTGGTGCTCAAGTGCTCGATCTTCTCAATGGCACCGAGACCGCCCCGGCCAAGCTCTTGGAAGTTGAAGACTCGGAGAAGAAAAAGACTCAAGTCCCCAATCCTGCCTACAGTGCATGGTTGATCCGGGATCAGACGGTGTTGAGATGGATTGTTAATTCTCTCTCCCCGGAAATCTTAGCCCATGTGGTTGACATCGACTCCTCTGCTGCTGTCTGGACTGTCCTCACGAAGATGTTCACTGTCTCCTCACGGTCCAGGATCAATCAGCTGCGAGGGGAACTCAACAGCACCAAGAAACATGATCTCATGGCAGCACAATTCTTCGCCAAGATGAAAGGTTTCTCCTCTGAACTTGCTGCTATTGGTAAGCCAGTTGAGGAAGATGAGATGATAGGATACATTGTCAATGGCTTAGATAGTTCGTATAACAATGTAGCTGCTGCTGTCAATGGAAATAATCTAGTCACCCTTGATGATCTTTATGCTCAAATTTGTGCTCATGATGCGCGCCAAGACATGCTTGCTCACACAGGACAAGACAGCAGCTTCACCTCCTCGGCCAATGCTGCGGCCCGGGGACGCTCTGGTGGTGACCGCGGTGATCATGGTCGCTCTGGTGGTGACCGTGGCGACCGTGACCAGTATGATGATGATCGGCGTGGCCGGTATGATGATAACCGCAGCCGTGATCGCAATGAGCGTGGCCGTTCTGCTGATCTTGACGATCGGGTCCGTCGCGACCGCTATGAGTCAAAACGGCGCCGTGACAACAGGTCGCGCCAGTATGATGATCGTCGTCGCACTGATGACCGACGCGATGGAGGCAAGGGGCGCCGTCGTGGCCATGGCCGTGCTCCTACGCCTTACGTCAACACCACATGCCAAATCTGCAAGATACACGGTCACCCAGCTTCTGATTGTTGGTGGCGCTACAAAGATGATGACAAAGATGATTCTGATGATGACCGTGGCAATGACAAGAAAGCTGCAAACATGGCATCTTATGGCGTTGATACAAACTGGTACCCTGATAGTGGTGCTACTGATCACATCACAGGAGCATTACACAAGCTGACAACCTATGACAAATACAAGGGACGTGATCAAGTGCACACGGCTGATGGCAATGGTATGTCTATAAGTCATATTGGTTATTCCATGTTGCATACTCCCCATAGTAATTTACATCTAAACAACGTCCTTCATGTTCCTAGTGCCTCTAAGAATCTTGTTTCCGTTCATAAAAGGACACTTGATAATGATGTGTTTATTGAATTTCATCCCCATTTCTTTTTTATCAAGGACCAGGCCACAAGAAGAATTCTGTTTAAAGGGTCGTGTCATGATGGTCTCTACCCGCTAGTTCCTTATTCTACCGGGTCTTCCAAGCAAGCTTTCGTCACAATAAAGCCTTCGTCATCGACATGGCATCGCCGTTTAGGACATCATTCCTCGTTCGTGGTGCAGCAAGTTCTTAGGAAAAATCAGATTTCGTTTACTCCAGAAATAAATCCTTACATTTGTGATTCCTGTCAGTTAGCCAAGAGTCATCAGCTACCATACCATACCCTGTCTCGTCTAGTGTGTCTACTGTTCCCTTGGAACAAGTATTCTCTGATGTATGGGGTCCTGCACCTACTTCTGTAGGAAAACACTTATATTATGTCAGCTTCATTGATGATTTCAGTAAATTTACGTGGATTTATTTGCTCAAGAACCGTTCTGATGTGTATCAAGTCTTTCTTAATTTCCAAGCCTTTGTTGAGCGTAAATTTGCTAGGAAAATTATTACTATGCAAACTGATTGGGGAGGCGAGTATGAAAAACTCAATGGTTTCTTTCAGAAAATTGGCATCACCCATCATGTTTCTTGCCCCCATGCACATCAACAGAATGGTTCTGCAGAGCGTAAACACCGTCATATTGTTGAGGTTGGCCTTGCCTTACTTGCACATGCCTCCATGCCATTAAAATTTTGGGATGAAGCTTTTCTCACAGCCACTTTTCTAATCAATTTACTCCCTAGCAAAGTAATTGGTTTTGAAACTCCTGTAGAACGCCTTCTCCAAACAAAGCCCAACTATGATTCCCTTCGTATTTTTGGCTGTGCTTGTTGGCCAAATCTCCGTCCATACAATAAACGAAAATTGGTTTTTCGCTCCACACGATGTGTGTTCTTGGGCTATAGGCCTCGCCACAAAGGTGTTAAGTGCCTAGATGTCTCCACCGGCCGAGTGTATATTTCCCAGAATGTGGTGTTTGATGAAAACGTGTTTCCTTTTGCTCAGTTGCATCCTAATGCTGGTAGACGTCTTCGCAATGACATACTTTTGCTGCCCACAAATTCATCTTCTTCTACTAATGGGGATGTACAACATGATGACCATATGCCTTTGCCTATAATACCCATTGTTGCTAACCATGAACAGGAACATGCTGACACTGATGATTCAGATGACTCCGATGATAGTGCTGCCACAGCCGAGCCTACCAGTTCAAATCCCAGTGAAAATGGTGAAGAAATGGACTCAAACCATGAAGAACAAAATTCGGCACAAGATGCCAATTCTGGTGACAGATCCGATGAGGATTCTGCCTCGGATCACCCACCATCTGATCCCGAGGTGGATCTGTCGGAGAATCTGTCTCCTGACATGACGCCTGCGGCTTCGCCCGCCGCGTCGGAAGCTTCTGCGCCAGATTCGTCTCCGCGCCCATCGCCCGCTGCCACGTCGAGGCGGTCCCGCTCGCTGTCTCCCGCGCGGTCGGATGCAGCGCCGACCGATCTGCGCCCCACTCCCCGCACGCCACGTCGTCGACGCCAACTGGTTCGCCTGCTGCCCACATGCACACGGACGAAGCCACCCAGCCTGCTTCTGCCACGTCGTCGACAGCATCTGCTGGGTCCTCTGATTCCTCTGGATCTTCTGTGCCTGATCCTGTTGCTGATATTCCTGCACCCGGAGCACGCACACGGCTACAACAAGGAATTGTTCAACCACGCGAATTCAAAGATGGTACAGTGAAGTATGGCAAACAAGTAAAAATTTATAAAACTAATCGTGTTCGTTTTGGTATGCTTGCTTCTACAGATGAACCACGCTCTCTCACTGAAGCTCTTGAGGACTCAAAGTGGCGCAAAGCAATGGGGGAAGAATATGATGCATTGCTCCAGAACAAAACATGGCATTTGGTTCCACCTAGCTCAAACAAAAATCTCAATCTGATTGACTGCAAATGGGTGTACCGTGTGAAGAAACATGCAGATGGTACAATAGACAGGTACAAAGCTCGTCTAGTTGCAAAAGGTTTCAAGCAAAGGTATGGCATTGACTATGAAGATAATTTTAGTCCTGTTGTCAAGGCAGCTACTATTAGAACGGTATTGTCCATAGCTGTTTCTAGAGGATGGAAATTGCATCAACTTGATGTGAAAAATGCTTTCTTACATGGTGTTTTGGAAGAGAAAGTTTATATGAAACAACCACCAGGGTTTGAAGATCCAAATGCGCCACATTATATTTGCAAGCTGGATAAGGCCCTCTATGGGTTAAAGCAAGCTCCTCGGGCATGGTATTCTAGACTCAGTTCAAAGTTATCTGATCTTGATTTTATTGCTTCCAAGGCTGACACTTCCTTGTTCCTCTATCAAAAATCTGATATCACTATATTTATGTTGATTTATGTTGATGACATAAATGTTACAAGTTCTTCAGATCATGTTACAAGTTCTTCAGATCATGCCATTCCTGCCTTACTTAAAGATCTCAATGAACACTTTGCTATTAAAGATCTTGGAGAGTTACATTTCTTCTTGGGTATTGAGGTAAAGAAAACTCAAGATGGAATAATATTGACCCAAGAGAAGTATGCTTCAGATTTGCTTAAAAAAACAGGTATGCACCAAAGCAAGCCAGAAAGTACACCACTGTCTCCAACCGATCCTCTCTCCCTCACGGCAGGGGATCCATTAGATTCAGAGGATTGCACAAGGTATCGCAGTATTGTTGGTGCTTTACAATACCTTACTCTTACACGGCCAGACTTGTCTTATTCTGTTAATAAGGTTTGCCAATATTTACATGCTCCTACATCTGTTCATTGGGCATCAGTAAAACGAATTTTGAGATATGTCAAGGGTACAACCAAGCTTGGTATAACATTCCAGCCATCTTCGTCTACACTTTTGAGTGCTTTTTCAGATGCAGATTGGGCTGGTTGTCTTGATGACAGGCGCTCCACTGGAGGGTTTGCAATATTTGTAGGACCAAACTTGGTGTCTTGGAGTGCCAGGAAACAAGCTACAGTCTCACGGTCAAGCACAGAATCTGAGTACAAAGCACTAGCTAATGCCACAGCAGAATTGATATGGGTTGAAGCACTTCTCAGTGAACTTGGAGTTAAGCTAAAAGAGAAGCCCTGTTTATGGTGTGATAACATTGGTGCAACATACCTGTCAGCAAATCCAGTTTTTCATGCACGTACAAAGCATATTGAGATTGATTTCCACTTTGTTAGAGAACGAGTGGCAAGTAAGCAATTGGACATCAGGTTCATTTCCAGCAAAGATCAGATTGCAGATGGTTTTACTAAGTCTCTTCCAATAAAGAATCTTCATGAGTTTAGGCGTAATCTAAATCTTTCTCAAGTTTAGATTAAGGGAGGGTGTTGGAATATGTAATAGGAATACACGTATACGAGTATGGTATAGTATACCAACTCGTATACGTATAGCTTGTACGCCACGGTAGGGGCTCTTCCTACCTCCTATAACACGTACCCCGATCCCTCCAACGAGGGTTATCGGTTCCGCTACACGTACTTTGACATACAACTCCACTCTGTTACACAGTTTCATGATAATACAACTTCAACTCTTATTGATAACTCTACCAGACTACCACACCACCCATTGATGACCGTATATTTGACAATCCTAAGTCCTAACCACAACAGTTCAATTGTGTGACGATGCATTGATCAGGTTTGAGCCTACCACAGCTCAGTAAAATGTGTGGTAAATCTGGTTTCTTGTTCTCTATCATGACTAAATCAGCCATGGGGGGATGTGTTAACAATAAGGCAAATAACGCAGAAAGAGAAACCTTAAATGGATTATGAAGAATCAGCACTCACTTTTACGCGCAGTGTGAAGTGTCTAGTGTATACTATCAAAATTTGTCTAGCAATCAGCACATTATATCCTTCCAGTTTTCCTACACGACAATCCTCCCCCTTTATGACGTGATAACAAATGGAGTGGCATCCGTTGTCTAGGTGACTACCAATAACCGTTGTTTCCCTGGTTACTGCTGCTTACACTTGTAGTACCAGCCCTATGATCTTTAGTCATTTTCACCAGATTTTACTGCGAACTAGCGTTGAAAAAGATCGCTCGCCTAACAAATCTCAGTGAATCAGTTTTCATATAACCAAACACCAGAATCAGGTAGGGCGATCTGCTTCCGTAAAGGCAATGGGTGTGAGAATAGTGCGACAGTGTGAGCTGGCTGATTCAGCAACATTAAAAAACAGTCCATGTTTACCACGCGGTCCAACACCGAAACCGATTTTTGCAACACTTGCTGAAAATGGTTGGTCAGACACTCAATGTGATTTGCCTAGAGCGTGGACCAACCAAATCACGACAGGTTCAACGAAATGTCCCAATTAAAAAAAAACATGTCAGGATACCACATTTAGCTTTTTTCCCAACCGGTATACCACATTTAGCTTCACGCCAGCTTGAAAGGAAAACGTCTACCGCTGGCAAAAGGCCAATCATACAATGCGAACACAATGATTTATTTAGACTAGTCACAATGGGGAGTAACATCAGTGTCACATAGGCAAAAAATCTGATGTGACGGGTAATTAATGAGGAGAGAGATGGGTGTGGTAACTAGCTATGTTACCATAACATCACACATTTCAAAGCAAGATGAGTGTATAATCTATTAAATATGACACTACACACATGTTACTCCCCACTATGGAGGTAATAACTTAGAGTAGTAACATATGCATGTTACTAGTCTAAGTTACTCCCCATTGCAACTAGTCTTACTATGAAAGGAAAACAGCATCGGGCATAAAGTATCTTGCTGAATTCTACCAGAGAATCAACACACGGACACGCGTACCATGCTCAATAAATTACCACTAAAAACTAGAATGGCAATCATACAAATTATTGCCTCTAAGAAACTAGAATGACAATCATACAGAGAGTGAGAGAGAATGAAACAGCTGTGGAACCAGAACAATCATGCACTTCAATTCAGGCCCCAATTAATGTGATCATCTAGCCGTGCATCGTGAAAAATCAATGTGAGACATGCCAGCGAGACCGCGAATGTGTGGATGCGGGCAGAGAAGAGGGGTAGACAGGGGTGAACTGAAAGGGGGATGAAAGGGGAGCGTACGTACCACCCAGTATGGCATGGCGACGGTCTTGGTGACGGCGAGCCAGACGGTGCCGAAGCCGAAGAAGGCGCATGTGGAGCCGATGAGGAGGATGAGCCAGGGCGGGAGGCGGTTTGCTAGCACCCCGGGGACGAGTCCGACGTTCTCGCCGACGTCGTTGGCGACGCCGAGCATGGTGAGCGACTTCTGGTTGTAGCCGAGCGCCTCCTTGACGGCGTGGGAGTAGAGCGGGAATACGTAGGCGCTCCCGGCCGCCACCTGCACCCACACCGCCGCCGCCAGCCCCACCCACGGCGGCCGGCTCCCCGCCTTCACCTTCCCCAGCCCTCCGCCGCCGCCGTCGCCGCCCGCCATCCTCGATCCCCTTCGCGGAGCAGCAGCGGGAGCGCGAGGCTGCTAGGAAGCTCACTAGGCGAGTACGGCTCGTAGGAGCTTGGTGTCAATGGTGGGTGTGCGTGATTGATGATGCGCTTGGTCGGGGACTCGGGGTGTTGTTGTGATGTGTGTGGGGGAGAGAGCAGAGCAGAGCTTTTTGTCTGAGGAAACAAGCTCAGCTGGCACTAGCTTAGCTAACGTGGTGGCGTCAGTTAAATAGTCTTGTCCTGCTGCGCTTTGTCCTCGTCATCACGCCTCGCCTCCTGGAACTGAGGATGGCCAGGCGCCACTCGATTTTCAGCCATGGTGACAACAACTTCTTTCCTTATGGTGGGACCTTTTTCTTTTCCCTCGAGTGAAAATATATATTTTACATATTTGCTAAGCAATTATTTTTTATACATTGTGATTTATTGGACTTAAAAGTTAGCATCAACATGATACAATTTATAAGACCTCACACGCGACCTCTGAAAGTTAGAATACACATAGACGCAAAATATGAAAGGAAAAAAACACAATAGAATGCGGTCACTCAGTACACCACTGCATGTTATAGTGTACAAATCGTTAACACAATACACACGGATGTCCTTATCCATAAATATTACGTCCCTCAGAGTAATACAACAGAAACATTGCGGGTCCAAATGTTACACTTTATTGCACACTCGTAAAGATTACAAGGCATAAATGGATATAAAACTCAACTTCTTCCCCGGTCCGTTGAGGAAGATCAAACGAATTACGGTCAACTTTGGAGAGTTGACGTGCGACTTGTGAAAGCAAACTGAGAACCAGTATAGTTGAACAACTTATAGTCTACGACTGCTCGATTAGGATCTCGTCTAGTACTAGACTCTTCGAATGACTCCTCAGCTTCTTCTCCTTCCGGTGTTGTTTCGTATGCGATGATGTAATCGATGCCTTCCACTCATCCGGATAAGTCTGGTGTTTTGTAGTAGACCTCGGAATCCTCGTAGATTTCCTCTCCGTCTCCGGACTTCAACATTTCACAATCTAAGCAGGGGGTCAACGGGAAAGGTTGAATAACGAGCGTCACTCAACAAGTTAAAATAGGATAAGAAGAAACTTTCTTTTCATACACTGCTACCGCCTTGACCCCAAAGAGTCGTAGACGTAGATGCAAGTTTTTCTAAAAACATTTCTTCAAAAGGTTGTTTTTATTTTTGAAAACTATGTCCCTCCGCCTTCACGGGTATGAGAATCAATTAAGACCCCTTTCCCGCCGCGATCGTAGTTCCTTCCGGGAACACGGGTATAGCTACTATAAATTTTTTTACACTCTACAGAGGTGTGTCACTTTTCCCAAGAGTAGGCCTATCCATGCAGCTCTCTTCACACTTCCTTGGTGTGATTGGCCCGGTATAGGGTTCTCAAGACATTCGAGTTCTTCTCTGCAACCCCACATGTTCGCCCAAGTCGTAAATAGCACGGTATCCTTGACCAAGTCTAGAGCCCCGGGATCCATCTATTTACCCCACCCAAGACAACACTATCGATCACCACTACTCGAGTGGGGTTGGCTTTAAGTTGGTACCAACAAACTCGTCACCACCAAGAGAGCACTCCGGCAACTCCGGTGATCGACCCGGTCATTTCCACTTAAAAATCATTTCAAGTCATTTTCTTTAGGAAAATAGTTATGAAAAAGAATTTCAAGTCATTTCCACTTAAAAATCCTTGAATTTTTCATCCACAAATTTTTTCTCAAAACTTCAAATAAACTTATAAAAAAATCCTCATAATTTATAGAGTTTGTTGCATATTTTTATTTGATTTTTCCGAATTTGGATTCTCTGTGAAAATTCATTTGAGTTTAAATTATTCTTGTTGGTAAAATTACCAAAATACCCCTGAGTGAACTGGGTTGAACCCAACCCACTAACTCAGCTTTAAACCTGGCTCAGTCGGTTTGACCGGCCAGCTCGCTCACTGACTCTCCCTCCTCTGTCTTCCTCTCGTGCTCGCCCTCGCGACTGAAATCGTCGCCGCTATCGCCTCGCCCCTCTGGCCGGCTCGTAAATGACGCGCCTCGTCGAGCTCTTCCTTCCTATACAACTCAATGTGGTTTTCCTCTCCCCTCACGGTCGTGCGCAACCCTAATTCCCCCTAGGATTTTGGTGGATGGTGCTGGCGTGTGCCCCGCCATGCTCTACAGCCTAGCTTCGAGCTCCTCGCCTCCTAGAGGTTGCTGGTGACCTCCGTCAAGCTCTCCATGGATGGCGTGGCTCCGAGCTCACTCTGATCGTGCCACCATGGCAACTGTGGTATGATGGTCCTCTAATTCCAGTGGCACCCTCCAGAGTTGCACAGGCCCTGCCCTGTCGTCTCTACAGCTACTGCCCTAGACGCGAGGTAAGATTCTCCCCTCTACCCTCTCCTTTTCTCCCTGCCTTGCTTGAATTCGAACTCCACTAGCTACTGAGTAGCTAGGGTTTGCAGTAGAGTAACTCTGGTAATTTATTCTTGTGCTATGCTTACTTGACTGAGTTAATTGGACTAGAAATAGAGCTTTGATTCCAGTAAAACATCTCGACGGCCTTTTCCTTAATCTGCACTGCCGTCAATGGTGCAGATATACTCATTCATGACCTTCATGGCCGTGTAGAGTGATCTATGGGATCAGTTCTGCACAATTGCGGAGAACTCCCCCACCGTGGCTTCTTTGAAGCTTTGTAAGAGCATGAATTGCTCAAACTGTGTATCCTAGCTTGCGATGAGCTTAGCTCTGAAGCTATTTCAATAAAAAGTCTTAATGTGCTTTGATTAGCTTGTTAATTTGCTTCTTTAAGTGCATTTTAGTGTAATTAGGGTGTACAGATACATGTGAAGCCTCCTAGGAGTGTACACATGTATTGTAGTATCCCTTTTATGCTTTCCTGTGCTCAGTGCATGAATATCATCAAGCTTTAGCTGTGGCCAGCATCATTGGTAGCTTTTGCTTGGTAAAAAAATGATAAGAACAGATATAGTGTCCATGTTCCTTTTTTTTAAGCGAAACAGTGGGAAAGGCTCCCACTGCGATTTTCTATTTTCCATATCAACAAAGTGTTACAAGCATATTTACAAGGGCATTTACAAATCATTCTCTCCAAGTTTTGCGAGCTGGAAGGCAATTTACATTCAAGAATTAAAGCTTGTCAGCTATAGATTAAAGAATAAGTATTGTCAGTAGTATAAAGATTGGCTAGAGACACAAACTTAAACACCTTTTTTGAATTTTTTATCCTGCTTTTTGTGGTAAGCCTCCTCCTCCTAGCTGCTTGACCCAGTTCCTAGATGTTTAAAGAAAGAAAGGTTCTCTGGTGGGTGGGTGTGTGCAGAGCAATGTTCCAAGAAGAACATATGTGTATGGGTGTCAAGTGTGCATGTAATTTCTGGTGCCATGAATTGTTCATGTATTTATAGAGTTTCAAGTCGGTTTTGTGGATGAACTATGGTGTTGACACCAGGATAATTGCATGCTATGACTGAGCTGCTGGCAATTGGGTCCTACTGACCCAAGTTTCACCATTTTTTGGAGTCGGTTGGCTCAAGTTTCACTATGGGTCGGTTTCCCCTTTGTTTTTAGCTGCTTTCGGTGGATTTAGCCTTGTTAGGCATTCCTGTCATGTGGCTCCACATGGGATCCATGTGTGCTCCATGTGAGCATTGGACTATCCAGTCCTAGCTACTGTCAATTCCTTGCTGGACTTGGGTTTTCTTGTTTGAATTCAAATGAATTGCTGGTGGGCTTCAGGTTAATTGGGTCCATTTGACTGTAAGTGTCAAATGTCATACCTGAGGGATTTTACTTTGAATTTGTGGGCTTCTATTTGAATTTGGCAGGCTGGATGGCTAGTCTGAGTTTTGGCTGTTGCCTTTCTATTACCAGATCACTAGATCATGCTTAACACCGCAATGCCTTTGCTCCTAAGCCTAATTGGCTCAACCCTGATCTGGTTCTTATTGCCTTAATTCCAAATTTCCCCTAAGCATGCATGATCTAAACTCAATTGATCAGACCATGTGATTGTCTTTGGATTCTTGCTGATTTTGCCCTCTAGCACAAGCACTTGAACAACCCAAATGTTGATCAGGTCACTTCCATCTTCTAAACTAACCTGCCATCACCAAATGGTGGTGGCAACATTTTATTCCTAACCAAAACCATCTTTTGTCTTTTTTGTGTGCAGGTACAATAGTTCAAGATTAGAAGACCAAGTATTTAGATAGGTTTAGATTTAGGAATATTCCTTTGTAATTTTCTTTGTAGAAATTCCTCTAAAGCTTCTGGAATTGTTGTTTGTAAAATTCCTGGTAATTAGTCTTTGTAATGAATATTATGATAAGAAATAAAGAATTTCATTTCTTCATATTATTGTGTATCTTTGTATGAATTTTACAAGTGTTTGAATTGTGATGACACTTGTCAAAATATTTGAATTCAAATATCTCATACTTGAATTTGAGACTAGTTTGTTGAGAAATGATGTGAATAAAGAATATAAGATGTTTTGTTTTGAATTCCTTAGATAATTCCTATTTCAAATAGTTTTTACTCAAAATATGGAATCTAGGTTTATTTCAACCCCTCTTGACAACCCTGGTCGAGTGTTGATCATCTCGACTCCCTTTTTCACAAAAGCGCAAATTTTATCCCAAAATTCCCAATGCATGAATGCAGAAATCTAACTTCTACCCTTCGGAAGTCCTCTAACTACGGGTCCTTACAAGAAGTATATGAAATACTCAAAAAACCTCTAAGCTAATGGAGAACTGATCCGTAGACTATGTTGTTATTCATTTAGAATGGAAATCTCTCACTATATTTTCGGACCTGCACATATCTCTGTAAACAGTTACATAGGTAATTAAGTAAAAGTTTCACATAAGGACGAAGAAACAAAGAAAAATAAATAACCGAGAATATTGATAGATTCTAAGGTTATACTAAGCACTCTAATGTCACCGCCTCTAGTTTCACTAGTTGTATCTCAAAATTCTTCCATGCATCCGGCAAATAAGTCGTAGAATGCGCAAGCTTAACTATGGAATATCTAAAGTCAACGTCAAATATTTAGAAATGTTTTATAGAGCTTGAGATTTTAAAAAAATTGAGCATTAATTTTTTCAACCACACATGACATTTCATCATGAAAATTTGCACATATGTAGAACATTTGGATATTTGGATATGTTTGTTGCCACTTTTTTCAAATTATCCTGATTTTTTAATTTCTTATTCATCCAAGAGCATATAATCTTGGAGCCAAACTGCATTACTACTACTATCATGTGAAAGAAACTTTTAACTGCATGAGCCGGAGGTATCAATTTCACGAGAAAATTCCAGGTGCCTAAATGAATTGAACTCATTAGAGACTTTATAAATAACCATGTATTCTCTTGGAAAATAACTCCGTAGTCGTTGACGATCACACATTTTCTTTTCCACGATAACGTCTATAGTCAGTAACCCACCCCCCCCCCCCCCCCCCCCCCTCTAAGGACCCTTGCTACACCAACCGAGACTTATCCTCTCCTAGGTTACTCCAGGATATAACGCTCCTTCTCCTACACTTGGCCGCCCATGGCTCCTCCTCCTACACTTGGCCGCCCATGGCTCCTCCTCCACCCGGCCACCGCTCGCTGTGCCAGCTAAGACTCTCTGCCACCATGGTCCCTCCACGGCCTTCCATGACACCCAAGACGTTTTCTTCACTTGGGCGATGAATGTCGTGCCAGAAAAGACCTCTTCAGCGACACAAAGCCCATCCAACTAGATTTTGGGCCAGGGGAGTTTAAGATAAATATCTGTACTCAACTTTTATACTTATTCATATTTTTGTTTTAAATATATATGTTGTATACTACGTAGTTAGCATTGTTAAACATATAATAGGTTTCTTGATAGTTATTATTGTGGTTTACGAGAGTATGGTTGCAATGTATATTATTAGAATTATATCAAAGTTGCGTAAGAGAAAAAAATCATTTCCATGATAGTGCGCTTAACAAGATACATAACCACCTTAAATGTGAAAAACACACCCACACCTCCTTTAATGTTTTTTAAATGAACAATATAGTGCATATGTATATTATTATGTGAATGTTCTACTCTATTTAATATTATTAAATAAATTAGAATATATTACAAAGAATAGGGCTTACCAAATATCATAATACATGTGTGTGTAGTGTATGATTAGGTAAGCAACTATATAGAAACTTCTCGAGTATAAATTTAATAGTTGGCATGATTATTTTTATATGACCGTGTATTTTCGTCCTAAGTGTTTTAGGTTTCGATTTTCCTCCGTTGGCGTCATGGTGGGGCTGATGCCGATGGTGCTAGTAGGAATAATGGTCTTCCAGCCCATACTCCTGCTCGTCGGAGGTGTTGCTGGCGCCGACGAGAGGCTTGTGGAGTCCAAAATGTTGGAGCAGTTTCAGTCTGACGTTCCGTCTTGACGTGGCGGCGGGGATGGGCTGCTCTTGGTGCTGACTGCTGCGAATCTGTGGAAGCAGTGGGGGATCCGACCGCCTATTGAAAGGTGGGGTGGCGTTGGCCCCGGATCCGGCTTTGAAGAGTCTCGAAGGGCTCCTCCGGTCGATGTCCTTTATCGGGCTGGATCCAGCCTTACGGGACTGGTGGCTATCGCGGATCGTTAATGCCTCATGACAAGGGGGTTCTTCTCCGGTGACGGCGAAGGATGTGGGTGCTTGGTATGCAGTAGTATAATCGCTTGTATTCTCCTAGTTTTCTGTTACATGTATTCGTCTCAACTCTGTATCCGTACTATTATCAATATAAGTGATGTATGCCTACGGGCGTACAACGTAAAAAAAAAGTGTCTTGGGCTCAATAATAAGTTCACAATCTATACTTGTCATTCAAATAGCACCACTTATATAAACCACCGACGAACATATTTCAATCTAAAATTCGTATTATTCTACGCCACACAAAAAGGAAAAGTCTGGCAAATTTGTTAAGCATCTAAAACTTTATACTGTTTACTGATCCAGATCTACCAATTTGTTATTTTTTTAGCCTAGAATATAATGAAATTTTGAATTAAATTTCGCACACTTGTGGATCATATCACTATCTATATCTAGGATTTTTCCCAATTTTTTTGAAACTTAAAAATGTAATTATTGATTTTTTTTTTACAAGACAAGGCACATGGAGCTCGGTCTCCAAAACGCCTCAGTCAATATGTGATTTGTAAGATAAATAAAACTGTACTGTCACTATACACGCCTTTATCCCGGTAGCGAAAGATGTTTGTTCTTTTCGGAACTCAGATGGATAAGGCCACGAGGTTGTTGAGTGGAGGAGAAATACAAATTTTGTTTTCCCCTCTGTTTGTCCTCCACGATAGGGATTAGGGAGACACCGTACACATATGTTCCTGTCGTCTCCTCATCCACAGTCTAGTGAAGTGGAGAACACTTCACGGCTTCACGCCTTATATATGTAGCCAAGGCCCAGGTGACTCAATAATTGCTATAGGCCGGTCGAAACGGAACACTGGATTCTCACTACTCCGGTGCAATTCTGAACTTCTTCGTATTTGCTGGTGTCGCGACCAGTATCATATTCCAAACATTGGGACTATTTGTGTTCTCCATCGTTCAGCGTCACCACAACAGCCATGTGACGACACATGTATGATGTATCTATCGTGTAAGAAAAAATGGACACGATTTCCGGATATTCAAACCGGGTGGTGGGTCTAGATGCACCCATTAGCTAATATATTTTTGGTTTCTTTTTCAGAATGTCAAAAAAATTCAGAAAAAAATCCGGATGTACGTTACAGCGTGATGTGTTAGCACAAAAATTGGCATGGTGAAAAAACTTTTTTAGCAACCTGTACAAAAAAGACAAAATTTCGACACGTATATGTACATTTCGGTATGTCCGAATTTGTCTTTTTTGCACAGGTTGCAAAAAAAGTTTTTTCTTCGCGTAACTTTTTGTGCTGACTTGAAATGTGTTGGACTACATGCAAAATTTGTATTTTGAATTTTTGACATTTGGAAAAATGTTACCCAAATCGCCGCCTTTCACGATTTCCCTTTGACGAGCAATGCACCAACAGTTGCATGCTAATTGATGTCAACCATACAGAGTGGAATGATCTCTGAGTTATCTGCATGATTCTTTGTGTACATAAATCTGACAAATGATATGATCTGGAAAGTAGGCTTTGACATTTGAATAATTTTAGACAAGTTTGTAAGATACCTGCACATTTTCTATAGAAAAAAAAGCTGTTGACGGAAGCATCTAGGAATATCACTTGCTACTTCTAACAGGTGACTTTTGTATATAAAAAAAGGCCCCTTCGATTTAAAATATTTTTATAGTGATTTTATAGGATTAGAAAACTTTATTTTTGAGTTCTTTGATCCTTATGATTTCACAGTGTAGATTTTATTCTATACATTTGCTTGCAAATATTCATACGATTTTTTTTGTTCACTCAAACCTCTTAGAAAGATTTTTTTTGTGTGGGGGCAATCAGACAACTTCCAGGATTCTAATGACATGTTTCTTATGTCCACGTTTTCTTGAACAATGTTTATCAACATGTCCTGAAATTTCCTCCATCTAATTTTACGGGCGAAACACCAGTCAAAGATTAATGACATTACAAGGGGGACGAATCTAGGCGTCGACCAACTGGCTATCGACGCATGACTGACTACACGCCTAGCCCGTGACCCGCGTTCGAGATCTTGGCTCCACAAAATTCTGCGCCTAGAGCTGCTTCCATCTCAATATCTTGACGTAGGGGCTCCTCCCTTTGTTGGACATGTTTTAGTGAGGAACTGGACGTGCACCGGTTGGCTATCGGCGTGGCCGACTACACACACGCCCATGACCCATGTTTGATGCTTGTCTCTGCGAGGTTCCAGGCCTAGAGTTGCTTCTATGCAGACATTTTTTATTACAAGGGGGTGGGGCAATTGGTCGCATTAATTGTCAGCGAGGAAAGGGGAACAGGGGTTTAAGCCATTAGGTGTAGGTGCTTTCTAGAGGTGGAAGACTTATTTTCTTTCTATTTGACCGATATGTCCCTAACGGTGGATGCCATGAAACTTACCATTTGGTAGACACATATCAGTGCACCACCGGAGACTTAACCGCCTCCTTGACACGGTAGGTCCGCCGATAGTGTCAATGAAGTTTGTGACATACTGACTACGTCATAAAACACTCGCATAAGAGCATGAGGGGATTGAGCGGTAGTTCAGATTTCGAGTCCAGACGTTTCTAATCCAAGATTAGGGCATGTTTGGTTCGCATGATTCTAAAAATACAGGAATAGAAAAAACACAGGAAAATGATAAGAATGCAAGTGCAAAACCGAGATTAAAAAACACAATAAATCTATAATCCTTGTTGTTTAGTTCACATGAATAGGAAAACACATATTACTAATAACAACCACTTGAGAAAGTATAATTAGCATGTTATTATGCCACTAGAGACCTCGGTCTTGTTCTTCGTGCGTAGGATTTGAAAAGGAGGTCAAAGTGGATTTGTAAAATTCCCGTGTTTTCCTTTGAAACCGAGTTCAAAGGGAATTTTTATGTGTTTTTCCTTTGCTCAATTCTTTTGAATCAAACAAATGAATAGTGCCACCATAGAAAAATTTCCTATTCCTACATGATTCCTCCACTTTTCGTTTCAACCAAGCGAGCCCATAGTTTTTCGAGGAGGATAACCCCTGACCTCTGCATCGATTGGTGCACACAACTATAAAAATCATTAGTATTTTTCATTCTGTTGGCATAATGTCATGTCCTCATCCTGTGATGCCTACCACCACACACAGATGAGAGAGAGAAACAGGAAGACATAAATTCGAGGCATATAAATTGGAGGCATACAGGAAGATCCAATGCCCTTCTGCAGAATATATTTTGCTTTAATTAAATCGGAAACAGGTTGCTCAACAAGCATTATACAGTACTACACTCATTGTCTCCATTTTCCTCTTTGATGTGGACATGTTTAAATTATTCATGCGTGTCCCACCTGCAAGCTTAATTTAGTACGTTCCCGTTTAGATTAGTCCAGTGTTATCACAATGTCTAGACATAGAGTCACATACATATAGGATCTAATAGTTTAGTGTGGTACATATACATTGTCCTTAAAATACCTGGGATTTCGGTTTAATAAGCTCTATTACAGGTAAGTAGGGCCCTGTTAGACGCTGATACCTCGCATGATCGACCATGCATCATTTTCGAGACTAGACTACTACTACTGGACGCCCTCTTAGGATGATCAGGAGCCGCGATTTCGTATTGGCTTGCCTAGTAGGAGTATTATAGGTCGTTAATTTGATGATAGGTATTGTGATCGAAACGTACATACAGCGGGTCGACGAGGAGAGAAAACGGGAAAATTCAGTGTACCTCATAATCTCAATTTGAAGTGTTGAACTCTATCATTGCTTCAGCTATCACATGCTCTTGATGGATGACTGACTTGAGTTGTCGGTCATTATGGATTATTGGCATTTTATTAGGAGTGTATAGAACAAATTAGGCCCGGCTTGGTATCTCGGAAATGAGCCAAAACGATCGTTTCAGATTACGGACCTGTTGAGGTCCGGCCAAAAATACGAAACAACTCCATAAACTTGTTTGCTCCATATTCTGGCCCGACGAACCAAGCGAGGCCTTAATCTTTTCATTTTTGAAGGAAATAAACACCTTGATCTCACACAAGGTCACAAAGCAATCCAATCCAAAAAAAAAAAGGGTGTGCATGCTCAGCTTCTCGCGGACAAAAACGATTGTGTTATACGATGCCGACTTGTCGAGGTAGGTAGCTCTCGACTCCTGGGATCGACCACGGCCATCCCAGTGCGTAAACAAATAGAGGAGACAACCAACCACATTCTCTGCATGTTTGTTCTTGCAAAGGGACGGAGATGGGGATGAGAACAATCTCGGACTGACGTCGATCGATCTCGAGGATTGATGATGATTGGACGTATATAGATCGGCGTCGTCTCCTTGCTGATACGCAGACGCGGACGGGGCCGCGCGAACAAGTCCATCTCGGGCGATCAGACCAGATAATCAAACGGCCCTTCCGATCGCGAGGGCTCAAAAGCCGTTTTCGAGTTGCTTCCTCGCGGGATCAGCGACAGGGAGAGCACGGGGTCTACGTATCCGGCGGAGATCGAGGGAGGGAAACGTGGGCAATGGATGAATGAATGAATTCGAGAGCGACGTGTGGCCGACCACCGATCATGGCAGGCGACCAGCGGCGGCGAGGCGTGTTGGCACGGAT
Source organism: Poa pratensis (assembly GCA_947311845.1). Classification (NCBI taxonomy): domain Eukaryota; kingdom Viridiplantae; phylum Streptophyta; class Magnoliopsida; order Poales; family Poaceae; genus Poa; species Poa pratensis. Next base: position 32,663,822 of record CAMZMU010000050.1, read on the forward strand.
GCCGACGCATGCGCATTAGAGACAAAGACGAGCCTGGACGTCTCCTCTCTCCCGCTACAGTTGAGAGAGACGATTTTTCACCCCCGCCCGTAGATCCACCACCTCGCCGTCGATTCGCCGGATCCCTCGTCCTCCGTCGGCCGCTCCGGCGGCGGGAGGGCGGGGGATCCCCGCTTCACGGGTGTAGATAGAGTAGGGTTTGTGAGCTCTTCAACCGGTGGCGCCATGGAGGAGATTGGGTCACCGGCGGTGTTTTTGGTGCAGGTACGCGCTTCCTTCGACGGCGGAGCTCGGTGGAGTTCCGCGGTGGTGTGCCTGCTCCCTTCGCTCCCTCGGATCTCCGGATCTGTTGGGAGCGCCATCCCCCTCCCGGATCCCGCGTGGCGGCGGATCTGGGTTGACGTCGGACGACCGCGGTGTCCTCCCCTAGCTAGTCACACAAACACGCTTTCGTCCTCCTCTCTCCCTAGTCCTTCTCGCACAGCTCCATCCCGCCCTCGCCGTTACCGGCCCGTGTGCGTCCCTTTCGCCCCACCTCTCTCCACCGCCACGCCGCATCCCATAGGATTTCGTCGCTGGCGCCATCTCCACCGACTCCGTCGTAGTTCAACGGTCGGGAAACCGTCGGAGGCTCATCCACTACCAGGACTGACCTCGCCCGTAAGGTGTTTAGTTGTTTGCCGGAGGTATGAATTCATCACCTCCCATGATGAATAGTTCGGACGAGTACTTTTACAACATCTTGTATTCCTCGTCCTCCGATTCAGCATCCGATGATGAGAGCGATGCTTTGGTTGCTACACTTGTCGTCAATGAACACCACCTCGCGAGGCATCAGCCACTGTTCAGGGGCTCGGTCCCGGGCCGTGCACCGGCGTTGGATTGTAATAAAGAAGGGGGCCATGTCCAACTCTTTAAACATTTCTTCTATCGTACATATCCAACATATACGGCTCCTATTTTCCGACGATGCTTTCGTATGGCAATGCATGTGATCAATCGCATTCAGATAGGAGTGATGAGACATGATGATTACTTCAAATGCAAGCGGGATGCCCTTGGTAACACTAGTGGGAAAACCCTTATACATAGGTTACATTCTGTGGCACACCCTTAATTGGTGCGCCACAGAAATATATTTCTGTGGCGCACGAGGCTTGGCCATGTGCGCCACAGAAATATGACTTTCTGTGGCGCACCAAGCCAGGTGCGCCACAGAAAGTTATCCGGGGGGCGGGTTAAAATTTGAAAAAAAAAATTCTGTGGCGCACCTGGCATGTGCGCCACAGAAAGTTGACATTCTGTGGCGCACCTGGCAGGTGCGCCACAGAAAGGTGCTTGGTGCGCCACAGTTTTTTTTTTTCAAATCCCACCCCCCCCCGCGTGGATCGACTTTTTTGTCTTGCAGTAAGTAAAAGAAAATGATAAAAAATTCAATAAATAAAATCGTTTGACATGTAGTTAGGTATGAGTGTCTAGTAGGTATAGAAATTTTGAAATATGAATTTTGACCTTTTCTGCAACAAATGAAAAAGAAATCTTGTAACGGCCATAACTTTTGCATACGACGTCGAAATAACGCAAATAATATGTCAAAAAAATCGTGAGAAAAATCCGAATTCGAATCCACCCGGGTTTACCCGGTCAGCAATTCACAGATTCCTCAATTTCGAAAAGAAAAAAAAAGTTATTTCAAACAGACGATTTTTCGCAGCAAAATCAAAAAAAAATTCAAAAAAATTCAAAAATTCAAAAATTCAAAAAAAGACACAGAAATGTATAACAAAGAAGATTGTTGACTTTTCTTGACTTTTTTTTAGTTTTTTTGGATTTTTTTTGGATTTTTAGATTTTTTTTTGAATTTTTTAGATTTTTTAGATTTTTTGAATTTTTTTGGATCTTTTGAAACTTTTGAATCTCCTTTTGAAAGTTTAGAAGTTTTTGAAAAATCTGAAATTTAAAAACACACGTTTATAACATATACATAACATATACACATAGAAGACTTAAAAGGATTCATATGATATATATATCAATAAGAACTTGAGTAGCACAAGGGTAGGTGAAGTGGGTGGAACTTAGAAGTTAAGCGTGCTAGGGTTGGAGCAATTTGAGGATGGGTGACCTAGCGAGAAGGTATCAGTTCAAAAAATCTGAAAATAATTCCAATAATTAGGATTTTTCATATTATTTCATATTTTGATTTTTCTGATATTTTTTGAAACTTTTTAATTATTTTTTGCAGTTTTTGAATTTTTTGAATTTTTTCAGAATTCTGTGGCGCACCTGCCAGGTGCGCCACAGAAAAAAAATTTAGTGGCGAGGATTCTGTGGCGCACCCAGCAATTCTGGAGGTGCGCTACAGAATCCTAATTTGGTGCGCCACTGATAGCTGTTTTCCTACTAGTGTAAGATTTGCTTCTCCTCTTGTCAAAAATGAATTGCGGCTGTTTGGATGCTTGCGTATGGAGTTGTTGCTGATCTGGTTGATGAGTACATGCGCATGAGTGACTCCACATGCTTAATGTCAATGTACATATTTTGCAAAGTTGTGATTACGGTGTTTGGCCCGGAGTATTTGAGATAGCCAAATATTGAGGACACGGCCAGCTTTTGTCTATCAACGAGGCAAGAGGATTTCTCGGAATGATTGGAAACATAGATTTTATGCATTGGGAGTGAAAGAACTGTCCATTTGCTTTGCAGGGGCAGTATAAGGGACATGTTGGCGAGTGCACGGTCATACTTGAAGCAGTGGCTTCAAAGGATTTCTGGATTTGGCATTCCTTCTTCTGCATGGTCGGTTCCCACAGTGACATTAGTGTCCTTCAGCGTTGTTCGGTGTTCTCAAGTCTTTCGAAGGGCAACTCCCCAGTGGTGAGTTATGAGATCAATGGGGAGACTACCTAGCTGAAGGTATCTATACTCATTGGACTACTTTTGTGAAGACCAATCCCAATGGAGAGAAGAGAGCTAGGTTGCAAAATAACAAGAGAGTTGAAAAAAAGATGTGGAGCGTGATTTTCGTGTGCTCTAATCTCGGTGGGCTATTGTTCGACACCCTACTAGAACATGGAGCGTGAACACTATATAGGAGGTGATGACAGCTTGTGTGATCATGCGCAACATGATCGTGGAGGATGGCCGCGATGATAGCATTTACAACCAAGATTTTGAGTTTCAGAGTGAGTTGGTTGAGCCTCATGGTGGAGCGGCAACATTTCACAATTCATCCACTTTCAACATGAGATGCGTGACGGTGATGGTCACAAGCAACTTCAAAATGAATTTGTTGAGCATATGTGGACTTTTTTGGGAAATCAACCATAACCCAATTGATTTAGTTGTTAGAATTTTATTTCAAATTGGTTGTAATAAAAATTATGTGAGTTTATTCAATTTGGTTGTAAAAACTATGCTACATATTATTTAACCTTATGCAACATTTTGTTAAATGATTTATGTGTCCTAATATGTTGAATCGGAAAAAAAAGACAGGATGGGTCGCCCTATTGGGTGCACTGTTCAGAAAAGATCGGAGACGGCCCTATCCGTTTGGCGACCCAAAGACAAAATCCTATCTGTGTGGGCCAGCGCGTTGGAGTTGCCCACTAACTGTTGCTGCTGATTGAGCGGGGTCTTGCCGTCTTTCGTTTTCGTTCCGTCTGTCGAGGATATGCGCATATCCTGGCGCTGCTGCCAAAATTGACCATCGATCCGTCACTGGTGTACCAATACAGGTAACTGGTCCAGGGAGCATCACAGCGACCTTACCAGGAACGTGGACCTCTTTCCTTTTCTTCTTTTCTCCGAACGAATCAATCAGGGGCGCATAGCATCTGCCAGCTCCCCAATCTGCAACCTTTCAGGTACAGCTCAGAGTTTTTCCTAGCATAAGCCTACAGATTACCGTCTGAATTTTGGTGCTTCAGGCCCTACAAACCACCAAACCGATTGCACTATGCAACAGGCCGGCGTGTTTTTTTTTTTCCAGAACCATGTCGGCATGTCTGTGGCCAAGCAACTTTCCATGGTGATCCATCCAGTTCCAAAAAAAAAACGAGACCCAAGGGCACTAGCACCCAGGGCTTACTTTTACAGAAGAAAGGAGCTGTAAGCAGCGCCCGAGCCGAGACTCGAACCCGGGTCGCTGGGCAGCCAGCACCGGCTAGCTAACCACTGGCCCTCTGACCAGTCTATAGGCTAAGCCTTTTTCCCATGTTTCTCGCTGTCAAGCTTTGTGGTCGACCGATCTACCTTTCGTCCTCCACTTTTGGAAGTGGAAGGCAGGAAGCACGATAGCGTGGAGGGCACCTGGGATTGCGAAAGCCGAGGCTTCGAATCTTGGTACAACCTTCTCTTCTGCGAAAAAATCTTGTAGATTCAGTAAGATTCTCGATCAGGGAGTAGATTCAGAAAGAATCACCGGAGTATGTTGCAATTGCCTTTTGGGGGGTTCGTTGTGAAGGAAAAGATATAACTTCTGCTCTTGACAGAGTGTGCATCACTTCGTTTTCACTCAACTCAAAGTTGTAAAATCGTGAAAAATATCATGTCTACAACATTCAAACATGCCAAATTCTATTAAAAATATAACATTATTGTTCAACACAAAACGAAGAGAAAATTCGCTTTCAGGTGCTGGCAGTTTTTGGTTTTCTTGTGAAGTTCAGAATTTATGAAATTTTGCTGGTTTAGACAGTAGTGCATGCGTTTTTTTTACTAGCTTCTTAGAACTTCTAGTTCACTCAAAATAAAATGACAGCACACACATAAGAATAGAAAACCCCTCTATGTTTTGTCGTTGTCCAAACCCATCCTACAACTAAGCTTTCAGTCAAAAAATAGTTTGGTCCTTTTGATGGTTGGCTCATGCCATATTCTTCCACTCTATTTAATTTTCTTGCACAAAAACATTGGCTTCAATTTTCATAGTCAAATCAGACACCCCACGCTTTTCCCCAACCAATAGCAATAAGAACTTCTCAAAGCATTGGGTTTTGAATAAAACATGTTCGACGGACTACAAAACCTATCCTATTAGGCTATTACACAATGTTATAGTGGCGATAGAACATGCCTGAATCTGCTATACACCTGATCCAATTACGCTACCCTTATCTGCAGATGCATCTTCGAAAAGTCCATCATCGTCACCACTGACTCCTATTGAAAAGTGTTCTATATCCATTCAAAAAAGGACGCCAGCCACAAGCTACGTCGTGCACGTACGCCGACCAAACCTCTCCACAAGCTTCTGCTCAATCTCCAGCCTCTTCTTCGCCAACAGTGTGTATTTGTTCAGGAGCTCGGCGTCCCCCTCGTTGTCCCCAAATGGAACAGCCAGCTTCACGCTGAGCGACGTTGTCTCCAATCTGCCCGAGTACAAGCTTGGGACGGGCACGAATTCTCCCTGTTGCTTGCAGAGCCACCCATGGGCTGCTCTTAGAGCAGCACCCAGAGATGCAGAGTCTGCAACAATCAGTCGATCGAACGACACATAGATAAGCATCACAAACATACACATGGAGTAGATGCCTAGTATTCAGTCTTTTGTTTCTAAGACAATTCAATATAGATAGCAAGGGAGGAACAGACCGGTATACGGTCTAGGATCCCAGGTGGTGTAGATGTCTTGCACATACCTGGTCTCTGAACAGTGTAAACTGGACAACCGAAAATGGATGCCATGATCTTGAGAATAGCCTGGTTTGAGGATGCGCCACCGGTTGCTATAATCCGCTTCGGAGGCACCGGCAGGCCACATCTCTCAGCATGACCCCTCATCGACAGGAACTGACCTTCTATTATCGCACGGACCTGAATAACTTTGTGTGAAAACGGCCCAAGTGTTTGGCATGTTCAGTCGTTTGATGACACTGACGAGTTGTGAAGTACTCAAACCTCTGATGGAGGATCAAACTCGTCTGTTTGATGTCGTGCAGTCTCATCTGAAGATCCACTGGTTAAGGTGTCGACAATGTAACGGTGAAACCCAACTAGGCATATATTAAGTAGGACATCGTGTGAGCTGTGACATAAAGACAGGATGGGAAAGCATATGCAAGGTCGATAATAACCTGGGAGCGGTGGCAGGATCTCGTGTTCCTTGTAGTAAAATCCCAGCTTCCCTCCTGCGAAAGAAGAAAAACACGAGACATGATAATCCACGGGGAAGCTACTTTCTGTGGTCAATGCAAGCATCTATTCTAATAGAACAAAAGGCTACTTTCTGTGGTCAATGCAAGCATCTATCCTGATAGAACAAAAGGCAACTGCCTTGCCCTTAGTGGGATCAAATCGTTATCCTACAGAGGTATCGACTTGACAAATTTATAATCTTTACCTGCTGGTCTAAATACCGTTAATCTGGCTGTGATTTTCAAATGCCAGTGCTCCAATCTTTTTTGGAGATATGCATTTTGGTTGAAAAGAAGACGTATCATTTTGAGTAGGGAAAAGTCTAATTTATGGCCCCTCATCTTTTGCCAAAGTCTAAATTTGGGCCCTCGACTCCATATCAGATTTCGGTCCCTTGAGTGTCAAAACCGTATTGATTCGGCCCGTTCTCTTACTATAAATGGTTTGGACGATGATGTGGCAGAAATTTGGCCCCTCGACTCCATATCAGATATCGGTCCCTTGAGTGTGAAATCCGTCTTTATTCGGCCCATTGTCTCACTAAAAGTTGTTTTGGAAGAAAATAAAATCATGAAAAAATATTTAGAAGAAAAAAATAAATATTCCAGGAAAATTAACATTCTACGAATTGTAAAATTGGATACCACTCAGAAATACTCTGCAAAAAACAATTGGTTTCAATAGATTCAGAATTTCTCCTAACTTTTGTTAGTATTAGGCTATTAGCTGAGTTCTCGGAATAAGTCTTGAAAAAATAAGCTTTCTCTTTTTTTTCTTCTGATTTTTCATCTTTTGTGCTAACTGGCCTGCCACGTCACATCCTCCTCAAAACTGTTTTTTTTTTTTGCGAAAAACTGCTTTCACTAGAGGGCAATTGACTAAACCTGTATGGTTTTGACAATCGAGGGACCAGAAGTATCTGGTATATAGCTGACTGAACCTAGACTATGGCAACAGTTGAGAGATAAAAGATGGACCTTTTACTCTTGAGTAAATACATTGCGTACCATTTAAGGGGTCTGTTTGCTCAAGGAAGGTGTTGAACACATCCCATGATTTCTCGGCATAACGATCACGAATATCTGGCAAGGATTTTTTTTGAGTTAGCTATAGGAAATAGTATACTAGAATGCACTGAAAAAATGGTACCTTCTCGTGTTAGAGATCCATTTTTATAGCAAAGCATAACCATGTAGGTCTTGGGGTCAACTGGGTTAGGAAGGATGTTTCCATCCAGGGATGGTTCAGGCACATCAGTTATCCCAAATACCTGAAGCGCCATAAAGGTGTCATAGTCACCGCCAAATGTTGATAGAAACAAAACAGCGTTACACAATTGGTCATCGGTTCTATGCATATCCTTTCACTAAATGTTCCACGTTACAAGAAAAAATTGGTTTGAATAAATAGAAGAATGTGTAGGCATGGTGATAGATGATTACTGTATCACTGGTTCCAAGGCTGACTGCTAGATCACCAGGATTGCTCAAAGTTAAACCTGCAGAACCATATATATCAGGGTTACGAAAATATTCTTTTAAATTTACATTATGGATAAATTCCTGTATGGTTTATATTATGAAATGCTTTGGCATGAGGAAACAGACATATCGTAATTTTTACGAGAATCATATGCAGAAAGTTAGAAAACTTTAAGTACCTGCAAGGCTATTGGGGTTGTCCCCTGACCACTGAACAACCAAACAATTGCTTGTAAACTGAAACCTGAGAAAACAATAAGTATCCAAGTCTATCATTCTGACAAGTTGATCACACACACATAACTAGTGACTAAAAAGTTAATTTGGGGTACAATTCAATGTTCACATTAATTGTATACTTGAAAGGGTAACTGGTCTGCAGCATTATCCCTACTGCAGACAACATAATAGTACGAAGTTAGTTTGTGCATATAACTCGGGTTTCTAGATTTTTACTCAAAAGGGTGTCCTAGTGAAGAAATATGAGACAAAAACATGATACAAATTCGCATAAAGCTACCTCTGCACAAAATAAGGAGCTATAGTTCCAGCTATCTCATGCGCAGGTGCTAGCTTCCCAATCTTCACCTCTAAATCTGGAGCTGTAGCCTGTAAACTCGGAATGAATAATCGGAAACAATCAGAAAGTCGCTATGCCGCTCTGCCATTTTCAGTCCCAAAAATGTGGTTCCTGCAAACTGCAGTTGCAAAGCTCTGAACATTACAAGAAGAAACCAAACCTCAAGTGCATCTTGGCGCAGCTGGCGCGTCTGGATGTCCATCAAGTTCATCCCCGCACCATCAGTCTGGTCGATGCAGGCGTAGCCGCCGATGAGCAGCGACGCCATGAACGAGCTGACGAGCGAGATCCTCTCGGTGCCGTCGTAGACGCCCGGCCTGGTCTGGAACATCTTCCTTATCTGCGGGCCGGTGCACCTCTCGTGCGCCCGGCACCCCGTCATGGCGGCCAGCGCCAGCGCGCCCCCCAGGGCGTCCTCGACCTCCCGGCACTGCGCCGTCGTGCTGCTGTCCATCCACACGGGCGACTCCGGCGCGGCGAGGGCGCCCGCGAGCTGCGTGGCCAGGCCCTGGGACGGGTCCAGGGAGTCCAGCGCCGCCGAGCCGTCGCCGCGCCTCCAGTAGACGCTGCCGTGCTGCTGCGCGCTGCCGGAGACGGCGGCCACGCGGCCGTAGTCCACCCTGGGTTTGAGCCTCTGGAGGAGCAGGTCCAGGGCCTCGGCCCACATCAGCGGCGGCGACACGATGCGGCCCGGCTCGGCCGGGTCCCGGCGGACGCCGCCCTCGGTGCCGTAGTGCGGCAGCTCGGAGTCGAAGTGGACGGCATCGTGGGCGACGATTGCGAGGTCGGCGTCCAGCACCGTGGCTTTGAGCGACCTGCGGAGACAGCAAAGACCGTGCCTGATTAATCAGGAATTCAGGACGGAAGATGATAATTTGATAGGTTGGAACTATGGAATGTTCTTACTGCGTGGAGCAATCAAACCCGAGGAAAAGGGAGCCATTTGGGAGAAGCGGGAGGGAGCAATCATCGCCATCAGCCATGAGGACGAACAGGGGATAGCAGCTCTGTTGTGATGTGTTTGCGGATTTTGACGACGGGAAGACGCAGAGGATGATGCAGCAAAATTTTTTGCTTTCACTGAGAGTTGAACTCAGGACCTCCCGCTTACTAAACGGGTGCTCTAACCAACTGAGCTATGAAAGCTGATTGTGTACATTTTCTCTTACAAACTATATAATGCAAACTAGGACAAATCAAAAGAAGATGATACGAAGGTATGTGAGAACGTGTTCGACATTTCAGTGATGGACAGGACTACAGAGCGGCGCCGCTCTGTAGCCGTCCCCAGCGGCGGTCAACGCGACCAAATTTAGCTCCTCCCACGCGCGGATGCATGCAAGCGCGAACCGGTCGTGCGTTACTCGGCTGGCTCCTGACTCGTGCACTAGTGGGCTTGGTCCTGGACATATAACGGCCCAGAACGAGGGCCTGACTTCCAGCACCCATACATGGGCGCCTGGCGATCAGGGAAGCAGAAAAGAAAACCGGAGAAAACTCCGGGTTCGAACTTCAATTTTCCCAAAAATTACTTCAACTATTTCTGCTTCTCCTCTTCCAGATCAAAACAAGTTCAACAAAAAGCATAAATATTCTCCACATACACATGCACATGCAGCAGTTGAAAACCATCTAGTACCAAAAGATTAAGAAACATACAGGAAACTTACAGGTAGCAACGTGATAACATTAAGGCCCAAAAGATAGCAAAAGACTCACAGGATACACACATGATGCTAACGATCAAAGTTTCTCATACATAACTACATACATGGAAGACATACACATAGAACTTCATTGACAAAGAATCCAACCCTCTCCATTCAAATCCTGTTGCAGAAAAAAGAAGAAAATGTCGAGTTAGCAACACTAACATGTCTCCACCATTTATATATGTTTACACGTAAACAAAAGATGGACAGTGCTACCGATGGATCTAACCTTACCGTTTCCGTCAATGTTATCTCAACAACCAAGATACAAACAAACTTACTTAACTCATCTCTCGTTACCAAGTTGTTTTATGTTGTCTATCAATTTAGTTCACGGCAGCTAGCAAATTTATCTTAAGTTAATTCATGGTAGCTAGCCATGCTAAATCATTGAAAAGATGTTCATGCTAGCTACCCGGTTATTATTTCAAGCTATCTACCAGGTTCATTGATGCTAGCGATCAGGTTAAATCATTGCTTTAGTACCATGTTTTATCAGATTAATCCAATACAGCTGCCATATTAATTTGTGCTATCTATCAAGTTAATTCATCCCAGCCACCAGCTCATTCAAGCTAACTATCAGGTTAAATAGTTGCTAGTCGATTCGAAAAAAGCTAGCTAACAAGTTAATTCATGATACCTATCATATTAATTCAGTACAGATGCCATATAAAGTGCGCACCTCAGTAGCAACAGAGCAAGTGGACATCATAGTGCTACGTTAAAAATTCTAGCCATGACATACGTTCAGCATCTGGTTCATTCTGGGACATCAACAACTGATTTTCCTGTCTTTGATTTTTCTAACTCCCTATACATGATTCCCTACACAAATACAAAGAGCACTTCCTTTCTGGGTAATCTTAGTAAGCGATAGCAGTTGCTAGATTAATTAGTCATGTTCACTACTCCACTACTCACCTCCATGGTATGAATAATGACATTAAGAGTTATCCTTGTAGCAGCCACCACATTAATTAGTCATGATTACCATATGAATTCGTCACGATCAGTAGATTATCACTATAACAATTACCATGGTGTTTATAAATCACGCAACAAATTATCCTAGTAGCAGCTATCAGGTTAACTAGTCACACATAACTGGCTATCTATGTAAACAATTACCATGTTCTTTGAAAAAAAGCAATTACCAGATTAATTAGCCAAAGCTGATAGATTAATTAGCCATAGCTGCCATACTAATATCTACATAAATATTAGCATATTCTTTGAAAAAGCAATTACCAGATTAATTATCCACAGTTTACAGAATCATTAGCCACAGCTAACAAATTAATTATCCATTAAACAATTACCAGGTCATATGCAAAATCAATTACCAAATTAATTTGTCACACTTGACAGATTAATTAGCCACACCTACCAGATTAATTAACTATGTAAAATTTACCATGTTCTTTGAAAAAACAATTACGAGACTAATTAGCCACAATTAACAGATTATTTAGCCGCTCTTGACAGATTATTAAGCCACACTTGACAGATTAGTTAACTATGTAACCAGCAACCATGTTTTTTGAAGAAACAATTACACAATTAATTACACATAGTTACTAGATTAATTAGCCACAATTAACAGATTAATTAGCCGCAGTTACACGATGCACAACAAGCTCTGCAACAACGATGCGCAGCCGTACGGTGACACATAGGTCATTGATGAGAGGAGAAATAGAGGCTCACCGGAAGCCTCCTGTTCGATGAGGCTGCACGCATACCGACTTCCTGCGGCGCGGCCATGGCCATGACTTCCTTCAGCAGCAGAGGCTGGTCCAAAACGGAGGTCAAAGCCTCACCTCAGGCTGCACCCTCACGGATCGGAGGTGTCAGCAACCGACCCGACGCGCTCGACGACGGCGGCATGCCCGGTGCATGCTCGATAGACTGCTCGGCGTGGACGGCCACCTAGCGGTAGCCGAGGGATGCCTCGTCCTCGCACGAGCGTCTCTATGCGCGCGTCGGCGGAGGCCTCTCCCCGATGAACGCTTGTCGTCGACGGCCTCCACCGCGCAAGCCGCCGGGGGTCTTGTCCTCGTGCGCTCGACGACGGCAGCCACTCCCCGCTAGAAAACAGACGCGTCCTCCTCTCGAGCGCGCCTCCTTGAGCTCGTCGGTGGCGGCTCCACGCTGCGTGCTCGGCGGCAGCGGCGGTCCCCTTCTCTCGTGCCTCTCCGGCGCGGAGCGGCGCTGCTCTTCCATGGCGATTTGAGAGAGGAGCAGGATTGTGTGGTTGGTAACGATAAGATTTTTTTTAAGGGACTGCGAGGGGATAAGGTTATCCAGGGAGTGGAGCGAGGCAGCGGGCAGTTGCTGGAGGCCACGAGCCCACGATCGTTTTTCACGAATCCTAAAGCGCCGCACGAGAGAGCAGCCGGAGCGGCGCCTCTCCTTAGCTTTTCCCTTCAGTGATTGAAGCGTGGATGTAGGATGTGTTCGGTTCTAGAACGAGAGGGGATGGAACGGAATGGTTCCGTTTCGAGGTCATGGAACGGTTCCGACCCCGTGTTCGGTTCGGAAAAATTCGAGGAACGGAATGATTCCGTTTTCTGTTCGGTTGGGAGGGATGGAACCGTTCCGCATTGCTAAACTTTTGTAATAATAATTATTTTTTCAATTAAGTATTACTAAACTTGATTAATTATAACTAAACTCGATTAATTATTCCTAAACTTGATTAATTATTCTTAATCGTGATTAATTATTCCTAAACTTGATTAATTATTCCTAATCTTGATTAATTATTCCTAAACTTGATTAATTAGCGAGATAGATGCCGTTTAGCGAGAGAGATGCCAATTACTTTTTTCGTTAGCGAGCCGTTCCTCGCGATCCGGCCGATTTGGCCGGATGAGTCCGTTCCGCATCTTGGAGGAATATTCCATCCCGGGGGACTAGTTGGTTCCGTTCCTTCTCTCCAACCGAACACAGGAACGGGTCCTAGGGACGGAACCGACCCGTTCCGTTCCTCCTAATTCCGGAACCGAACACATCCGTAGTTGATCATGCATGGCCTTTAATGCCACTCTTCCCGCCTGGGCTCCGAAGGTCAGCAATTTATGTGTTTTTTAACGCAAAGGCGCTAAGGCCGTTCATTCATTTCTGAAAAACATTGTACATTGCATATTCTGAGGATTTCAAGGTAGAAAATGCTGAAAGCCACTCTATTACAATCAAAGGGGGGAAATGTTGAAAGCCTCTCTATTGCAATCAGAGGAAGAAAATGTTGAAGGCCTCTCTATTAGATAAACTAACAGGTTAAAGAAAGTGAAGGAATTTTTCACAACATGAGAAGTAAGAGATTTGTTCCCTGACATGTGCTGCCCTAGATAAAGCATTTGCGTTATAATTTTGTGTTCCTCTGGACATAAGCGATATTGGCCTGTAGTTGAGAAACTATCTCTTTGATCTCCATAATAATAGGATGCAATGTTCAGTGCAAAGAAGGTGATGAAGATTGGGAGGTTGATTGCAGAAGCACCTGGTTTTTTGACAAGAACGCCAAGTAGAAGACCGCATGCTTAAGCATGCATAGCGGGAAGTGCAACCATACGTGATAGCATGTATGTTAATGTTAAGCTTTGATGAAGCTGCGCGAGAGAAGAATGCCCAACCTGTTGGGTGATGTGTTTGAAACATACAACAACTCGTGTAAAACCGAGTGTGGCGAAGCATAGTTTTCCCGATGCCCACGTTGATATCTCTCGATAAAATATATTCATTTGTTACAGCTCATATTTTCAGGTTTTCATGGATGAATCTACAAGAAATATTTGAAGCAAAACAATAAGACAGTAGAGAAATTAAACAAACAAAGTCAGGGGCAATATGAAATGGCCTTCCGCAAGGATCCTCCCCCAGTACGTGCGAATACGCCACTCATGACTGCTTGACAGCATGAGAAGCACGCGAATCCCCATGAGAATTCCACTGGAGCAGCATCCATACAATCGATGTCCCTAAATAAAAAGGAGTGGGTCAATCAGAAAGGTCTTTCTTTTTTACCTGACTTGATCAGAAAGGTTAAACAGAGCAATAGATGCATGATTATCTGTACGGGTTAGTCATTTCTTTTCAGGTTGGATTACCAAACATAAGCCTACCGAACTATGATGCCCTATTTGGCCAATCTACAATGTTTCAAACTAAATTGACAGAAGATAGGCACAAGATAGGGCTTGTAGCAGCATTATTTCATAAAGATAGATTAAATGAATACTCCAGATTGCAGTTTTGCCAACCTAAATGTAGGAAACAAGTGTAGTACTAGCTAGTACTCAAAGCAAATTACATGACTGTTCTGTGACAAAGGTGAAAGAGAAACTAATGGCGCACTCAGATTCAAGTTGTGGTACAGTACCTGCAAAGAAGCCAACTGTGCTGAGATTTGCTGCAGCCATGGTATGATATATCAAGTACTCCGTGAGGAAGTGACCGAGGGCATAGATGAATGACAGGAAGGTGGCTATGTACAGAGGCTTGTTGTCCAGGTTTAGCGCGCACAGAAAGCACAGCGTGCAGGTCAGAAGTGTCCAGACCCCAAAGGTACGACCATGTATATCAGTCACTGCATGTACAAGAAAGAACCACGTTTTTCATGTTAGCTCCACAGAGAAAACGTTTGTCATAGTAAGATTAAGATATTAACTCTCAAATGAGCAACTCTTGGAAACAAATGACAGACAGGAGACGATAACATATTAGTATGAGGGCTGTGGTAAAGCGACCACAAAGCTATTGTATAGGAGTACTGGCTGTTATTGGTTCATAATGCTCAAAGATAGCCATGTAATCATTATGCTTAGGGAACTACTTTTTTTCTCTCACGACTTCTGTTACGGATATATCCATGTGAAATCGTCATGAGTACATGACATTTTTCTTAACCTGGTCATCTGTATGACATAAGTCAGTCCACTTAACTCTTCTTTTATTTTAGTCACAGTCCACTTAACTCTGTTATTGTAGTATTCTCTCCAAATCACCAGGTTCCTAGTCAAGCACGCAGATCCTTCAGACCCAAACTCCAACGTTTGGATCACCAAACTCCCACTTAAATCGCTAATTCCCGCAACATGGAGCACTAACGAGTGACTAACGAGATCCAACAGCAGAGAAGCGAATCCAGACTAACGAGATCCAACAGCAGAGCAGCGAATCCAGACAAGCGAGAGAGAGGAGGTATGAAAGGGGAGGGCACGCACTGTCAGTCTGGGAGAAGACGGCGACGCGGAGCGCCCAGATGTTGAAGAAGCCGAACCAGACGGAGGCGAGGCGAAGGGAACCGACCAGCATCAGCCACCACCCGAGCGCCGGCACGCCCTTCCTCTCCGCCATGCTCTCTCCAAAATCCAAATCCTCCTGCGCGGCGTGCGCGGTCTCCCCTCTCGTCTCTCTCCGGATGGTTCAGCAAGAGTCAACTGGTCAAAATCTCTTTCTCTTCAGCAAGGCGTATTATGGGCTCTTGTTAAATAGGGCCTCATATGAGCCAAAGCCCACTCGCGCCTCCGCAGACCATTACGCTATATATCGCGTACCGCGGACGCTCTCTTGTTGGGCCGTCACAGTCGTTAGTCGGGTTTATTTTTCTGTTTCGTTTTTCTTTTTTCTTTTTTATGTTTTCAAATTTGCAAAATGTTTAGATTTGAAAAAGTTTAATTTTTGAACATGTTCAAATTTAAAAAAATTTCATTTCTGAAAAATGTTCAATTATAAAAATGTTCAAATTTTAAAAAATTCAGATTTTGATTTTTTTCAAATATAAAAATGTTCAGATTTGAACTTGTTTATTTTTAAAAATTGTTCAAATTTTAAAATACGGATTTGAAAATTATTCAGATTTGAGTACGATAATTCATTCAATGACAGTGGGCCGCGGTGAGGTTTGTGGAAGGTCTGGTGGTCGTGCGGATGGCGACCGTGCCGGGCACGTTGCGATTCCATCTGGTCCTGGTCACATATATATTTTCCCCCGTTCATCAAATGATCACCGATTAGATTAGCGTCCTACCATGTTTGATTGTTCGGGCCGGCGGCGCGAGCTTTGGCGGGATTTTTCTCGTCGTTGGGATTTGGGAAGCCGAAATCTGAAGTGCCAGGCGATATTCACGCAAACAAAAATGTAGAGCAGTGCACGTGTGGACATCCATAAGGCGTTGCGTCTCGATCACCTATCTTGCACTCCCGGCACATGCCCTCATTATTCTTTTTTTGCCATGGTAATACGATTCTCAATGATAAATAAACGACGAGATACAAAGTACGTATACACCGATCTTACAGATCTGGAAAGAAAGGATAAACCTATGTGACAAACCAACGCCTATCCATCTTTTTCGGCACCACCGTAGCAGCCACCTAAGAAAAAAATAGACAGATCACCTCTTCACCCGAGCTCGACGCGGCTCCATCGCTGATCATCAGCTTTTCGGACCTCCAAACTAGTTTGCCATAAGACAAACCATTGTCGTTGAAAGAATCAGACCGGGCAGCATGACCCGGACACGCCATCGAACTTCAGCACTGGCACCCCCGCACGACGACGTCGTCGGAGTAGGGAACCAGAACCGTCAGCCTCCAACCACGAACCCACCACAAGGTGCACCATCTTCTAGCTGTCACCAGTGCATACCACCGTCTGCACGTACTCCTGAACGAATCCTCTCTGCTCTACCATGGCGCCGGAGACAACGCCGCAGCAACGGGGACAGAGCAGGAGGAAAAACCCATCTGATGAAGTCGCCGCTGCCGCCTCGCCGACACCATCCATGAACCTTACAGCCACCGATCTGAAAGATCGGCAAGCACACAGTGCCACCAACTCCGAGACGCCGCCATGAAGGACAACGCCGGTGTGGGAGTAGAGTTGAGACAGATTTATTTGCCCGGGCGCCGCTCCCACCACCCCAACGGCGCACCATGCCAGAAAACTCCTAACCTTAATTATCATGCAAAAAACGGGGTCCCCCTCCCTCCTGCCGCCGGAGCGGAAAGCGGAAGGAGAGGGGCCCAGCTCTTCCGCCGGTGAGCTGCGGCGGCGGTGACGGCTAGGGCAGGAAAAGAGAGTCGCCTCGCGAGTCGGCTGGAGCGACTCACATGCCCTCATTATTCGATTACCAATGTGAGAAAGAATATGTGCAGACTTCAACTAGCATTATTGAACAGTAAATAACCGACCACTTAGGGCTTTGCCCTATATATCACTCCAGCAGAGCTTCACGTTGAAGCAAGCCTTAACTGGCCAATGCAAGATAAAATGAGGATGATACGGGGAGCACACCTATAAAAATACATTTTTTGCTAGGTCCACTCCAATTGTGTTCCGAAACTACGAAAAATAGTGTAGTATGACCGGGGGGATTTGTTCAGCAAGCAAGTTCAGTACTGGTCTCAACACATCAAACCTCAAATCCACATAAACATAATACACTGATCATGCGGCTCTAACAGTAAAGGGGGACACTGATCTCAATTCTCTCTCATTAAATGAACATCAAGCAATGATGACGAACAAGAACATTGTCGCCATAACACCGAACAGAAGGACGGAGATGACTGGAGCATACTGGCCCGGTTCGGCGGCGGAGCTGGCCACGGCGAGGGCCGCCAGCCCTGCCGCCGCGGAGACGAACGCCGAACGCAGTCCTCCCATGGCACCTGGAAGAAGCAACCCAACTAGAGGGGTCCTCGAACCGGCGGCGAAGGAGAGGACAAGTGCGCCTCCAAACAGCACCCGTTGGAGACGGGTGCTGCCCCAAGATCCTCTGATGGACTCGCCAAGGGCCGTCTGAACGACGCCGCCGAGCATGCCGTAGAGTCAGGGGCGAAAGCAGGATTGACATATAAGGGGGGCCGCATAACATAATCTAACCCTAAGGGGGCTGGCCAGCCTAATTGGAGCTAATTAGACAGCTAATCTCAGCTAAATCATGGCTAAACCATAGAAATTTTCTTGCTGGCCCCCTAGCTCCGCCAATGCGTAGAGTGCGTCGTTGCTGGCCTGCTACCTCGTCGGCTGATCCAGCATCATTATGATCATGCCCATGGCTGCGGTCGCCGCCGCCAGCCCCTTCAGTGCTGCTGCAATCATTCCACACACCATGCGGAGGTTCTCTTCCTCCATGGCTCCCTCGCTCCTCTGTTGCTGTCTTCTCTAACTCTGATTGTACTGGCTAAGTGTGCAGGTGCCTGCTGCCCTAGACTCGCTCAAGGTGTTCATATAGCAGTCGTCTCACGGGCAAAGGCGCAAAGCCCACGACGAAGCCTAGCTCTGGTTCGTAATCGGCATTTCCTAGTTGCCGCGTAACGCGGAGCCGGAAAAACCTATATATCCCGTAACGCGGACGCTAATAGCGTCTGCGTACCCCTTGTTCGGTCGGCCAAGTAGCTGGTCAAATGGCTTTTTCGGGTTTATTTTCTGTTTCTTTTTTGTTTTTCTCTGGTTTTTCTTTTTTCTTATTTCCTTTTTAATTTTTCCAATTTCAAAAATGTTTAGATTTGAAAAAAATTAATTTTTGAAAATGTTCAAATTTAAAAATTATTCATTTTTGAAAAATGTTCAATTATAAAAAAATTCAAATTTTAAAAATTCAGATTTTGAAAATTGTTCAAACATAAAAATGTTTAGATTTGAAATTGTTTATTTAAAAAAAATCAAATTTTGAAAATCTTTCAGATTTAAAAAAGGATTTGAAAAGTTATTCAGATTTGAAAATTGTTTATTTTAAAAAATATAAGATTTGAAAATTATTCATATCTGAAAAAATATTTTTTATTGTTTACTTAAAAACAGAAAAGAAAAATAATTATATATAAAATAAAAGAGGAAAATAAAAGAGAAAAATATACAAAACAAAAGTACACACAATAGAGAGTACAAGGAAAATTTAGCACACTGTACAAAGTACACAGAACGATGCACAAACTAAACAGAATATGGAGTACAAACTACACCAAAAGAAAGGTATACAAACTACACAGAACAAGGAGTACAAGCTGCAAAGAAAAAGAAGGTGTACAAAATACACAGAACTGAGAGTATAGAACAAACAAAGAATAGTGTATAGAGTACACAGTATAGGGCATACAAAATACACTTACACAGCTAGTACAAGTACACAGAAAACGGAGTATAAAAGTACACAGAACAGGAGTATAAAGTACACAGAAGTGAGAGTACAAACTACACATAACAGGAAGTACAAACTATAGAACCGGGAGTACAAAAAAAATCGTCGAAACCTATCGATATGGGATCTAGTTTTGAAAATCTCGACGCGACGAGGTCAAAAGTGAAAACGGTCGTAATTTGAATGAGCGGTAATCAAAATATTTCGTTTTGAAATTTCGATTTTAAAAAATAAAAGGGAAAAAACTGTCCTCCCACCTCTCGTATTATTTTCTCTCTCATCCTCCCCACTTTCAATCTGTTCAATCTGGTTGCGACAATTGCCGGCACGCAAACAACCGCGAGGGATCACGCGATGGAGAAGACGACACTTGTCACCACAACACAGCCCGTTGTGTTCCCTTGCAAAGGAACCCTTTTTCTAGTGATTACCGCAGCTGCGGCACCTCCTTGGCACCGGCGACAAAGGAAAACGTGGCCTGGTCATCGAAATCTTATTTGTCTCTACTTTCGGGCGCAGTGTAACTCTAGTGCACCTCATCTCACCATACAATGTCATCACTGTTATCTTTGGATCTCGTGTATAATAGAAAACATAAAAGCAAGTGTCGATTTCAAATAATGTTTTTTTACAATTAATGAATTTGAATTCTTCAAAGTAAATAGCATATTAACAGAATTCATGACATTACACTGTTAAAAGCAGTGAATGTGTTGTATTATGGAGTGAGGCGTTTTGGTGGCCGAGCTCCATGTAGCTCGTTTTTTTAATTCAAAATTTGTATTTTTATGTTTTGGGAAAAATCCCAAATGTTGATAGTGATAAGATCTATAAGTGTCCAAAATTTCAACTTGAAATTCATTGTATTGTCAGCTGGGAAAAAATAACAAATGGATGGATCTAGGTGGTGAACAGTACGTAGTTTCAAAAAAACTGAATTTCTTTTTTGTGTAGCCCTGTATACAACGGATTTTGAGTTAAAATTTATATGGTTTTGCTTATTCATTGTTGTGGTAGTACATAAAGACGGAAAGTTTCCAATGTACTAAATTATATTTAGTCACTGGCATTAAGAGAAAAACTTGGTAATAGTTTTCTCATAAAGGCAGTTAATTAAAGTGTAATTGATCCTGAGGGTTTGTATTGAGATATTTTTGTACATGATTAAAAACCCAAAAGTGATATTACAAAAGTATATCGACTTAGTAGATTTTGTAAAGCTTCAAAAAATATATGGAGATGTGTCTCATATATGTGTTTGTAGTGGAAATATGAAATCAAATCTTAATTGATTTAAATTCAGAGAGTGCTAATTTCAATTGATAAAATTGATAAATACTGTATGTTTTGATTCTATCAAACATTAAGTATATTATGAGTGATTCTACAACATATATAGAGTTTCTATAAAAGGATAGTTGCATCATTGATGTGAGACGTCATGATAGCAAGTTATTGGATAAAGTCATTGACTTGGTAAGGTTTCAATAGATGGTATGATAATTTCCACTTGAAATTATTTAATGCTACTACGGAACCAGAAAGAGACCGAAATCCGATTCCTAATTATGAATCTGACTTTACAATGTCAAGTTTGACATGTAGAAGAGTTAAACAAGTTTGAGTCTTTTGATTATCAAAATCTGGACACAGCCTCGGATCACATGCAGGAGTATGAGTAGCACCTGAGTTCCATTTGGGGTTATGACATCGTACTGACTAGAATCATTATTGACTCTAGTGCAAGTGGGAGACTATTGGAGATATGTCCTAGAGACAATAATATTTAGTATCATTTTATCTCTAGGTTATGCTACAACTGCATTTGGCACTTGAATAGCGGATACAAAGTATTCAAGAGGAAAATCTCCAATGCATGTGTAGAGATAAGAACAAAGTAAAAGAGTTCATGGTCTTGTCTCTAAGACTAGCCTATCTTGTTGTTAGATGATCATGTTTTCCTGATCATGGACTTTGTAAGTCACACAACTATAGAAGTTATTATTGGAATGATAATAGTACTGAACGACCCATCCTATGATCTTGCTAATAGACAAATCGTCAAAGATGAAGATTAGCAATTGATCATATAGAGTTTTCATTAGTTGTATTCCTATACCTTGAGAACATCTAGTGACCGCGTGTTTGACACTCACACTTTGATCGTCATCAAACGTCCGGCCGTAACTGGGGATCATAAAGGTGATGATTGAGTTTGAACTAGAATACGTAATGGAGCAGAGAATGTTCAAGAATGTTACTTACTCCTCCAGACGATGGAGAGATACATCCTCTAGGCCATCTCAGTATTATCATGTCACCCCAATCATCTGGCCAGACACAGTGTGATTTATCACAAGACATTGAGAATACGGAATGAGGAATGAGAAAAGAGAATGATATCGGGAACGAGTTTTGTATGTGTTATGATCAAATGGGTTTGATCACACTAGAGTACATTGCCTCACCTCGTGATATCATTGGTATCGTGTACGTAAGCGTGATGAGAAACACAAGAGGTTCCGTCGTTCAATCGTGAATACATAGAAGACAGTACAGACGTGTAGGTCCCAATGCTGGTTATTGTCTGGTAAGCTCCCGGACATGTCTACGTGTTACCGAACCTTCCGGGTCACACACTTAAGCTGTGAGTCAATCTTTTTTTGAGAGAATAAAATTGTGGTTTTAGTGGTAATGAGATCGTGTCGGAGTAGCTCCGATGTCACAGGAACTTGTTCCATTGAAGGTATAGAGAAAGAGAAGGCAGACATTATATGTCTCAGGGTAATAGGAATTGTTTCTATTACTATCGGATTCATCCGAAGGTTTATATAAGAGGGAAATATTTATCCGGAGTATTTTGTTAGCGGACACTGGGTGTCCCGGGTCATATAAATAGGTTTATATGATAAGTAATTAATTTCGGAAATTTTCTGTAGATGGAAATATTCAATTGGGAATTAATTAGACAAAATAATAATTGATTAAATTACTATTATTACTTAAATATTCGGAAAATATTATTTATTTTTTTATTTGGAGCCCACCAAAGGGGGCTGTCAAGTGGGCCCATGGGGGCCACTAGGCAGCCGCGCCTCCACAAGGGGCGGGTGGGCCAAGGCGGTGGAGGGGGGAAGTTCCCCCCTTGGCCGAAACCCTAGTGGGCCTTGGGCCCATGGGGTGGAGGCGGTTTGGGGGAGCCGAGTTGGAGTAGGACTCCTCTCCCCCTAGGGCCGGCGCACCAAGGGCAAGGGCTTGCCCCTTGCCCAGGCCTCACTATCCCTTGGCCTACTATATAAACCCCCCAACCCCCATGGGTTGAAACACACAATTTGCTCCCAGGTTTTGAGGTGTCCTCTCACGGAGTTCTCTCTCTCTCTAATTAGATCTCCTGTGTTGAGAATTAAATATCTCTCTAATCTCATATAGATCTAATCTAATTGATTAGATCTACCACCTAAACTACGCCGAAAGGCTGCCTCTCTTCGTCGGCGCCAAGTGCTCTAGACGGTGGAGCGCTGACGGATTGGCACGGTGTACGTGTGGATACTGTTAGAGTGGGTTGCGCAAGCCATTCCTCGACGATGGAATCGGCAACAATCTCACCTCCCGGTGTGGACATGAGATTCTTCCTCAGGCTTCACCAACATCTACTTCGACAAACACAAGATCTTCCGCAACGGTGTGCGTAAGTATTCTAGATCTAGCATTATGGGTAGTATAGATTTGGGGCTCTGTTGCGTAGCATGGTAGTCGAAATTTTAAATTACCGTTCTGGCAACCCAACAATGCATGCATGCGCTGAAATAATGCATGGCATCATCTAGATTCCCCTTTAATCATTAAATTTAAAAAAGTTTTATCTCACAAACGGTTAATCTGATTGAAAATCCGTTTTCACGGTTGGCTTAGTCGCGACGAGATCTTTGAAAGTAGAACCCTTATTGTCATGTTTTGATAACTTTTTTGTGAGTAATTACCAAATTTTTATAACTAACTTGTCAGATTATGATAACTTGGTTACCAGATTTCTGTACACCATTCTAGAATGTAAGGTTGCATGTACATTTTGTGGAATGATACCATCTCGTAGGTCTTGAAAATAGTTAAACTCTTACTCTCTATATGTACGTATTATTGCAATGTCTGTTAACGGGAAACAAAATTATCTAATGACAATGCACAATTATCATGATAACTGTTCGATGCTAATCTGGTAACCATATTGTTTTAAAACTTTAACTAGTGTGACAGGAAAAGTTCGGCACACCTAGATGTGTTGCAACTGTCAAAAATGTGTAAAAATTAATCTGATAATCATGTATAATTATTGTGGTAGTTGTATGCTACTAATCTGGTAACTGGTGTGGAAAAAAAGTTTCTCAAAACGTATCAACATGAGATCTTATTTTGAAACCCTCGTCGAGACAAATTTAGCGGTGTTAATGGATCACTAATCAGAATAACAGTTTAGAAGATAAAACATTTTAAATTTTCGAAATTTGTCATTAATGTGATGATGTCACTAGATTTCTGCATGCGTGCGTTCTCTCCTGTAAGGGAAAAACCCGCACAAAACAGCTACCGCATGAAAAGGGTACGCATGCGGCGCCTCCGTGTAGATTTGGAATTCCAAGAAAATAAGGTTTGATGGTTTCTCCAGAGAAAAATAACACATAAGATAATTATGTCCATTGAAAGTAAAAGGCATATGATCCACAGGCACTGAGGCACATGCATTTAAAACCAGGCACAAAAATCATCAGGGCCAAAATGCACAAGTGTTTGAAACAATATATCCGCTATGCGTGTACACTGTACACAAACACAATTGTATTACAAAGGAAGCCTCCCAAGTGGCTCGAACAAATCGCAAGTGTACGGAGAATAATGCTCTTGTACATGATTTTCACAGCTGCACATGACAGCGTACAAATCGCCGCCTCTAAACTACACCAAACAACAGCGTTTGCTACTCTGTACCAACTACATGAATTTGGAATGGGGATCCGCGGCATAGAATAGGTTCATCCGCTGACTCTGCCTTTGCCCGAGCACGAAGAACATCCGTGGCGTCAATTATAACAGAAGAAGATTGCAGCGAGTAGTCTCCAGGTACTAGGAAGTAAACCGAGAAAGGATGTACCACCTCCTGCAATGGTGGAACCTCCAGCTGTATGTCGCTAAGAACACCTACGCAGAAAAAAAAAGAACTTGTCAGGGTAGAACATATGCTTAATAATGTAAGAACTCAAAACAGATGATAATGAAAAAAAACTCAAAACAGATAATGATGAAACTAAAGAAAATGTAAAAAAAATGAATAACTGAATTACCAGCCCAGAGGACGGTTGCACTGTTTTCGTCGAAGCAATTATTTCCTGCAACATCTTTGCATGAAATGCTGAGGTTCATCCGAATAATTTCCTTCGTGTTGTTCCGAATTTGAACTTCCATATGGGTCATTTCATGAGCTGATATAGGATCTTTACACCTCAGAACACTCTCACCAGTAGATGGACCAACATTCTCGTCAGTAGAATGGCTGGAATCATCACCAGGCTTGGCAGACGAAGAATCAGTCTGGGCCATAGTCCCATTCTTAGCAAGTCTAAAGCTAAATGTTAAGGGATCGGGCAACAATATGTCCAATATAGACGCTTGTAATGCTGCCTGAATAGCATCCTTGATATTCAGCTCACCTGAGCTATTTCTCCCAGAATGCCACCTCACTTTTATTTTTGAAATCAAGTTGCTGATAGAAGCGTTCAGCTCTGCCTTCGCATTCTTTTCTGCTATGGTGGCAGCTTGGGACCCCATTGGCTCATCACTTCCCTTTTCCTTTATGAAGAAGGAAGCATCAAGAACAGGCAACTTGAAGTTCTCAAGCGGTATGAGAACTCTGGTAGAATAGTCCCGATCAATTCTGGTTTTGTGACAAGCCGCATCTGCAGTGTTATCTTCTGGAAGTAACATTTTCTTTTCATTTGTCCCATCCAAATGGACAGAAACATCAACATCAAAAACAACATCCGTAGGGTTGAAAAGTTCTAGTTCCAGAAGGCGGAGCCCCCAACTTCCTTTATAGGGATCAATCTTCAATAAACTAATGTCATTATGCAACATGTCACTTCCGTTGCTTATATTGTCTTCACCACTGGCAGGTCTCAAGTGTGCTTCACTAAACCGGGCTGGTATTTCCATGGATAACAGGCGTGCTCTTACAAGGCGCATGCCCTGTACGACACAGATATTCAATGGAACAACAAGGCGCCTTCCAGGTGGGAGAGAAGCCTCACCACTACCTTGGTTTGCTGAAGGGCCTGAAGTGACAGAAAGTAGAAATTTAGTCCTCGAATCATGCAACAAAACTTATGAAGACATCTGCAATAGGTCACAATACAAAACTTCTCTACATGACATTTGTTTATGTTCACAAGAGTGTCCATGTAGTAGGTCAATAGTAAACCTGATGACCATTTCAAAGATACAAGCATAATGGTCAAAGGAACAAAGAATAGCTCTGTCCTTCATGACAGTCTAATAGGTGTTAAACTGAGATGAGCATGTAAGGAACCCCAGGAAGCAGAGATGGTTAAGAAATATCACATATTACAGTCACCAGGTTTTTTACCCTCTACACCAAGTTGCATGAAGGTTGTTTGCCCACAGTAAGTGACAAAGGGAAATTAACAATGACATGGATCTACTTGTTTATTTCATGCCTTAGTTATTTATTGAAGATGATTTATATGTGATTTGCTGGTATATTTGAATTAGATGTATACCAAGAAGATAGTAGTATGAAGGCACCTGAGTGAACGATCATATATTATCAGAGAAGCTAATACTAAAGGATGACAGAGAACATAGAAGAGTTAGAATTTTACAACCTACCAGCATAGTGAATATTCAAGAAGGATTGATTCCTTCTCTTGCTACTCTCCTTGGGTTTGCAGGAGATCTGCTGCTATCTGCTTCCAAATCTGTCAAGCTAAGATGCCAGGCTCTTAGTGTCACTTTGAATGTCACTTCTCCACCTGGTTTTATAGGAAGTGCAGACTTCCATGTGCTATGGGCAATTGAAATAACAGAATCCTGGTTCTTTCCTGATAATGCAATATTTGCTTCTTCAACTGGCACAGTTCCAGCATTTGTCAGTGTTATTAAAACATCACGAATTTCCCCTTCATATAGAAGAATAGAACCATCTCCACCCACAACATTGGCAACTAGTAAAGGCAGGGGAGGAACAACAGTAATGTTAGGGAAGTTAACACTCTTAAACTTGCTAGAGCCACAGCATCTGAAAGGATCAGAAAGAACAAGGCCTTGTGCAGCTCCAAGAAGCAAACTGTCAACCTCTTTGAACAAGTGTTCTGTAATAACACCAAAACTGTGAACAATGCACCCAGGAATTGATACTTGGCCGACTTGTGTTGGAATTCCAGATAGCAGAACCAACTTGGAGGTGTTTGGTGGAAGATTAACAGTAACTGGAAAGGCATCAAAATTTCCAGAATGGACAGAGAGGTAAATGCTCTCAACAACTAAGTCAAAGCTGCAGGGGTTTGCTAACTCTATCATAACTTGGACAGGTTCTCCGACAATCCAATTTATCTCTTGTTTGCTACTCCCAGATGTTCCCCCCTTGGTGAAAGGTGTATATATGAAAGGCCCGGAAGGACCTGCACCAATCCACCACTCCTTTTTATGCGGATTGCGCTTTACTATTTCTCTTTGTGAAGGGTGAAATGGTAAGGAATGTAATCTGAAAAAACAAGGAATATGAACATAAGTTCTCAGAAAAAATGCTTAATTTATCAGAAGCTTCTTTCCGAAACAGATGACATTTTGGAATGTGTGTGGTAAAATTTTTCTTTCTTTGAAAACTAATAGTATACAATTTTTATTACTTCTATTAGTATAGTAATACAAAACATAACGGACAAAGCTACATATTGGAGATCATGCCCATGTCTAGAAACTGCATCTATTTACAAATGAGGGAGTAGTTCTTACATCACTCAGGCTCTTTAAAGCAATGTGGTGGATTGTGATAATCACGTTTTTCCGAACAGAGTATGCCTATTTATACCATTTGTTTGACCAACGTTTTGCTACTTGTATGGCTATATTTCCGTAGCAGATTAATAAATAAGATAATCATATAACAGTTCAGCAACCGCAAACCGAGCCTTGTTCTTGTTTCCGCAAACATGATAATAGAAGAAAACGTAGCATGCCTGATAAAAGGAAGACACGGGTCGGCACAGCGTGTGCCCCATGGAAGCCTATCAGCGGAGTTTGAAAGTGAGCTTGCCAGCCCACTCTGACCAGCTGGGGTGATGAGCGGGTAAAATGATCGAAGAAGACGAGCTGCGGCGCTCCATGACGTGAGAGGATCCGCAGCGCGGATCGAAGACATCAATATCTCTCTTAGAACAACCATTTGAAGGGTACTCCACTGTGACTCAAACAATGACACAACACACTGAGGGTGCGCTTTTCCAGAATCAGTATTGCTGTTGCTGGCACCAGGTTCCTTGAACAAACGAGGCATAAAACTAGAAATTCAGCAGTTTGGCACATGGTATTACAAATATATGTAAAACAAGAATTAACTGATCAAGATATTAATATGGTGAGTACTTTTTACATGTGGCTATGACAAGGATACATGAACAGCCAAGGAAAGGTGGGTCTGCTTATTAGCACTTGTTAGCCATCAGTTTTACAACTAGCATATTTTTTCTAATCAAGTTGATATTTGTGCTGGCAAGCTAATTATGAGTTATATTCTCGAGAACCAATTATCATACCTCAACCAAAGAAAAAGAGGACAAAAGTGAACACGAAGAAAACATGAAAGACGCTGCAATACACTCTTAGCTGACTTTTAGCCAACTTTACTTCGGTCATATTTCTATTAGAAATGGTAGCAAAATTTCTGAAGTTGGCAGGGTTTAAATTAAAAGTAAAACAGAAGGAAGTACTCCCTCCGTTCCAAATTAATTGATTTGTGTTTGTCCAAATACGGATGTATCTATACTTGTTTAATGTCTAGATACATTCGTTATTAGACAAATGCATGTCAATTAATTCGGAACGGAGGGAGTAATAAATAATGAAAGTATGTTAAAGAAGTTGAAAATAACCTATAAATACACAATAGTAAACATAATAAACAATTAATTAATTCTCAGTATACTATGAGTAAGTAACAATCTCACCTTCAGTGAAGCATGATCATGTCTACTAGTCTTCCTGCTTTGAACATGGTATGCATTTGTAGTCATGGTTAGAACCTGCATAGCACTCATAGCAGCATATGCATTGTCTTGCTGAAGGTACAACTGTGCAACTTGTCTAGAAAAAAATGCCGCCTTGCGTTTATATCCAAGAGAACCAAAAAGTCGTGCGATTTCAATGTATAGTATCAGTCGGTCACTGGCATCAATCAGAGCCTTGGCACCATCCGCAGCGCCCATTAACAAATCTGACACCTCCTTGGCGACTTCGCGTCTGATACAGAAAAGGCATACATTTTAATCGAGCTTCATTCTAATTCCTAAGCACAGAAAGCCTTATTCAAAATAATTGCTCACAATATTTACTGGTACTTTATTAGAGTCAACTAATTATGGTTTACTGAAAACACTGGCAAGTATCAAAAGAGATATTGGGATGCTCATTCCATCAGAAATAACTGCAAATAAATCACAACAAAAGTAAACCGGCTATGCAACTCATAGGTACATCGGAAAACTCACCTGCACAAATATCTTGCCAACTTCAATGCAGCTTCAAGCTCAAAACTCACAGGTGAAACTCTAAATAAGACATACAGATGCAGTGTTAGTGCATTAAGTAAATTCACCGAGTAAAGAGAGCTAAATATAGCAACCTTTTTGACAGTTTCTAGTAAAGATGACTAATTAATCAGCAAATAGAAGACGGAAGGATAGAACAGAGAAAAACATACTCAAGGAAAGGAAAGGAAAGGAAAGGGTGCAACACATTTAAAGCCATCATGAAATAGTCGAAACGAGACAATAATGATGACCAATTTTTTTTAACATAGCAATGAATTGGTAAAATAAATTATCCACATGGTTCCACGTATCAGCAGCTCATAAAATACGAGCCAATGGAAGTACTACAATCTTTTCATATTTAAGAAGATTGTAACTCAAAACAGGATAGCCATATATAGAAATTAAGAGATAGGCAGAAGCACGCCAAATTCAATACCTTTGAGCATTATCTTGTAAGGTTGCTCTTCTGTACAGCTGGATAATGGTGTAATAACGATACTTCACTTCATCTTCCAAAACAGGATCACTTTGGCCCATCTTATCAACCTGTTTACAAGCAAAAAAAAATCATCACCTAGAACACTCATAGGAATGCTGCAACTTGCAAGCAGTAGTTCAAGACGCCTAAACCTGCTAAGCACCACCCAGATACCCGCTTAGCACCATAGCCTTTCAGAACACCAATTGCAAGTAACACTATCATAGGTAAAATGCAATAACCAGAATGCCAACTATCAAGCTGACACACTATTAAATAACTGGAACGCTCTCCATCCCAAAACCCGACCTAACACCTTTTTAGAACACCACTTGAAAGAAACACAATCACAGGTAAAATGCAATAACCGAAATACAAACTCAATATACTGATATGAATACTCACCACTAATGCGCAGACACTACCTTCGAGAGCTCCAGCATGCCAGAAGACATCCCCTGTCAATCTTGCAAGATCTATTGCTGTGGTGTAATGTGCATTAGCATCAGCAGGTGACCCAGCCAATAAGCAATAATCTCCTATTATCTTCTGTGCACGGCCCAGCCTTCTTTTTTTAGCCTTAATCACCTATAAGAATGGGAAGTACATTGGCTTACATAAGCAATAGAATATCAGGACATTTACATCATCAACATACACTGGTCAAAATACTCGGAACACCTAAAGTATGAACCTCCTCTGAGCCAAGACTGGATTGTGAGTCCAAAGGCGTCTTTAGAATAGTTCCTGTGGATTCTGCACGCAAGACCCATTTCTCAAACTCCATCAACAATGACGCAGAGAGATCTTGGATCATTGTAAGCATATGAAGTTCCAGCGATTTCTGATCAGAAGGAGGGAACATAATGATGCCATCCTTCTTTTCCTCGAGCAGCTACAGAAGACAACAATGCAAATATTAATTGCAGTCGAGCATGGAGCCATGCAAAAAGGGCAAGACTACAAGGGTGTCATCACAACACTGGTACAACCAATAAATTCTTAATTAAACAAACTGAGATTTCAAATTTAACTACCAGCATGTCAGCCTATAAAATATGTTTCTAAAGTACACAAATGTCATTCCTTCCATCACATTTCCCGGGTCACTTGTAAAGTTCTAGGTGTCTTGAAATGTTTTTTTAGCAAGGTGAATTTTCCACCCTTTGTGGCTTGGGTCTTGAAATGCTAGTGGAACTAAAGCAATTATCCTCCCTCGAGCTAGAATTACTGTAAATTAGTTCATCGGTGTGGATTGCATGATCAAGAGGTTCCATCACTGAGATCTCATCCAACTAACACTGGCAATTTAGTTCTACTAACCAAGCGGACGAGCCACAGGAGTACTCGTTCAGTAGAGCAACTAACAACCCGAGGATGTACTGGATCACCGAAACGGGAAGCAGCTGCTGAGCTGCGTTGCGCCGATACAAACAAACAACGCCATCCGGAGAGAGGTGCGATCGCGGGGGTACCTGGGCGTCGGTGGGGCAGAAGGCGAAGCAGCGGGTGGCGAGCGCGGAGGGGTAGGTGCGCGCTGCGTCGACGAAGTCGGCGGCGACCTTGGCGAGGTCCGGGGACGACGGGAGGTGGCAGATGCCGACGACGGCGAGCACCTTGCGCGAGGACTGGAAGTCCTCCCAGGGGGAGGGCACGCAGCCGCCGAGCACGAACTTGAGGCGGAGGCGGCCCGTGTCCCAGGGCTGGTGCGCGAAGGGGCTCTTCTGGTGCTCCGTGTAGCAGGGCCGCAGCGAGGTGAGGTCGACGCGCGCGTGCCGCGCCACCAGCGCCGCGTAGTCCCGCAGGTGCTGCGGCGGGATCGCGCCGCCGACGGGAAGCACCGCCACGCGGATGGCCGACCCGGACTCGATGCTCAGCCCGGGCTCCATTGGGGAGGGAGCTCGAGATCTGACAGACGGACGGGCAGGTCGTGCCGGGGAGGTGGTGGAGAAGGGAAGGGAGAGAGAAATTATTTGCGAGATTTGATCCTTCGATCTGAGTCGCGTCTCTGGGCTGGGCCAGTCTCTGTTGGATCGTCCCGCTGGCCCAGTTAAAAGCAACCATGGGTCAATTTGCTGGCCCAGCCAAAAGCTTCCCAGTGGATTAAAATGTGGCCACGGTATCATTCCCCGATCCTGGTGGTTAATTGAGCTATTAGTTTGTATAAAAAAAAATTGAGCTATTAGTGAATGATTTTAGTGAAAGTTTACTCCCGTGGAGAATGTTATCAAAATTAAAACTCTCCCCATCGAATAAGGCGGGGCTGGGTCTGAGTTAGCACTATACTTAACTGATACCCGCTAAGAAACATGACATGCGGGGGGTTAAGGTAAAAAATAGTTTGTATATACTAGAAACAGTAATCCCACCATTTCACCACCTGGTCATTTCCCCTCCCCTATCCGGTGAATCCCGTCCCCCAGCCGCCAGCACTCAAAACTCTTCGACCGAACCCTACTCGTTCCCTCCCATGGTTCCGCACTCCCGCGCACCACCACGATCCAGCGCGTGCCGTCGTCGCCATGGAACACACGTTGCATCCTCTTTGTTGTCGCCGCTCTCCATCGCATCGACCTCAATGTTCTTAGCTAAGTTGGGGATGGTTATCCATTAGCTATTTGCTAACCCGATGGGATGGGATGGTAGAAGAACTGTCTCCATGATAATTAATGGGGATGGGGATAGGAAAATTTCCTATAAGACGATGGTTTTGGTCAATTGTAACCTTATTCCTGAATAATAAAGCTCCCACCTCTTGCGCAAAAAAAAAGGACTAGTGGTTAGTGTTCCTGCCAAGGTTTTGGTTCCCGAAATATATTTTTTCCCGAGGGGGCTCGGGATTCCCGGTTACCACGGTAACCGAGAAATCCCGGATGGTTACCGGACAAATTTGAAATCCAAATTTTGAATTCAAATATTCGCTGAACAGGGTTATTTAGCCTTTACACTTGGAATATGCACAACGATGAGCTCAGCCTAGCGGTATTCTACCATTATAGCGAACAAAGCGCCGCTACCACCGCGTTACATCCTCGAAATAGGCCGTAGCCCCGCTATATAAATATAGCAACACCCGATACAACCGACAGATTTGCAATGCTGGGGCGGCAGCAAACATACACCCAAAGGAAAAAGAAAATAAGAAACAAATGGAGACATAGGCGGAAAGACTAAACTAAGGCGACCCGTAACCGCTATGTCCTTCGGAGTACCACCACGCTCCTAGCATCGAATCGTCGAGTACCAAGCAACCCTTCAAGAAGGAAAGCAATCGCTGCTGCCCGGACCAACTGGTCCTAGGGTTTCCCCCGGCACACAAAGAGAAGTGGATGGAGGGTAGCCACGACGCCCTCCAAGAAGGAATGGTGTCACCCGCAGGCAGCACCGCGTCGGTGTCGGAAAACCAACAAGGATTTCTCCCCAAAAAACCCTATCCATCCACAACCTCTCGACAATCCATAGCACAAGAACCCTCAAGGCCAAAGCCTCGCCATCCAATCCTCGCCGCCCGCCACTTGCACCACTACGGTCACGAAGCCGCCATCGTCGTCTCGCCGAAGGTACCGCCACGAGGTCCACATGACAGCAGGGACGAGAAACTCGACACAGGTCAGCGGTACCGCGGCCACGCGGGAGGGAACTGCCTCCACCGCCGAAACGGTAGCCGACCGGACGCGGCAGCAAGGCACACCAGTCCCAATCAGCTCCGGCCACACTGCAGTTCCGAGAGGGTCCGGCCGGGCCCAGACCAGGCCCGTAAAGCCTGCCGCCACGCTGCAACAAGGGCGGCCGCCGTTGCCGCTGCACCTGCACGAGCACCATCACCACCATCCGCAGAGCGGAGCACACCAGGGCAGGCCCACCCAGACCCAGATGGGGCCCAAGGGCCCAGATCTGGGCCGAGCATCACCGGCGCCTCCCCACTGCTCCCCCGCCGCCCCGCCACGCAGAGCCGCCCCACTGCCCCGCGGGAGCGCCGCCGCGCCGCCACCAACCCGGCCAGCGCCGGACCGCCGCCACCCGAAGAGCACCGCCGCCAGACCGGGAGCCGCCCCGTCGGACCTCCTAGCGCGCGGGGAAGAGCAGATCCGCCGCCAGCGGCACCGCGCAGGCAGCGCCTGCCGGCCTCCGCCGCCGGCGGCGGGAGGGGAGGGAGGGGAAGGGAGGTTCGGGGCGGGGAGCGTCGACCGCCCGGTCGCCCACGGGGGGGCGACGGGAGCGGGTTTTTTTTTTTTTCGGGGGAGGAGAACACAGCAAAACAGCCCCAGGAACTGCCCCAGGAGCCATACCAAACGGCCACTATGGCGCTATACACCTCGCCTCCATGGCCATCCAAACCCACAAACCATTTCTTGGCCCTCCAAAACATGCATGTACAGCTAGCGTTTCACACCCCCACTAGTGCTAGGCTTCTAGCTACCAGGAGGAGTCCAGGATTGAACCAGCCAGCGGCAGCAGCGATGGCGGAGAGGGACGCCGACAAGCTCCGGTTCATCGAGGAGGTGAGCGCCGACGTGGACGCCGTGCAGGAGCGCGTGCTGGCGGAGATCCTCGGCCGCAACGCCGACGCCGAGTACCTCGCGACTCGCACGCGGTGCGGCCTGGGCCTGGGCGGCGCCACCGACCGCGGCACCTTCCGGGCCAAGGTCCCCATGGTGACATACGAGGACCTGCAGCCGTACATCCTGCGCATCGCCCACGGCGACCGCTCGCCCATCCTGTCCGGGTCCGGCCACCCCGTCTCCGAGCTCCTCACCAGCTCCGGCACCTCCTGCGGCGAGCGCAAGCTGATTCCCGTCGTGGAGGACGATCACGACCGCCACCATCGACTGCACAGCCTCGTCGGGGCAGTCGTCAATCAGTAAGCACAGGAGATCTTCGACGCTAGCTGGCCTATCAATTGGTTGATCGATATCGGTTGCTTGCTTGCTTGCAGGTACGTGCCAGGGCTCGACAAGGGGAGCGGTCTCTACTTCCTTTTTGTCAAGTCGGAGACGACGCCGGGTGGCCTGCCTGCGCGCACCATCCTCACGCGCATCTTCAAGAGCGACGGCTTCTGGAAGCTCCCCTACAATCCCCACCGCGGCCTCACGAGCCCGGCGGCGGCCATCGTGTGCGAGGACACGTTCCAGAGCACGTACGCGCAGATGCTGTGCGGCCTGTGCTACCGCCACGCTGTGCTGCGCGTCGGCGCCGCGTTCGCCTCGGGCGTCCTCCGGGCCATCCGTTTCTTCCAGCGGAACTGGGAGCAGCTCGCCGCGGACATCGACGCCGGCACGCTCACCGACCGCGTCACCGACCCCTTTGTGCGCCAGGCGCTCGCCGGCGTCCTCCGACAGCCAGACCCCGAGCTTGCACGGCTCGTCCGTTCCGAGGGCTCCAAAGGCGACGCGGCCGGCATCATCGCGCGTCTTTGGCCAAACACCAAGTACATCCACGCCGTAGCCACGGGCTCCATGGCGCACTACGTCCCAGCCCTCAATCACTACAGCGGCGGCCTGCCGATCGTCTCCACTGCCTACTTCTCCTCGGAGTGCAGCATCGGCATTAACCTCCGGCCGATGTGCGACCCGTCCGAGGTGTCCTACACCGTCATGCCCAACATGGCCTACTTCGAGTTCCTCCCCACGGACGCCGCCGCCACGGCGAGCCAGCAGCAGCAGCAGCTCGTGGAGCTCGCCCGCGTGGAGGTCGGGCGCGAGTACGAGCTGGTGGTGACCACCTACTCCGGGCTGTGCCGGTACCGTGTCGGCGACGTCCTCCGCGTGACGGCGTTCCACAACGCGGCGCCGCAGTTCCGGTTCGTGCGCCGCGGGAACGCGCTGCTGTCCGTCGAATCGGACAAGACGGACGAGGTGGAGCTGCAGCGCGCGGTGGAGCGCGCGTCGGCCGCGCTGCTCCGCCCGCTCGGCGCCGCCGTGGCGGACTACACCGCCTGGACGTGCACCGAGACCGTGCCGGGGCACTACGTTGTCTACTGGGAGCTGCAGCTGCTCGGCGCCGAGTGCATGGACGACGTAGTGGTCGACGGCGACGTGCTGGACCGGTGCTGCCTAGAGATGGAGGAGGCCCTGAGCTCGGTGTACAGACAGAGCCGGCTGGCGGACGGCTCCGTCGGCCCACTTGAGATCCGGGTGGTCCGGCCGGGCACCTTCGAGGAGCTCGAGGACCAGGCCGTGGCGCGTGGCGCCTCCGTCAACCAGTTCAAGGTGCCCCGGTGCATCACCGCGCCGCCGGACATCCAGCTGCTCGACTCGCGCGTCGTCTCCAACCACTTCTGCCCCGCATTGCCGCATTGGTCAGCGGTTCCAATAATCGGACAGGGGGACAATAGGGAGAAATGCTAATTGGCTTTGTTTTCTTTTCTTGTTCTCTTTCTTTTCTCTTGGGCATGATTGTGCTGTTTTGCCCCAGCGGTGGTCTCAAAGCTTGTATCGGGTGGTTACTATATTAATATAGCGGGGCGAAAGCCTATTTCTTCAGAAATGCTAATGATATAGATATATATATATACACTAGTAGCTTGGCACGTGCGCACGACTCGACAAGACACATAAGCTTATGCTTATGGTTCAGTTGAATGACATGTTTTAGTTTTTACATACACAATAGAGAGTATATGTTTTAGCAAACATATTGTGCGTTGCAACCGGAGAAGAAAAACTTTACACACCTTCTCCAGTAAGCACCTCCTCTATTTCAACATTGCACCCTACTAATGTCATCGCCTCTTATCGTACTTCTCACCATCCCCGACGATGGCCATGGTCAAACATGGTCAATCTTGACACGATAAGCTTCGCCACCACATATGACACCTGTCATTGAACCGCACAAGTGAAGGGATGTAATTTAAAGCTTAAAAGAACTAATTTCGTCGAGCTCAACGTGACTGGCTAGACACTAAATTTTCATTGAAACCACAAGGTAGCCCGAAGATTTTTGGAAAATACAAATTAAAGGAACAATTAGAACACAACCAAGTCTAATATAAGTACGTCAGACCTGACCTACGGATATCCTAATCAGTTTCCTTCGTTCTGAAAATTCTATTAGGAAAACTATGCTTTTCGGATCTCGCGGACAGAAAAATCCATGAATGATATGTTCATGGCTTTAGTTCATAGAATATATCAGATTTCAAAGTGATTTAAATAGGGTATATGATAATTTTACTGGAACATAAATAATGTAACCTTGAGAAACTCCAAACATGTGCTAGCGAGATGCAAAACAGTTACTCCTGGCACATTGTGGCATAATATAATTTTTTATTTTGTCTAAACATTAGTTATTGGGATGCAAAACAGTTACTCTTTGCAAAGATGTACGTTGAAGGTGGAGGTCGTCAGCCGGGCCACACTGCAGGAGGAGTGTTATCGCCTCTGAGCTGATTTGTTGGCGAAGACAGAGGTCGCGAAATTTTTTGCGCGGCAAGCCTCCGAACGACAGAAAGATTGTGATCTCCTCCGGTTTGATTTAGGTAGGTTGACCTTGTTCGCTAACAACTCTACAGAAGGCACGTGCACACTTGTCGCTGAGGTCAATAAGTTGAAGGAGGAGGTCGCCGGCTTGGCCAAGCTGCAGGAGGAGTCTAATCGCATGCAAGTTGATCAGGGAAAGATGACTATGCTCGCTACAACTTCTTCACAGGTCGACTGCACCCTCTGCGCCGAGCTTCATGAATTTCTTGTGGAGGGTCGTCTGCTCCGAGCTGATTTGGAGACGAAGACGGAGGACGCCTCCAACCTTCGTGCTGAGCGTGATAAGTTGATGGCGCAGGTCGCCGGATGGGACAGCCTGCAGGAGGAGTGTCGCTAGCTCCGAGAGGATTTGGCGACGAAGACGGAGGACGCCACCAACCTTCGAGCTGAGCGCGATAAGTTGATGGCGAAGGTCGCCACATGGGAGGATGTTTGCGATCACTTTCGATCAGAAAGTCTAAAGCCGTGTTTGGAACGCCACCGAGGCCATGTTCATGTACACAAGGGTTGCTCCACAACGATTAGTAAGTAAGGCCGGGGCAACATTAATTGTAGGAAAAATTCGTATAGGATAAATCCTTCAAACATCGTGTGAAGTTCCTTTGAATCAGAGGAGACTTTATGCTTTTGTAACCACTACTTATGTTCTGCTTTTGGGTACGCTATTAGTGGATGTACGGATTTATAAATATGTACTGCTGCTTAAATATGTACCTGTTATTTTATGGTCCATACATTTTGTGTTCCATAGATGAATCTAAATTTGAAACAACAAACATGCGTAAAGAAATCAGGAAAACATAAACAAAAGAAAGGAACTATATCGATCAGTATACTGACGCCACCTAAACCCGTGACTACTTATTGAGGCGGCAGAGGAACGCGGGGAGGCGACGGTAGGGGGAGCCGAGCGAGGTGCTCATGACCGCGGGCATGGAGACCGACCGATGCAAGCTTGTGAAAGAACAAGGATGTCGCCTAGAGGGGGGGTGAATAGGCGATTAAAACTTTTCCGGTTTAGGCTTGATAATTGCGGAATAAAACTATGTGTTTAAATTAACAAGCCAACAACCTAAATAAACTAGGCTCACCTATGTGCACCAACAACTTATGCTAAGCAAGACAAGCAACAAGGTGATAGCAATATAGAATACTTTAAGCACGAAAGCTATCACAATGTAAAGTGCATAAGTAAAAAGTTCGAGTATAGAAATAACCGAGACACACGGAGACGAGTATGTATTCCCGAGTTCCTCCTTTTTAGGGGAGTACGTCTCGTTGGAGAGGTGTGAACCAACACAATGGTTCAACAACCACAAAGGTTTCACCTTCCGGTTTGGTTCACCTTCCACTATCGGAATCCTTCGAGACGGAAATCCGGAGCCTTTCAACAACGATCCGGGGCACAACCCACAACGGGATTGGGGGCTCCCGAACAACTACAAGTGACCACACAAGGGTCTCAACCACCACACGGGCGTCTAGGGTCCAAAGACCCAAGAGTAACAAGTTCACAAGCTTTCAACTTCCATGAATCCTCGTGGAGAGCACAAACCGATGCAACGAAGCAATGGCAAGAGCACAAGTGTTCAAATCCTTCACTCTCAAATCCCACCAAAAGCAACTAATGCTTATGGGGGGAGAAGAGAGGAAGAACAAAGTAGGAGAAACACCAAGAACTCCAAGATCAAGATCTACTAGGTTCCCCTCACTTAGAGGAGAGATGGATTGGTAGAAATGTAGATCTAGATCTCCTCTCTCAAATCCCTCAAAGATATGCAAGAATCATGTGAGGAATTGGGAGAGGGGCAAGTTTTCCAAGGTCAACAATGGAGGAGAGAGAGGGCGAAAAATGTGCTTGGTAGAGCTACCCCTTTGGGGGAAGAAGGGGGCCTTAAAAAGACCCCCCAGAAAAATGAGCCGTTGGAGACAGATTCGCGAACGGGCGGTACTACCGCTGGAATGGGCGGTACTACCGCCAGAGCGGTACTACCGCTGAAAAGGGCGGTACTACCGCCAGCGCGCTTCGCGCAGCCGCAGGGTCAAACGGTCAGTCGTAGCCTCATCCCGTGCCGGCGGCACTACCGCCCGTAGTACCGCGGTCGATACCGCACAAAGCCTCCGAGGCATGTCTGGAGCGGTAGTGCGGGCGGCACTACCGCCGCTTCGGGCTGCGCAGGAATCCCAGGGCGGTACTACCGCTGGCAGTGCCGCTGCCAGTACCGCACATTGCGTCCGAAGATGTATTTCGGCGGTACTGGGAGCGGTACTGCCGCTGAGGCTTCCCAGCCCAGGGCCAGTGGTACTACCGCCCGTTCCGGCGGTACTACCGCTGGCAGGATTTCAGCCTGAAACCTGAATTGCGATAACTTTTGAAAGGAAGCTCCAAACGAGATGAAACCAACGAGGTTAGAAATATTAAGGGTCACAAATATAGAGGAGATATCACACATGGGAGGCGTGGACCTTATCTCGAGGAGGACCGGTAATATTTCCAACACCGAGAACGCAACAAGTTTTCCATCCGGACTCCATTATCTATAATCTTGGGCTTGCTCCGAAGATAATCACAAGCACAACAAGATCATGCATATACACATCATAGTCCATCATGTGAGGAGGATAACACAAGAGGAGAGTTTGACCTCTCTACAAGAGACGAACCGGTAAAACCTCCAACAACAAAAACACCACAAGAAATTCAAATGAAATCCGTTTTTGATGAACTAGAGCTTGGTATGGAGATGAACACAAGCTCTAAATTCTCACAAGGATAAAAGCCAAATAAGAACCAAGAAAGATGATATGCCAAGTATGCAAAGGTTTGAGCTCTCCACAAAGATGCGATCAAGTTACTCACTTGAGATCCCCTCTTGATAGTACGCCGTTTATCCTATAACCCGGTCTCCGACTAAAACCACGAGACCGGTAAAATAGAAACCCTATCAAGATCATACCTTTGCCTTGAGCATTCCACTTGAGCTAGATGATGACGATCTTGACTCCCTCAAGTTGGGACACCTTTCTTGATTGTGCTTGCTAGCACATGCTTGATGAAGACATCTCCAAATGCTCCCCCATACTCCATTATGGGAGAGCCTCGCTAAGCTCCGTCTTCATGTATCCACTTGCGCTTCATATTCTTCTCTTGATAGAGATGATGGCTTGGAGATAAACATGAAGTTCACTCAATCTTCTTTTCCAATCCATGCTTGCAATAAGCTCAACTCTTCACATGACCATTCTTCATATAAACCCTTGGATGGAACCTTGGTCATCATGTAATTTTATAGAGTCCAACACATGAACTCCAATCTTTTTCTATGGACAAGATCTACAATTATATCTCAATGCAAACATTAGTCCATAATAATTGTCATTAATTACCAAAACCACGCATGGGGCAACACATGCACTTTCAGCTTGGCTCACCGGGCATGGAAGCATTGAGACGGTAGGAAGGGAAGAAACAGTTGGGTAGTGACTATGAGAGTAAGGGATTGAGAACGAATAACGCGTATAAAGGCTATGTAGAAGAACAAAGAGAGGCATACAGTGACAAGACAATTTTTTCTTCAGCTAAATGTGTTCCCTATGCTTGGCTTGGCTGCTCCAACCGGTATTGTTGACCTACCCGAATTCCTTTGCTAAAAAACTAACTCAGTTTTTATACATGTCCACGTTATTTTGTGTTTTTAATATGTAATTGAAACGGGGCTAATTGTTATTACAATAGGGAACAAATAAAAACTATATACATCGTCTGAATATTTTTCATTCAATTAATTATAATGGATTATATTATTTATTGTGATAGGTTATTATGCTCTTTTCTATGTACTTCACATATGTTTCACAAGCGATCAAAAGAAAAATTATATCAATTCTAATCCCGAAAAACAATAAACACCCTCTTCCTATATCACCATTGCTCGCTAACTGGAACGAGACAGTGGAGTACTTCGAGGAAATATATGTTTTGATTTCAATTTTGTATCATGAAACAAATTTAACTGGTTTGGTAAAATAACTCAATGAAATAAATATAAATTTATAGACATGTTTATATTACAATAAATTATGAGACATGCGTTTGCACGTGCACGGTCACTAGTTTCACTAAAGAAAAAAAAAGGCCATGTCGAGAGGTACGCAGCCGCATCACCATACTGCATTTTTTTATGAGGAAAATGTTCTCAACTTTGTTCAATCGCGAGATTTAAATTACAACCGCACCGCACACACGACATATGAGAAAAATCATAAAAATTGAAACTGAACTTGATAAGATCTTTTATCTCTCTCACCATTTTTTTTCCCGAATAAACCCCGATATATTAACCAATCACAGCAGTACAAAAGACCCCAAAGAAACCTGAAATTACAACAAGGTCCTCGAAGACCCACACCTCTGCATCCACCGACGCGGAACGAAGACGCGCCGCCGCACTGCCACCGCCGCACCCTCCTGGCGCCGACGAGAACCTTGGATCTTCAGGCAGCATCCACGCGCACGGGAAGTCGTCGCTCTCGGTCACAGCGTACCCGCACGACGGTGAAGAAGAGGAGTGAAGCACCACCACGAAGAGGTCGTCTCCTACCTCGTACACCTGCAAGGGAGAAGGAGATCGGGAGCCCTCCCAGCACACCTTATTAGCCCTACTCCGCCGACGGAGGAATCGGCAGAGCGTCGATAGCCGGGCCGAAGGACAGAGTCCCCACATCACGCGGACACCGCCGTCGCCAAGACGACCACGCGGGGAACTCCCACGGATCCGCCACCGCTGCGAAGGACAGCGATGAGACGGAGCTCGGATCGAGGAGACCAAAACGCCGTATGCGCCGCCGCGGCTCCCACACAAGCGTCGCCGCCGGCCACACACACCCACGCCCTAACTACACCCCAAACGCACAGATCCGGGGTTCCCCCACCCTTCCGTCGCCGGAGCGGACGGAGAAGGGGGAGGGAACCCACGGCGGCGCAGGGGACCTGGGAGGGAGACGGGGAAGCCCTTGGGAGACGAGGAGACCGAGAGCGGTTCGTATCTGCTATCTCTCTCACCATTGTACAAAAGAGCATTGTTAATATGGGATATTTGGCTATCAGATGTCACCCGGAGCGCGTCTGAACCTGCTGAAGCTTGAAAAGTATCCTTTGCGCCTCTGCAGAGAGCGCCGCAATCTCGTTTGCTAACTCCCTCTCATCGACAGCCACATCTGCCTGGGATGGATCCAAGTCGTTGAACGGCAGGCTTACTTTGTTGCTCCAACCAAACGCCCGGGAAATTCTCCTTGATTTATCATACAACCATCTATGAATAGGCAAGCCTATGCACACGATGATGTCAGCGAGGCAGAAGCATGCCCGCTCCACGGATCCACGCCTGCGCTCTGGAAACTGGGGAGGAGCGGCTGGTCGCCCCTCGGGCTTCATGTTGGCCCTGGTCAGCTCCTGCAGCTCTGGCGCCGTCATCGCCGCCGTCGCTGCGCCCTCCGGCGAGCGTGCTGCCCCGGCGTTGCTGGAAGAGCCTGGGTCGGCAACCGTAATGACGACATCCGGGCTTGATGCTGGCGAAGTCGACGGCCGTTCCTGCTGATCGGTACACGCTGCCGGAACTGTCGAGGATGCCATGGCAGGCGGAAACGCTGCAAAGGGAAGAGCCAGGCCGTGGCAAGGTATGCGTCGTGGTTTGGGTTTTCTATCGGACGTGCATATATGATATCTTGGTAGTGGTTGGAACGAACACGGCCGTGCTTTTCTAGAACGTGGCATCGGCGGCAACTAGAACTCTGACTAGAGTTTTTATTTTTAGTAGCA
Organism: Poa pratensis; assembly: GCA_947311845.1. NCBI lineage: Eukaryota > Viridiplantae > Streptophyta > Magnoliopsida > Poales > Poaceae > Poa > Poa pratensis. The sequence goes on from CAMZMU010000050.1 coordinate 32,706,486, forward strand.
GCGTATCGGACTTGATCGGACGAATACACAGCCGTGGATGAAATCTGTGCGTCCTCGTTGGATTAGTTAGGGTGATACTTACTGCCCACGTTCTAACGTTCTGTTTCCAACTAATGAGTTCGAGATCTTGAGGAAACAACTCAAAGGTATACATCAACTTAATTTCGCTGCACCTCTATAAACCTACTACCAAACACAGGCGTGAGTCCTCGTCGACTGCTAAGTGGTCTCCGCCGCCGGTTGGTACGGTCATGGTGAACTCCGATGCAGCGATCTTTGCAGCGTCCAACAGCATGGGCTTTGGAATTGATATCCGGGATCATAATGGATCATGTCTTGCTGCTTGCGGTGAGCATGTCGATGGGGTAACATCTCCTGAAATGGCTGAAGCTCTTGCCCTTCGGAGTGCCCTCTCCTTTGCTGTTGAAGAAGGTTTTGGGCGTTTATTGATGGCGTCAGATTGCCTGTCGTTTATCCAACGAGTCTCCAGCTCAGAAGTGGATCGATCGGCGCTTGGTGCTGTCACTGAAGACATTAAACGTCTAGCTTGCTTGGCTCCCTCATGTTCCTTTATCCATGTGTTTCGAGGTGCCAATGCTTCGGCGCACTACCTAGCTAGAGCTTGTGAGTACTCTGGAGTGGTGTCGCGTGGTGTTGCTCCGGATTGCATCCAGGAGCAGATTTGTAAAGACATTATGGTTATTTGATCAATAAAGGTTCGCGTTGATTTCAAAAAAAAACTCACGCAAATCTCTGGTTGCCTCCCAGCAGCTCAACAAGTCTCAATTGCTTGTTAATTACCATCGATGCTCGATGGGCTCATGGGCAGACTCAGGATGGCCGGGTGCACAGGATGAATGATAAGAAGCCTAACCGTAGCTTCAGCATATAAATGTGTTTTCTGCAGTTAGCCGGATCTGCCCTTCTCGCAGGTCATATGGAAAAAGAATCATGCCCCAAACTGCTGTCGGCTATTCATGTGGCTTGCCTGCCGGCAGCGTTTATACACCAGCGAAAGAAAATTCAGGAGGGGAGGGGAAAATGCAACTCCATCTCTAGTTGGATGTCCCCGTTTATTTGGGACGTCCAACTGCTTTCAAATTCATGCACAAATTATTAATAATTTTTTAAATATCAATGCATCATCAGTAGTTTTCAGATTTATGTTTTTTTGGATTCATGTACTAACAAGAAATTTCAGGACATGTATTAACAAAAAAATAAAACCACGCATTAAGAGGATTTCTTTTTATATCAATATATCAATTAGTAGGAGTCATATCCTTTGTTGGATGCAAATTCGACGGTCAGTGGCGGAGCTGGTATATAAGAGCATCTCTAGCTGCGCCTGCAAAACGCCCAAACCCGCAAAAATCCGGCGAGTTTGCGGGTTTGGGGCCGTTTTTCGGCCAGACCAGCGCCTGCAAATTTGCGTCGGCTCGCAAACGTTTTGCGGGGGCCCGTGAATCCGCACCTCTAGCCCGTATTTATTTGGCTTCCGACCGCATTTGCGGATTTCAATCCCCATTTCCCCACCTCCTCCGGCGAGCAATCCCTCTCGCACTCCGCCGTCTCCGACGAGCAATCCCGCCTCCCCTTCTACAGATCCGGCGACGCCGAGCCGCCATGGCGCCGAAGAGGGAACCAGAGTCGCCGCTCCCCGGCGACGACGAGGAGCTCGACCGCGCGCTGGCGGCGACGTTGCTGCGGTCCAAGCACGAGGCGGCGGAGCATGCCGCCACGGCCGCCCGCGACGAGGAGCTCGAGGAGGTCCTCCTGCAGCAGACGCTGGTCATCAGCTGCCTCCCGCCCGTCATCGACCTCGTCGGAGACGAGGAGTGAAGCTCCTCCGCCGCTGCGTCGCCGCCGCGCCCGTGGCTCCGGTGAGGAGCAAATTTTGTAGTCTAGGGTTTGGGCGGCGATGTGTAGTTCTAGGCTAATCTAGGGTTTGCATTTTGTGTAAAAACAACGATGAAATCTATCTGTAGCGAAGAACATCTATCTAGTATGAACTGTACTTTGTTCCCGCTAAAATCTGCATGTTGAAATTCAGATTTGCAGTTTCGTTTGCGGGCTCTGTTCTTCGCGGCACGATTTCTGGCGCAAGAACACGAAAAACCCGACCCTTAAAATTGTTTTACGGGTTCGCATTTTGCGGGCACTGCTAGAGATGCTCTAAGTGTTGGGTTCAGCTGAAGTTGTTTACTAGTGAAAAATACACTATAATTAACAAAGTTGAACCCAATGAAATACTGCTCTAGCTTCGCCCCGTCGATGGTCATGATAGTTGGTGGACTTCCAACTAGTTGTGGTATCACTGTGTTGGGGGGATTGCCACAAGGCAGCTTGTCCGTTTGTCAGGAAATTGGAACCTCTGAGCATTTCTTCATTGTCCGCATACCGTGCCGCTCAGTAAGGCTTTCCCGGCATTGGACACTAACTCAAGCCTCGCCGCCCAAGACATTTGGATGTCTGGTAATGGAAACAAAGTTCGCTCCACATAAACCATTGCTCTTCTTTGGAGTAAGGTGTATACATCTAGCTCGGTCTATGTAATTTGTTTTTTGTAACTCTCAGCATTGGTCTATTTTTTTATCTTTATGTAAATGAATTTGTTCCCAACAATTCAATGGGTATCCGGTTTTTATCGAGTTCGACTAGAACACTATACTCCAGTCGGCGGTATTCATATAATATAATAGTATCAAAAAATAAAATAAAATTGCACAAGAAGTCAGAAAACACATAAAATTGAAAAGGTTAAATAAACAAATGATAGTTACTATAACTTTTTGCAATTTGCATAACTTCACGTAAAATAGGTACATATATTTGTGAAAATTATGTGTAAATAAAAACAAAAAAGTTACTTAAGTTTTTAAATATCTATGTACTATCTATAAAAAAAATACATGTAATTTATTAAAAAAAGAAATAAAACAGTTCATCATGGACAATTGTAATTACCGACCAATGGCAGTGAACAAGACCTAACATAGTTCTGGGATGTAGACTTCTTGCGGTCGTTAAATTTGTTTTGTTTTGACAATAAATCAAACTAAAATGTGTTTTAAGCTCAGGAGACATGGAGCTCGTTATCCCACCATCACAACCGGTACCCGGTGAGCTGCAGATAAAAAAGACATTGCATGGAAAATAATAAAGGTAATTATTTGGTATAACATTGCTCTTACATAAGAGCAAGAAGAGCACGTGAAAGGAAATGATCTATGGTTGTAACAAATTGAGACAAAGCGGGCCGGGATATTAGCCCGCGAAAAAATCAATAGTTTCGGTTGAGTGAAGCCCTTACATATGGTCCAAATGAGGGAGATGCTTATGTATATAAATAAATAATGTCACTAAAGTTATGATTTATGTTATTTGATGGGACCAATTTGAAGTGGATTACATTACGTTGTCTATTTTATACTGGAGCTGAGTCATCCGACAACATAGAGTTGTTGCATTCATGTGCACTCTGGGGCCGAACAAGGTCAACCCATATTTTCTTATTGAATTAACCAATCTCACTCAGGATAGGTGGAGTTTCATTGATTTCCATCGAAATACATGTATTTAACTACTACAATTGACCGATTAGTTACACTCAGTCGTTGCAACTGAGCTTCAGTGTCGAGCTTCCTTTTCGAGCACGGTCCAATCGGTACCTTGAGCAATCTCCATCCAGGCAACTGTGTCTCCAACTACTCTCTAGAGCAGGACTCAACTCTTCTCTTGTCTGCATACTTGAGCGCGTTTGTAAAGAATATGCAATGTTATTGCTACATGAATTTCTTATTACACTTAACAAAATTGACCATATAATATGTTGTTAAATATTATTTTTATTTTATACAATTATGAGATTTGGACCGTAAATATATAATTTCACTAAACCTAAGTAGTATATTCTGTAAAAAAAGATACTTTAGTTATTTATCTTTTTATATATATAGTCTCTTAATATCCCTTTCATTATATTGTGTGTTATGTATGAGAAAAAAATACATAACGTGTCTTGACGAGTTAATGGTAGCACCGAATGATTAATTTGTATGTGATGCATTTTGGTATAAATTTAAATACTTTTAAATATCTTGGTGGCGAGCTTAAAACTAATGTCTAACAAATAATTAGGTACATGTTCTCTAAAGTGTATAGTTATCTACCTCAAGGGCGTAAATAAATAAAAGATTTGATTCTCCACCTTAGGTGTAACTTTGTGAGTACCAGTAAGGTGAGTAGAAAGTTCTAGTGTGTACGTAGTATGCAATTATTTGTACTATTATCTCTGGCATTGCTCGTTTGTTGTTTTTTACGGTCAAATATGTCTTTCATATTTCTACGCATTAATTTATCGAGCAACTAGCAAGGTATGTGTACTATATATTTGTATGAAAAAGGCATAGCTAATAACGTACATGCATGGAAATCTAATACATAAACTAAGGTTGCCCTATTGTCCAACGAGAAAATTGTAGGTAACACCACACTTTGTGGAACTTGTTGCACAAAACATAGGAAAAAACTCTTTTGCAACAAACAACACATTTTGTCTAATTAGTTACACCTAGCCCGAATAAACTGGTTAATCTTCTTTCTGGGTTAGTTATTTGCATCTAGCACCATGCTTTGTGAAAGTTGTTGCACCAAACACACAAATAAAACCTCTTTTGCAACACACCACAATTATTCTGTTAATTACTTGCATATAACCCAAATAAAAGTTTTGTGGATTTTGATGTTGACAAGATCCAGAAAGGCAGATCCTTCTTTTTCAGATGACATGGCCACTCCCCTTGCTCTGCCTCTTCGAGTGCCACAAACATATGGTAGCTTCTGCCTTGGTTGCTGGCATGAGGGTACAACGAGATGCTGGCGTGGCGCTGCAGGAGCTGGAGGCATCGGTGAAACAACTATAGTGACGTAAAAATTCTCATGCATGGATGTTCTTCAACACTTGGGCTTTCCAAGCACCTTTAGAAATTGGGTTTCGGCGCTGCTATCCTCTTCCTCCTCAAGGGTGCTACTTAATGGCATTCCCGGTGAACCGATAAAGCATGGGAGGGGGCTGCGGCAAGGGGACCCCTCTCCCCACTCCTCTTCGTCTTGGCGATTGATCTTTGCATCACATACTTTCCAAGGCCACCGAACAAGTTCATCTTCACAAGCTTCGTGGAAGAGCTCCTACAATTCGCACTTCACTTTATGCCGACGATGTCGCGATCTTCATAGTCCCCAAAAGAGAAGATATTGATTTTCTTGCACAAACTTTGACCTACTTCGGCAATGTCACCGGGCTAGTCACAAACTGTGCAAAAAGCCAAGTCGCCCCCATTCGATGTGAGAATCTTGATCTTGATGACATTCTACATGCCTTTCCGGCTAGCCAAACAACCTTCCCTATGAAATAACTTGGCCTTCCACTTTCGGTGACGCGCCTAAAAAGGGTCCATTTCCAATCTCTTGAAGACAAGGTCGCCGGCAAGCTTCGACCTTGGGAAGGGAAGAACACCACCATGGCCGGCGCTCCACCCTTGTCAAGGCGGTGCTCACAAGCGTGATCATTTACTTCATCACCGTCCTTGATGTGCCTTTGGAGTCTCTTCTAAAAATTGATAGTATTCGGCGTGCTTATCTTTGGGCCGCTTGTGAGAAAGTTACCGGAGGCAAATGCAAGGTGAATTGGGAGAGTGTTTGCAAGCCCAAGGAATTCGGTGGCCTTGGAATCCTAAACCTAAAGAAGTTGCTTCGGCTTTGCGCTTGAGATGGCTTTGGTTCGAATGGAGTGATGAACCCAAGCCATGGAGAGGTCTTGGAAACCCTTGTACGGCTAGTGACCATGACATTTTCGCGGCAGCCACTAGTGTGACTATTGGAGACGGTGAAAAGGCTCTCTTTTGGGAATCTTCATGGCTAAACGGTAGGAGGCCAAAGGACATTGCTCCATTGGTTTTTGACATTGCGAAGAAAAGGAAGTGCACGGTTAGGAAAGCTCTCACAAATGATTTTTGGGCATCACAAGTGGACACCCAAGGTGGGCTCTCTCTCGAGCACATTTCACAATTCGTTCATCTTTGGAGCTCATTGCAAACGTTCACCTCACCCCGGTGTGGCGGACTTGATCACTTGGAAGTTCACAAAAGATGGAAGCTATTCTTCTAGTTCGGCATACAAGATGCAATTCTTGGGGCAAGTCGATTCCATCATGCCAACTTTGGTTTGGAAGCCGTGGGCGCCTTCGAAGTGCAAAATCTTCACTTGGTTAGTTCTTCAAAACCGGGTTTGGACGGCGGATAGGCTTGAGCGGAGGGGGTGGCAAAATTGTGGTCGTTGCAAGCTTTGCAACCAAGTCCAAGAGACGGCGGCTCACCTCCTCTTCCAATGTCGGTTTACCACTAGAATTTGGAACGGTCTCAAGACTTGGCTTGGGCTCCATGATATCAATCCAAATGAGTGGCTTGGCATCTCGACGGTTAAAGATTGGTGGACCAATGTCATTCACAAGAGAGGTGGCTCAAGGAAGGTGATGGTCTCGCTTGCCATGCTCGTCTCATGGGAAATTTGGTTGGAGAGGAATGCGCGCGTCTTCCGCAACAAATCGTCCACCGCCACAATGCTAATTGATAAGATAAAGGAAGAAGCGGTGATGTGGGGGCGTGCGGGCGCAAAAGCGATATGTAATATTATGCCGCGAGAGTAGACTTATGCTTTGGCCTTGACCAGTAACACTCTAAAACTTCTCCCTTTTTTAAATGAAATGGCAAATCTTTTGCCTCGTTTAAAAAAAATTCTCACGCAGCTTGCAGTTACTACATTAATACTCCCTCCGTTCCAAATTAATTGACTTGGTTTTGTGTAAATATGGATGTATCTATACTTGTGCGGAGGGAGTAAGACCATAAGGAACTTCAACATAACGCAATGATATAGCAAAAACATTGGTCAAACCAGAATTAATTACCTCGTGGCATGCCTTCCTAATCTTTCTTCTTCCTTCCCGGCGCGCCGCCCTCGCCATGCCATATTGTTCCCTTCCAAATGGAGCTTCGTTGCCTCACTTCTATGTTCTTTTTAAATATTCATTCGATTCCCGTGGTGTCAAGTGTCAACCACACCGAGTTCTGGCCTCGTGCCATTTGGCCACGCTGGCCGCCACGCCATCAAAACAACAGCCCGACATGCCATGGATTATGTTAATGAGTTCAACTGATTTATTTAAGCTAGTTGTAACTAATCATACAGAAATCTGTAGTGTGCTGCAAAAAAAGAGGTTTTATTTCTATGTTTGGTGTAACCAATGACACAAAGCCTCAATAACATGTGGTCTGCTGCAACAAACTACCTTACGGGATGCGGCCACGCCCCATGTGAATATGTGATCCTCGAGTAGGTTAACCTGATGCGACCAGTGAGCGGTGCGTTCATAAATTGATTTTTTTTAGCGACGTTCAGAAATTGATGGGCTAGCCTGTTAGTTTTAGCCCTGGTAGGTGGACCGGAAGCACGGGCTGGGTTAATTGGGCCTAATTATTTGACGAAATAAATGGTGGAGGCTAACTGTGTAACTGGGCCACGGCCCGGGCTATAGCCCTCCAGGTTGTCCGGGGTGCGCACAGTTCCGCCCTGGTCTATAGTAGTGCAAATTCTTCTCAGGAAGTCAGGAGAAATGATATGCAATCATGAATCATATAATCCCCATTACAGTTCTGTAAAATCATTTAAGTCAAAGAGGCTCGGTGCCTGGAAACATCGGAAAAAGGCTGCCGTTTTGAACGCAGGAAACAGGCAGAGAGGAGTAAGAGAGTGATTGCTTGGACTTCTCAAAACGAAAAGTTTGCAAGATGTGTCGAAAAGAATATTATTATCTGAATTTTTGCAGCCATTCCTTAGTTCCAAATGGCACGTACAAAAAAACAATATACGTGTGGATGAGGATATGTTAGCAAGGTTTACACAGGTTGCTCGGAAACGTTTGCTGACTCAACCAAGCCAGAGACGCTCAGAACAGAGAGACATATTTAGGCCGAGGTCGTTCCCTTATAAGCACCCTCATTGGTAGTGGTCAACGCGATTTCATCTCCCAAATAGGTCGATCGGCCTGAGCCTTCCAAGACCTATTACTGGGTAAATTAAGCTTATCCTGCCTCTTCCTTAGAAAGCTTCATGGCCAAGAACAGCTTTGCCTTTTCTCGCCGGGCCGTTTTTACCTAGGTGTAATTCGTCAAATTTTCTCTCTCGCTTTCTTTTGAGAATTGAGATTAGGCTGCAGCATTGGCCGGTTTGGAGACCATATGTGGCAGGAAGGATCGTGCTAGCACGCAATTGACATGAACAAAACAGCCGGGTAAGAAGAGCTTCTGCATGCATGTCAAGCAATTTCTGCATGCAATGCAATGCTGTTGGGGATTTTCCTTTTCACCTTAATGCAGAATCACGTATAATTTACATGTTCATATCGATCTCTTCAGGGTTGTTTGCTTATCGCCTTTTCCCAAGTTTCAGTAGGCGCCATGGGGGACGAAAATGCTGCATCCACGAATGTAAGCATTGTAATGAACTTTCAGGGATGCAAATCCATGTTCAGTTGTATTATGTTTCGATCGCGTGACATGTTCGCACATGATCCTCCTCTGGTCATTCAATCACAGTGTACCTGCTTCATCACGGTAGACGTGAGAATATACATGCACTGCGACGCCTGCGAGAGATCAGTACGCCGCACCATCAAGAAGATCGATGGTAAACAGAAAAAAGTACTCCTACTTAATTCCAAGCCTGCTCATGTGATGTCGATCACCATCCATCCGTGCAGGCGTCGAGACGGTAGAGGTGGACAGGGCCGAGAACAAGATCACGGTGACGGGGGGTTTCAAACCCCACAAGTTGCTGAAGAAGATCAAGAAGAAGACCGGGAAGCAGGCGGAGATATTGGTCCCAGACCCCCCAGAGGTGAACGAGGAAGAAAACCAGGAGGAGGTCGAGGATGTTGTTCATGCTCCTTACGGCCATCCGGCGCCGGACATGGATGTTGTTCTAGGTAACGAGTTCCTGCGGCCCGCACGATGGGACCTCCATTATTTCGATGAAGAGAACACAGAAGCTTGCAGGATAATGTAGCGACACTACATGCAGCATTACCTTACTTTGTACGGAGTAGATGATGTTGTTCTAGCTAGGTAGTGATAGTCAATCTACACGCAGCATTTAATTTTAGTTTGTCTTCTCCCGTACCAATTCCTTATTAAGTATTATAAATTGTTATTTGAAAACTATCACAGCAGGCCTATTAGCTCAGCTGGTTAGAGCGTCGTGCTAATAACGCGAAGGTCACAGGTTCGAGACCTGTATGGGCCAACTTTTTTGTGTTCACTTTTTTTTTATTTCCTGGAGGTAGCAGGAATTTTGTGCTTTCATGCGATAAACTCTTAACAAAAGTATTTTTATATCCTGTTTCGAATGATAATACCAATAGCCAAAGCATTGGCTGTATAAGACTGCGCAGATTTTGTGTGTGTACACCATGAAAGATATAATGTTCCCTGAAAATGAATCAAAGAAAGAGGAAAGACTTCTCTCTAGAGTCCTGCTGACATCGACGCCACAAAGGGGTACGAAATCAAATGGTATCAAGCTGGAGAGTAGCAAGCTTTAACTGTGTAAATTTTGTCCAAAGCAGAGAACTGTCTTCCCAGTGTCCATAGCCACAACATTACACTGAATGTCACAATAGTTACATTTATAAGGAATGCACTTTGTCTAGAGTAACAATGCTTCATGGGACAACTCATAAGCAAACATTACACGTGGTCGTTGACCGGTACAGTTTAACTCTACATAGTTTGGCGGCAAGATGTCTACCAAAAATAATTTTACCTGTGGAAGAAAATTGCAGTGGCCTGTCAAGCAATCATACAGTTGCGGCTCGAGAATCCTGCCAACCCAATTCACGAGCTCGTCGCTCCCACAATGCAGTCAGTTTCTTCTCCTTTGACATAACCCCATCAGACTTCTCTCTAGCTTCCTCACAAGTCTCTGTAGCCGCGTTACACTTTTCTGCCTCTCGCTGGTACTGGGTAGCCTGCCTTTTTGCCTCAACAAGAGTGGCGTTCATGTGATGGCTGTGCTCCTCAGCTACAACCTGCTGCAGCTTGAGCTCCTCGTTAAGAAGATCAACAAACTGTTTCTCCATCTCCTTGATACGCTCAGGGTTATTTGTGCCGCATGCTGCAATATTTCACTTTGTATTATTTTTTACTGTCAACATGATAGCCTGATAACAGACAGCAGTAATAGAAGTAGAACAAAATACTTGCAACCATGTGATAAAAGAAATTCACAATAAAACTTCCAGCTCACAAGTAATTGGGCAGAAATGTGGGAAGAGGTTTACATTATCCTGTTCATGCAGAGCGTTTGTAACTGTACCACCGAAAATGATGATAGTAATGTAGGTGCCGATGAAGTATACCTTATGTGCAGGCGCGGTGCTAGTTTTTTAAGTGGTTGTAAAATAACTACTGAGAAAAAAGAAAGGGTATACTTCATCGGCACTTGGTAAGTTGCACGACATGCCAATCAGTGCAGGGGAGACATCGTCCCTTACTGGCAATAGCAGGAAGTTATCCATATTCGGCTGAAACGTTAATGTGTTACTGGAAATAGCAGGAAGTAATCTGTGTTTGGTTGCAAAAGGCTAATGTGTTATGGGACAATCCCCGAATATGGTTGGTATGTGCATTAGCTGTTATGGACCTGAGCTTGTGAGTATAAGATGCATACCAACATAAACTAAGAACTACTCCTACATCAGCATTTGTCTTCTTGTGTATTGTTCATGTATAGCTAACATTACTATTCTGAGAATACATAATGAAAGAACATGCGCTTCTCTCAATTATATTTGGATGCTTTAGCTTGAGTCGTTAAGAGACAATCTTGCAGAAGCTGCAAAATGATTTTATGGTCAGCCTGATACGTAACTTGCCGGTAGTTTAAAAGAGCACAATCAACATACAACAGACTAGACGAAATACTTGCTTTTCAGCCTACAACATAGAACAAACTTCGTAGAGTATTATTACTTAGTTTTCTGCTACCATTTGAAAGTACACTCTCACAGGGATCAATTTACTAAACATTTTGGTAACGGACATGTGAAGAATGACACTAGCAGGATAATGCACGTTTTAAATAACCCCTGAACATCTAATTTGTGCTGGGGGTCAGAACCCCAGCGGCCCAGCCTAAAGTTGCGGGTGGAATTGTTCAGTTGTCCGTTATACTTAACCAATTATGACTGGATAATACTGAACCTTGTTGCAGGAAAGTAGGTGTGAAAGGAGGAGCTCAAACCTGAAATAGAGAAGTTCATGAGCCCTGCAAAGGAAGGAAAAATGTAAAACTGTGTCAGTTACGAGAATTCATGAGCAACTGCATTCATCCAGTCTAACGCTAGTTGCAACCGACAGACGGACCCATTTATGTTCTTATCTACATAATTGTGCGTGGGTGCAGATCGGCCACGGGATCTGAGGAGAGGGCGCTCACCGGGCGCGATGGAATTGAGGGAGAGGGGCGGCGGGCAGTCGCAGGTGCAGGGCGGGCAGGAGGGGGAGGAGACGGCCGCGGCGGTGGCGGTAGCGGAGGAGGAGAAGCCCTTCTTGTAGCGCCAGTAGAGCGCGGGCCCGGAGACGCCGAGCGCGGAGGCCACGGCCAGGATCACCAGGCACCACCGCCCGCACGCCGCCGCCGCGCCGCGGCGCCCCCCGACCGCCATCGCCGGCTCTGGCTCCGGCGGCGCGCGCGCTCGTGTAATGTGGTCCGCGCGCTGATGGGTTCTGCCGGGCGCGCGTTCTTGCTGCGATTTCTTGCGTTGCTCTGGGGGCGTCGTACTCGTAGCAGTGGTGGTGGTGGTACCGGTGGTGGGTGAGGGAAACAACAAGCAGCAGCGAGCGGGGTGGGAGGAGGGGAGTGTGGCTGTGGCTGAGTGGGAAGTGAGCTGAACGCGGGGAGCTGCCGTCGGTGGCTCGGTGCGGTGGTGAGAGTGGCGCGGTGCTGTGGACTTCGCTCTCTTTTTGCCAGGGCTCGTGGATACGGACCCAACCCAGCATCCATTTTTTTACCCCGACAAGCTTCCTCTCTACACCTGCTGTCCGCTGCGTTCTCGGTCCACGGACCACGATATGTGCACTTCTAAAGTTTCTGCACATGACAAGCTTCCATCGGAAGTGGTTGGCATATGTTTATTAAAATACGGATGTATCTATACATTAAAATATACACACATCTGCATTTAGAGAAGACGGGATAGTTTCTGTATATTGATATTAAACCAAGGATTACAAGTGTATATATAGGGGAGAGAGGGTACGGTAAAACCCTAACCCTAACCCTAACCGAACCAATCCCACATGAAATACAATTCAACACCCCCCCGCAGTCGAAACGTGGCGTGTGACAATGTTGAGACTGGTTCGAAAGTCTTGAAATACTGATGTCGGTAATCCTTTGGTGAAGATGTCGGCGTACTGCAGGCTGGTGGGAACATGTAGTACACGAGCCTCTCCGAGAGCGACACGATCCCGGACGAAGTGAAGATCAATCTCGATATGCTTGGTGCGCTGATGTTGAACAGGGTTCGTGGATAGGTAAGCGGCCGAGATGTTATCACAGTAGACCACGGTTGCCTTGGTTGGAGGTTGGTGCAGCTCGGTCAGAAGTTGTCGCAGCCATACCGATTCAGCAATGCAGTTTGCAACAACACGATATTCAGCTTCGGCACTGGATCGAGAAACTGTGTGCTGTCGTTTTGAGGATCAGGAAACAAGATTCTTGCCAAGAAAAACACAGAAGCCAGAAGTAGACTTGCGTGTGTCCGGGCAACCTGCCCAATCGGCATCGGAGTAAGCCACCAACTCGGATGATGAACCAACATAAAACTGAAGACCGAGATGAGCTGTGCCTTGAACATAGCGCAAAATCCGTTTCATAAGCTGAAGATGAGCCTCACGGGGATCATGCATGAAGAGACATATTTGCTGGACTGCATAGGAGAGATCCGGTCTGGTCAGCGTCAAGTACTGTAGAGCGCCAGCAATACTGCGATAGTGCGAGGGATCAGACACCTTGTGGCCATTCTGAGCGGACAGTTTGCACTTGGTGTCAATAGGAGTAGAGATCGGGTTGCAGTTGAGCATGTTGGCCCGTTCCAGAAGATCCATGGCATACTGCTGTTGAGAGAGAAACAATCCATGAGACGTACGATGAACATTGACGCCAAGGAAATGGTGTAGAGCTCCCAGATCACTCATAGCAAATTCAGAACTCAGAGATGCAATGATGCGCTGAAGTAGGGAGGTGGAGCTGGCAGTGAGTATGATGTCGTCCACATATAGCAGTAGATAGGCAGTGGCATTGGCGGTGTGGTAAATGAAGAGAGAAGAATCACTCTTGGAGCTAACAAACCCAATGCTGTGGAGGTATGCTGCAAACCGAAGGAACCAAGTGCGAGGTGCTTGTTTCAATCCATATAGAGATTTCTTGAGCTTGCACACATGTGTAGGAAGAGCAGAATCAACAAAACCAGCCGGTTGGGTGCAGTACACAGTTTCAGAAAGTTCACCGTGCAAGAAGGCATTCTTCACATCCAGTTGATGAATGGGCCATGATCTCGAGGTTGCAATGCTAAGGACCACACGGTTGGTAGCAGGTTTGACCACAGGACTGAAAGTTTCTCCATAGTCAACACCTTCTTGTTGAGTAAATCCTCGGAGGACCCAACGAGCTTTGTACCGAGAGAGAGAGCCATCGGAGTTTAGCTTGTGACGAAAGATCCATTTTCCAGTGACCACATTGACACCTGCAGGACAAGGAACCAAAGACCAAGTATCATTCCGAATTAGAGCATCAAATTCATCACGCATAGCATCGTGCCAACGGGGGTCCTTGAGGGCAGTACGGTACGACGAAGGAATAGGTGAAATGTCGGTGGAGATAGATAAGTTAAGGTGTTGTCGAGGCATTAAGTAACCTGTTTTGGCTCGGGTGCGCATCCTATGGGCGTTGTCGGGTGGTGTGACGGGGACAGCATATGGGGGCATAACCTGCGGACGTGTTGGACTAGGAGTGGAGACTGGGGGTGTGTCGGAATCTGGCGTGACGGATGGTGGTATGGAGCGCGAGGTGGATGCGGGTGATGATTGGGTGGTCGGCGAGTGGGGCGCGGTCGGAGTCGAGGAGACAGGGGTGGTGGGTGTCGATGGAGACAGGGGGTAGGTGGCGTGGAGGTATTGGTGGGTGCGGAATGGGAGACAGGTAATGATTGGGCACGGGGATCGATGAGGATGGTGGTGTTCTCCGGGGTGGGAGCTGGATTTTCGGTAGAGGTTGGTGGTGTGAAACGTGTTGTACCATCGGTGTAGGGAAAAGAATTTTCATCGAAAACGACATGTCTGGAGATGATGATTTTACGAGTGTTGAGATCAAAACACCGGTACCCTTTGTGTTCCCGTGGATAACCGAGAAGGACGCAGCGTGTAGAACGTGGAGAGAGTTTATGGTCAATAGCGTGGGATAGATTGGGAAAGCACAAACAGCCGAAAGTCCGGAGATGATCGTATGTGGGATTAACACCGTAAAGGAGGAAGTAAGGAGTGAAGTTGCCGATGACACGAGAGGGTCTAATGTTTAGGAGATGATTGGCAGTATGAAGAGCTTCTACCCAGAAAGCTGGAGGTAATTTGGATTGGAAGAGAAGGGTGCGAACAACATCATTGGTAGTGCGGATCATGCGCTCAGCACGGCCATTTTGTGGAGATGTGTAGGGACAAGAGAGACGAAGAGAAACACCATGGGAAGAGAGATGTGTACGTAGGGTGGTGGTGAGAAATTCTCCTCCATTATCACATTGAAGACAGCGGATGGTTGTGTGAAATTGGGTTGCTACGAAAACAAAGAAGCGTAGGAGAGTATCACAAGTATCAGATTTTGCACGTAGAGGGAACACCCAAGAAAAATGCGAGAAATCATCTAGAATAACTAAGTAGTATTTGTAGCCGGAGCAACTGAGAACAGGGGATGTCCATAAATCACAATGAATAAGATCAAAAGGAGATGAAGCACGAGAGTGAGATATAGTAAATGGTAATTTCGTGTGTTTCCCTAATTGGCATGCATCACATAAAGTTTGAGACGCTGCACGTTTATTACAACTTGAAAGAAATTCTAATGGTAAATGCGACATGGCAGAGGAGCTTGGGTGGCCGAGGCGTCGATGCCAGAGATCGTTGGTGACGGCGAAGGCAGTACAGGAAGTGGTGACACCTTGATCGCCAAAGAATGGATAGAGTTCGCCGGAGCTATTGGAGCGCATGAGGACCCTCTTGGTGAAAAGATCCTTCAAGGAAAAACCGAAGGGGTCAAATTCAACAGAACAATTGTTATCACGAACAAATTTGCGAGTGGCACAAAGGTTTTGGATGATGGATGGAGAGACAAGTACATCATTGAGAACAAAGGGTCGAGAGGTGAGGTGTGCAGTACCGGTAGCAGTGACAGGAAAACGAGAACCGTTGCCAACAATAATATGATGAGAATTAATGCCTAAAGGGGAATGAGACGAGGTCAGTATACCTTGGTTGCCGGTGACGTGAGAGGTGGCGCCGGAGTCCATAATCCAGTCCTGTCCTGGTGGAGGGAACGCAGTGCCGTAGCTCGGAGCAGACTGGTAGAGGGTGGTGTAGTCCCATGACGGCGTCAGTGCAGGCTGGGGCACGGTGGGTGGAGCAGGCGAGTGCATCAGTGGAGCAGGCGAGTGCATCAGGGGGTAGACCTGGGTTGGCATGCCGGGGCGTGGTCCGAGGACGCTGGAGGCGTTAGGTGGAATCCAGGGGTTGCGTGGCGGAAACGGTGTCCCCATAGGAGCAAAGTAGCCGAGCCAAGGCTGCTGCTGGCCGCCACGGCCTCCTCCGTTGTCATTGCGTCCGCCGGAGGACTGCTGCTGGCCACCGCCGCGGCCACGGCCGCTTCCTTGCTGCGAACCACCACCGCGGCCTCCTTGCTGCTGGTTTTGGCCGTACTGGAACCCGGGGATTGGATTCCGTCCGCGGTAGTTGGGGCTGACACCGGGTGGGCGCGTGTTGCCGCTGCTACTGGGAGCGCCACGGCCACCGGTCTGTACAGCAAGCGCCTGGGCACCAGCGTGGTGGGTGTTGGTGGTAGCGTCGACCTCGGCACGCTGAAGACGGGAGCAGGCGTCGGCGAAGGAGGGGACTGCGGTCTTGAGGATCTCGGCCTGTAGTTTGTACTGGTCACCCAGTCCATCGATGAACTGAAGGGCGAGGTCGTGGTCGTCAACAGGGCGGCCGATGGCAGCGAGATCATCCGCAATCCGCTGCAGCTTGCTGGCGTAGGTGGCGATCGGAAGATCACCCCGAGGGGTGCTGCGGAACGCCTTGCTGAGGAAGAGGTAGCGCGAAGCATCGTTGTCGAGGAAGAAGCGCGTGATGCGTGTCCATGTGGAGCAGGCGCGGCCGTCGGGGTCGGAGACGAGGCGGTAGAGATCGTCACTCAAGGTGCCCATGAACCACAGGGAGATGTGGATGTCCACAGCCATCCAGAGATCGTCGGGGGCGGGAGGTGCGGCGCCAGGGGTGATGTGATCCATGGCCTTGTACATGGTCAGGAGGAAGGTGATGATCTGCCGCCACTTCGAGAAGTTTTCGCCGGCGGTGGTAACCTGAAATTTGATGTAGTTGTGGATGTGGACACCGAGAATTGGGTGGGACATAGGCTGTGGAGGGAAGGTTGCTGGGTAGACGATGGAGGGCGACGCGGCGCTGGTGGTGTTGTCGATCGGTAGATTGGCCATGAGGTTGCGAAGATCTAGGGCAGAGGTGCTGATGGGGTTTAGGGCAGCGGAGGTGATGGGGTTTAGGGCAGCGGAGGTGATGGGGTTGAGGAGAGGTTGGGAAGATAGGGGAAGAGAGACATTGGCAAGGAGGTCGCCGGAGACGTTGGTAGAAGAAGGAGGTGGGGAGACGGTGGAGGTGGGTGGGCTCGAGGTTGCCATGTGCGGCGGCGCACGGGAGGCGGCGCGCCTGGCTCTGATACCAGAAGACGGGATAGTTTCTGTATATTGATATTAAACCAAGGATTACAAGTGTATATATAGGGGAGAGGGTACGGTAAAACCCTAACCCTAACCGAACCAATCCCACATGAAATACAATTCAACATTTAGACAAATATGTGTCGATTATTGAAAGTGTCGATTATTTTCAATCGGAGGGAGTACAAGACGTGGACTTGCAGGTCCCAATCATCAGCACGTTGACAACGTATAATTTTGGCTAACCCTTTGCCAATTGACAACGTATAAGTTTGGCTAAATGGCCCTTTGCCAAATTTCAGAACCAGACCTGATCCCTCCCAAAAACAGCTAAGTCATTTGAAATAATCCATCTCAAATGGCATATTTGTGACCGACGAGAATTTCAGAGCATCTGAAAATGCCAAAAAAAGGCAACGTGAATGGCGTATTATGTGGCTGGCGAGAATCTCAGAATCTCTGAAAATGCCAATGCAAATGACTTATTTCGACTTGGCCATTTTGGCACCTCGCTGCTCCAAAAACACCAATGTGAATGACTTTTCTCCGTATTCAAATAAACCATTGTGAATGACTTTTCTCCGTATTCAAATAAACCATTGTGAAAGTATTCTAAAGAGCCACAAGTGACTGAAAGTTTGCCAATGGGTCATTTAGGACAAATTATACGGTGACCAATATGTACTACCCAGCTTCTTTTTTTGACAGTCATGTACTCCCCAGTAGCAAAATCACACACACGCACGACTCTTAAAGCTACAGGGTTTAGTAGTATATCGGTGACTCAGGCCACACAAGGTAGTTTTCTGAGATACAGATCATGAGAATGCTGAACCGGAGCAGATAAACACATCCCCAAAATAATCAAACCGTTAAAACACTTACACTAACCTACAGCACCAGCTAATGCCTAACCTATGCTCTATCTCGTGGAAGCAGAATGTGTTTCTACAAGTATTCACTTCATCCACAAGAACATACATCAGCTTTGACGGGAGCAAAGCACCGCCACGCTGCTGAACCACACGCGCTCACAAACACACATGCAAACTTTGCAACCAACTGGATTCCACTGAACACGGATCACACCAAACAACTCACTGATCGATTCCAACGCCAAGAATGCACTGCGCGAGATGGGTAAGGTACGGCTCAGCCTGTGAACTGTTGCTCAGCGTGGGGACGAGGCTCTGAAGCTCGGAGTTGAATTCAGCTTCGAATTTCCTGCAGCAAACAGGGCCAAGATTGGTGTTATGTGATTATGAATCGGCAAGTTGGTCTTTTTACAGTTTGTGGATGGATTGAAATATGAGATACGTACAGGATCGACTCCGACATCACGACATTCTCAGATGCTAGTTTCAGCTGCTGGTCCCTCTCTTGTGATCTCTTGATTCTCGACGATTTTGACTGCCCAGATTTTGTTTTCTTCTCAGGAGGAGCAACCTCGATGGACGGTATCAAGAGCTGGATGGAAGTGGCGTATTGGAGACATAAAGACTTCAGCTTCTCAACTTTCTGCACATGACAGATAAATGGATAATAAGTTGTTTTTTACTAGCAGGACGCCAAATAGTGTCCCGCTTCAAAAAATTATTTCGAGACCAGAGTTTAGCTATGTTTCCACAAAACATTAAGCACATGCTACTTCGAAAAGATGCACCCAGTTTAATAACTTTGCAGAACTCGATCCCATCCGACAAACTACAGTTATAACTTCTATGACTCATTAACATATAATGAGGATGAGATAACAATGGAGTCTTGATGCAATATAGACTACATGTTGAATTTTGTCCACGTGCATGTAATTCACAATATTAGAATTATGGCACACAATGCCTCCCCTCTTTACAGGTGAAGGGGCAACACTGCTATTATCTAACAGACAGATGAGCTGATCAATAAACTAACCGGCCTAGTGCTAGCTTAATCACACTTAGTTTTGAGCATGCACAGATCATGACAACAAGCAAGGTCTTTCAATTTAATAGATAGTTCAAAACGAACAAAAGGGCTCCAGTTATTGATGCATGGCAATTACTTTTAAAATGTAATTTCCTTTTATTTTACACAAAGCAATAAAGAGCAAGGGCTGACCACAAGGAGCTCAGGCAACAACAGCAAGCATTCTTTTAGACACTTCTGGAGGAAGAAATCGTGGATCTGGATGACCTGTAATCAGCATTGCAGCAGAGGGTAATGCAATCTGTATTGTTAGCAACGCAGATAAATTAATCAAGAGAACATGGTTAAAACCTCATCTATGCTCTTTGCAGTTTGAAGCTGGTCATGCATAGAATGCCAGTTTGGTTCAAGAACCTGAGGGCCAAAAGAATAATTAGCAACTTTCTCACATGCAGTAATAGTTGGTATGGTGTTACTGGTATGGATGGTTTACCTCAAAAGTTAGATAATGTAGAAGGCTGTTTACAAACTTGAGCATGCTGCGACAAAGAATCGATGACCGTAAAATCGGTGTTCCTAGAATCTTGACAGAACGGAACACCTGTTTGAGAGTTTTACATCAGTCAATGTGAATATGTAAACAAAATAACCAAACTGACTTGATGGGTAAAAAGCTTATGCCGTACTTGTTGAATTTGCCATGCTTGACACAGTTGGCGACTAACATGTTTGCAGTGAAACAATAGCCGAAAGATCAATTGATATTTAGTTAAAGCCTTCCTTGAAATTACAAGAGATAGTGGCCACGGGATCTGCAATATCGATCAGCAGATCAGGTATATCATTTCACTATCAAAACGCAGTGAGAAATATTTAACGAAAATACAAATAAAACCTTGTAGCCAAGGCAGAACGTTTCCAAGCCAGTTATGCTTAATGTCATGGGCTGATCAACATTAGCTGCAGCAAACTTGTCTGAAGAGTAAGCACAGCCCAAGTCTTTCAGGGTTGTCAGCTTTTTAAGTAGGGAACTTCTTTCCTGTTTCAAAAGGTATATGTGAAATATGATAGTCAACAGATAAAATACAATTTGACTAGATCGGTATGGAGTAATAGACTTACAACGCAACAAGTCAAATCTTCATGACTTGGATCTGAAGCAGCTGCTGTACTTCGCAAAGCAATGTCAACAAGAGACTGCCGTATACAGAGAGAATAACACAAAAACAAAGGAGAGTTTAGCTCATCAGTTATCATTACAAGAGCTGCCAAAAATCAGTTTTCACCATGACAAGAAACAAATAGACAACATAGCATAAGAGGAACCTGAAGTTTTTCAACGGATATCTCTTCTGGTTTCTTTGTAAGCTCCTCTCGGGCAATATCCATAAAATGAACCAAAAAATCACCCTGCAAAACTAAAGGCAGCAAATTAGATGACAAGTGCGGTAAAAATAAGCATGGATGCTTAACGTCAAGTTGAGCAAAACAAATCATTCTCACTGTTAAGGCATTTATATAACACAATACAGAAATTATATTGTTTCTGTATTTTAACAGGTTTGCCACACGTAATATGCAAAATCGTAAAAAACAAGTGCACATGTATATCAGATGTAAGTCAACAGGTACTCATAATGAGCAATAATACGAAATTATGAAGAGTAGATGTTCTGCATACTTGGTCAAGAAGTAGATAGCGCTTCAAGGATCTCAGTGTCCCAACGAGATCATACTGCAAATATATGCGAGAATTTTAGCAAGTCATCATACAGGAGTGTGATATGCATTAGTAATTTAACTACGGCAGTTGTTACCTTGTCTTTCATTAGAGTCAAGAGTTCACCACTTGCAAAATCATAAGCAGATTTGATGCACTCAAGATATTGGTGGTTTGAACCAAAGCTCATCAGCTTAGAATTCTCTGACAGGGAAACCTAAATAAAATATCAAACATAAGTGTGATTTTGTAAACACACATACAACATTGCATTTGACAAATTGAACACCAAAATAATCATGCATACCTGAACATTGTGCCCACATTCTCTCATAACATTAAGATACTTTCCTGTTGTCAGAATGGTGGCAGCAACATTATTAAGGAAACTAGGGACGCCATCTTTTAGGCTGTACCTTTGCTGCCAGTATTTGGCATCATAATCTTGAGTGAGACTCTCCTACCAAAATAAAAAAGAAGGCAGAGCAACTGGTTAACTTAATACGAAAATATGTCCAACATTTTAGGTAAATACAGAGAGCAGTGGGCATTAAGTAGGTTAAAAAACAAGTCAATAAGTACCTTCTGAAGAGATTTGTTTTCAGCAATGAAGAATTCGCCATAAGGGTCGTCTATGACACCCTCATACACCCACCTAAAATGATAATCAAAAGCTGAAACTATTGATGCACAGGAAATAAGCTTACTGAACTTTTTTTTTTCTAACAACACTCAAACGTCAAAATTCTAAATAAGACAAACTAGCAAATATGGAATTTTTATCCACTTCAAATCAGATGTTTAGAGCTGATGAATAGCAAACAATTGAGAAAGTGTCTCAGTCCTAAATATGAACCATAAAGGTAGTTATGAACTATCACAAACCTCTCTAACATCCTGAGGTAAGCTGCACTTGCACACTCTGTCATCTTCTCCAGTAAGGACCGGACAGCACTATCGCCAGCCATCGCCTTTGCCTAAGTTGAAAGATATGACAGTTAAAATTACATGGTGAAAGAGATAATCATGTGGACTAGACTAAACAAGCTATAAAGAAACTGAATATTAGGAGGTTAGTTACATACAAGTTGTTCAATCACTAGAAACAAGAGAAGCAGACCAGGTCTGTTTAGGGAAAGGGGAAAATATGTTTATCCGGAAATAAAGTATAATATCCTTCTTCAAAGTACCTGGCTTTGAAGTAGATTAAGTGTCGCAGAACCACTAGTATTATTGGACATAGCCTTCTCTATTAGAACAGCCAGTGCATTCAATGAACTCATCATCCGCTGCAAGAGAGATACGGGAATTACAGTGCTTAAAACAGTAACCAAACTCGGAAAAGTTTACAGATCATAAATTAAGTGCAGAATATACCTGACAGAAGAACCACAATCCTTGAACAGAGAGCCTTCCAAGACGGAATTGGTGCTCCAGTTGAGCAACCATTGCCTGATAATCCTGTTATTAGAAAACTAGACTTAATGATGTGGTACCAAATTCACATAGAAGCATCAATACTCCCAGAGGGAGTTATGGAGAACAATCTAATAACGTCAATGTATCACTGGGAATATCTCAGCAGCAACACAATTTATGAAATACTTTCCACGCTACAATTCATAAATGAACACATGATAGAGTCAGCACTTTATTCATTCTTCCGCTTTTGCAAATATAAGAACGCCTGTACACATGTCAAAATCAAAAATGGTGTTTCTCAGGATAGGGATTATACCAGGAGGAATGCCCTTAGAGCTGCGGCTAGAGCATGGTTGACCAAACCATTTTTGAAATGTGACCTGGATTCCACAAACTGGCTCACTAATACGAAATCCTCACATAAGGGGAAAATTCGGCGAGTCAACTCCTGCAAGAGCAAGATCAGACAAACGCCAAATATATCATCTCTCTTTTTTCGCATGGTCAGGGCTTACCTGGAGTGCAAGGTCCATCGAAGAATCAATCTGGAAGACAACATATCCATCCTTTCCGCGGACCCTCTTGATTGAAATATATCTTCCCTCAATACCCACCAGAGCTGATAGCAAATCGTCGATAACTAAAAGCTCCTGCATTTCAATTAGGGCAGTAATGTTGAACAAAATTTTATGTTTTGCAGCTAATAAGCTCCACTAATTTAGCATTTCTAACAACTGAAAATGTCGGCGAATGGCTATTTTCGAAAATGGTGTAAAAATATCAGCATAAAAAATGTTCAGTGAAATTATCGCACTGAGCGATATATTGAGCGCACCATTTCATGAAGCACCACAAACCTACCAACCCTTCTAGTCCAAATGCAAAATTGCAACTACATTTGACCGGAAACCGCACATTTGTAAGAGAAACTGTCTCAAACTATTTCCAATCCCACACCAAATTGGACAGACAACCCAAAAAAATAAGATAAATGTCTAAGTAACAACTGCAGCATTATTGAAAAAAAAGGCACA
Source organism: Poa pratensis (assembly GCA_947311845.1). Lineage (NCBI taxonomy): Eukaryota > Viridiplantae > Streptophyta > Magnoliopsida > Poales > Poaceae > Poa > Poa pratensis. Next base: position 32,729,683 of record CAMZMU010000050.1, read on the forward strand.
TCAGTTACTCAACTACAGGAAGTAAGACAATCTCAAAAAACACAGTCCCATGCTTCAACATAACTCCCAGCACTGCGACTACAATCTCAAACCACGATTAGCTAAGAATTTAAGTTCGCGTGCTAGCAGAAAATAATAAAACACATCAAACCCCTTCGAATTACCAAATCACTGAGGTCAAATTCAAAACCGAAACCCTAGCTCCAGTGCACACACACAAAACAAGTAAAGTCAAGTTCAATTTCGCCGCTTGAAAATTTTCGAAACCCCAATTCCGCTTACCTGAACAGAAACAGCATACGACCCGATGACACTCCCAGCGCCGCCGCCAGCACCGCGGCTGCAGATTCAAACCAAGTGCAGGCATCAGAGACCAACGGGGCAACAGAACCTCGAGGCAAGCATCAAAACGGCACGAAATTATCCACCAGGACGTACCTGAAGGAGTCGAGGGAGAAAGGCTTGGATCCAGGCGCCTGTGCCGCCGCGGACACCTTCGCCTCCTGCCAGGGCGCGAGGGAGGGTGTCAGGCCGGGGGCAGCAATGTGGGCGGGATGGGTGTTGCAGGGAAGAGGAAGGGCGTACCTGGTGGAAGCGTCCGGTGAGGTAGGGGCGCTCGAGGTTCCAGCGAGGGGTCGCCGGCGCGGGATCCATTTTGAGGCGAGGCGGGGAGTGGTGGCGGTGGCGGGTGGCGACTGGGACAAGAGTGGAAGAAGAGGTGAGTTTAGACAGCAGATCCCGGCCGTATGTTTGAAATCAACGGTACAAGCCCATCAGAGCAGGAACATAAGGTTGACGATATGTTGACAATCATTATAAGTTTGACCAATTTTATAGAAAAATATAGCAATATATACAGCATCAAATTCATATCATGCTGTGTTTGGATGTAGGAAAGTTTTCTTGGAATTGAATTGGACTAGCAATTCATTTCCAAGATGGAAAGGAAATGTGCTCAAATTCGAATTATGTTGTTTGGTTGTAAATGGAATTTACGTTTGGAATCAAAGGGTAGCACACGATTCCAATTCCTGTTTGGATGTGTACACGGGCCGCGTTTCTAAGCCTTTCCAGGCCCAATACCTAGACCACCCAAACAGCTGAATTTGGTTTGCCAATTCCAAATTGACGATTCGAGGCCCAATTCTTACATCCAAACACAACATCAGTATATGCATATTGAAATGTATTTACATATATACTAATTCAGTGTCATAAATATTGCTATATTCTTTTATTAAATTTGTCAAACTTAAAATGTTTGACTTAACACAAAACTAGCAGTACACTTACTTGGGGATGGAAGAAGTAAACATATATCATATCCCTTAAAATGTCATACCATGAATGATATACCTTAAAATGTCATACCATGAAATCTGTTTGGATATACCGTAAACCGATTTTAAGATATGAGAAGCGTCTTTCTGAACAGATACCTTAAAAAAACTGGCCCCAATATGACGTGGGACCCATAAGTTTATATTTTCTTCTTTTCTTTTTCCCTCCAACCATTTTCCGCAGATCTCCCGTCTTCCCACAACACCAGCGCACCCAACCTCCACGCAAGCAGCCTCGGCGAAGTTCCAGTCAGTACGGCCCTGCTCGCCAGCCTCTGCCTTCTGCTCGTCCGCGCGTCTAGTGATAATCTACAGTGTAGGAAATATATTGTAACCTTTTGGACAGATAAGTGTCAAAATCAACAAGAATCTAAAGGTGGGATTAGCATTCTTTCAAATTATATCAACCACTAATACAGATCTACACACACCGAACGTTTGATTTATCTAGAAAATAAAACTAAAGAACTTTGCAAATATAACGATAGATTTGCAATATAATAAAGAAAGAGTAAATAAAGGTTAGTTACCACAGCATAAAAGAACCATAAAGCAACATAATATGAGTGTGGGACAGTGGTGATAGGTGTGGCGAAATTATCCATAAGCAATTAGTCAAGTTATTAGGGAATACATAATTGCAGTTTTTAAGTGGGAGGGGCCATAAATTACATGTGTGCAACTATTTGTGATTACACATACTTATGATTGGAATCTATAGCAAGCATCCGCAAATAATAAAATATTCATTAAGGTAACACCCTACCACAGCCTTAAGTTCAAAAGGTCCCCAATTAATCCCATATGCTTTCAATCACTAAAGTGAGGAAAGTTATTATGTCACTTCCGCTTCCAATGTATAGTTTACTTAAGCATACTACTAAAAACGATCCATTCGCACTTAACATATGATGGGCACCATAGGACAACAACATAATAACCTACAACTCAAATCGTACCCGCAAAAAAAAGAATACAACTCAAATCAATCATAGAGATATCACCATTTATCATAGGACCAAAAAGAACTATGCAAAACATAACATAGAGGGACGATGGTCGTTTGTGTTTTCCTTCCATATATTATATTTTGCCGATGACAGAGCATGATAGAGTACGATGATCTCGACGAGGAGATAAATCATTTGCGTACCTTATGTTCATTACCTATTTTCTTGCGTCCTTTATATGTTAGTGGAGACAATTCTATTCTCTTTGTATACGTCAATATGTTCTATGTGTTTCATACAACTTATTATAGATGTATATGCTATGTAGTACTTAAAAACTACTGTTAAAGGACATCAATACACACATGCATATATTAAAACCGTCTCTAGAGTACCACTATGTTAATGGGTCAACCATTTTGTCTTCTTCCCTATTCTTCTCGCATATTGCTTCGAACCAATAAAGTCATTTATACCACAATTTATATGTGTCATGGTTTTGTTATATGTGCTCTCTTGGTTGTCCTAATTTTATAAACGCTCACGTGACACAAGCTATTAGGATACACGACAAATGGCAAAAAAAAGGCTCATCGATTTAATTTCCGAGGATACGATAATAATATATATATAAGAAGTTTTTTAGTACGAGTTCTTTATAACTTCCATACAGGGTTGTATGAAACATGATTGCGTTAACTAAGATAAACTATCTAAAGTTGTCCACACATGTGTATCTAAATGGTTGAGACGTCGTAATTATGGTGGCTAGGTCTTATAGCTATCTCACTCATGCACTTAATAAGCATCTATGACAACCAAAGATAACAAGTTTCATTATGAAATGGCCTTTCAAATAAGTTTCACGAAATTATACCAATTTAATATTCTCCCGCGCATCTCCATCAAATAGATGGAAAATTATTGCAAAAGAGAACCCTCCATACACCCTAGCAATGTGACCTTATTTCCTTATCATCCATGATTTACAAACAAACAAATTCACAATTATAACCCCGACATGTCCTGTAACTACACAAAGTTCATATTTACAGCCTAGTCGACAACAAAATTAACTTTGACCCACATTTAAAAGTCCAGACGCCAAGTTTGCATATACAACAAGAGAAATCTTTCAAATTATTTCGAGTTCACATTTACAACTATAGCTGCACAAAAATACTCTAGATTCATATTTAAAATCTGAGTCACCACATAAATCTGCATATACAACCTGTCAACCTTCAATTACTCTGATTTCACATTCAAAGCCGTAACAGCCACACAAATACATTATATTTACATAAAAACCTACTTGACACTACAGTTCACATTTTCAGCCTCTGACAACCTCACACGTGTATCAAAAGTTGTCCCAAACGATTGCATCAACTAAGTTAAACTATCCAAAGTTGCCCTTCACACGTGTATCATGATAGTTGAAAATGTTATAATGTGGTGATCGGCTTTAATAAAAATATCATATTGCATTTAATACATTGTAACAGCAAGAGACGACAAAATTAATTACGAAACGAGCTTATGGAAGAGCTTCACGTAATTCTAGTGCTGTTGTGATACTTTCCCGCGCATCTCCGACATTGTTTTATAGAAAATTACATAAACCCTAGCCGTGACCATATTTCCCACCATCCCATCATTTAAAATAAAACTACACACTTACAACCTACCATGTAATAAAATTACACATAGTTCACATTTACAACCCTAGCCGACACAAAAAAGGTTGATTCACGTTTAAAACCCTAGTCGACAATAAAGATTCACATTACAACCCGACAACCTTGAACAAATTTGCGTTCGAATTACATCTCTAGCCGACACAAAATACTCAGGCCCGAGCCCCATGGGTGTGCGACCCGTGCGGCAGCACTGGTCCCAATTTTTTGGGGGCCCAAAATTTGAATTTGAAGTTTTTACATAGATAAAATAATAGTCCTAGTAGTAGCACACAAGAAGTAGCAGCAGCAGCGTAGTGGTTAGGAAAATTTATTTTTTCCACCAGGTAGGCTGTTCGAGCCATTCTTACCGCATGTTATTGTTTTGTTGGACTACTTTCTCACGTTGCTCACCTTGCCGCATGTGTTTTTATTTTCATTGTTTTAACCATGAAAAGCAGAACTGAAGTTCAAAACTTTGTCATTACTGTAGAGGGAAATCGATACTTCCATTATTTTCGAAACGGTAGCGATATTTTTTATGGAGAGGTACGAAATTAAGAATTATCACGATACGTTCTGCAAATTCGAAGGCCCTAATCTGGGCGCCTGGACGAGGTGGTGGCCTCGTACAACTTCAGAATAGAGCGAGACCCCCTTGTTGATCGATCAGCCTAACGGCGCGAGCAAGCCGACGAGAAGCGTCGAGCCCTAGTTCGCCTTATGCTCCTTCTCGACATCAACCGCGCTTACGATCGCCTATCGCCGTATCCCCGATCGACACTTTCGTAGGGACTCATCGCTGAATTTTGACAAAGAGGAAGGAGGGCCCCATTTTTTAGTTTGGCACTTTAGTGGCCCGACCCTGAAAATACGACGGGCTCGCATTTAAAACCGTACTCGCCACTAAAATTTATACATACAGCCCTGTCAACTTTTCAAATTATTCCCAGTTCACATTTACAACCCTAGCAGCCACAAAAATACCCTATGTTCACATAAAAACCCACTCGACACTAAAATCTGCACTTTCAACCCTGACAATCTCAATCACCCGAGTTCAAATTCACAACCCTAGCCGCCACTTCGTGTCAACTATTCTCCACCGCTAATTTTCTCTTGTCAATATCCTTAGCAAGCATTTATGGCATACCTTTTCAAGATTTACCCCAGCGAGACCCAGAACCAGAATCGAGAGAAACCGTCCGCAGCACGATGCGCACTCGCAGTCAGAGAAGCGAAAAAATCGAGTAGAAATCCATCTCTCGTTCGTCTCTCTCTATCGCCTCCAAAACTTCCCTCCCCAACAACCAGGCTTTCGTTCGTGCTCTCGGCTAACCCCTCCCCAAACCCTAACCACCTGCCCCCCGCCGAGTAGATCTCTCCACCGTCCTCCGGCTGGGGCGGCGCGCGAGCCCTCCCTGATGGCGACGGGGGGCGCGCAGGTGGAGGTCGAGCGGCGGCTGCGCGACATCGGCGCCCGCCTCGTCTCGCTCCCGGCCTCCAGCAAGGACCTGCTCCCGCTAGTCGAGGTGCGAATTCGAATCTACCGCTTGCTTTTGCTGCCGCTGTTATCATTGTTCTCGTATCCGTTAGTTTATTTAAGATAAGGGTAGAGAGAGAGATTTATTTCCCACCCGGCCCCTGCGTAGTTCGAATCTACCACTTGCTTTTGCAAGTATAGATTTTTTCTTAGATAATAAGGGTATAGATTTCATTTATTTCCTCCCGCCCCACTGCATAGAACCGACGCGCACATCCACAAACCCATTGTCCGGTTTCGGAGTTATCCGTGCTAGTACAATTTAGCGTTAGATTGTATCTGTACTGCGTCTGTGGTCTACCCTAGCTCTATCTGGTTACTCATTTAACTTGTCTTGCTAGAAACTAAGAATTGCTGTTTCGTTTTCGCAGGAAGCAGAAGTCTGGTTGTCCAGGGTGGACCAGTCCCCGCCACAGAGCATGGTCGATGCACTCAAGCCCACGATGGATGCTTTGGTTACAAAGCATATACTGAACCACCCTTCCCAGGCCGTTAAGGTTGCTGTTGCCTGCTGCTTAACTGAGGTTACCAGGATCACCGCGCCAGAACCCCCCTATGGGGATGATGTGATGAGGGTGAGTCTTCCTCTTCTTCTTATTCGTTTGATGAAGCGGTGTTGTCTAGATGTACTTACCCTTCTTATTTACCTGGCTCCAGGATGTGTTTACAGTAGTTGTGCAGTCTTTTGCTAAGTTGGATGATATGGAAGGCCCCTTGTTTGCAAAGAGGGTTTCGATGCTCGAAACCGTAGCAAAGGTGCGGTCCTGTGTACTGATGTTGGACCTTGACTGCGATGACCTGATACTGCACACGTTTGACCATTTCTTCAGCACCGTAAGGTATGGAATTTATTTTTCTGTTTCTCTTTTAGTTTCAATAGTTTATCTATATTTTCAGTATGGGAGATGCCAAGGAGAAGAGATAATGTAGTTATTATCCATTTATCCTTACTTTGAAATAATATGGATGATGTCAAATGAATAGGTAGGGGATATAACGCATTTGTAGCCTTTGCTTTGAAAGTTGTATGGATGATGGCAAATTGATTAGGGAGAGGATACACATATTGGTCTCGACTTCGAGAGATCACAAGGATTAACTGCATCACTCACATGACATGATTATAAATGTAGTGTACACTGTACTACTTTTCTGCAGAACACGTTGTACTAATATGGATATTATAATGTTTCAGTTTTGGCTTTGGTTATAATGTATCAGTGACTTAAATTGCTAACTCATCGGTCACACTGGCCCTAACAATGAAAACATTCATATTTAATCCCCCACTATTCTCGTGTAGCATCTTTTTTATATCCGTGTCAATAATTTGTATTTTGGTTATAAAATTAGTGATTAGATATCCTTACTTAGGATTTCCAATTTTTCATCCTATTTCCCCTTTATTTTATAGCTTCTGAACATCACTTAGGTCCAGTTCAGGCCACGCCATAAACAAGATGATAAGCCATATCAAATATTTGTTATTCCCTTTATTGCTATACATTTATTTGTTCTGCGTTTGTTAGCATTTTTTCTCTAAGATAATAAATGTGCAAAGTACACATGATTACTTGAATTGCTGCATGTTGAAGTTGATGCAACATCTCAGTGTTTTTTTATGAATTGAAATTGTTTTTGAATTAGGAACTTGGTAAGTCATAACAGATTGCTATTTCAAGAATCTCTATGTTTGTGTGTGCGTGTGTATTTTCTTGTGCATGTTCCTCCTATATGTGGCATGTCTGTTTTTCTAGTTCAGTTCTTCTATTTTTGTTAACTGCGTTTTTGTGCATTTTTGTTCTCTGTCTCATTCATTTGCTTGATTTACTTCAGCTCATCACATCAAGAAAACGTCATCACCTCTATGGAAACAATAATGATGTTTGTAATTCAAGAGAGTGAGCCTGTCCATTCAGATCTGGCATCCTGCCTCCTTCAGTATCTTAAAAAGGAAAAGAAAGTAATGTCACTAACACATTGTTAGCATTAAGTATACAATTCATTAATTCTTATCATCTTCACTAATCCCTTTTAACTTGATTTTCCAGGATTCTTTCCCAGCATCTTTTATGCTTGCAGAGAGGATAGTAGGTCTATGTCCTGAAAAGTTAAAGCCGGCATTTATTGAGTTACTTCAGGGCACTCCTTTAAATGATTATAGTGAAACTGTTGCATCGTTGGTAGAAGGTTCTTCAGATACTGGAAGAGATGATGAAGTTGATGCTGTTGGAGAGGACACGGTCAGTTAAACTTCTAACAATTTACAAATCGTATTCAAATATTGACGAATTTACTATTGAAATTTGTTGATCGAAGAGTTTTTTTTGTGCCACATACACTTAATGCATTTATGATTTATGTATATTGGTATTGGATGAGCAAAGCTGCTCTGCATAAATTTTCTTTTTCACTAGAATGGTCACAAGCAGGGTCGGGCATTGCAATTTATTTCTTCTGGATTCTATTAAATTGTTTTGCTACTAGAAATTGGGTTATACAACAGATCATACTTGAAAAGGTTTGCACTCTGTTCAACAAATTCTCCTTCCCTTTTCAACACAAAACCCGGGTACTTGTGACTAGCACTTAATATCTTCAGCTTGCGCGATGTAGTAATACAAGTTTCCTAAACATCTGGGTCAGATTCTCAGCTGCATGAGTTAGTCAAAAAGAGCGTTAGGGTATATCGTCTACTAATTCTATTTCAGTGCACACGAAAAGGGAATTTCGGAGAAATTTTATCTGTCAGTGGAAAGTTTTTTGAATGCTTCATAGCCCCCCTCACCTGGGAATGGCTTGTTGCTCACTGGAGGTAATACAATAGGTTTCTGCTATCTGGGTACTCGTAGTGGCAGGAGAGGGATTTAAACTGTTTTGCCAGGCATTCAATGGCAATTTGTTAGGGTCTACTATAATTTGGTTTAAAAGATCAGATTTTCCTGGGAATGGGGTTCATGGACGAAAACCGAATTTTGAACCATTGAACTTTCACTTTTGCCTTTAGAGTCCAAGTATCTGCCAGAATAGGATTAACTGTCATATTTCGTAGATTAAGTTTCTGGTGATATAGAAAGTAAGATATCATAACTCTGCATATTGTATATTTTCAGGAGTCTCCACGATCAGATAAAGGCGTCAATTCCCCTGGACAAGATGGAAGTCCTCCACACATTACCCCTGCAGCTTCGTTGAGCAATGGTGGTGCTTCAGTCCATAATGGCAAGCCTCCAAATGGACCAGCTTCTTCTAAACAGAAGCCTGAACTACCTTCTGACGCCAAGCAGACAAAAGTTTCTGATGGATCAATATCTGATGACAAGGAAGTGCCAGAATCAGTCACCACAGAGCCTGAAAAGCTATCTGGTGTCAGTTCAAAGAAGAGTCGTAAGCATGGCACTTCCACTGAGTCTAAGGTGACTGAACATTCTAAGGTTGTTAGCGACAATGAGGGCCTTGTTGCATCTGGGGAGTTATCTCCAGAGACGAATGACGGTAATAATAAGCTGACACTAGAGACTTGCAAAAAAGGTGCTGATGACACATCAAAGCCTGTTGATATTACACCGGCTGTAGATAAACCAAAACGAGGCCGACCTCCTGCATTAAAGTCGCAGGAAAAGAAGCCTGTTGGTAAAAGCCAAGGGTCAGGTCTAGAATCTAAAGAAGTCCGCTCTGGCAGTACTTCTGGAGGAAGACCTGCAAGACGATTGGCTAAAGATGTCAAATTATCACCAAGGAAGACTGGTGAAGAAGAATCTTCAAAGAAGCAACCAAAGGGCAGTTCTAATAATCTGCAGAAAGAAGACACTATATCTGACGAAGACACTGATGAAGATCTCAGTTTGAAGGTATTTTCTTACTACCAGCAGACGTATTCAGGTGTTTGCTTTTTGCACATAAGTCATGCATGGGTATTGTTTGCTAAAGGGTTGCTTTGCCTATTTATGATTTTGTGTTTATGTGATTTTACTAGACTAGATTGTTTGGAAGAAACATGTCATTATCTGATGTTATGTCTTTTGAACTTTTCTACTTATTGTGTTTAACATAATTTTTCTTAATGTTAATGACATTTTTACACCAAGTATGCTCTAGTTACATTGAAACTTTATAAAGGGTCAGTTACATTAGCAAAATTAATTTTAACGGGCAACTAATATTTTTAGCATGTTATAATGGTCTAACTTGGTTATCTGCCATTACTATTTTATAACAATCCAGGAAATGGTGCCTCCTAAATCATTGACCAAGGTGGGAAAAACCAAAGGCCAACCAGGAGACAGTGGATCATCAAAAAGGAAAAGTGTGCAGGAAGTTGAAGAGGTATAGTGCTTTATTAATTATTAGTGATGGTGGATAGTCATAGTCTTATTGCAATCTGATTATAATTTCAGTTTTTAATGCCCTTTCCATGCCATTGACAGGTTCCTCAGTCAAAGAAGAACAAAGTTCTTGACGAAAGCCTTGTTGGCTCAAGAGTCAAAGTATGGTGGCCCGACGACAAAAAGTGAGTGCTACGACAATCTTACATATATTTCTTGGGTATAGGATTGTTCCTACCATTGTCAGTTTGTAGTCACTGTGTTCGCCACTGCTTCAATGTGGACTAATAGTATTCGCTTCCTGGATGTGTGGTTATGCATTCCTTTTTTTTTCAAGGTTTATATCAATGGGTTGTGGTTACTTTTTTTTTTGAATAAGTAAGCCAAAAAATCCTTGAGGGTGGTGCTACACACATACTACTTATTTGTCCTCTTAAATTCTTTTTTGCTAGTTATGCATTATGTCATTTGCTCCATGAGTTATGTTAGTTTGTTCTTTAGGCTAATTTTGAAGCTGTTTCTTGCTCTGCAGGTACTACAAGGGTCTTGTTAAGGCATTTGACAAGTCTTCAAAAAGGCACAAGGTGTACATTGAGTAGACGGGCATTATTTGCCATCTCCACTTTTTTTGGGGCTGTCTCAAGAGCTACTAACAAGATCCCTTTATTCTTTCCTTTGTGTAATTTTTGGCATCCAGGTTGTGTATGATGATGGCGATGTTGAAAAATTGAAACTTAAGGATGAAAAATGGGATTTCATTGCTGAGGTATGCTCATGCAGACTAATGCGGTGATGCTGCTATTGCCCCCTTTCGTTTCGTTCTAATTCGTTTGCTGTCCTGCAGGAGCAAGACATGGATACTAATGCAACATCTGATACGTAAGCATAATATTCTAGCTGACCTTTAGCTGGCAATTTGATCATTTTCGCACTTAAAACTATGTCGCTGCTTTGGTGATCCATCCTATAAAAGTTCAGTATGCCATCTCATATCTTAGAACTGACGTGCCTCAAGATGCTCAGAGTAACTAATTATATTATCTGGGTTTTTAAATTCAAAATAAGGTGCTGTAGCATGTCTGCGGTTGGTTGTCCAAAGCACCAATATTTTCTTTTGTTGAGGCTTTACCGCTTTAGGTGGATCCTTAGATGTGCTTGTCTTGATGGCGCCCATCCTTTGTTAATCTCCAATTTTATGTTCTGGCATGACCATCCAAACAAATTGTTGTTTTGGGGTTTCCTGTTTTGTTCTATCATGTTGCCTGTTTAGCAGAGATTTCCATCCAAAAGAATAAGTTGGTTTGTTTGTACCGCTGCCTTTTTGTTCTGCTCAGTTGTAGAAATACTTCTGAATTAACTTGATACTCCCATATCGTACGCTGATATTAGGTGATCCGACACTCCATTCCTGTTGATGATTTATGCTCAATATTGAGTTTCTGCCCATTTTAACCAGGCCTCGTGGCGGAAGAGGTAGAGGGAATTGGGGTCCGAGGAAAAAAGAAGGAAAGGCAGAAACACCTAAGAGGTAAGGGTTTTACCGACGTGCCATTTTAATTCAGCTTACATGCCACAGTTTATGTGAAACTGTTACTTTTTTTCTACACAGTAGCAAACAGGACAGCGCTGAGGATAGCGACCCTCCCAAGAAGAGAGGGCGTCCAAAGGGTGTGCGTATGTCAAATGATGATAGCCCTGTGACTTCAGCCAGATCGAAGGCAAAAAGCGCAGAGAAGGATGCTGAAGAAACACCTAAAGCTGGTGGGAGATGGCCTCGATCCACTGGCAAGGCAGGCAACAAGGATGAGACTAGCAGCAAGCGCAATGAAGAATCCAAGACAAATGGTGTTTCGTCAACCAAAAGAAAGCCAAAGGAGAAAGAAGTGGAGTCATCTGAAGAGGAAGAGCCGGAGTCTGCTAAAGCATCAACTGGAAAACGCAGAAGAAAGTTGCTTAACTAGTTTCTCTGGACGTGCAGCTCCGAGGTGTAATCCAGCCTTAACCGCTGCCAGTCTCTAGGTGTGTTGGCATGAGGCAACCTGCCATGTGTCGGCTGATTCTCTTGAACCAGCTAGCTAGTAGTTGCTGTAGCCAGTGTCTCTCAGTAGTAGCTGTAATGTTAGGCGTTACTTTTGTTTCCTGTTATCGGCTTGGAAACCTCTTGGAAGCACGTGCTTGCTGTGGTTCAAGCCTTTTTTATCTATTGCATTGCATTGTTGGGTTACTTGTGTCTAAGAAGTGTCATCTAGTAGTATTATGAATGGAAAGCATGGAATGGAGTTGCCCAACTTAACATCTGATTTGCTCAGTTAACCTGTAGCGACCTATCACATTTCTTTTGTTGAAGGTACCAATCTGTTGGTCTGTGCTCTCTCTGCCTGTGGCACGATGAGTAGGTGCTGCAAAGTGTAGAAGCCACTATTATCTGCATTTTTTATGCTGACTGACATGGTGGCTTAGATAGCGAAGCTGGTAAAGCCACGACCAATTCCTGACAACTGTGGCTCCATGGGACTATGGGAGGATTGTTCACGCCAGCCCTATGATAACTTGAACAATGTGTACGAAATTCCCAGCTGACAGTTGATCGAGAACAAACGATGCAGGCAGCCGCCTAGCCGCGCCGGAGCCACAACCAATCAACCATCGTCGGTATGAATGGAAAGCATGTAGAGAGCGCGCTCGGTGCCGGCTCCGGCTGGAGGTAGACATATGTAATGCCCGCCGGAGGCCGGAGCGAGTGCGGCCGGCCAGCAGTGTGCGAGCGCCACCATCGATTCGCGAGCGGCTGTTCAAGCTGGAGCCCCATCGACGGAGCCAGCCCAGGACGAACGGACGGACGGACGGAAACATCGATCTACTGGGTTGCCGGCCTGTCGGTGACGGTACTGCACGCGGGGCGGCGCACATATCGACGTACGTACGACACCAAGGAGCTAGCCCGGCCGGCTGCAGCTGGACCTGTGAGCTATGCGTTCATGGCCTGTCCTGCGTGCGACGTCGACAAGGGCGCCCCGAGATGCATGCTTGTGTACCAAATTGCACCCAAGCATGTTGCGTTTGCGTCTATTTAGTACTCCCTCCGTCCCAAAATAACTGTCTTAGATTTGTCAAAAAGTGAATGTATCTAAACATGAAACAAGTCTAGATGCATTTACTTTTAGACGACTTTGAGACACTTATTTTGAAACGGAGGGAGTACATGATTACATCTAAGTGAACTGATGTTTTCTTACGTCCCTGTAAGTCGAGCAAGCTGCACTCTTCTAAAATGTACTACTGTATTACTGTATCTACAACGGTTGTCCTGTTACAGAACTGCCACCAGTCAATAGGACGATGAATTACGAAATAAACCCATGTCCATTGTTCCGTCCATGATTTAATCCAAGACTAGGTAAGATGGCGCGGCTAGTGTATTTTGTGTTTTAGTTAGGGTTAAATTAGAGAGAATTATGTATATGTCCGTAAAAAAAAAAAAGTTAGAATATGAAAGTTGTTTCGAATGGTGGTATCTTCTTCTCGGCAAAGGAAAATTCAAACGGATGGCTTGGAATTTTCAAATTTGAATTTTGATCATATGCCATAAGTAGTTAGCGTTTATTGTTGTGGCCATGTTGTTTTTTTTTCTCATATTTGTAAATACCGTTGTGTAAAGAATTTAAATTTGAAAATATCCACATTCAAAATTTGTTCGGATTTAAATCTATTGGAACTGGAATTTGATCGTGTGACATAAATAGATAGCGTTTTATTTTGTGTTCATGTTGATATGTTTGTCATATTTGATTTTTTTTTGCGTCTATTAAATGCTTAGATTTGAAATACATTCAAAATTTTATAATATTCAAATTTGGAATTTGATCATATGTTATAAATAGTCAACGTTTATTTTTTGTGTTTTTATTGATATATTTGTCATATTTTTCCGGCGGATAGATTTGAAGTTATTGCTATACTTCACATTTAACATTTCTCTTATCTTTTTCTTTTGCTCAAATAATACTCAAAATACTTGTGTTTTTTTTCTTTTTTTTGACAAATGACTTCGTTATTATAAATTGGAACATTGTTTATGTTTTTTTGACAAATGGCTCCATTATTAAGAGAAACGTGAAATGTTTGGAGTATTGTAAAAAAAAAGACTCCATTATCATTTGTTTAAGGAATTGGAACATTGCTTAAACAGTACTTTCCTTTTTTATCTTTCTATTTTGCTTGAACAATACTCAGAATATTTCACATTTTTCTTATCTTTTGTAGATCATAAAAAAATAATTGTCGAAATTTAATAAGAGCAACTCTTATATTCCATCACATAGTAAAGCCCATCGTAGACGTTGTGATTCAAAATGTTAAAATTCGTTGTAATTTGATGTCTGTAGTATCAGCAATTTTTTTAGCAAATTTAAATGTTCAAATATATTTGTAGTTTGACGACGCGCCCGTGTGGTTGTTAGCTTTGTTCGTCAGCGTGAAAATGTAATGATTAATTTGTCATTAGAAGAAGAAATGCCGTCGTATCCTTGTGAGAAATTTCTGTTTTGATTAAGTTTTAAATCGAAATAATATTTTACAGGTTCAACATAAAATATATTTGCGAAAGACTCAAATACTACATTCAGAAAAATATGAAATAAATAGTCAATGTTTATTTTTTGTGTTTTTATTGATATATTTGTCATATTTTTTCCGACGGATAGATTTGAAGTTATTGCTATACTTCACATTTAACATTTATCTTATCTTTTTCTTTTGCTCAAATAATACTCAAAATACTTTCTTTTTTTTTGACAAATGACTTCGTTATTATAAATTGGAACATTGCTTATGTTTTTTGACAAATGGCTCCATTATTAAGAGAGATGTGAAATGCTTGGAGTATTGTAAAAAAAAATGACGCCATTATCATTTGTTTAAGGAATTGGAACATTGCTTAAACAGTACTTTTCTTTTTTATCTTTTTATTTTGCTTGAACAATACTCATAATATTTCACATTTTTCTTATCATTTGAAGATCATAAAAAAAAATTGTCGAAATTAAATAAGAGCAGCTCTTATATTCCATCACATAGTAAAGCCCATCATAGACGTTGTGATTCAAAATGTTAAAATTCGTTGTAATCTGATGTCTGTAGTATCAGCAATTTTTTATAGCAAATTTAAATGTTCAAATATATTTGTAGTTTGACGACGCGCCCGTGTGGTTGTTAGCTTTGTTCGTCAGCGTGAAAATGTAATGATTAATTTGTAGTTAGAAGAAGAAATGTCGTCGTATCCTTGTGAGAAATTTCTGTTTTGATTAAGTTTTAAATCGAAATAATATTTTACAAGTTCAACATAAAATATATTTTTGGGAAAGACTCGAATACTACATTCAGAAAAATATGGAAGAATATATCTATACTGAATTATAATTTGTTGTTTCGAGTATGTCCGAATATTCAGCAATTTAAAATGTTTTTTCCATAAGATACATAATTAATATAAAAAAATTATATTAGTTCTTGCATTTTTTTAAAGTTGTTTAAGCATGCATGGAAATGTGTTAGCTTGAAAGATTTCTTTTTTGTGCAAATTTGGTATATTTTTTGTATTTTTGTGAATTATGGATTGAAAGTTATGAATTTTACAATTTTCTGTATTTTTGTGAAATTATTGAAAACCTGACGGGGGCCCACTTGTCGGGTTTTTTACTATTTACGGGAAACATATGTGGAAAAGATTAAATCGCTGATTTGTGGGCCCCACATGTCAGTGAGAGGTAGCAGCAGCGGCGGCTCTGCCGAATTCCGGTGAGCCCGCGCCGAACTCCGGCGAGGTCGTTCTGCTCGCTCCAGGACGCGCGTGAGGCTGGAATCGCATGTTCCCGCGAGACAACGGCGCGGGGAAGCCGGACAGGCGGAGCGTGAGACCAAATGGTCACCGGCTCGCCGGCGGTGAGCAAAACACGGCGGCGGCGGACGGAAAACACGGCCGCGGCCGCACGGAGCATGGGAGAGGTCAGGAAGAGGTCGAACAGAAGCAGCGTAACACCAGGAGAACGATGGAATGCTCGGCGAGGCGAGTTCGACGGCGAGCAAATCGAGGTCCACAGCGCGGCGGCCGGAGCTGGGGAAGGAGAACACGGCGGCGGCGATTCTGAGCGTCCAGGCAGGCGATCCTCGGCGAGAAGGTGAAGGAGAAGACGGCGGAGCTGACCGTCTGCTTGGATTCGTGAGGGGAGGAGCGGAGCGGCGGTGCGGCGCGTCGGCGACGCCGACGACCTCCGGCTCGCGCGAGAGGAAGGGGAGATTTCAGCATGGTTTTGAACTGAGGCCCCTCGGTTTTTTGCAATTTGCAGATAGATCCCCCGTAGCGGAAAATTTATGGATCGCGGGGAAATTTCTAGACTTTCGTGGGCTTTTCTGCAAAATTATCCGGGAACCGGTGGGTGACCGACTGGCCACCGGGGCGACTGGCTGTGACCGGTAACGTGGCAGTTTCTGATTGGTTGAAATCCGTTTGTACTGTAGCTATGAACAGTACGCGCGCGCGCGTGGGGTGGGGGTGGGGGGGGGGGGGGGGTGTATACGAATCCTGGCCGTCGATCGGTCGGATCAGACGGCAGGCGAAAAAGCAGCGACGTGGCGCGCTGGAGAAGGGGTTGTCATGTCCTCCCTTTATATATAGTAGGTATTGGTCTCAATTATGATATATTTAAATATTGACCGGCTTGATCGGATTTGCTAATCCAGTAGTATGAAAAATTAGTTAAATCTCAGTTGATTAGTTAGCCGTTGGATCCAGGCGCTAAGCTATATATATGTGCTTTGTTATGTCGTTTTCATGTTGTTCGAAGAGACGTGGTTCCTAGGTGTCGTCTATGGTTTTTGTCTGGTCTGTCTTTTTTTTCTTCCTACCGATTTGCGAGACCGGCAATATGGAGGCCGAGCTACACATACTCCTTGATGGTATAGAGTTTCTTAGACGCTATATGCATTTTTTCTTATGTTTATAATATGGAGTATCTCTTTATTTTGAAAAATTGGAAAATCATGATTTAGAGTTTCATTTTTTTGAAACATCCTGGATGTAGATGATGTTGTATTCTATGGACGTGTAAAATCTCAACTAGACATTGTTGTATTTTGGGTTGTGTAAAAATGACAAAATCTGAATTTGAAAATAGTGAATACTATTTTTTTATAACTTTATTTTTTTAACTGCTCCAAAATCAGACAGATTTTATACTAGTTCTAATCTTTGTGAGGTTTTATTTGATGTTATTTTATTTTGGTGTTGTGTTTGAAGTTAATTTATTTCATTTTCATATTATGTAGTTTGTTTATTTTTCGCTTCTCTTTTCCTTTGTTCTCAATTGTCATCTATCCTTGTGTTCGTTTGTATTTCTTGTGTTTTAATTCTTCACTGATGTATATTACTTTGTAATTATGTTTTGTAAAAACAAATCATCCCATAACTCATATGATTTATCAAAAAAATAAGGTTTATAGCCATCGTTTTTAAATGTTATATGCATCTATTTTTTATGTGGATTGTGCACAAATTGGACTTTTCAAAAAACTGAAATTGCACTTATTGAGAAATAGAAGTTGTGTTTGAAGTATGAGCCTTAGATATTTTACACGCTTGGTACATAATATTTTTTTCGGATTAATGCACGACTCGATCATTTCAGTAAACTGAAGTTATACTTCTTTTATAGTTGTAATCTACCAACCGGGATTTTTCTTGATACTTGTATTTTTTTCTCCTCAGTAATTCCCAAGTTGAGATATTATGGAAATGAGCGACTAACCATTTTATAAAGCGCATTCCAGTTTTCTACATGCTATATGTTTTTGCGTTCTCGAGTTGTACTTTCTATTCGTAAAAAAAAAAAAACTCGAGTTATACTTTCTAGAAATGTGCAACCAATCAATTCCGTAAAGTGCAACTGGATTTTTACCTGTTATTATACTAAACCATAGTTGCACTTTTCAGAAATATACAACTACCCACTTACTTAAAGTGCAACCGAGAGATTTTATACTTGTTACATACATGTAATTTCAGAATCCTTGATGGTACCGAGTTTCTTAGACGCTATATGCATTTTTTTCTTTGTAATTATGAACAAGTAGGCATTCACAAAAAAAAAAACTCAAGTTGCAATTTCCAATAAATTCATGTTACAGTTTATCAAACCTTTCCTTTCTACGGAGTATTTTTTATAGAAATATATCCAATTGTTGAAATTCAATATGTTTTTCTAATTAGTTTTTGTTGTAATATGTTTGTTTGAACTATCTGTTCATAAGAACGTGGTCCTTACATTAGAGCCAATCTCATTAACATTTCTTTTGTGTGAAACCCAATACATTCTGCTCACCGCGTGCAAGGACTACGGGGCAGCCTATTCACGCAAACTAGAAACCATGCAAAAGGCCACATCAACCTAATCATGTCGACGTAATTGAAATAGCCCGGATCAACAAAAGTTACTGTAGGTTTCCCGCAAAAAAAAAAAAGTTACTGCAGGTTAACTGCGCGGTTACTACAGCGCGCCCAAGTGTTGATCTAATCACGCAGGTTAGGCTAGATGTAACTGCGTGGTTGTTGCAAACTTGCGATGCAAGTAGTACTAGTACAAGGGAGGTACGTACGAGACACGAGGAGCAAGTGGAGCCCACAAGATTCTCTTTCGCTGGCTCATGCTGGGACAAGTGGGACCCTCCGTTTGCGTGCGTCATCTCAAATTTTCGTTATGATCCGAAGATAAACAATATACGAGTAAGTAGTACGTGCTTCATTATGTGAACAACTTCCTTAATTACCTACTCCCGGTTAATTAATCAAACACTTCGTAGCATTTCAACGTCCGGTTCAAAAACTAAAAGTAACTCTACGTCCAAAAGGTAAATATCAAGGAGGCGTTCTGCAAGAGCGACACTCCCTCTCGTCTTCGCACGTACCGAACACCTGATGCCAAACGGCTCTCACGTAAATGCAGCCAAGGGGGATGTGGCCCACGAGTGTAATTTTTTTTAGTATACTTTCAGTCACTAATGGTTTTTGATAGTCCAAATTTAGACGAAAACAGCTAAGTCATTTGAAATAGGTCATTTCGAATGGCGTATCGGAATCTCCGAGAGAGACTGAGAATGCCGAAAACGGCAAAGCGACTGGTGTGTTCCGGGCCTGGCGAAAATCTCAAAAGCTCTGAAAAATGCAAAAACGCCTATGCAAATGGAATACTTCAAATATTTTAGCCGATTTTGCATTTCACACCTCTTAAAACATCAACGTGAACCGTGTGTCTATCTAGTCAAATAAGCCGTTCTGAATGGCGTTTTTGGGAGGGGCCAAATTTGGTTGAAAGTTTTCTGAGAGCATTAGTGGCTGAAAGTTTGCTAAAGGGCCATTTAGGACAAATTTTATCGTGCAGGGTTTTACACTTGTTAGCCGGAGAAAGGACAAACGACCTAGTGAGGGAGACTCGATCATGTGGACAAGTTGACCCGAGGTTCCATCATTGGATTCTGGAGGCTAACTATGAGAAGTAGCGGCAGTTCGCGACGTCCACACCGCTCGCTCGGCCACTCAGAGGTTCGGAGCCGCCAACTAAGGAGGATCGGAGATTCGGAACCGCCAACTAAGGATGTGTAAATGGGATCCCACTTAGAGGATTTTATTTCCAATTTCCAAACAATTTAAAGAATGTGAGATGCATTTTTTAAAAGAAATAATACGTTTGTAAAAAATGGATGCAAATTTTGAAAAAAAAACTACTTTATGTTTTTATTTACACTGCGCTCTAATTATATATTTTTGATGTTGATTAAATCCAGAACGAAAGATAATTGCGAACAAACAGAGTATAAACACGAAAGTATGTAAATTAGAAAAAAGTAACAAAATGCCCGATGCACACTCCCCACCTTGGACTGTGGAAGATCCATTTCTATTGCATTTTTGACGAAAATTTGGACGAATAAGCTTCAAGCTCAATCCGCATGTCCCTAGTTAATTCTATTTCTTGACACTTAAAAGTACGTTTTGATGCAAGTGTTGAAACTTGGGATTAGGAGTAGGCATGTTCATTCACATATTTTCCAGTCGTATTTAATTTTTTCATCCAGATATTTAACCAAGAATACTTTTATTAATTAACCAGGCATGTGGACGAGGAGGTGGAACAAGCTCTAACAAACTCTGAGCCCTTGTCTCCTCCAAATGACGGAAGTGCCCCCCACGTACCCAGCCTCTCGCGGCGAGACTGCCAGCTTCTCCTTTAAATGCAGGTGTGCCACACTCGGCAGGCGTGACGAGCACCTGCAAAGCAATCGCGCCGGCGGAGCGGCGTGTTGGACGCCGACGCGAGTTGGGTACCGGCCGGGTACGTGCTCTGCTTCCGACCCCTTCCGTGGTCTTCTCAGTTGTAGTATTTCGTTCGGATTTGCTTCCATGGCTCAGTTAGTCGCCGGCGTCTTGTTTCGATTTGTGGTTGGTTTCACGGTTGCTCCCGTGGTATTTCGTTCGGATTTGGTTGATGCGTGTTCTCTGTATTTGATCCTGCGCCAGTTTCGAGAGATCCATGCGTCGCGCGAGTACTAGCTAGCCTACATAGCACGCACGAACCCAATCGAATCGAGCGTGTGTTGATCCGGTTTCGTCTTCTTTTCTTTCGAGCGAGCAAGCACGATAGTAGATGTTTAACCGGCTTCGGCTAGTACTTTGGTTGCTTAATCCTCTCCTATTTGGCAGAGATCTCTAGCTAAACTACACCCAATCCTGTTGATTTAGTTACACCATGCATGGTCTCTTTGTTTTATTTGGCGCTTGGTTCGAGAGATCGATCTGGATGGCATGGGTCAGGCGTGCTGATTTGGTTTCTCTGTTTTCCTTCCGAGCGAGCAAGCATGCACACTGAACCGATGGATTCGAGAGAGGATGATATGCGTGTAGTATGTTTAGCATGCTTCGATTAGTACTTCGGTTGCTTATTTCTGTGTTTTTTACCCCCGAGCATCCTCTCTGTGGAATCAATCCCTGGTTAATTCGCCGCAGGATGGACACGCCGTCGATCATGGTGTGCGTGTCGGGCTCGGACGGCTGGCTGTCCAACCTGACACCGCTGGATGTCTTCTGCTATTGCACCGCCTTGCTCGTCCCGCTGCTCGCAATGTGAGTATCCACAATGACTCAATCTGATTTCCCTTTTCTTCCTACTTTGTTTGGTCATCGACCCATGGTAATCCTGCAACTAGTACCATGTCCTAATGGCGTTATGTTGCAGGCCGGCGACTGTCAGCTCGTGGATCTCCAAGCAGATCGGCGAAGGCGGACGGTGGCCGAACCCGACCGTCACCGCGCTCCTGTGCAACGCAGCGTGGTTTGTGTTTGGCTGGACCGAGAAGAGCGACGAGGCGTTCTGCCTAAACCTCTACGGCGGCGCCTTCCAGATGGTGTACCTCGCCACCTTCCTCGCCCTGTGCACGGCCGGCGAGCGGACGGGCGTTCGCAACAGCGTGGCCATTGCCGCTGTCTTCCTGGCTCTGACGGCGACGTTGGGATTCAACCATGTTGAGGTGGAGCTGCACAAGCTGCTCTGCTGCGTCTATGCCATGGTAGCCGCGGCAATGCCATTGCTCAACGCAATGTTCATACACGTATGTTTCGATCTCTGCTTGTTCCCAGCTCTGCCCGGCTCTGTTGGATCGATGTTCCTCTGCTTTACGTGTGATGACTGACTGTTGCAGGACGAGAACGGCAGCGTGGAGGGGCTGCCTCACTGGATCCTGTCGTCAATTTCCACTGTCCATGGTTTCGCATGGTTCTACCGAGGATGGAAAATCGCCAACCCTTACATGGCCGTACGTACAACCATTGAACTCGATCGCCTACTCTGCTCTGCACGAGTGCTACTTAGCGCGCCCATGCTTTCATTGGATTGATCCCTCCCAACTGTTGTACCATGCTGTGTCGCAGGCGCAGAATTTCCTTGGATTCATCTTTTCGGCATGGCTTCTGGCACTCGCGTTCATTTGGGCCCATCCAACGACAGAAGAAGTAGCCGGTGAATATGCGCAACTCCCGGGTGGCGAGGACTCGAACACCGAAGCCGCCGCCGCCCCCGCTGCCGCCGCTGAGGACGAGGATTCGACCACCAACCACAACAAGGAAGACCCGTTCGGCCTCAACGATAACTCGGAGCGTTGGGGCATCAGGGAGGCTGTCGACGGCGATGATTCGAGCAGCGACGACGACAAGGACCCGTTCGGCCTCAACGAGAACTCGGAGGGTTCGGCCATCAAGGAGACTGTCCACGGCGATGATTCGAGCAGCGACCACGAGAAGAACCCGTTCGGCCTCAACGAGAACTTTGAGCGTTTGAGCATCAAGGAGACTGTCGACGGCGATGATTCGAGCAGCGACCACGACAAGGACCCGTTCGGCCTCAACGAGAACTCGGAGGAGAAGGTTTCAGACGCCAAGGCGATCGTCGAGAACTCCGCGGCTGAGGATTCGGACTCGAAGCCGGACGATGGCAACAACGGCGCGTCCGAGAGTTCTGCGCAGGAGGCTTCCTCCTCAGCCGCTGCACCTGCAACACCAAAGGCGGACGACTAGGGGCCTGCGCACGACGTCGTCTGTCGCACGCACTTGCCAACACAAGCATGTTTTCAGTCTGCGTGAACTGTTACTGACGAGATGGTTTCGTTTTGAAGTTGATAAACTGCCTATCTTTGTTCGCGAAAGAAAGATGCACTTTGAGACTCGAAGTTCGTTTCAGACAAACTAGCACTGTCCCTGTTGCATTGCCAGTCATTCTAGAGAACTTTTCATTGGTCTAGATGAAAATACATGATTTCACTGGTTCAAAGTTGCATTCAATGGAGTGGGCACAAATTACATTTTCATTTGCAAATCGTTCGGCAGATCTTTTTCTTTCTCTACCAACAACAGTCCAAACGAGCTATAACTTCAGAGCTGTAGACGTGGATGTAGATTGTGCAACCCCTTTCTGTCTGTACCGCACAAGTTTAGCACTTGAGCTTCATATATACTCCTTTCTGGAGTTTTTTCCTTCTTCTCTTCCTTCTTGTTGGACAAAGGCATTGTAGTTCACTTCAACGTGTTTCGCGGTATACATCTCATGTCTGTCTGGACACAAAATGATAGCAAGTCAAAAAGTTCAGAGATGTTCGTTAAAAAAATTCAGAGATAGCTTGTCCTATTCTTTCCTTTTCGGTGGCTATATGTGGGTTCGACGGCGGTGGGAGGTGGCAGAAGGGCTCAACGACGCATCAGAGCCTCTTTCATCCATAGGACTAATGGAGAAAAAACATAGGGGTAGGAATTCTTCTTTGGTGACACTCTTCATCCATTTGATTCAAACAAATGGACCATAAAAAATGGAGAAAAAATTCATTTTGTTTAGATTTTAAAGGGAAACAAATAAGTCTACAGTCCATTAAAACCTCCTCTTTACATTCTTATGTACAAAGAAAAAGACAAATGATAATAAGTTGCGAGTGGAGATTTTTGGCTCCCGGGCTCTAGTGCTCCTGCCATTTAAAAAATCCGAAAATAATATTTACGAGTTTCAAAAATTCTGAAAAATGCGGATGTTGGCAACGGTGTATCTTACAAACGTTCAAAAAGTAAATTTGAAATACTTTGTATCTGAGCTACACAAAAATGACAAAAGTGTGGATCTTAGTATGAATAGTTTAAAACCTCTAAATTTATCAGATTTTGTCAGATTTATGTAGGCTATAAAACAAACTATTTGAAATTGATATTTTACATGTTTGTAGGATACACCATTATCTTTTTTCAATTTTTTGGAAACCCGGAAGTACATTTTCGAAGTTTTTAAAGTGGCAGGAGCATTGGTGCCGAGGAGCCAAAGACACTCTCGGCATAAGTTGCATACTAATTCTTTGGTCTCGCCACCGCATTTGTTTATACTTTGATTTGGTTATGCTTTTAGCCTCTCTCCATGCGGCAGCATTTTGGAGTGTGCTTTTCACCCATTTGAAGGAGCACTATCTGACTATCTGTAATCATAGGTGTGGTTTGATCTAATTTTGAAACCCTCTTGAAACGAATTCATGGTGTAAACGGATCGCTAATCGGATTACTGTTTAGGATATACACCATTTATTTTTTTTGAATTTAATAATTAATATGATGATGTCAGCATGAGGGCTTAGATTTCGGCATATCTGCATGTGCAATAAGAGAGTGTTGATGTATCAAACGTTGCTTGCCGAGCGAATAGTACTTCCTTGGCATGAAGGTGCACCCTCTACCCGCTGGGTTAGACTCAACGGTCTCCGGAGTAGCAAGAGACTCGAGTAGTGGTTTCATTCTTTTCCGAACCACCTCTTTGTCATACTTGGTACACACATCCCAAAAATAATGTTTATGTGCAATTAAAGAAAGGTAAGAAAAAGAAAGGTACACACTATAAGCAGAATTCGACAAATGGATAATAGAAATTCGATAGTATGGAAGATAAATAAACTTAAGGTGGTGATAGGTACTACAAAGATGGATAAGCTGGAAACACGAAGCCACGTCGAGCTCACAAGCCTCGGTGGCATGTTAACTTCATCAATTCTTCGTAGTGAGGCTTGCTTCATTTTGGACAGTGTCAACAAAATAATTCACAATCTAATACAAAACCAATTGAACATTTCACGAGTTGCTAATACAAATCTAAAATCTAGATAGAGCACAATACATGAATAGAGGTGATGTCTACTACGCGATTCTATTCTTGTAGACAGTGTTGGTCCTCCAAGTGCAGAGGTTTGTAGGACAGCAGCAATTTTACCTTAAGTGAGTAACCCAAGGTTTATCGAACTAAGCGAGGTAGAGGTCAAAGGTATCTCTCTCAAGCAACCCTGCAATTAAG
Source organism: Poa pratensis (assembly GCA_947311845.1). Taxonomy (NCBI): domain Eukaryota; kingdom Viridiplantae; phylum Streptophyta; class Magnoliopsida; order Poales; family Poaceae; genus Poa; species Poa pratensis. The sequence continues at coordinate 32,754,432 of CAMZMU010000050.1, forward strand.
ATACGAGAAGTCTCTTCTGTCCCCAACACACCCAATACTCTTATTAGATGTATAGGTTCACTAGTTCGGCGAAGAGATAGTAAAATGCAAGTGATATGGGTGGTAACAAGTGGTATTTGTAATCTGTAATAAAAATGGCAGCAAGCAAACATGTAACAAAAGTGACTAGAAACGGTGTTCCGATGATTGGAAACAAGGCCTAGGGATCATACTTTAACTAGAAATCTCTCTCAACACATTAGCGCAATTGAACGCAAGCAAGTGTTACTCGAAATTATTCTTCTCCTTGATAAAACAAGAGTAATGTGCGTAGGGCTACAAAAGCACACCTAAAAGTCCGAGTAAACAAACACCACAATTGCACAAAGAATAATCCATGGTAAATATCCCACTAATTTATTATCCAAAGAGTCACACACGCCACCCACACTGTCACCAAGGTTTTATGTTGTCAACAATGACTCCAGAAATTATACTAGATAAACCAATTGAGTAGCATATACATCATATGAATTCAATGATACTAACAATGCTCATGATCACATAAATATCACACCATGGAGAGAGATAACCACATAGCTACAGCAAGAGTCCTCAGCGCCGATGAAAAACTGCTGCCGCTGCATCACGGTAGGTAGCAAGGTCGATGATGATGGCTTAAGGGGCAATTTCCCTTCCCGGCAGAGTATCGGAACAGAGACTTCTGTCCCCCGAAATAGGGTTTCGGACGGCGGCGGAGCTCGGAGTCGTATTTGGGAAAATCCTTCAGGTGTCGTCATTTTTAGGTCAAGAGTGATTTTATATGCGAAGAGGCGACGCGAGGAGGTGACCCCCGGGCGCGGCCCAGGGTTTTCCCGAGCCCAGCCAATTTCTGGGGCCTGTGTAGGTCGCGTCCGAACTCTGATTGGCACGAATTTTATGTCTAGATCGATTGGCGGAAAATTCACTGCAACATTCGCGACTAGACTTTTTCCATTAGACATCATCTTCGGGTCGGTTCGGTGACATCTTTAAAAACTTTCTGGTAGGGACAAATTTCAGGAAACCAGAGTCCACCTCCAACAAAGTTCCTTTTGCGTTCTTGTCAATTTCCAAGTAATTCCCACACATCAAAGTGTAAAACAAGAACATTGTGCACTTTTGCAACTATTAATAGGTTAGTCCGACAAATGTATAAAATGACGTAAAACTATAATAGAAACATGTAGCATTTGATATAAAACAAGCATGGAACATCAAAAATTATAGATACGTTTGAGACGTATCAAGAGGACACGTGAGGAACGCTAGTTCATGAGCTGAGCGATTTATACTTCATTTTTTGTTCTCCGTCGTCGGCGGCCTCGCATCTCTGGGCACCTCTTCCTTGCGACAGCAGATCCCGAGGCGGAATCCGTCGATCTGCTCGGCGAGGTCGCCGGCCTCGACTCACGGGCCTCCTCATCGACGGCCAGCTCTGCGAGGTTAGGGGGAGATTGAGAGAGTCAGGGTCAGGGGATAGCCGCCGCCACACCGGTTGAAGGGGGAGGATGCGAGGGTAAGGGTTAGGGCACCGCCACACCGGGTTCTAGATCCGGAACGAAGGGGAATAATGAGAGGACAAGGGTTCTTCTAGGGTTATGTAGCCTTTTATACTTGCGCATTGTTATCAGAAACGCTTAAGTGGATATATAACCGTTTCCTTTGTGGTTACAACACTTTATAATTTTTCTAAGTTGCTAGTATTTCAGATAGATTTTTATGGTAGCTTCACCAATAGTTGAATATAGGTAAACACCTATATGCAACAACGATCTCACACCTATTTCATTCTACAGATTTTCATACCTGCATACAAGTTCCCACCTATTACAATCTACTGATTTTCATAGATGTATACAAGTTCACACCTAACAGCAGCGCACAAACACACAAAATCATTCTAGCAATGCTCACAAGAACATTTAACTGATTTATTTCCGTTCCTTTCTGCCGCTCCTTGCGCACAACAATAGGGTCAGCCGTAGTCGATGAAATTGCTATGTTTGTTTGGCTCCATGCGAAACGAGCTAATACATCTGCAGTGTGCGTATGTATCTCCTTCTTCGCCCTCCTGACAGTCATGGCTACATTTTCTAGCTCTGCAGATTTCACTTTGATGCCATTAGTAAACAGCATCTCAACATAATCTTCAATAAAAAAACCTCCGCTATCAAATAGAAAATCGAATCCAGAGCAAAATCAACATCACATAGAACATAAATCAATCAAAACTGATCAAAGCATCGAACTAAACCTGTAATTTGGGTACTTCAAGTAGATCCGGCCTGGGTTTAGATCCGAACGCGACACTCGACGAATCACGTTTCTACAATGGCAGCACACGCACTTCACAAGTGGCAAAGCTGACCTAGCGCCGACGGGGCAGGAGGAGAACGCCAACGATATCCCTTATGAGCTCATGCTCTTGGCCATGGAGGACACGAGTGGGGAGTAGAAACAAGTTGGAGCAGAGGAACAAGGGCAAACCACAAGTCTTTTATAATATCCAGTATAGGCCTAAAAAAGAACTGTATATTCCCAACCTCGCCAACGGTTTCATATTAATGTACGATGTCATGTCATTGAAAGACAAACCGCACACGGTTACATAGAAAACTCCGTTACCAATATATTGGCAACGATTGAAAATTCAGAACCGCTGCCTACGAATGTCGGGACGCTGATGCATGTAAAATGCATACATGAACTTTGCACTTTAATTGCTTATATTCCAATCATACTTGCATCATATAAGGGTTATATCAATGTTTTATAATGATTTTTGGAATATTCATTTATTTCCTATTTTTATGGAATTAACCCTGCACAGGCAGAAAACCCCGTTTTCTTATTTTAATGTTTCAGGGAACCAAACGTCACCGAAATCACCTGGAAATTTACGGGCGTCAATATTTGGAAGGAAGAAGACCTGTGGGCGAAGGAAGCGAGCAAACGGAGGCTCGAGGGCCAAACGAGGGGGCCCACGCGGCCTGGTACTGTAGCCGCGTGGGACCCACCCATTTGGGCCTCGTGGCTCCGTTGCCTTCGATCTTTTCTCCACCGACATCGTCTTGACCTAAAAACACCTATAAAAAAGGTCCCCCGACGTTCTCTGGAAGAAGCGCCGCACAAACACAGAAACACCGAAACGGAGATCAGGAGCTGCAGATTGGAGGGGGAAAACTCCGGCGGGGCGCTGCCGGCGTGGTCTCCATCTTCTCCATCGACTTCTCCACCGTCTCCATGATGAAGAGGGAGTAGTCCACCTCTGGACTATGGGTTTGTGGAAGTAACTTATGTATCTCTCCTCTCTTGAGCTTCACTAATTAGCACCGTATGAGCTGCTGAACATGATTACGGTCACCCTTGTAATACCTTTGTGGTGGATCTTTATGAGTTAATATATGTTTGAGATTGCAATGTTTGTTTCAGTTATGAGTATAGATGCATATTATGTACCCCGTTCTTGTCTACTTGTTTTGATCAAGCATGTTTATGAGAGCGTGTGTGGGGGAACGTGTGCATTAGTTGGAGTAACGGGGGGTGGCTAGTGCAGTGAACGTGAGAGAAAGTTCTGCGATTCACTTTGGTATCTTTAACTTACTTTGTTGCCTCACTAGGGATAAACTAAAATACCATGCTACCGGGGATGTGGGCGTGACCATTGCCACTACTCCATGACTAGATCTAGCATGTTCTTATTTTCACTTCATGTCATGATACTTAATGCTATACTCTGAGTTATCTTAATTACTGAGGTGTTATGATTTAGTTCGCATCTTGGTGGAGTATAAGAGAGGTTAATAACCAAAAGATCTCTATGTTAGGACGTGATGCCCATATATCTAAGTAACTTGTTATCAAACCCTGTGTTGCAATCTCATATGTTAACTGTGTGTGTGTTCCATTGTCTACCACTTTATAAAGAGAGAGTGCATTTGTGAAACCATGAACCCCAGTCCATTTTTTATCATAATAAACACCTTTCCAACACCATATACCACTTTTCTATTTTCAGCCATCATTAAATCCGAAAATACAAAAATACTTTTCATCTTGCATACATCATTCAAAAACCCAAAAATATCATTTACCATTGCATCCACCATCATTGCATATTTATTTCTTGTTTGCATTGCATAACTATCCTGATATCATTCTTACACCTTGTGCTTGACAACCACAGGTGAGGTTGAGGACCAAAACATCTAACCTTATTTTGTAGGTAACCAAAGAAGGATAAGAAGATAAATCTACCACTTCAGATTCCCCGAGAGTTCGATATTAAACCCTCGAGTCACCCCTCATGGGGAAAACTGTCTTCCACTTACTATACACTCTGCACTTGGAGTCTCAACCTATTCCCGTTTACTTTTGCAGGTATCAAGCCCTTGCTCTTCGGGATCATCAGACGCCGGCCAGCTTGCCTGCCGGGACACGCTATTCAAGCACAAAGTACGAATTACCGTCACCTTACTCGTGCTGTTTCCACAAAGGGGTGAATTTGTGATCTTGCGATAGAGGTAGATTTACTACTAGCGTTTTCTTTTCTGATCCCTAGCTATTTTACATAAGCTAAATCTCTCAACTCTCATTTAGATTTGCCTTAATTTCAGTACATACGTCGTTGATTAGTAGCCATATAAAATCGGAAATGTGGGGACTATACGTCTATACCCCCTTTGATTGCCTTTAGATCGATCATTTAGATTCGGACACACCCTTTATAAGATAAGGACTAATCACACACTCTTCTTCAAATCACCTGGCACACCATATTAAGGGTATACCATCACACACTCTTCTTCAAATCTTGGACTAGCTATGATCCAATTCTTTGGTACCCGCACACCATACTTCAAGGAAGTTAGACGTCGAAACTGAATATGGGTCATTTTTTTTAGAAATGGGAGCGAAGCCCCAGCCTCTACATCGTGATGATGCACACAACTTTTATATTAAAAAAGAGCATCCAAGAGTATTAAGAGTAGATTATTACAATTCAAGGATCAGCCAGAGTGGCGACATGAATCAACCAACGGAAATAAGCTAACGAAGAAAGAGTACACATGTTGAAGTCTTCTAGTATGTTGCCACCCATGCTGGCAGCAGATAGCATGGACCACCGCCATAAGACGGTTGCATCCAGCATCCATAAGCGTGCTTTGTTGTAATGGCAAAAGGAGAGGCCAAAGTTGAATCCAGTAGATAGCACGATGGATGACCTGCAAAAAATGAGCATATCTAATTTTGTTAAACACAACATCATTCCGACTGTTCCATACAGCCCATAAAAAAGCACAAACACCAATGCGAATACGTGCTTTAGTTTTCTTATCTACTCCATCTAGCCAATGACCAAACATATTGGCGATACTAGAAGGTGGTGTAATATTGAACGTGAAGTGAATAAGTTGCCAAAAACTCTTCACAAACGGACATGATATGAACAAATGTTCCACGGTTTCATTAGCCGGACAAAAGGCACATCGTTTACATCCGGACCAATTCCTCTTAATCAAGTTGTCTTTAGTTAGAATCACCTTCTTATTTAAAAACCACATGAAATTTTTGATTTTGAGAGGCACTTTTAATTTCCAAAGATATTTACGCAAGAAGGGGGTATGCCCGTTCATATAATCATGGTACAATGACTTGACCGTAAACACCCCATTATTGGTTAGATTCCATTTGAAACGGTCTTCTGTGTCGGATAAGTTGACCCTCATTAGTTGTTCTACCAACTTGAGCCATGATACCATTTTATCTCCAATAATTGGCCTTCTAAACACAATATTCAGAGGATTATTGGCTAACACTTGGCCCACCAGAACAATTTTATGCTGGGCAATATTATATAAGGAGGGATACTGAATAGCCAACGGCTTATTTCCAAGCCAAGCATCCTCCCAAAAACGAGTTTGTAAGCCATTGCCTACAACAAAAGTGCCTCATTCGAAGAAATCATTTTTGACCGCCATAATTCCTTTCCAAAAAGGTGAATCATGTGGTTTTGGTCCAGTTTGAGCTAAGGTTTATCTATTCAGGTATTTGTTACATAACAATTCATGCCAAACACCTTTCGCATTAAGAATCTTAAATAGCCACTTGCTTAATAGACACTTATTCTTAATTTGCAAAACCTCAATCCCTAACCCCCCTTGATCTTTAGTTCTACAAATAACGTTCCATTTCGTTAGGCGGTACTTCCTTTTATGTTGGTCGCTCTGCCAAAAAAATCTAGAGCGGAAATAGTCCAACCGCTTTCTCACTCCCGCTGGAATTTGAAAGAAGGAAAGTAAAAACATTGGTAAACTCGAGAGAACCGAATTGATCAAAACCAGACGATCTCCATAAGACAACATCTTACCAGCCCAACAACGTAACTTCTTTTCAAATCTGTCCTCAATCATTTTCCACTCCTTAATTAAAAGTCTTCTGTAGTGTATAGGAATCCCCAAATATTTGAACGGTAGGATTGCTACCTCACAGTACTGAATATGGGTCTTGTATGCCCTTAATATGAAGTCACCCAAGGGGGAGCCAGGAACTATTCGAATCTCATTTTGAGACATTGCATAGAAGTATCTCCAAATGCTAAATATAGTCTTCGAAACTATTTACAAGGAGGCCCTTCTTTTTCGGATTTTTAAATGATTTTTCTCTTGTTTAACAAAGATAGCAAAGCATATGTATGTTGTTCAACATTACCATTGAGTTAAACGATTACTAAAGTCTGGTTACATCTCTGAACATTGGAGCATTTGTTTGTACTATTTTTCACTATATATGTTGGCATGAGTAATACATGAGAAACAATTATTAATTGCAATTTTTATAGGCATAGTGAGTTAGGACCGTTGATTACAAAATGTGAAAGAGCAAGGATACTAAGAGTTCAGACTTCATATCATCCTTTGTTGTGGGTGTTTACTTATCATGGTACTATTCGTGATTCGGGAGCTAGTGCTGCGGTAATAACCATTGGCCAGTGAAGGAATTGGCGTGACCTATTCTGATCTAATATTTAAATATGTAGACTGTCTGGTCATGCAACGTTTTGTGTTCCTGAACCGATGGTGATGTTTATCTAGGGTGCGTTCTGTTCCATGGTTAAACATTATGGTGATCTGAACTGTCATAAGCCACTGTAGCACTATGTAAATGTCTCGGGAGACAAATGAAAGCATAAGAGCCATGGAGATTATGTTTAATCCACTTATTTCTTGCATAGTCCTCCTTAATGTTCTATCCGATAGCATCGTGTAGTAAGATTGCGCACGGCAGAAATTAAACAGTATAAGCAATATAAGTTCTGTAGAAAAGTTTAATCAAGACCACTATGCCACACCACATCAAGATTGATTCAAAATTCGAACACGAACTTGCAAATATGGCATCTATTACATGTTGAAGTAATTTATGAGGGAATATTTTCTTTATGACAAGGTGTAGTTCTACCTTTATCCATGAATATGCGTTTTTGGCTTACTTAAAAATTATATTAAACACTAATATTTGCTTGATAATTAAAAACATAGATATTATTATACAAGAATATCTCCATGTCTATTTTTCCCGTTGCAACGCACAGGTACTCAACTAGTGGAACATAATGGACGTCGTTTTTCCTCTTGAAGTGGGCTGAGGTGGACCAGTTAGAGTATTGTTGACATGGGAGGCTTGCATATTATTAACTAGCCAAATTACCATAGTAGTTCGGCTAGTTAATAATATCACACACACACGCCATCATGTGGCATACATGATTAGCAAATAAAACCTGATATAAATAATATCACACGTCAGACCTCACATCAGCAACCGAATCTTCATGTAGGGATCGGATGGTAGCTTGGGGGGGGGGGGGGGGGGGTGTTGTGGTACAGCATATGGGGCCATGGGGGGCAACAAATCCACACACTGGAGCATTGCAAAGATGATTTTCAGTAAGTAAACAAAACATTTGTAGTGTAGGGCAGACGTTTCACACGGACAGATTATTCTATCGATAGAACCGGTGCAAAATTACATAGATAACCAGGAGGTTAAAAAAAACAACAGAATTAGGGTCTGTTTGTTTGGGCTGCAGCTTTTGAAAAGCAGCTGTAGCTGTTGAGCTGTGGAAAAGCAGCTGTGAGAAGCAGCTGCTGGAAGCAGAGATTTGATGCTTGGCAGGAGTGCTGTTGACAGCTGTTGCTGTTGGTTTTCTGGGTGAAATATCTGGAATGCCCCTGATTGCTAAAGATGTTATATAAGTGCTGATTTCAAGCGAAACAATTGTTTTTGACTTATTTAATTCATTATTATCGCATCGATAGAAGTCTAGATCGAACAACTGACTATCGTGGAAACAAGGAGATAGATCTAATTATGAAAGGAAATTTCCAAAGGTGGACCAAGTATAACGAATTTGACAAAAAATGTCTAAAATGATGCAAACTCCGGTCTAAAATTAAGAAGCTGCAGTCCACGAAATTTGAAACAAATCACGGGAATGGAGCCTACTCGTAAACGTGCACATACTCCCTCCGTCCTCGAATAAGTGTACATCTAGTTTTTGTACTAAGTCAATATTTAAAAAAATTGACCAACTTTATAGAAAAGAGTATCAACATATATGACATTAAATTGGTATATTTTAAAACTTCGTTTCAAAACGAATCTAGTGATATCAATTTAGTTTCATAAATGTTGACACATTTCTCTAAAAAGTTAGTCAAATTTTAATAATATTGACTTACCAAAATAGGTAGAAGTACACTTATTGAGGGAGTATTTCGTATACATGTTATTTTAAATCAAAATACATTTGCGTGAGAGAGAGTATAATCCGAACATATAAGACTACAATAATCCAAACATATAATTAGAAACCATTAATCTAATACGTGAGCTGTGCTTGGACAATTTTGATAAGAGGTAGCACGTACATGCGGTACAATGTATAAGTTTGGAATGAGCATGTATGCACAGGGATGAATGATTGAGCTAGCTTTTGAGGTCCAAAAGCGGAAGCCCAAACAAACACCCAATTATTGAAAAGCGCTTGGGAGAAGCGCTGCCAAAAAATGAACTGGAGAGCCGATGCGAGCGGAAGCTGGCCGGAGGCCGCTTCCCGCAGCTTTTCGACTTAGAATTGAAACGGCATGCGAGTTGGCCACTGCCGTTTAGGTTATTTACACAAAAATTGCCACCGCCTGTCCTTGTCCGAGCTTCGCCCGTGGGACCTTATACGACGTACGCGCTAGCTCAATCATTTTTTTTTTGACACATCCAAACCTCCGTATATAGTGTAGGGTTTGCTAGGCTCGTTGCCGGCGGCGCTCTGGAGGCGGGGTGTGGCTGGTGGTGGTTTTGCTGACGGCGCTTTTCCCCTTCGCCGGTGGTGCTCGTCGGAGCGTCGCCGTGGAGCGGCCGTCTTCTTCGCGCTCGCAGCTCCCGGGAGCTGCCGTGCGCGTCTTCCCCGTCCCCTGGCTGCTCTCCTTCGTCCCCAGAGGAGTAGGCGATTTTCTGAAACCAGCTCGGTCAACCCACCTCGCCGCCGTGGATCCGGCCGTTTCCTCCCCTCCGCCGGCTGCTCCGGCAGCGGGAGGGTGGGGGAACGCCGGATCTCGGTGTGTACATAGTGTAGGGTTTGCTAGGCTCGTTGCCGGCGGCGCTCTGGAGGCGGGGGTGTGGCTGGTGGTGGTTTTGCTGACGGCGCTTTTCCCCTTCGCCGGTGGTGCTCGTCGGAGCGTCGCCGTGGAGCGGCCGTCTTCTTCGCGCTCGCAGCTCCCGGGAGCTGCCGTGCGCGTCTTCCCCGTCCCCTGGCTGGATCTGAGGCGACGGATCTGGTGGCTGGGGTCGCGGGCGGATCCTTGGGCTCGTCAAGTTCTGCTACTTCTTCCGGCAACGGCGACGATGGCGGCCGAGGCATGGTGGATCGGAGGGGCTAGGGGGGCGCTCGCCCGGTCGTTCATCGACAACAGCTCCGCCGCGGCGCGGCGGACGGTCACGGCGGCGTCCTTCATAGGGCAAAGTCTTCCCTGGCAGCGGCAAGACGGCGGCTGGTCCTCTTCGTCTCCGGCGACGGCGGCGGTGAAGTTCTCGTAGCTTCTGGATCTTTTTCCCCTTCGTGTTGTTCTTATTTCGTTTTATGTCTGTGTACTGTGTATGTGGACGGCGGTTGAATATACGGAGGTTTGGATGTGTCAAAAAAAAAAATGATTGAGCTAGCGCGTACGTCGTATAAGGTCCCACGGGCGAAGCTCAGACAAGGACAGGCGGTGGCAATTTTTGTGTAAATAACCTAAACGGCAGTGGCCAACTCGCATGCCGTTTCAATTCTAAGTCGAAAAGCTGCGGGAAGCGGCCTCCGGCCAGCTTCCGCTCGCATCGGCTCTCCAGTTCATTTTTTGGCAGCGCTTCTCCCAAGCGCTTTTCAATAATTGGGTGTTTGTTTGGGCTTCCGCTTTTGGACCTCAAAAGCTGAAGCTAAAACCCAAACAAACAGGGCCTTAGAGCAACAAAAATCTATCTACAGCAAACCTTTGTCGCACATAAGCAGGCCTGTGATATCGGTCAATAAACATAGCAAGTAAAAGGGGGCAAAGGCAGAGGCCAGGGAAGGAGATCAGAGCACCGAGGGGGAACGCGACGTCAGGCGGCAAGCGCGTGTCGACGTCTTCCCTGAAGTGGATTATCAGGAAGGAGCCAATGAAGGCAAGCGAGACACCGGCGAAGCCGAAAAGACAGAACACTGCCCACCTGCTGCACTCCTCGGGTTCCGCCGCCACCTTCTCTTCATCGGCGTCGGCCATCGTATATTATGTACGTCGACGGCCGACCTAGCTAGCTAGCTTAGCCTCTCAACTGACTACTCCCTCCGTTCCTAAATATAAGATGTTTTAGGTTTTGTACACATTCACATGTACACAAGTGTATCTAGACACATTTCATGTATATGTTCACTCACTTTAGTGTGTATGTGGACCACATGTGTAACACCTAAAACATCAGGGACGGAGGGAGTACTTGATTTTCTAGATCGATCGGTCGACGGTCATCAGGCCTCGGGCTAGATGGGCTGTAGCCCGGGTCGAGCCTAAGTAAGTAAGGAAGCCGGTGCTATTCTGTCCAAATAATGTATTCCTGGCAGCTTAGCTCCCTCAAAAACAAAAAGCTTGTTCTAGCCCATCAAGGCCACCGGCTGTAGCCCAACAAGAACCAGCGCCCGATTCGCTTCAGATTTGCGTTAACTTTAGTAGGGAGCACATACGTTGTTGATTGGTAGCCATAAAAAAATACCTTTCTGTAGGTAGCATTGCAGAGATGATTGTTCGCAGTCAAGTAAACAAATAATTTCATACGAATAGATTATTTGATCGACCATGAGAGTAGGGACATTCCGTAAAAAAATGAGAGTAGGGACATTATAGGAAGTGAGACACGTTGGAGAGAGAAGGTCATGAGAGTAGGGAGATTATCCTATTCGGGAGGGCAACGGTTCCGCTCACCGGTCAGAGTGACGCGTGAACATTCTTCCACGCCAAACCCATAATCGACATCGTGTTTTTTACATGGCATACTAGTTAGAGTCTCGGATCATCTACCAAGGCATATACGAACGACGGTAGTGTTGTCGAGATAGCACGGTGCACTTTAGCACCGCGATACAATCTCCCACAGTGCCAAACAGTGTCATCCTTGCTAGTCGCTGTGAAAAGCCAACATATCATACACAAACTTTTGAAGGCATATTTGTGTTACCCTATCCGAAAAACCGCCGCAATATGTCATGCACTCTTGTAGTGCCCCTTGCCGCCGCCGCACCCGTCATTGTCGCAGCCGCCCATATCCACAGGCGGTCGCTGTGTTGCCCTCGCAATCGCCATAGCCAGGCAACCACACAAAAGTTTCGGGGCTGCCACCTCAATCTTAAAATTCCGCCAAATGCAACACCGTAGAGAGACGCACACGGCGTTGGGCTAGTGGTACCCGCAGCGGGAGGGGACGAGAGCCGGCCACCGCTGTCGGCCGAGTGGGTTTTACCTTTCAGCTTCCTCCTGCGACGGTGGGGTGGACAAAGGAGAGGGTAGATAATGGAAAAAAAAACGCGCTAATAGCACGCTATCACGTTTTGAGAGTTTGTGTTCCTCAATAAATCAGTGTAAAATATCTCGCTAATAGAACGATTGTGTGATATAGCTGCTAATAGCGTATTTTAAAGCTGACGCTATTTTTCTATAGCGTGCTATTTTTTCTTGGGTAGATTAGGGCAGCAACGCACCCTAGGAGCTAGGCGAGGTGAGTTCATGATTAGCCCTTTTCCAATCCCTAGTTACTTTACATAAGATAAACTATTACCTCATATTTTACATATGTTGTTGATTGGTAGCAATATAAAATCGGTACGTGTTGCTAATTCTCAGCTTGCTCCGTCGTCTAGTTTCATTGTGAGTCATATCTATGAGTTGCAAGTTCGGTTACAACCGAGTTTTTTTTGGTTGTAAATGGGGTTCAACTGAAGAAAAAAAAGATCCTTAATTGTTAGGTTTGCTTCCCGATTCATGTTAGGCACAGGGTGCCCATGTCATCCCTTGAGTTGCAACTGAAATTTTATGTCAGTCTTCTTATTAAGAACTGAGTTAAGTCTCATTTTGACCGAGAATTAGTCACACCCACATAAAATATCTTTGTTCTCTGTCGAGCAACCAAAAACATGTGTACTTTCCCTAATAACAAGGCGGGTGTTACGTACGGACAGATTATAAGACCGATCGTACTGGTGCAAAATTAAATAGAGAATCCGCAGATTAATCAATATAATTAGAGCAACAACAATCTATCTACAGCCAACCTTTGTCCCTCTGGGTGGAAGTGATACCGTTCAGTATGCATTACAAGAAAAAAATTGATAAAGAAGATGCCGAAGAGTGATACCAGAACCCCGAGGCGCGGCAAGCTCGTGTCGACTACGTCGCTGAAGTTGCTTATCAGGAAGAGGCCGGTGCAGTAAAGCGAGACACCGGCGAAGCCGAAAAGGAACATCATTGCCCACCTGCTACACTCCTCGGGTTCCGCTGCCACCTCCTCCTCATCGGCGTCGGCCATCTTAAGTTACGTACGTCGACGGCCGACCTAGCTAGCTAGGGTGCGAGCTCCTGACGATCTCGATGCTGCCTCAGGCGCACAGCTGGGCGTGCTGTACCTGACAGCTTCTCCGGCTTCAGTTCCGATCAATTTGACGAGACCTAGATATCGACCGCGGCGAGAAGTCTTAGATAGTTAGATGATGCGCTTCTTCAACTGGTTCACCAGCCAATGTTCCCTCCCCGCCGTCAAGGCGATCGTCGCGACGGACGGGGCAGGGGCGTCGGTGGCAGGCGCGCGGCGTTGGGTTAGGCGAGGGAGGAGGATGCAGGATAGCGGCGAGTGACAGGGATGGAGACTCCTTCAGGCGCCGGACTTTGCGAACGATAGTAGTTGTGGGCGTGGACAATGGAGTTGCGATCGAGAGGACATGGCTTGACGTTGTGGGCTTAGGCATCACGCAAGCATGCAGCTTAGTCTCTCAAGTCTCAACTGACTACTTGATTTTCTAGGGTTCGTTTGCTTTGTTCGTCAGAAGATCGACGCATATGTACGAAGAGTTTTTGTTTGTTGCAGGGATCGATCGGTCGACCGTCCCTGCCGAATAATCCGTGCCCGTCTCGATCTATCTCTATGCTAGGAGAATCACGGGACGGGACACGGGAGTGTATCCATCCATCCAGCGGTTCTTAGCTCTCTGATCGAAATCACACACGTACGTACAGCCTCAAAACTGGAAGAGGTTAATTATTTTACAGTTAGCCCCTAAGTTGCTGCAGAAATCTACTGACTTAATTACGAACCCATTTGCTACACAAGCCTCACTAGCGACCGAACACATGCGTTCGACATGGCCTGCCATGGCTCCTTAAACCATGGCATCTGAGTATGATGTCTAGACTTCCTGAAGTCGTTATTTGGTCGCTATGGTTGTGTAGAAATGACAAGATTTTTAACGATGATTCTGTTATGCAGGTTATTTATGGGTGCACAACAACGTTACGAGCATTGTCAGTCCTGCAGCGTATGGAGCACCGAGACTTGTTTTTGGAGGTGGCATTGCGTTTGAAGGCTGCGGCGAGGGAGTTATTCTCCCAACATGGATGACCACATAGTCTCCGGATTGATTTATCACCATCTTAGAGCATCCACAATGCGGCGCTAAAACACAGACGCTAGGATTCCAATCCTGGGCAATCGGCAGTTGGAGGCTGCGATCCTGGGCGCCCGGCGCAAATCTTTTCATCTGGTGCTAACGATTATTTTGCCTGGCGCGTGAAAAACAGAAACGTACGACAGCGTTTGATTAGCGTCTCAATTAGCGCCGGGCGTTGCGAGTCAGAGCACTACCAGCCAAATTTATTTCGTTCGATTTATTTTTTGAGGTTAAGCGTCTAGTTAGGCGTCGATGCGCCGTGGATGCTCTTAGGCGGCTTTACAATTTCTCGTTACGATATGTAATTCGCTTTTTATTTATTTCCGACTTGGGCACTGGTTTACTTGTGGCTATGTGCATCCTAACTATGCAGAGGCCGGGTGTAATGCTTAAAACTTTTAAGTAATAAAATCCCTTTATCTAAAAAAATGATAAATTATATCGAGGGGATTAACTGATTCTGTTCGACGTAGCTCCACCCGTTTTAAAATGTGCATTGTTTTCTTTATTTTGACTTTCCACAAACTTCCGAGTTTTGACTAAGTTTGTAAGTATGTTTGTTACACCATCGAAGTCTTTGCAGGTCTGAGAGATGATCCACCCTCAGCTGAGTCTCATGGTGTTCCTTGGTTTGCAGGATGGGAAGCTATCTATGATAATCTCATTCTACAGCAGAAACCTTTTATTTACCCTGCTAAAGTTAAAGATTTATGGACTACTGGGAAAAAATGGAATTCAGACTTAATAAACACTCTCTTCAGCCTTCAGCCCCACAACTGCTAATGAAATCCTTGCAACACCATTATTAATGCTAATGCCCATGCTACGTTGATTTCGAAACTAACGCCTACAAGTTAGTTCCGCGGCCAGATAGTCGGTATGCTGAAGCGCGTCCGGTCGTGAGTTTGAGTCACAGTTCTACCTTAATGATAAGCCGGGGTGGTGTCTCCCTCCTCGGTATTGTTGTTTTTAAGTCAGTTCTCAGCCAAGAGTGCTTACAAGCACTGTTTAAACAATCTTCAACTTCCCACAAGACAAAGACCCAAGATTGTTCCACCGCAGGTTATTTCCTTACTAAAGCAGGTGTAGAGTGACAAACAGATGGCACCAAGAGTTCGAACTTTTGCATGTAGATTACTACGAAAAGCGCTTCCGACGGGTAAGAGGACAAGTAAGTATTCTAAGCACATTAATGAGAATTGCTCTAGTTGCGGTAGTCTTGAAGATGAATTGCATATGTTGTTTTTGTGCCCGTTTTCCAAGGCGGCTTGGTTTAGCTATACTTGGTTTATCAAAATTGAATTCATTGGAGGGCATCATGGTTCTATTCCAGATTTGATGCAAGCTTTGCTCAACTCACAACATCCGCAAATTACCTCAACCACTCTTTACACTATCCTGTGATGTCTTTGGAAAGCTCGAAACGACGCCATGTTTTGCAGGAAAGTATGCAAACCTTCCCAGGTGTTTGCGGCAGCAAATGTAATTATTGCAGGAACCATGATGGAGACTAAAGAAATCATCAGGCGACAAGGGGATGAACCAGCACAAGACGAGCGACAAGAACTGCAATCTTCTTCACAACTACAGGAGGCTAACATATTTGCCGGGAATGCAATTATCTGTGATGCGGCATGGGAGAAAACAACCGGAACATGAATTAGCCAAGCTGGATTGGGCATAGTCATCAACATGGTTCATGTCCAGTCAGAGTCTCAGAGACATGTAACTAGCGTGATGCCCTTCACGCTTTTGTCTGTAAAATGTGTCTGAGTTGAATAAAATCTGATATGTTCAAAAAAAAAAAGGGTGTTCGCACCAGGTAACCTGCCATGTGTAGTGGCTTTCAGTTTCCTCATTCTCGTTCGAATAAAAGCTACGCCATGTGTTGTGACTGAGGAGTATATGCATCGATTGATGCAGAGCCCAGGATTTTGTACCCTTTTCTAAAAGAAAAGAGTTTATGGTTTGCCTGCTTAGAGAGCCATCTGGTAGCAGTTCTATCCAGTCTCTGTCAGCCAGTAGCAGCTGTAATGCAAAGGCGCACCGGGCTTGTGTTGCGTATGGTGAGACCTTCAGAAGAATAGATGCTCACGCTTGCTGTGGTTAAAGCCTCTAATCGCATTCGCATCGTGACCTAGTTGGGCTAGGCTACTCGATTTCAAGAGGTGAATTTTGAACGGGAAGCAGGGAAGGGAGTTGCCCAACTTCCTATGTGACCTGTTGCGAGTTGACCTTGTAGTCTGCGCTCCCTATCTCTCGCCTACGCATGATGAGAAAGAATGTGGGTGCTGCGAAGAGCAATCCACTGTTGCGTTCATCCCCAAGGTGCAGGCCGCCGACTCGATCGCCGTGCGGTTTCCTGCCACGACGCCGACAAGCGTAACTTAACAAAGGAGCAGGAACAGAGGCCAATAGAGCGAGAAAATAAAATCAGGAAAAGGTAAGAAGGATTTCCCTGCCGGGCCGCGTGGATGCGATGATTGGACCAGCCCAGACCAGAATTGTTGGAGGAACGGCCGTGTTTCTCCCCGGGTTGTACTCTCCCTATATCCTACCACCTCGCTCGGTAGCCCAAGTCGGTGCTAGCTACTCGCCAACGTTTCGGCAGTTGCGCCTACCGTCGACGTACTGGTGCTCAGGTTGTGCCCAGCATGTGGTGGTCGTGTTGTACGTCCAAACGTGCGCCGGGCGAAGTCTAACCCACACAATACCCGGCCGGCGACTTCTCCTCTTTGCTTCTAACCTTGAACTCGCAAAGGTCATGCCGATGGAATACTCAAAGTCGAAATCCTTATCGTTTGCACGTTAAACTTGTGAATTCCGGTCTATTTTGAACAACGAACCAATCTTGCACTGCCAGAAAAAAAAAATCAAACGGAACAACTTGCTACTCTCACTGCCTAAGATGGCCCACATGTCTACCTCAGGCAATTTTTTCCGTCACTGCCCCTGCAGCTGTTCTCTCTGCTCCCGATTAGCCACCAGGACATGGCCTAGTCCTCGGCGTCCCCTTCCTCGCGCTACTTGTTCCGGTGGTCGGTGGTCCGAGGTGCACCATGACCACTCGCTCAATTTCTTCTCTGAAATTGTGGCATGTGTACGCCGCGTCGTTCCATTCGGCGATGAGATCCAGGCGCCCCATCATCAGTTTCTTGCTACTGGTTTGCCGCTTACGCCGCGTCCGCTCCATGTACACCACCGTACTGCTGACGGCCGCCCCTACGCATGCGCACATGGAGCCACAGGTTGGCGAGCAGGCCCTACAGCGCGGCGGCGTCGACGAGCGAGTCATCCTTGTTGCCGCTACTCTCCTTGCAGGTCGGCGGGAGGGGCAACAACATGTCGACCATCTTGCCGGTGGCCTTGCGGAGGCGGTGCCGGAGCCGCTTGGGGTCGTTCGTGGCCAACAGTTACACCTCGCCGCTGCTCTCCGCTGCCGAGGCATCCGACGCCTCATGCACCTATTTGCATCCGCTAGATTGAGGAAGAAGGATCGTACACGCAGGGTCCACATGTCGGTGAGAGTACCATGCAATCCTGGCAGTGATCATCGCATTCCCGGTGCACCAAACATGTCAGGGTTCGATTTAGACCGGGATTCACATGTGCATAGTGCGAACGACAGGAATTTCGACTTGCCCGACCTCTACGAGTTTAAGGTTTAAAATGGAATTTTTTTCCAATATTTATTACTCCTGCTACATTGATTAACTATGGACACGAGTACTCCCTCCGTCCTAGTACTCAGGGCATAATTTTCGAATATCTTGGCCCAATGTGATATTTGATTGGGGCTAAAATCTTGCATGCATTGGTGGGGGAGGAAACCGACCTCTTATTGAGATAGAATTAAATGCAATTGTGACTGGGAGAGGTGGGGTGTTACGGGACAAATCATTCTTGAGATTATGCCCTGAGAACTAGGACGGAGGGAGTACAAGGTTTCGCGCAGCAAGTCAGTGCACTGTTGCACTAGGTTTTTACTGTTTAAGAGACGGGAAAGATGCAGGCAGGTGCCAACAATTTTTTTAATTTTTAAGGATATGTCCACGTTTCAAAAAGGAGAAGCCAAGCGGCCGGTTACAACGCGTTTAGGCACATGCGCCAAAAACGCCACTCCACCGCAAAAAAGAGAAAAAAGATCACTCGCCAACCCTCCACCTATTTACGGGTCCTAGGCTACCCCTGAACATCCTTGCTGCCCGCCACAGGTCAGCCTCTATCTCAACCATCCTGATGGTCGTCTGCACAGAAGGTCTGTGACCTTCGAAGACCACATTGTTCCTATGCCTCCATAGGCACCAGCATATCAGGGTGATCGCTGTCAACAGGTCTCTCCCGTCGTTACCTCCCGAAACCTTGGAAGGTAGCCAATCCACAAGGCGGTCATCCTGTGTCGGAACCCAGGCCTCTCTGCCCCACATGCTCAGGAAGGAGTGCCAAACCTCTCGAGAGAGTACACATCCAAGAAGGAGGTTGTCTATGTCTTCCTCCTCTTGATCGCACAACGGGCAGGAGGCTGGTCTCGGCAACCCTCTATGCCCTAAGCGATCCGCAGTCCAACATCTGTGCTTCAGCACTAGCCAGAGGAAGAATTTGCACTTGTTCGGAGCACGGGAGCACCAAATCTGTTGTGCCCCGGCCAACCCAATTTTGCCCTCAAAGAACGCTCTATAAGCTAAGCGAGCTGACTACTTGTGGTTGCCTCCCAGCTCCACCTGAACTCGTCCACGACCCCCTCTGTCATGGCAAAATTCGCCACGCTGTCTGCCAAGGACAACAGCTCAGATGGGTGGAACCTCGTCTAGCCATCCACTTGCCAGCCCATCTCTGACTTTTCAAGAGGAGCGGACGCTCTTGGCCACATTCAGAGGAGGTTCGGTGCCAACAATTTTCAGGGTTCACCGCCCAGAAAGTTGGCACCAGCAGTTGTGGAGAGACTGAGACTGCCGTCGTGACGCCAAAGCAACAGCGCCATCTTCCACTTCGTCCCGCCACGACAGCGTCAACAAAAACAGCAGCGAATCAAGGCTGCATACTCCCCGATAATAACTATCCCAACCCCGACACGATTCCCCACCCGATTCAGAGCCCGCCAGCCGATCACTGTCCCATCTCCCCGACGGATCGATCCATCCGAGGTTGCTCCATCGGAAAGGGGGAGATCCCGTGCCGTGCGCGCGCTTGCCGGGAACAAGAATGGCGCGGTGATCCGATCGTTTCGATGGCGGCGAGACCAGGAGGCGGCGGCCGCGTGCGATTCAACGTGGGCGGGCAAACCTTCGAGACGACCACCACCACGCTCGCCAACGCCGGGCGCGACTCCATGCTCGGCGCGCTGCTCGACTCCTCCTGGAACGCGCCCGAACCCTCCGGGGAAATGGCAACAGCGCCCGCCGAGTACTTCATCGACCGCAACCCGGCGTGCTTCGCGGTTCTCCTCGACCTGCTCCGCACGGGCAGCCTCCACGTCCCGCCGAACCTCCCGGAGAAGCTGCTCTACCGGGAGGCGCTCTACTACGGCCTCCTCGACCACGTCCGCGCCGCGCGCTGGGGCGCCTTCGACGGCGACCGCCTCCGCCTCGCCTCCTCCGTGCCCGGCCGCGCGCCGGGGGACGGCACCGCCGTCCGCGCGTCCCCCGACGGCGGCTGCTGCGTCGCGCACGGGGGCGCCGTGCGCGTCTACAACTGGATGCTCGACGAGCGCCGCCCGGTCTCGCTCGACCACTCGCAGGTCAACGACGTCGCCTACCTCGACGCCGCCACGCTCCTCATCGCGGCGCGCGAGCGGCTCGGCAAGTGCGACGGCGGGATGGCCGCCTTCTCCGCCGTCTCCGGGGACCTCCGCCACCGCTTCCGCGTCCGGCACGACCGCGAGCCCAAGTCCTTCACCGCCGGCGCGCTGGCCTTCGACCGGGAGGACTCGAGGATCTTCGCCAGCTGCAAGGGCCGGCTCAACGAGTACGGCGTAGGCGCGTGGGACGCCGCCACCGGAGAACAAACCGACTTCTTCTACGAGCTGCCCGGCGTCGCCCTGGGCGACGCCGACAGGCTCCAGTGGCTCGACGCCACCAACGCGCTCATGGTGGCCACGCTGTTCCCCAAGACGGACAACTGCTCCATCGGCCTGCTGGACTTCCGGGACAAGAGCGTGGCCTGGTCCTGGTCCGACGCCGGCACGGCCGCCTCGCTCGAGGACAAGCGCGTGCTCCACGCCATCGCCATGGACGACGAGCGGTCCGTCTGCGTCATCAACCAGTACGACGACCTCGGGTTCCTCGACCTCAGGAGCACCACGGGCAGCGGCGGCGTGCGGTGGAGCTCCCGGAGCAAGCTCATGAACCGGAAGGTGCCCGGCGAGGAGAGCTGCTACCCGAAGCTCGCCACGCACGGCGGGCAGCTCTTCTCCTCCATGAACGACAGCATCTCGGTGTTCAGCGGCCCCGAGCACGTGCTCACGTCCACGCTCAGGCGGAGCTACGGCGGCGCCATCTGCGATTTCTCCATCGGGGGCGACCGCCTCTTCGCCCTGCACAACGAGGAGAACGTCTTCGACGTCTGGGAGACGCCGCCGCCGCCGATCATCTGATCGCCACTCTGCTCTGCTCTGCGTGATCAGTGCGCCGTGGCACCGTCTGTACCCCTCTCTCGTACTACTTCTGTTCTTGCGTGTCGCAATGCTCACTCAACAGAATGAAACTGTATATTCAGGAGGGAATTGTCTCACCAACTGATGGTTACTCATCTGTAGCTTTCCATCTTAGGGCCTCTTTGGATTGTAGGAATTCCATATGATTTTTGTAGGATTCCAATCCTTATGATTTTTTCCTATGTATTGTCTTTGGATCAAAGGAATGGTACTACTCAAATTCCTATGGATTGGATTCCTATGGCTCAATTCCATAGGAAATTGAACATTCTCTCCAACCTCTTTTTAAGACTCAAGCGCGTATGACCGAGGCACTTTTCCTGTGTTATTCCTGTGTTTCACCCAAACGACTATTTCTGCAATTTTCCTGCGTTTTACAATCATCTGTTTTGCACAGGTAAACCTGTGAGATTCCTATGTTTTGTCTATTCCTGTGTTTTTCAATAATGCGATCCAAAGAGGCCCTTAACCACTAGAATGTACCTGAGCTATGGTTTCTAACCCAGAAAGGAGACTGTACACTGCACGGCTGGGGAAATATCTTTTTGCACTGAGACTTGCTCCCTTCCGCTGCCATTTTTTGCCCTCGACGTCCTCGACATCTTGTTTAGAGAAAATCATAAAAGGGAAGAATTCAGTGGCCTGGAAGCACTGTGATTATGAGAATACTTCAGATTACAAGTGTACTGTCGAACCGATGGGCAAGTGTTGTCGGTATCAGGCGTTGTCCTGTCAAAATCATCACGGATTGATTCTCAGCTAAGCATGTTTGTGAATGAATGCTAATGAGCACCGAAAAGAGAACTTCCACTGCACTTAATAAGGGAGGCCCCATACTATCATATCCATCTGAGGCACGCTAGGAGCATGCATTTTTAAATTAGTGGATCAACGACAGATTTGGCTATCCTGTTTATTTGTCAGGTCGGCTTGATTTGCAAATTGCAATTGGAACCAGGGCCACTCTGTTCCATAGATGCATTGTCTTTCTTCTGAAAGAACCTTGTTATTTATGCAAAAAAAAATCCAAATAAATCCATTTTAAGGGTCTGGTTTCTTCTCTGTTCTTCAGAAGCAGCCATAGGTTCTGAACCTCCTGACGTTACAGTAGCAGCAACACCGTCACTGCCAATGTGATTGTGATGCTGCTTCAAGATCTACTATCAAATGTCATGCTGCTTGAAGATTCATCAGCCATCAAGGAGATGCTGGAGCAGTTCATGGTGAGAATTGAGACGTAGGGCCGATAAGCAAGTGGGTGAGCTTTTGATTTCTGGAGTTGGTAGCAGCACTCTTGCACTTGCGCGTATCTAGTCGGACTTCTTGTCCTGTACTACTTCGACTTGAAATGGAAAGCACGTGACAGGGTCGGAGCAGTGTGGCCGAAGCATATCTTTGCCGGGATACTCATAGATCGATTTTCTGTATCATATCGTAGTTGGCGAAAAGAGCGCCACGCGAAAAAAGGTATTGGGATGGCAATTATAGAATTCATTTCGTTGCATTGCTGAGGAGGCTGGCCGTTCTGCGTAGATCTGAAATGAAGGCGGCTATCCAGACAAGAGTAAGAGCTGCTAAATGCAGCTGGTACGTGCGCTTGTGGAACGAAAGAGAACGAAAATGGCGACTCTTGATCATTGGGAATTGGGCGGCCTGGTAATGGTACAGCGTCACTGTCAGTATCACAGTAGAACTAACGTAGTATGGATGCTTGCTGAACAGAAACGTGTATGGTCAAATCCCGTGCTCTGATCAGAAGACACGTCGGGTGCAAGACCAAACCGATTTACTATTCTCTCCGCCCCATTGTAATAGTGTGGCGTTTTGGAGGCTGAATTCCAGGGAGTTCGGTTTTGAAAAGTTTAAAATCTGCATTTGGAAGTTTCAAATAATCCGGGAAAAATCTTAAGTGTAGATAATGATATACTCTACTAGTGTGCAAAAACCAATTTAACATTCGTTATTTTTAGACCGGGCAAAATTGACCAATGGGTGGATCTTTGTCGGTGAATAATACACATTTTCAAAACTTGATTTTTTTTTCACATCTGTCATTTTGTGTAGGCTAGAATACTAACAAAATTGTATTGAGATTTTGCATGCTGCTAGAGTTCGATATCTTTACACCTAGGATTTTATTCTAAATTTTAAAAAATTATAAGTGTTGATTTTGATTTTTTTAAAGGCTCCTCTTCTTTTGTTGCTACCTACTCCCTCCGTTTCGGTATTATACGGGTGGAGGTCATTTATACATAGTTCGAAATTATAAGAATAGAGTCTTAATTGTTTCTAAATTCGTTTGCATACACTATTTTTAATTCCTCCTAGCCAATGCATGCACCGTTCTTCTTGTATGCATACTGTTTAGAAATTCGGAACAATTAAATGGAAGAAACGTGAGATTTTCAAGGAAGAGTTGATACTTGCCTTAATCCCCGTGTTTTGACCCTCCAGGCCTCCACCCTTATAATCCCGAAAAGAGGGAGTACTTCCCCTCCCGTTGGGAGGAACCTGGTGGCCGCGTCCTTCGGCGCCACCCTAGTGCTGGTGTCCTTTCTCGGTTAACCAGTGGCATGGCTCTGTAGACGAGATGGATCGAAGCTCAGGATAGTATATACTAACTTGTTGAGGTTGATTTGACGAGTTGAGGTCGGAGAGCTCGATGAGTAAGGCCATGGCACATGGAGGGGCATCGGTGGATCCGGGTCCAGCGCATAGACAATGCTAGCTGGTGCGCTCGTTGTGGCCGAGATAGCTGTTCCCTCGTGCGGTTCTCGGCGGCAACAACTGGACCCGGCCTCGGCAGTAGTTCAACGTTGAATCGGCGGCAACATCTGTACCCCGCACTAGGGAAAGGGTCGTTAGTGGCGCACCACTTTTAGTCTTCTGTGACGCATGGGTGGTGCACCACAGTAAACACGCCACTAAATTGAAATTTTATGGCGCACGGGTATATGCGCTACAGAAAGACCATGATTCTGTGGCGCACCTAACCCCATGCGACACAAAAATATTTCAGTGGTGCACCACTCATCCGTGCGCCACAGAATTTGGTGCGCCACAGAATAATGCAGACATGCGCCACAGAATGCTTTTACAGATATTCTCGATTTGTTGCAAAGAATGCTTTTACAGGTACAAATACGGGTATATTACATGATTTATACAGACATAATAGAAACAATTATACATTTTGACACGGTATATGAAAACAGACACATTACTATGTCATCACATTACTTAGAGCCCGAAATATATACATATAGTGACAAGTGCCGAATTTTTACGCAAGTCTTGGTACAAAAGTTCATCATCTCACGTTACAAATGAAGTGGTCACCGCCTACGCTAGGATCAAATAGAGTACAGCGGCGATGATGGTGAGCAAGAGCGGGAGCACGATCATGGAGTCTTCTTCTTGATCAGCGCCGGGAACAGTTTATAGCAGTCTTTCGTCGTCCACGTCCTGGTGTCATCCTGCATATCTAGGCCGGCCTTGGCTTCCAAGTCGGTTTGCCCTGCACCTCTTCCTCCCCACTATATATACACCCCCATATCCCCCTTTTGGGAGACACACAATTGCCTTCGAGCTCCTCTCTCGCTCTCTATAGATATCATGAGTTGAGAATTTTCTCTACCTCTCATATAGATCTAATCTACACCTACGCCAAAAGATTGTTCTCTTATCGCAGGCACTGAATCCTGGACGACGGACAGGGCCGGGCCGGCGAAATCCGGGGCCCTGTGCAAAAATCTAAAACGGGTCCTATCTCAAACAAAAATTTGAACTAATAAATAATTGTAATGTATATGATAAAATATTTTACGTAACTGGAATATATTTAGAATCATACCTATATAACTCGAAATTACATAACGTTTATTTGAAAATCATTATTCTTTTTGTGTTCTTTGAAATGAGATCTTCAATAAAGAGGCGATCAGCCGATGAGGTGATGATTATCAGCCGATCATACGATGAAGAGGAACTACCGTGGTCACCGCGGTGTCGCCCACTCACCCATCGCCGGCGCAGCAGCGTTGTGCCGATGTGGATGCGATCGATCGAGTCGACCGATGTGTGTCGCCGTGTCGGTTTGTATTCATTCGCTTCTTGCGTGCGTCCGCGGGGCATGGAGATCGTGGGCGTTTTGAGCAGATGTAGATCGATCGATCATTGCCTTTTTTAATATTTTTTTTGAGAATTCCACCCTTTATTCAACTAGTGTTCTCGCTGCCTACAAACGAGTGGAAACTTTTTTTTTTCCCGGCACCGGTGCTCCTTTTTTTTTTTAAATTCGAAAATCATATTTATAAGTTTCAAAAAATTCTTAAAAATTTCCACGTATAGCAAATTATATATCCCTCTAACGTGTAAAATATCAATTTCAAATAAGTAATATTTTGAGCTACGTAAAAAAAAATGGATCTAAGTCTGCATATTTTCAAATGTATAAGTTTGATCAGATTTGTTATTTTTGTTGAGGCCAAAATATAAAGTATCTTGAATTGAAAATTTACTGGTTCTTGGGATATATCGTTGACTACATCCCTATTTTTTTCAGAACTTTTTGTAACTGCTAATATGATTTTTTTTTAATTTTTTAAATGGGAGGGAGCAGTGGTGCCCGAGAGCAAAATGCATTTTCCGCCTAAAAACACTCTTTAGGGCACCTCCAACGGGCTGGCGCAAACGGACCAGCCCAGTCCCTTTTTGTCGAACGGACATGGGAGGTGCTCCAACGAGCTAGCGCATAGGGACACATGTCCATGCGGACACATGATTTCGCCCCAAACCAGGCCCAACTTTGGAACAACTATGGGGCGGGACGGACAGCCACTCGATGCACCCTTTGTCCTCCCTTGTCCGCGTCGGGCCCACTGGCCAGTCACACAACCCTGTCTCCACCCTACCCAATTCCTTCCCGACCCCATTGCCTCCCGCGACCGCCGTTGCCGCCCTGGCCACAGTCGCCGACATTCACTCTCTCCTCCGCCGCGGCCACACCTAGCCTCCCCGGCGTGGTCGCATCTATTCGCTGGCCCGACCATCTTCCCCAAGGGAGCTCTCGACAGGCCCCGACGTCCGTCCCGGAGGAGCTCTCGAGGGGCTGCCCTCGCCCTCTTCTCCAGCCCCGGTAGTAGCCAGCCATCATCGTCCCCGCCGTGCCGACGCTCCGAAGGTGTTCCGGAGTAGCTCTCGACGGGCTGCCTTTCTTCTTTGTCTCAGATTCGGCTGTGCAGTCCACCGCCCCGAAGGTGTTCGACGGATTGACCGGACAAGGTATGGACAATTCTGTCCCTTCTTTGCATTTGGCCGGTGCAAATGGTGGTCGCATATTTTTATTGTTCATTTTATGTAGATGGATAGCGATGACGAGTTCTTCAACCACACTTTCATCGATACCTTCGGATGAATCATCGGACGATGATAGTGATATCATGATGGTCGCGGCCACTCTCATCCACAACTTCAACGAGAGTGCACTCCCTCGGCATGTCGGGTCTGTCATTGGGCGAGCGCCCGCGTTGGATCGTGACCGAGAAAATGGCCACCTCCAACTTTGGAAGGACTACTTCAACCCGGTGAAGCCAACATATCCGACCTCTGTTTTTCGTCGCCTTTTTCGTATGGCGAAGCCAGTGTTCATGCGTTAGCTGGAAGGGGTGAGGGCATGAGGCGAAGCCGGATGCACTTGGTGTGTATGGCTTCTACTCCTACCAGAAGTGCACTGCAGCTGTCTGGATGCTTGCATATGGAGTGGCTTGTGATCTTATTGATGATTATCTGCGCATGAGCGAGAGCACTTGCCTGCAATCCATGTATCGTTTCTGCCAAGCTGTGGTTCAGGTGTTTGGCCCGTAGTATTTGAGGGAACCCAACATTGCAGACACTGCCCGTCTTTTGACGATGAACGAGAGCAGGGCTTTCCTGGAATGCTTGGATGCATACATTGTATGCATTGGGAGTGGAAGAACTGTCCTTTTGCTTGGCAGAGACAGTACCAGGGACATGTTGGAGAGTGCACTGTGATACTTGAGGTGGTGGCATCTAAAGATCTGTGGATTTGGCACTCCTTCTTCGGTATGCACGGCTCCCACAATGATATCAATGTACTGCAGCGATTAATGGTGTTCGACAGAGTTGCCGAAGGCAATGCTCCAATGATCAACTTTGAGGTGAATGGCCATGAATATAACAAAAAGGTACTATCTAGCTGATGAATTCTACCTTCATGGCCAACATTTGTGAAGACCATCCGAAACCCCGACCAAGAGAAAACTCGCAGATTTGCTCAATGACAAGAAGCCTGTCGGAAGGATGTGAAGCGAGCGTTTGGTGTGCTCCAATCTCGTTTTGCCATAGTTCGGCAACCTGCTATAACATGGAGCAAGGAGATGATGTGGGAGGTGATGACAACTTGTGTGATCATGCACAACATGATCGCTGAGGATGAGCGGGTTGACGCGAGGCTATTCGACCAAGGATGGGAATATCAGGGACAGTTGGTTGAGCCAATTCCTGGGCCGGCGACGTTCCAGCAGTATCTCCACGTGCTTCATGAGATGCGAGATAAGCCTACACACATCCAGCTTCAGAATGATTTGGTGGAGCATATGTGGACTCATCTTGGAAACCAGTAGTCGTGTCCTCCTTTATTTTATTTCATTGAACAAACTATGATATTTATTTCATTGTGTGCACTTTAATGTAGTAAACCCTGTTATTTATCTACTTTTGGACTATTATTTTCTATTCATAATTTGTTGCTACTTTTCTATTCATAATTTGTTGCTATTTTGCAAACTTGTGTGAAATGAAGCAACATGGTAAAAACATAGCCAAAATCCGGACCATGGGAAAACATGCGCCGGGCCGCTGGGGGCACCCCCTACCCCAAATGGACAGAGGCCCAAAATGTGTCCGCCGTCCGCCCCCAAACGGACCAAATCGGACATATTATGGTGTCCGTTTGCGCCAGCCCGTTGGAGGTGCCCTTATTCAACTAGTCCAGACGGACACGCCAGTTTTTTTTATAAACAGACGGACGCGCCAGATGAAGATGCAGATCGAACTCTGATCCACTTCGACTAGCACACGAGCTAACGAGAGGCCACGCGAGACGGATGGACGCGCCAGCGCCCACGCGAGATGGACGGACGACCCAGCAGCGCAGGGCGCCAGCGCCATGCGGCCCACGCACAGGATAAAGCCTAATTTTTCAGATGCTATACAAATATACAAATACATATATAAAAATTTGGGGCCCCCAAATTCGTGGGCCCTGTGCCAGTGGCACAGTTGGCACCACTATGGGCCCGGGCCTGATGACGGAGTGGTGGCGGATTAGAGTGATGGACACGTGGATACCAGTGGAGGGATCATACCTTTGATCTTGTATATAGTTGGGAGCGTGGAGAGTCAGCGACATTTTCACGACGAGCCTTGGTCGTGAGAATTTTCCTCAGGCCACACTGACATCTTCTTCCACTAAAGTGCTTGTGAGTCTTAGATCTAATCACGTAGTTACATCTTCATAGATTGATCTTCAGTGTTACGTAGTGAAGCAGATTTTTTTTTCTTTTCCATAAACGCAACCCAACACTCTTCCACCAGGAGGGGGGCTCCCCACATGGGCATTTACTGAAGAAACATCTGGAATAGGCTACACTATAAGAGTTTAATGATCTGATCCGGAATAAATCACATGCTTTGCTTCAACATTATGAATGTGTTTATCTAGCTCGCGGAGGCAACGGTTCTATCATGCCTCACCCTCACATTCTTTGTTGTTTCTTCTTTTGGTTGTTAGGCTAATGCAGATAAAAAAGAGAGGGCATCTCCAATTGAGAAAATATTTATTGATCATCTTGCAGTTACGCCTGACCTCGATCGGAACATCTGCCAACGGCACGAGGTTTCCCATACTCACTATTGCGTTGGTGAAGTCGGCGGCAAGCATACCCGCTCTGAGCCTGTACCTCCTCACCAGCACGTCATGCGACCCGCCGTTGTACAGCTCCTGATCCGAGTGGAACAGGCCCTGCTTGCATGCCATGTCCGGTAAAGGTGCTTGTGAGTACTATATCTAATAACGTAGTTATATCTTCATAGATTGATCTTGGGTGTTACATAGTGAAGCAAAATTTTCATTTTCCATATACGCGGCCCAACACTGTTCCGCTAGGGGGGGGGGGGGGGGGGGGAGAGAGCCCCCCTCCCCCACATGGGCATTTACTGAAGAAACATAAGGGAATCAGCTACACTATAAAGAGGTTTATGATCTGACCCGGAAAAATCACATGCTTTGCCAACAGCACCACGCCAACAGCAACCCCCCTTGCCGAATCCCTCTCGGACAGCTCTACTGACTTTGCCCGCCGGTACGCGAGCAAGGAGCGCCGCGAGGAGAGCGAGAGTCCCCCTCTCTCTAGATACATGGAAGAAGATTAGTTTTGTCGTTGCAAATTGGGGAGTGGTTTGTTCGGAATGAGAAACTCGAGACCTCCTTCTCCATTAATCGACTCCAACGGTGATTTGATAAGAAAACAAGTAGGCGAGAGGAGAAGATGAGGCGGGTGAGGCGACATGACAGACGTCGTTGCATGATCGATGCGTACATGCCCTGTATCAGTCAGAGGCCTACATTTTTTTCCGGCAGTGAGGCCTATGCAGTTAATCCTTTTTAAGGGAAAAGATAGTCGTATTGCCGTCTGATTAGATAGAAAGAGTATTTACAGCCCCAAAGGCCATAACCAAAAAGGCCGTAGCCAAAAAGCTAGCTACAACTACGGTGGTGTGGCATCTCCTGGGTCATCGGAAAAGGCGAATCTCCTGGGTCATCGGAAAAGGCGAGAGGGTATTGTGCAATCTCAACCCTTATCATACAGACCACCTCCTCTATTGGGTTGATTGTGTCAAAGTGCGTTTTTTTAACAGAACTAAGTAGAGAGACTAGTGTTAGCTAGGCTGGGGCCCCTCACATTTGGCCATTTGGGGGCCCTGTGCGGGTGCACCTCTTGCTCAGGGCCGGGCCTGCAGTGGTAGTGTTGCAGCTACCGGTAAGGTTAGGAGTTTTTTTGGAGAATACGTTGTTATAGGGAGGCGAATGTGGTAGCGCACAAGTTATCTCGTTTTGTTTTTGAGTCAAATTCGTCATGTTTTTTGGACTGCGATCCCCTAGGTTTATTATCCCTGATGTAATAAACGATTTATCTTTATTTGATTTGAATAAAGCGCACCATGATGGCTTTCCAAAAAAAAAAAAACATAAGAAGTGACATGCGACATATACAACGTCGCAAGGCGGCAGAATGCTGTCAACAAGAGGTCAACTCCTCGCACTCACACAAACTGCTCAATCTCGCACCTACAACTGGACGGCGGCTGCTGCGTCGGCGCGTCGCGCACCGGGGTCGCCGTGCGCGTCTACAACTGGATGCTCGACGAGCGCCGCCCGGTCTCGCTTGACCACTCGCAGGTCAACGACGTCGCCTACCTCGACACCGCCACACTCCACATCGCCGCGCACGAGCGCCTCGGCAAGTGCGACAGTGGGATGGCCACCTTCTCCGCCGTCTCCGGGGACCTCCGCCACCGCTTCCGCGTCCGGCACGACCGCGAGCCCAAGTCCTTCACCGCCGGCGCGCTGGAGACCTGGCGTTCGACCGGGAGGACTCGAGGATCTTCGCCAGCTCCAAGGGCAGGCTCAACGAGTACGGCGTCGGCGTCTGGGACGCCGCCACGGGAGAACAAACCGACTTCTTCTACGAGACGCCCGGCGTCGCCCTCGGCGAGGCCGACAAGCTGCAGTGGCTCGACGCCACCAACACGCTCATGGTGGCCACGCTGTTGTAAAACGTAGAGTTGTGGGGAATAGCACGACACCAATCGGTGTGGCCTCCTGTTTATATTTATAGTGTACAATCATACAAATACAAGACGGGTACAATATAGAAGCTAGGTATATGTATAGTCTGACATCCTTCCTCAATCTTAACCGTGTCATCTAACATCTAAAAGGTTAAGATTGCGCCTACAACCTTGAAATAAAGGCAAGGATAGTGGCTTAGTGAAGATGTCGGCAAGTTGATCTTTTGACGAGATGAACTTGATCTGGAGAAGCTTCTGTGCAACACGTTCCCTCACAAAATGATAGTCAACTTCGATGTGCTTCGTTCGGTCATGAAAGACTGGATTGGATGAAAGGTAGGTAGCACCGATGTTATCACACCAAAGAACAGGAGGCTGAGTTTATGGAATCCGCAACTCTCGTAGTAAAGACTGCAGCCAGATGAGCTCAGCTGTGACATTGGCAACAGCCTTGTACTCAGCTTCAGTACTACTGCGAGACACTGTAGCTTGCTTGCGAGCACTCCAGGCGATCAAATTAGGACCAAAGAACACTGCATATCCCCCCGTAGATCGCCTATCATCAGGACTGCCAGCCTAGTCCGCATCAGAGAAGGCAGAGAGCAAGCCAGAGGGAGCAGAGCGAAACTGAAGTCCATAGGATGCAGTAAGGCGAATATAGCGCAAAATACGCTTCACAGCAGACCAGTGAGTATCCCTGGGTGAATGAAGATACTGACAAACACGATTGACATCATATGAAATATCCGGTCTGGTAAGCGTCAAGTACTGAAGACCACCAACAATACCGCGATACTCAGTGGCATCCGCAGATGACAGCAGTGTACCATCAACAGCCGTAATGGGATCCGAGTCAGACATAGGAGTATTAGCGGACTTGCACTGTAGCATACCAGCACGCCCAAGCAAATCAAGAGAGTACTTCTTCTGAGAGAGAGTCAGACCAGTATCATCATGAGTCACCTCGAGACCAAGGAAATAATGCAGTTTACCTAGATCCTTAACAGCAAAATCAGCACGCAGGGAGGTCACCAGGCGATCAGTAGCAGTGACTGACGAGGAGACCAGAATAATATCATCCACATAAACCAGAAGGTACATAGTGACCTCTGGACGCTGAAACAGAAACAGAGATGTATCTGCTGTAGAGGGAACAAACCCATGGGCACGCAGTGCAGAGCCGAGACGGGCATGCCACGCCCGAGGGGCCTGTTTGAGGCCATACAACGCCTTTACTAGGCGACACAGATGATCAGGACGATCAGGATCAACAAACCCAGGAGGCTGACGCATATAGACCTCCTCTTCAAGAACACCATGAAGAAAAGCATTCTGAACATCCAACTGATGGAGAGACCATCCACGAGTGACAGCCAATGTGAGCAGTATACCAATGGTGGTTGGCTTGACAACGGGGTTGAAAGTATCCTCATAGTCAAGATCATAACGCTGTTTGAACCCTTTAGCAACCAAACGCGCCTTGTACCGCTCAATGGAACCATCAGAATGCTTCTTCACTTTAAACACCCACTTGGAGTCAATAATATTGACGCCGGACTTCGGAGGAATCAACGTCCATATATCATTTTTGAGAAGTGCTTGATATTCCTGCTCCATTGCCTCGCGCCAATGTGGAATATGCATGGCAGCGGAATAATGACGAGGTTCAGCAGTGGGATCAGCAGCAGCCTGGGCAACACATGCAGCAAGCCAGGCAACAGTTCCATCCTTCCGGTTAAGTGGCTTGAAGATACCACTGCGACTGCGTGTGTGGGGTCGAGAAGCCACAGGTGCAGGCACAGAGGATGACGGGGCAGGAAGCGGCGATGTCGCTGATGTAGTACTCAGGGATGTGTCCGCAGGTGCGTGCGACACAGCCACGGGCGAGGAAGAAGCAGGAGACGCCGTGGGCGTCGGCCCAGCATGCGACAACCCATTGCGAGGAGCTGGAGATGTCGCGGGCGACGGATAGACAGGCGATGCCACGGGCGACGAAGAGGCAGGCGACGGCCCAGCACTCGGCGACTCAACGCGCGGAGAGCCAGATGCGTCCGGCCCAGCAGGGGAGGCAGGTCCAGCGGGGGAGGTCGGTCCAGCAGGGGAGGTAGGCCGAGCGGGCGTGCTCCCTCCAGGCTGCGACCCAACATGGCTCATGCAGCGAGCGTCGTCAGCGACGGAAGCCTGACCATGTACGTCAGTGCTGTCCAAGAGTTCCAGACGAGCTCCTCGGCCAATTCCTGCACCATGGTTAGGCAACAAAATAGGCGAATATGCAACATCTACAAACTGATCAGGCAACACTAGTACAAAATGACACATCGGAAACGGGCCAAAAACCCCATCGGCAACGGAAAAAGGGTCCGTGTCCCCGCCTCCGTGGCTGATGTGAAGGCCCTCATCGGTAACGGAGGCAAAACACCATTTCCGATGAGGTTTCCATTTGGCAACGGTTGTACGCAGACCTCCGTTTTCTTAGTTTTCCTTCATCAGATACGGAGTTTGCCATCCACCTGTTTGCACTGAGCATTTCTCATATTTCGGTTACAGGATGCCACGTTTACAAATGCCACTAGATACTTAAAATCTCACAGCACAAGCTCAAATACTAAAATGGTAACAGATTTCATTCATATCACAATGTAACTTTACATTTCCATCACAATTTCACCTTTACAATTGCATCACAAGATGTGACAAACATAAGAGGTAAAACGATAACAGATTTCATCTATACTAAGCCTATCATGTCAAACGAAGGAAAGAATATATGATTTCTTCCCTACATCCTTTTCCACAATCCTCGCAGGTGTCACTATAGCAATCTCTTCTTCTCTCAACTTCTTGAGAGAAGGATGTTGAAGCTTTGGACCCTATACATTAGTAAATAGAGTTACAATTGTTAAATACATATGCTAAAACAAATACACTATAAATTTAAGCAAATTGAAACGATATCTTACCTATGTCTTGAGGTGGCTCTTATTGATGAACCGGAGCAGCCAACACACGGCTTGTCAACAAGATATTACGATGTCAGCAGCTTCATAGGATGCCTGAC
Source organism: Poa pratensis (assembly GCA_947311845.1). NCBI lineage: Eukaryota > Viridiplantae > Streptophyta > Magnoliopsida > Poales > Poaceae > Poa > Poa pratensis. Next base: position 32,788,266 of record CAMZMU010000050.1, read on the forward strand.
AACGATCATCCTTTCCATGGAGGCCACCACCGGCTCTGGATTTTTTATGCAGTGTAACCGAAATCTAATCTAATACGTCACCGATGTGACATTTCGGCGACACTGTATAAAACACTCTTATTTAAAAAAGTATTTTATGCAGTGTATCAAAACATCACAATAGCGACGGTCGATATGTATGGTGGAGTTTGAAAGGGAACAGCTTGATATCCTTAAATGTAAATAAGGATTTATGTTAGTTCTGACACTACTAGATAGAACGAACAATTTAACACAATAATATGAAGTATATAGTAGCATTTAGTGTGTACTGACCTATGTATATAATTGGAGTACATTATGGGAAAGTTAACAAACACTACTGTCTTGAGTAGTGTTCGTTGTTTGTTCTGTGTCTCCGACTTTTTTATGCAGTGTCACCGAAATAGACTCCTGTTTTCACATGGACTAGTTAGCTATACTACAACCGGTTGCAAGTGCACAATAGGCAAGTTAACTACATCAAGAAATGACCTAGATTGAAATATCGAATGTGAACTGAACTACTATCAACAAGTTAGCTAAACTAAAACTAGTTGCAAGTGCACAATAGGCAAGTTAACTACATCAAAAAATGATATAGATAGAACTATCGGATGTGAACTGAACTATTATCAACAAGTTAGCTAAACTACAACTAGTTGCAAGTGCACAATAGGCAAGTTATCTACATCAAGAAATGATCTAGATAGAACTACCGGATGTGAACTGAACTACTATCAACAAGTTAGACCTCGCCGTGATAGCCGTCGTCTGGGCGGAGACGGCGCCACCACGGCGCCGGCGATGGCCGCAACGCCAGGAGCCGCCGCCACGAACAGATCTAGCTTACTGGGACAGAGTGAGGAAACGAGTGAGTGTTAGGTTTTGCTCTGTACGCCCATATATATAGGTAAAACATAGGAAACGGTTCTTTAGAAGGACCGTTTCCTTTGTGTTTCTTCCACTGAGGTGTGGGACCTACGCGCCCACTCTGTGGAATTTCTTCTACTCCCTGGAATAATATTTTCCTATATGGAGAAAACCACTTATAGGATACTTATATTAATATTAGTGATTACTACATTACATACGCAGTACATATTAATAATAATAAAGTAAATTACAGATGGAGAACTTATAGAACTACTACTTGCTACTTCTTGTTTTTCTTGCGCCCTGCTTCCGTGCAATCCTCGTCCTTCTCACGGCCTCGCTTGTTGGGGGCCATTGGAGGTGGTGGCGGCGACGGCAGCATATCGGAGGCGGTGGCGGCGGCTTTCTTCTCTGTCGCCGGGGCTCCCTTCTTCGGGACCGGCGCCTCCGCCTCGTCCTCCTCGTCGTCCTCCTCCTCCTTCTCCTCCTCTTCGGTTGACTCCTCATCAGAATCAACCTTCGGCGGGCCCAACATCAAGGTGGGATCATGGAAGTTGGCGTATTCGTCGTCGCTCGTCTCCGGCGTCGGTCCTTCAACGGACTCGCCGTTGACGGGGGGACTGTCCCGCGGCGACTCAGTGTGCTCCTGTGTGTCGTTGCTGCGAGGTATCTTCGCTAATCAGTAGGAGGGAGCGAGCGAGCGAGAGAGAGAGAGAGAGAGCAGATTCTGTGGCGTCTTGAGCTAGCAAGGATTGGGGTTTTTAAGGAGTAGTGGGCGGTGCCACTACGCCATGTCATTTACTCGCCTCGCTTTGAATTCGAAGAAGCTTGAACGCGACCACATTGGAAACAGACACATCGAATGACCGTTGCCATAGAACCACATATCGGAAACGGAGGCACATTGGGAACCGTTGCCAATAATATGGGTAACGGAGATAATACTTTCTCCGTTACCTATGTTGACGGGCCAGCCACGGCCCAGGTCAGGTTTGTACGCACCGGCCGCGTGGAAAGCGCGATTCTCCGTCGCCTAACGCCTGCCGTTTCCATAGAGGGGTATCCGATGTGTCGTTCTGTACTAGTGCAAAGTAGGAGATGAATGCATGGATGATGGTTGTGTGTCTGATGTAGGAAGAGAAGCAAACGGAAACAAGTTCTCATCAAAAACTACATCGCGCGAAATATAAACACGATTAGACGGCACATGAAGACACTTGTATCCCTTATGCATGGAGCTATAGCCAAGAAAGACACACTTCTTGGAGCGAACCTCAAGCTTGCGACTATTGTATGGGCGTAGATGCGGCCAGCACGCACACCCAAACACTTTGAGGAAGGTGTAGTCAGGAGCCTCCTGGAACAAAATTTCAACTGGAGTTTTCATATTAAAGAGACGCGTAGGAAGCCTATTAATGAGAAAACAGGCGGTGGTAAAAGCGTCACTCCAAAAACGAAAAGGGATAGAGGCATGCGCAAGAAGAGTTAAGCCAGTTTCAACTATGTGACGGTGCTTGCGTTCAGCAGCACCGTTCTGCTCGTGAGTATGCGGACACGCCACACGATGAGCAATCCCGTGTTGCTAAAAGAAGGAACTAAGATTCCGGTATTCACCCCCCAATCAGACTGAACATGAACAATTTTTTCCTTGAGAAGACGCTCAACATGAGTTTGAAATTGAAGAAAAACATTGAACACATCAGATTTGCGTTTAACCTAATACAGCCATGTAAAGCGACTATAAGTATCAATAAAACTGACATAATAGTTTTGACCACTGACAGAAGTTTGGGCATGGCCCCACACATCGGATGGTGAGGATGGTTGGGTGCAGGTGGGTGGGGACGGTCGTCTCGGCCGCGCGCCATCGTCTCCGCTTCAGGAAGAAGGTCTCGACCGGGGTCTCGCCTTCAAGCGTTGGGCTCGAGGGTGGTGTTTTCGGTGCCTCGAGCGTGGCCACCAGGTCCGCACATGTCGAGGGCCCTTCTGATGCATCCGATGTCGTCGTCCTGGTCACCGGGAGCGCTTCTGCCATGCGCGCTCTCCTGCTGCTCGTTCTCGCTCTCCGGATGCCGTGCTCCTTGTCAGCAAAGCCGTTCTCTCTCCGCTCAGCCTCATCGTCCCTCGTCACCTCAGAGTTGGGCCGAGGTTGTGGGCCACTCGTCGTTGCGTGCTGCGGTGCAGCCGTGTTGCAAGGATTCCAACACCAACGCATTTTCATTCTCTACCGTGGAGTCCCAGTTTGCCCTGCTACGCATGGAGGTCCTTCAGAAGTTTGAGCTGCTTCGCTCTGAGGTCCACGACGCTCTTGCCAAGCTTCAGCTTGCGTCGGTTGTGCCTCTGCCACCAGAGGTACAGATTGGTTCTGTTGATGAGGGGTCTGAATGTTGCTTTGGAGAATTTTCTCCCCGTGCAGAACATGCGTCGTCGTCTGTCCTTAGAAGGGTTGTCGCCACCGATGTTGTGGCTCCAGTTGTGGAGATTTTGCCTGAGCTGCAGGATCCTTGTGGGGAATCATCTGTTGTGCTTCCAATTGAGATGGGCCTGTTGGAGCCTTTGGCGGTGGACATTGCGCCATCCCCACCTTCGTCTGAGTCTTGCCAGCTGCCCTCCTCTGTGGATAGTGGAGGTCTTGTTGGTTCAGTCACCTTATCATCCTTGAGTTACCAGTTTGTTGATGAGATAACTATGTTGGTGCGTAACTCTAAGGCACTGTTTGGCAAAGAGGTTTGCGACTTGCTTGTCGATTTGGAGGCGGCTTGCCCTGGATATGGCAAGGATATTGCTTCCGTTTGGCGGGGACAGCTTCAGACGGTGTATTCATGAAGGTGGAGAAGTCGCTCAAAAGGAGGGCAAGGAAGAAGCTTGCCTTCGGATGGAAATCTTCCGCCGTTTCTTGATTGTTGAGCTCATTTGAGATTGTTGTGTTGTCGGTTCGTGGTTGTGATAGGTCGGGCGAGTAGTTGTTTGGTTGTGTGGGCTCCTCCCTGTGATCTTGGTTGTCGGTGTTTGTTGTATGGTTTTCGCCCGGTTTCTTCCACTAATAAACCGGGCACCTTCTTCTAAATTAATATTTAAGGCAAAGCTTTTGCCTTCGTTGCAAAAAAAAATTGTTGTGCCACAACTGATTTTTGTCAACATGCCAATACATGATTCTAGCTATGCTACCCTGGTACGTACGCTTGTGGAATGAAAATGGCCACTCTTGATTTTGCACACCGTTAGAGTTCGATACTTTTTAAAATGCTCCCTCTTCTTTTGTTGCTCCCTCCACCCGTTCGGTATTATTATTAGGGTGGAGGCTTTTAGGTAGTTTGAAATTATAAGAAAGGAGTCTTAGTTATTCTTAAATTCGTGTGCATACACTATTTTTATTTCCCTCCTAGCCAATGCTTGCACCGCTTCTTTTCCTATATTTTAGGGAGATTTTGGTTGAGTCCAATTAACCATTGCATGCATCATATTTAGAAAATTGGAACAATTAAATTGGAGAAATGTCGTGTTTTCATGGAGGAGTTAATTAATACTTGTCTAAATCCGCACGTTTTGGCCCTCCACCCTTCCTTTCCCGAACAGAGAGAGTATCCCTCTCCCGTCGGGAGAAACCAGGTGGCAACATCCTCCGATGCCACTTCTGTGCTGATGCCCTTTCTCGGTACCCAGTGGCATGGCTCTGTAGACGAGATGGGTTGAAGTTCAGGTTAGTATACTGACTTGTTGAGGTTGTCGGTTTGACTAGTCCAGGTCGGATAGCTCGATTAGGACGGCCATGTCACCGGTGGATCCGGGCTCGGTGCATAGACAACACTCGCTGGCGGCCGAGATAGCGGCTCCATCGTTCGGTTCTTGGTGGCAGCTTCTAGACCCGGCCTTGGAGGTATTTCACCGTCGGATGAGGGCTTACGCTTGGGGAGCATTGACAGTCATGTGTGGATATACAACATAGCATACATACCATCACAACCACAGATTCCAATTAATACTCACTCCGTAGCTACATACAAATTTAGAAAAGATTGAGACATCCTTTTGTGAACAGAGGGAGTAGTATAGATAGATAGTCATATACATACCCTCAATTGGTTCGACGGTAGTGCAGTCGGACCTCGCATTTATTCCTGCTCAAGGGAAGGTTTCCCATCTTGACCAAGACAATCGCGATGTCCGCCGTGAATTTTGCCCCTTGGCGTCGTACACCCGCACGAACCCACTCGTGGTATCGTTGCTACCATACAACTCTTGATTGGAGTGCAAAAGCACGCGACAACTGGTGAGGTCACTAGCGTAGCTGTTGGCGAACTTGTTACCCCACTGCAGCTCAAGCGGCGCAAGATTGTCGTCGCCACCAGCCAAGGGGCAGACACTTGCGCTCGGGAAGTCGTAATGTTGGTCTCGGCATGTTCTTTTCCGGAACGGCCTTGCTCGCAGTGAGAGCATCCCGACCCCTTGGCAACAAAGGCGGAGCTACGTTCAAGTCATGTGGTGGTGGGTGGGTGGGGTGGGGGGGGGGGGGGAGCGCCCCCCTCCCCCTACCCACACACAGACCTACATTCAAGCTACTTTCAAAAAATTCTGAAATAAGATTTCGGGTGTAGTCCGAACATTTTATGTCGGCACACAGAGTTTCGCGAAAAAATAATGTTTTTTCTGTTCTATATAAAAAAGACAAATTCGGTGTTTAAAAATGACTTTTTACTAGAGGATCTGGGTGGTGAGAAAAACACAGTTTCAAAATTTTAAAATTTCTCTCAATTTGTCTTTTTTGTATAGCCCAAAATACATCGAATTTGGAGCTGAAATTTTGCACGGTAGTAGATCTGAACAATATCTACATCAGGGAATTTTTTCGCGATTTGTGAAAACTTAAAAATGTCGATTTCAATTTTTTTTAAAAGATGGCTTCGCACTGGTGGTCTTCCAGCTTTCCTCTTCTCCGCCATGCCAGGCGGTTGACAGAAGTCGGCGGCTTTGTCGGCGGCTTCCTGGCCGCGGTTCGCTGCGGTTCGCCGGCTCGGGTGGAGCTTGGCGGCAGCGCGCGGTTCGGCGCGTCTCCGTGGTGCGGCGGCGTCGGTGGGGGCTGGGTCCTCAAGGACTGGTTTGTATTTTCCATGTTTCCTGAGGTTTGTACTGCTAGTTCGGTTTTATTAGATCTGTAATCCCATGTACTCAAAAAAAAGATAACTTTTTAGAAATGGGAGCCTCGCCCCAGCCTCTGCATCAAAATGATGCATACGGCCGCAAAAAAAAAAAAAAAAAAAGATAACTACCTCACACTACATATTTAGGTGTCATGCATATGTGTATTGGCGAGTAATTTACTAAATATTTTTACTTCCCAACGAAACTATTTGATCTAGTATTTGAGTATGTCATGCAGATTATATATTGCAATGCATATTTTTTTACAGCTGTATAAGTTGGCTTTTTTGTTGCGTATCTAATAATTAAGACAAATTAATTCCGGAGATTGTAGATATCTTGCTGCGTTGTATCTTCGGGATTTCTTCTCTCGTGAGCAAATTATTTTGTGCTTTTGAACCACTAAAAATATTTGTTTTCTTTATTTTGCTTTCTTCCGTGTTCTTCCCCGTCGCCGCCGCCGGCAGGGCTGCCGGGCGTTGCCCGTGTGGCGCCGGCGGCGGCATGTCTCTCCCCGAGCCAATCTAGGGTGAAGACGGGGTTCCCCTTCCTTGGCGGCGGTGCAACTCGGGCTCCGGCGGCCCGGCTCCGGCGGGTGGTGGTTGGAGCGAGGCGACGCGCGGAGGCCTGTGGGGCGGCGCAGTGCTCCCCGTGACGGTGTGCAGCGGCGTTGGCCGGCCGGCCCTGGCGACCTGGATCTGGGCCCGGCGGGCCCCATCAGGTTGGGCGGGCCTGCCTGACCTGCGGCACTCTTTGCAGCTGGAAGTGAGGCGGCGGATACAGGGGACAACGGTGACGGCGGCCAGCCTATTGCAGCATGGCGGCGAACTTCACAGGCTCGATCTGGGCTTGGCCGGACTCTATTAGGACTGGTGTGCCCCGTGGGGGCTTTACGGGCCTGCTGGGCCCGGCCGGACCTGACGGGGACTGGTGTGTTTGCAGCCACGTCCGGTCGACTACCGTCCTTGGCGGTGGAGGTTGGTCCCTCCCGCCGGCCGCTGTGCTGCTGACCCAGGTCATTCTTGTCCTCACCTTCGACTTGCAGACCTCATGACAACTCCTTCCGTGAGACGGCGTTGGTGGCTCCGGGATCGTTTTGGCGCATGGTGGGCGGCTAGTCTGGTGGTGTCGAGACTCGTCCTCGCGGGGCTCCTATGTTACCGATCGTCCGGGGTTGTGGATGGGGTTTCGAGAGAAATCCCTGTCGGTTCGTCCGACGCCGACGCGGTGCCGCCTCCGGGTGGAATCTTTCCTTCCTGAAGGGCGTCGTGGCTCCCCTTCGTTTTCCCCTATGCCGGGGGAAACCCTAGGACCCGTGCCCTGGTCCGGGCAGCAGCATGGCGTTCCTTCTTGAAGGTGCTGCCTGGTTCTCGATGATTCGGCACTAGGAGCGTGGTGATACTTTGTTGGAGAGGGCGCAGCGGTTGCGGGTCACCATCGTTTAGTCGATCCGCCTATGTTTCCATTTTATTTCTTCTTCTTTTATTTGGGTGTATGTTTGATGCCGCCCCAGCATTGCAAGTCTGTTGGTTGTATCGGTTGTTTGCTATATTTATATAGCAGGGCTACGGCCTATTTCGTCATCATTGTCAACGTCCCTGGTTTCTTCTCTGTTCTTCATAAAGAATACTTTCATTTTGTTTCACCAATACATTTTCTTGAATTGTTTTTTCATTGAAAGAAAACCGTCGTTTCTAAAAATAGTTATTTTCTCGAACATGCGTTTACATTTTGTATTAGAAGAGAGCGTCAAGAACTCAAGATGACGCAAAGAGTACAAATGAAAACCCCAACTGAAGTACTCCTAGAAAGTAGAAAGAAACCGAAACAAGACCACAACAAAAACTGAAACCGTACAAAGTTAGCATATTTCTGAAAATAGTTTTCCGAAACAAAATTTCAAAAAACCCTGTAAGTACCTCGTTTTCTTCTCTGTTCTTTAGAAACAATAGTTGGTTCTGCACCTCCTGACCTTGGCAGTACGAGCAACGCCTCCACTGCGGCACTGCCGATGTGATTGTGACGCTGCTTCAGGATCCACCTTGGAGATGCTGCGGCAGCTGATGGTGAAACGGTGGATGAGCAAGTGGTAGCAGCACTTGGGCTTGGTATCCAGTAAAGCTACGCATCCTATACTTCGTCTTGGATTTTCTTTAGATCAAATGGTCGCCCCCGATTTCATTGCATGCATGAAAACCACAAAGTACCTAGCGTGACAGGTTCAGGTCTTACAACAGGAATGGGCCAAAATGATAGCAGAATTTAAAACTACCCCCTCCGATCCATAAAAAGTGTCGGGATTTTAGTTCAAATTTGAGCCTGAGTGAGTAGTCTATTACACATGAGAGCGGTGTTTTGGCACTAGGAGCATATGCTCCCGATATTTTCGGAAAAATAAAAAAAATAGAATTTTTTTTCAAAAAATTCCCAAAAAATCACAGGCGTACCCTGAGTATGGTACGCACGAGCGTGTGAATTTTCATAATGAACAGACATTGTGGCTTACCTGTGCAAAAAAGACAAGTCACAGATCTGAAAATTCAAATTTTTGATCTCGTTTTCTGTCAGAAATTTGTCTTTTTTGCCCAGGTCGGCCACGATGTCATTTCGCTGCAAAATTTCACACGGGTGTGCGAACCATACTCAGGTATACCTGTGATTTTTTTCGGAATTTTCTAAAAAAGTTTTTCTATTTTTTTTATTTGCCCGAAAATAACGGGAGCATATGAGCTCGGGTGCCATTATGAATTTCCGATTACACATGCATGCCTTTCTTTTTCTGTTCACCCTATCTTCTTCTTCTCAGTCCTTTGTTACTTTGTGTACTCCGCAACGATCAAGATAACTACCTCACAGAAATTTTTGCACTCCCTCTCTATTTCTGGAACCTCCCCTTGCTACAGTGCTCAGAGGCGACGGGGAGGCGACACCGCGTCGGCCAGCAGACGCCGGCGTATCTGGGGATTTCTCACCCTCCGTCGGTCACTCCGGCGGCGGGAGGACGGGGAATCTCCAGATCTGCGCTCCGGTGAGTAGCTTGTGGGCTGCGGGCGGCGTTGCCGTGGCGGGAAGGGTGGCGCCGTCGCGATCTGATGCTCTGCGGCTTCCCCTCCTCGGCGTCGTCTTCGACGGTGCTGGCGGGCTGCAGGTGCGTCCCTGCTCTACCGGTGCTCTCTCTCCGGCGTCGGTCGGAGCTTGTGGGGGGTGCAGGAGACCGGGGTTCCAGATCATCAAGGTCGCCTTCGGCGTCGACGGCGTCGGCGCTGGCTCAAGGCGATGGCTTCGCACTGGTGGTCTTCCAGCTTTCCTCTTCTCCGCCATGCCAGGCGGTTGACTGAAGTCGGCGGCTTTGTCGGCGGCTTCCTGGCCGCGGTTCGCCGGCTCGGGTGGAGCTTGGCGGCAGCGCGCGGTTCGGCGCGTCTCCGTGGTGCGGCGGCGTCGGTGGGGGCTGGGTCCTCAAGGACTGGTTTGTATTTTCCATGTTTCCTGAGGTTTGTACTGCTAGTTCGGTTTTATTAGATCTGTAATCCTATGTACTCAAAAAAAGATAACTACCTCACACTACATATTTAGGTGTCATGCATATGTGTATTGGCGAGTAATTTACTAAATATTTTTACTTCCCAACGAAACTATTTGATCTAGTATTTGAGTATGTCATGCAGATTATATATTGCAATGCATATTTTTTTACAGCTGTATAAGTTGGCTTTTTTGTTGCGTATCTAATAATTAAGACAAATTAATTCCGGAGATTGTAGATATCTTGCTGCGTTGTATCTTCGGGATTTCTTCTCTCGTGAGCAAATTATTTTGTGCTTTTGAACCACTAAAAATATTTGCTTTCTTTATTGCATATCGAAAAAACGTAGGGCCTAAACATGGTCACTTCATATATTTTACTTTTTTTGTTTAAATCTTTGGTTCTGTCTCGGTGTTCTCACTAAAATTGTTATGCATGCTGCATTCAGATAACACCACGTATCAAAAAAACGGAAAGTTCCGTATTGCCGGAAACGGAATTTTCGTTTCGACGGAATACGATGTTCCGTTTCCGTTTCCGCATAAATTTTTTCGTTTCCGTTTCCACTTTGCAAAATTCCGTTTCCACTTCCGTATTTTCGTTCCGTTTCCGTTTTTCCGCGGAAAAGTCGGAAAGTTTCCACTCCGTTTTCATCCCTACATCGAACAACATAGAGAAGAAGAAAAATGAATAGCATAGAGATTATATCTCTCGTCCTTGTCTTGTCTCTGGCCACCGGCAGCAATGCATGCGAGGATGATCCGGTCATGACCATCGCAGCCGCATGTCGTAAGGCGACCCCGCCGGCCATGTTGGAGCTCTGCATGAAGACGTTGGATGGTTCCTATGAGGACATTGAGGTAAGCGAGTATGCCTGGACTGGTGCGATGGCGGCCATAGATTCGTGTGAAGCTACCCAACGCAGTGGCAAACAGTTGCTGCAGAACCCGTCGCTCCCAAAAGAGCTGCGAGCGGCGTACAATCACTGCATGAACCAGTATGGCATCGTGCATAAGAGGATCACAGACATAGGTGATGCCTTATACGTTTGCCGGTTCTCACACTTCAAGCAGGACTGCAGGGACGTTTGCCGGTTCTCACACTTCAAGCAGGACTGCAGGGATGCTGCCGCTGCAATCGACGATTGTGCTCGTAAGTTGCAGCCCGTCGACTCATCTTCGCCTTTCTACGAGATGGTCTTAGGTGACCGGGATAGGACCGAAAATGGATTTTCTACAACTCATATGGCGCACAACTCGTATCTCGATCGTCCGTTCCCGCGATTGAACGGTCAAGATTTTCCGTTGAATGGGTTGAACATTCAACGATAAATCTTAGCCGTTCAATCACGGAAACGGACGGTCAGAGATAAGAGTTGTGCGCCATATGAGTTGTACAAGCTCATAACCGGATAGGACCATGCTTGCTTGCTCCCTGGCAAGCCTAGGCGTCGCTAGTCAACCGGGGACAAAACTAGTTGTGTAAACTAGCTTCTCATAAAAAAATTGTCGCATTTTTTTTCCGGGACAAAGTAATCAGTTTGGATGGTAAGATTTGTTAACTTCAATAAAAATTCGTTGGGAACCGATAGTATTTGATGGCACACATCAGTTGCCATTCCACAAGAGGCTGCTTCGAGCACAGTTCGACGGCCTCGGCTGGTGTCGCCCTAGTTGCACAGGCCCGAATAAGGATGGCAATTTTACCCATGGGTACGGGTACCCGCGGGTACCGTACCCGCATGGGTAGAGTATGGCTACAATTTTATACCCATGGGTAGTACCCGTACCCACCCGTTTAAGTCGTGGGTAGGGTACGGGTATAACCTCGTACCCATAGGTATACCCATACCCTACCCATTTATATACCTTACCCGTGGAGGTCCAACATTTATTCTCGTAAGTTTGTAAATCTATATGAAGTTGTAATCACTTGTCAATTTGAGTTGACATAATTGTCACGTACTCAAATATATGTTATTGAGTTGAGATAAATGTTTTTTCTTTTATCAAAAAATTTACCGATGAATGTAAAATTTTAAGTAACTTGTGTACTATTTGATCTACCCGTTGTGTACCCAATGGGTATGGGTATCCGCCGGGTATGGGTACAGGTAAAGTTTCATACCCGTGGGTACGGATATGGGTAGAATTTTGTACCTATTGACTACACGGGTATGGGTATGGTATTGTTCTACCCGCCCCATACCCTACCCATCGCCATCCTTAGGCCCGAACCTCTGGATGTCGCCTCTTGTTCATTTATTTGAATACATTGCATGGCAGTCTAGCACTAGCAAAGCTCCTCTCAAATCTCTCCATTCTTTCTGGTGCATAGCGTACGGCGACCCCCGGACTACTAAAAATCTCTAAGTAAAGTACACAACAACTATACTACTCCCTCCGATCCACTAAATGTGTCGTGGGAAATGAACTACCTAGTACAAATATTTAGCTGCACTCGCGACACTTTATCTGGACCGGAGGGAGTAGTATTTTCTTGCAGGCTCTAACTCAGATTTCAGATCACATGTCCCAAGTTTGACACAAAATTTTGACGCCTGTCTTTTTTCAAAATAGAAATGAGATGATGAAGCATTTTGACGTCTGCTACTAATGCGAAATTATGCTCGTTGTTTCTGTTACCTCTCGGTCACTCTCACCTAAACCCAGTCAGCGGATCGATCCTAGTGAATTATATTCTTGATTAATTTTATTATTACAATTACCAAACACAAAATGGAAATAACGATACGATTACTCTAGATCCATATTTAGGTAAACAACCCTTTTGACTAGTTTCATATTCCAAAATCCTGAAGACAGCCTCGTGTGTTCGACCGGACTGGTGGACTCCAGTCGTCGTCTCCACACACTGCCTTAGCCTCCAGTTGACCTTAGTTGATCTTCTTGCAGTTCAATCTGACCTTCGTGGGCGTATCTGCCGATGACTGGGAGTATCGTCCAGCAAGACGGAGGCGTCGCACCCCTGTAAACACTAGACTAATTGGAGGGGGTCATTTAGTCAATTTATGATAAATTTAGTGATCAAATCACATATTATATAGGGGGGTTTTCCTAAAAAAAAACTCCAGCATGCATAGGGGGGGACATGGCCCCCTGCCCGCACCCCTGGCTCTGTCCCGTAGGCCAGAACATTCAAAGGCGTCGCAAGCTGTGACTTACATTTACGAATCAGTCGTGGAAGAACAGGCGCAGGATGGAGACGATTCGTTTGGTCATTGCAAAATTGAGCAGTGGTTTGTTCGGAATGAGCAAATCAAGATCTCCTTCTGCATTAATCCGACTCCATCAGTTATTTGGGAAGAAAACAAGTAGGCGAGAGGAGAAAATGACGCGGGTGAGGTGAATTGATCGATGCGTACATGCCCGGCCTACCCAGGTTTTTTGGGCAATGAGGCCTACGCAGTTAGTCCTCCAATGGGTTCATTTGGTCCAACTGCATTTTTAACGGGAGTAGCAAAGCAATTTCATGATTCTAAAAAAAGTAGGGCAATTTCAAAAAAAGAAAAGGAGTAGTAGAGCGACTAATGTTATCTAGCTGGAGCCCTGTGCGGGGATCCAAATTTGTTGACTGCGTAAAAGGCAAAGTAACGTGACTTTGAGTCATTGATATGTGGGACCCACCATATGTGGGGTCCACATGTCAGTGATTCAAAGTCAGGCCGAATCAGCCGGGGCAAACTCAGCTAATCTCAATCCTTGGCGGGTGCACCTGTTGAGTGTTGCAGGTATTGGTAAGGTTAGGAGGTTTTTTCAAGAATACACCGCAGGAGAGGTGTATTAATCATAAGAAGTCTCATGCGACATGTACAATGTCGCAAGGTGGCATAATGTTGCAACAAGAGGTGACACCTCCTCTCACTCACACAAACCGCTCAGTCTACCACCTACAACCAATAAATCCAGAGATACATGGGTTGAGTCTCTCCAAACATTTGAAAGTGGGCAAAACTCTTCCCCATATTACAAAGCCCAACTTTTTGTTATTTTGTTTTAATATGGGCTTTGCTTTTTTGATACATGTGAGATACATTGCAAATAGCAGTCTTTCGTAGCTGTACTATGATTTCTTTTAGGGAAAATTGGGTCCACGCCACTAGTTCTCGCCATTACTCGTGTGTGGCACTAAAGTTCTAGGAATTGGGTACGCGCCGCTAACTCTTGCCACGTTGTTGGTTCTACACAGTAGACACATTAGACGGTGGTTGCCGTTAGGTCAGACAAACTAGTCGTTTCTTTGGCTCCATGTGGGACCGACAAAATACCATGCCAACATAGACGAAATAGTCGTTTTTTGATCGTTTTCTTACATGTGGGACCCATCACTATGCCCTGTCACCATAGACAAAAAAAGGTCAAACCCTAGCAAGGAAGCAAATCCAGTCCACCCCTAAGGTTTAGCCATGTCATATCTTTAATCGACATACTCCGGCTTCAACTGGTTCGTCATTGCGGCTACCGGCACGTCCAAGTTACCCTCCTAGTTCCCCCGCATCCACGTTGTGTTCCATCGGGGTGAGTGGCATAGCCCGCACACAAGGGGGATCGATGATGGAGGTGAAAAGGACGGAAACACAATGGGAAAGACTTGTTAATAAAAAATAAGTGTGTGCTTCTCTGTTGCAACTCCTCCTGATTTGATAAGATTGTTAACGGACTAGATTGTAACAATAGCCATTATATCCCCATCATAAGACACAATCGACTGAGCTGTAATAATCTGGTCGTCTCAAGCTTTATATTAAAATCAAAATGAGCATGCTCTCTTTTCTGCAAGTCATGTGCCTACCACTACCGAAGCAGTGGTGTAACCCGAGTAGACACTTTGGGACTAACTATATAGCCATCCTAAAACGGCATCGAGCTATAATTGGACATCACAAGTTATGTATTGTCTTTGTTAAGTCAGTAGGCTTGGTTGTTTGACCAGAGAAACATTCTTTATTTGCCTCTTCATTCAATCATCGTGTACTGCCACATGCGGATGTACTAGTCACGCCCATATTCCACTGCTAGAGAACCATGATCACAAAATTCATTTCTTCATCATAAGTTAAACTCCTTTTGGATCCTTCAACCTATTTTTCGTTGAGCTGCTACGAGATTTTGTGTGGATGAATAAAGTGTTCATGTCTCCTTCTCTAAGCCAAGAAAGATCCTTGAGAGCTGTATCCACATAATTTCCTCCCTATGAAGAGCTCATCCAATCTAGTTGTTATTTTCTTGATCCCCTTACCGTTTATGTTATAATTTTGTGAGAGCATTTCAAGATTGAATCTGAGTTCCTTCAGCTCCTTCACTAGTGGAAACCACGCCTTTAGTCCCGGGTGGTAGAGGCCTTTGGGGAGGGATGTCAGCCGGTACATTGGAACCGGGACTAGAGCCCCCCCCCCCCCCCCCCCCCTCTAGTCCGGGATGTGCTACGACCCGGGACCAGAGAGGTCCACGCGGGGGCAGCACATGGCGCATGCGAGAGGATCTCTAGTCCCGGGTTGTAATACAACCCGGGACTAGAGATGCACCCACGTGGCAGGCTGTGGTTTTTTCCGTTTCGGTTGTTGTATATTATGAATAATTTGCAAAAAATATGGTTAATTATCTGTAAATCAGAAAAATACATATAGCATATCAAAATATTCGTAAGAGAAAGCTTTATGCGAAAGTCGGGAAATCGGAAGTCGGAAGTCGGAACGGAAAGTCGTGAAGTCGGGAAAGTCGTAAAGCCGGGAAAGTCGTGAAGTCGTGAAGTCGGGAAAGTCGGGAAGTCGGGAAGTCGTGAAGTCGGGAAAGTCGACGTCACGTTTTCCCGGCTACCCGGCTTCCCGGTTTCACGTTTTCACGGCTTCCCGGTTTCACGTTTTCCCGGCTTCCCGTTTTCACGATTTCCCGGCTTCCTGGTTTCCTGGATTAATTTACATATAAAGATCCCATATATAAGAGGGACTAGAACCGTCATATATTCGATTACATGGAGATCATCAAGCTAGCCACTACTAGAGCCCGTCATCTAATTTGATCTGGCGCCATTGTATTTTCCCTTCATGTCTAAGACATAGTTCATCAAAAAGCCCGCAATTTCCTCGCAAATTGGTCGAAAGCGGTCCTTTAGTTGCAGGTCCCTCCGCATTCGATCCATCTATACAAGAAGGGAGATTAATATGAATTTCAATCATCATAACAGAAATTATGAATGACACTCAACACAATTGATGGTTATAAAATGATGGATACGGTACGTCGCCGTATAAGGGAGGAGGATGCGCACGTCCGTCGCTACATGCATTTGTTGGATACGGTGTATACTAATACATGGCAGGTAATGTAAAGGGATCCTTATCATGTGAGTTTTAACCGTGTGATGGTTCCTACTCTTTGGGTGAGGAGCGCGCGTGATGGACCCCGCGGCTTAGGACGAGGCAGAAGTTAGTAAAATAAAAATGGCATGGAATCCAGCTGTAACCGGATTAAATAAAGATGTAAGCGTGTGATACACTCCAGCTGTAATCGGATTAAATAAAGATGTACGCGTGATGCACTCCAGCTGTAACCGGATTAAATAAAGATATATCCTCTTGCATAGAGTCTTTTTATGTGTACTAGTTGCTATGTGAAATAATAAACTTGATTTTCGACAAAAGTTTCACAAACATTCTGAATATGAATTTAAATATGAAAAACTACTAAATATAAATTTAAATATGAAAAACTTCTAAATATGATTTTTTTTTACATTAATACATTATTACACATCACCAACAACATCCCTATCTAGTGTTCACTTTTTTCTTCCAGTGTGTCCCTTTCTTCTGATTGCGCCGTAACCATGGACAAGGTTCATCATTTAACTTCAGACTTGGGTCAGTGTTCACTTTGAAGGGCGGAATTTCATGAAACTTATTGTAATCTTCTGACATGTCTGTCTTGTCCTCCACTCCCACGATGGTTCTTTTCCCTGAAAGAACTATGTGCCGCTTTGGCTCATCGGCTGATGTATCTGCTTGCTTATCTTTCCTTTTTTTTGGGTTTGATAGACATGTCCTTCACATAGAAAATCTGAGCCACATCATTTGCTAGAACGAATGGTTCGGTGTCGTACGCAAGATTATTGAGATCCACTGTAGTCATCCCGTACAGTGGGTCTACATTTACCCCGCCGCCTTTCAGATTGAACCATTTGCACCAGAACAAAGGGACCTTAAAAAAAGCTCCACCACGGCGAGCAATGGTCCCGGGTGATATCACGACCCGGGACAAAAGCTCCACCTCTTGTCCCGGGTCGTGGTACGACCCGGGACGAGATGTTCTCGCGTGGCCCACGCCCTGGGCCCTGCCAACGCACCTATGGTCCCGGGTCGTCGCACCACCCGGGACTAGAGCTCCCTCACGACCCGGGACAAATGGAAAACGTTTGACCCGGGACTAGTGCCCCCCTCTAGTCTCGGGTCTTAAGCCACCCAGGACTAGAGGCAAAATCGGCCCTGGTCGAAAGGTGTTGTTTCTAGTAGTGCTTGCTTACAAAGACGAAAATGCTCTTGCTCCATTCCTGTAAGGTCCCCATGGTGGAGGCGATTTTCTTGTTGGAACTTACCCAGATCAGTAGCACTATCATTGTGGTTTCACATCATTTCCACTTCGTCCGATAGGGCTGACTGCCTTTCTCACATTAGTTCTACGCAACAGGCCCCAAATAAGACGTCCATCTTGAGTGCAAGCTTCTCTATAGTCGAAAGTGCCACTCCAATTTATACCCCTCTTTACAGACAAAGGAAAACAACGCCAAATCACCCACCGACCCATGCACACACTTTCAAGTAAGCTCTTATTTTAGGACACAGTGTTTTGAGTCACGGGTGCGGATGCACCAGTCATGTAAAACATTTTTAGTTTTTTAAATGTTAAATAAATTCAAATAAATTTCGGATATACAACATGACATTTAGTGTTAGCTCAAAAAGTTTCACGAAGAAATTACATTTTTATAGCCTGTGCAGAAAAGAAAAAAAAATCGCGTACAAAAGTCATTTCGAAAACCCCGGAAATTGTCTTTTTTGCACAGCGCACAAAAAAGGTCTTCTCTACGTGAAACTTGTTGTGCTAACATGAAAATGTCATGTAGTCTGAAGATTTTATTTGGAATTTTTTAATATTTTAATTTATTTTTTTGGCATTGAGTGCATCTAGAGCTATGAGTCAAAATGGATTTCTGCTTATTTTGGCACTGACACACACTTTCAACTATAAGCTCTTACATTGCCATGAAGGTTCTAACCAGCTCATGAACTGTCCTTGTCTCCCCCAGTTCACGATAGTTTCAAACTAGGAGTCTCATGGCGCAATTCAGGCACTCACATTAGCGCAGAAAGATTGCCGGCAGCCCCTGACAGGTCGCTACCTCTAACTTGCCTTTTTAGTATAGTTCCGCATCTGTTCAGCCTCTCTGATCTTTTGCAGTCCCTCCTCGCCCAGACATATAGACATAGAATATCCTTGATAGTGATAGATGCGGTTGTTCCTCGGCTTCATCGGTCATGTGTTGGTGCACAATTCCAGCACCCTGCGTCCCGTTCTGACGAGAGCATAGCCCAACGGAAGATTGCTCTGCCCTCCAGCATAGCACGAGTCCACGACCATGCCATTTCTGCTCTTTTGGCTTCTTCATGTTAGATTCGCTTCCACTGCGGCCGTTGGTTACTGCAACCTGGTATCATGGCTATAGCGTAGATTATCAGCATTAGGATATTTGTTGCTGCGTGTCGCTGGAGCCACATCGTCGGTGGATGTGCCACATGCAGAACCAAAGTGTGCATGTTTTTGTCGTGATTTTTTGAAGTGCAAGCTTCGCCACGTTCATTCGGTTCAGGGTTTATCGCATGCCAATGGCACGGTTAGCGTATCCTGGCCCTATTGTTCCCGGATGATACCAGGCTGCGTGTCACTGAAGTAGAGGGGAGGTGGCTAGGTTCCATGCAAAAAAAAAAAAAACAGCTTCTTATCAGCTGCCGGAAGTTCACACCAGACTTCAATGTGACCAATATAACCACAAAATATACAGAACAAGACATAATATATAGAACCACAAAATCACCTTAATACAATTGTTAAAATAATAATCGATATATATAATATAAATTCTTATCAAGAAAAAATTGGAGTGTATCTAAAAACTTATTCATATCAAATATGTGATCATGATCACTAAAATCGTTTACATCTGTGTTTATGTCAACATTCTCTTATGCAAGGTCCTCATCTTCTAGTTCAACATCAGTTATTCTTACACAAGAGCTACCTCAACTCGTCTAGATTTAGAGAAAATGACAAAACACCACTACAATTGAACACAAGGCGACGATGAACCACCATCTTAATTAGGGTTTTGTGACACATAAATACCGCTATTGAGGTCATGGTGTGACGCAGAGCACTAATCTCTCGTGGTTAGCATTCTAACCATGTTTTTGACAGGTAGGACCCACCAGTGACCTCAATATGTGTCACAAAACACTAAGGTGGTGGTTCATCGTCGCCTTGTGTTCAATTGTGATGGTTTTTTTTGTCATTTTCTCCTAATTTATGAAGCACTCGTGTTACTCTCACAAAAATGGTCAGGGATCTTCTCTGTGACGCTATCAACTAATTTGTTTTTTCTTCCCCATTTACTTTTCGCACAACCAGATGAAGACTTTTTGAAAAACATAATCACGCTTGAACATTTTTTTTTTGTTAGATTCTCCGCTTGAACAGAAAATCAATTAGACATTATAATTAAAATTATGCATGCAGGCATAGACTAACCTTACACAGATTAGAGGCCCCCATATTCCCAGAACCTTCTCTAGCACTTGAGTTTGCGAGAGATTGTCGCTCATCCTTGGACAAACAAATTGGCGAGGGGCGAGTAAAGGGAGGAGACTAGAGAAGCGAAAACGAGACGGGCACGCGGCGATGAGCGACGTCGCCGTGCTTTGAGTTTGAGCCCTTTTAATTGAAAAAAACATATACCGATTTTGTAGCGAAAAGGAGAAAAACATCCAGCCTGAAAACGTCTCGCGGGCGCTCCTATATACCGCGCGGAGGCGTCGCGCTGCCCGAAGGAATAGCTACATTTACTGCTCCAAAATGTGGCCCGACGCAAGAGGTACTACTTTTTTGGTACGTTTTTCAAAAGATGAATATTTTTAAATCTAAATAGAAAATAGAAAAGAAAAAAAGAAGAAAATGAAAAATTCGTAGGTTTCTGAGAGTGAACAACAAAGTGATGATTTGGATGATGTGTTGTACAACAATGACGAGGGAATCAAGGCCATGAAACTGCTAAGCTACCATTTGTGTTAAGACAAGGTTGATATTCCAGAGGTGCGTGAATCTGAATATCACCACTGAATGCAACTGCTGTTTCAATGCCCTTCCCTTCTGGTCATCCGGAGTGGGATGGAGAAGCAACCTGGTCTATGGTGTCCCATTCCAATAAGAAGAAACGACAGGTGGAGGCGGCAAAACTAAAAGTCCCAACAATAATAGCCAAGAGGCAGTGCTTTTGCAGTCCCTCCTCGCCCAAACATATAGACATAGAATGTCCAGTGCTTTGTTTAGGTGTTGGTCGCATCCCTAGTTCCTCGGCCATGTGTTGGTGCACAATTCCAACACCCTGCGTCCCATTTTGACGAGAGCAGAGCCCAACAAAAGATTGCTCTGCCAGGGGCGAAGCTACGTAGGAGGGGGGCGCCGCCCCCCAGCCCACGCAATTTTCGCTAAAAATTGGTGTATTTTGGCCCATTGTTTTCCAAAAAAGTGATATTTAGCCTATTTGCCCCCTAATACTGGCCCAGCAAGACTCTGTGACCCATTTGCCCCCCCCCCCCCCCCCCCCCCCCCCCCCCCCCACCCCAACATGAGCTCGGCCCAAGCTCCGCCACTGGCTCTGCCCTCCAGCACATCACGAATCCACGACCATGCCATTTCTGCTTTTTTGGCTTCTTCATGTTAGATTCGCTTCCACTGCGGTTACTGAACCCTGGTATTATGGCTATACCGTAGCATTAGGATATTTGTTGCTGCGTGTCGCTGGATGTGCCCAAGGATGTCTTCAGATCCATTCAGAACCAGAGTGTTGCTGCAACCTGGTATCAACGGCATCAACCACATGTAGAACCAGAGTATGCACGTCTTTGTCGCGATTTTCTGAAGTGCAAGCTTCGCCACGTTCATTCAGTTTAGGGGTTTTCGCACGCCAATGGCACGGTTAGCGTATCCTGGGCTTTAGCCCGCCCTATTGTTCCAGGATGATACCAGGCCGCATGTCATTGAAGTAGAGGGGAGGTGGCTAGGTTCCATGCCAAAAAAAAAAAAACAGCTTCTTATCAGCTGCCGGAAGTTCACACCAAGCTTCAATGTGACCAATATAACCACAGAATATACAGAACAACACGTCATATATAGAACCCAAGAATCACCTTAAGACAATTATTAAAATAAGAATCGATATATGTAATATAAATTCTTATCAAGAAAAAATTGCAGTGTATCTAAAAAAGTATTCATATCGAATATGTGATCATGATCACTAACATCGTTTACATTTGTGTTTATGTCAGCATTCTCTTATGCAAAAGGTCCTCCTCTTCTAGTTCAACATCAGTTTATTCTTACACAAGGGCTACGCCAACTCGTCTAGATTTTTGAAGTGCTTGTGTTACTCTTACAAAAATGGTCGGGGATCCTCTCTGTGATGTTATCAACTAATTTGTCTTTTCACACAACCAGATGAAGACTTTTTGGAAAACATAATCACGCTCGAACATAAAATCAATTAGTAATTACAATTAAAATTAGTCATGCGGGCATAGACTAACCTTACATAGATTAGAGGGCCCATATTCCAAGAACCTTCTCTAGCATTTGAGTTTGTGGGAGACCGTCGCCCGTCCTTCGACAAATAAATTGGCGACGGGCAAGTAGACGGGAGGAGACTAGAGAAGCGAAAGCGACACGGGCACGCGGCGATGAGCGACGTCGCCGTGCTTGCGAGTTCCATTTGAGCCCTTTCAATTGGAACAAAAGAGTATACCGATTTTGTAGCGAAAGGGAGGAAAACATTCAGCCTGAAAACGCCTCGCGGGCGCTTCTATATCGCGTGGAGGCGTCGCGCTGCCCGAAGGAATAGGTACACGTTCTGCTCCAAAATATGGCCTGATGAAAGAGGTGCTACTTTTTTCTGTACGTTTTCAAAAGATGAATATTTTTAAATCTAAACATAAACAGAAAAAACAAAAAAGAAAAAGAAGAAAATGAAAGACGACCAGATGGGCCGACCCATTGGCAGGGGCCTTCAGGCGGCGCGAACACGTAGCGCGGTTATGAGCCGTATATAGGAATTGTGGAAAAACCTAAACAACGCTAATTGCGTCGATTGACGCTCCCAACACGTCCCCTCCTTGTACAGCAAGCTCCACTTGAAATGACTGCTGGGCCGACCCATTTTCCGTTCAGCTCGTTTTTTTGATTTTGTGAAGATTCTAGAATGTTCCGATTCGATTTTTCAGGATTTACTGGTTTTTCTGGTATTCGGTCGTTTTATATGTTTTCAGTTGTTTTTTCCTTTCGTTTTTACTTTTTATAAATTCATATAAATTTCATTTTTTCTGAAATTTTTTATGCTTGAAAATGGTTCAGATTTCAACAAATGTTCATTTTTAAAATGGTCCAAATTTGAAAAATGTTATTTTTAAAATGGTTCATATTTGAAAAATATTCTAAATTCCAAACTGGGCTGGAATTGAAAAATATTAAAAATTGAAAAAGGTTCAGATTTTGAAAAATGTTCAAAAAATCAAAAAAGGTTCAGATTTGAAGTGTTATATTTTTGTTATTTTATTTTTTTTACTTTTCTTTTCTGTTTTAAGTAAACAACAACATAAATAAACATTTTTCAGAATTCTGAACATTTTTCAAAATCTGAACAACTTTCAAATCAGAACAATTTTCATATCTGAGCAATTTTCAAATTTGAATATGTGTAAAAATGAACAATTTTAAATCTGAACATTTTTCAAAAATGAACATTTTTGAAATCTAAACAGTTTTAAAATCTGAACATTTTTAAAAATTTGAACTATTTTCAGATCTAAACAATTTCTGAATTAGAACATTTTATAAAATGAACAAATTTCAAAATCGAACAATTTTAAAGTTGAACAGTTTTAAAAATAAATAATTTTCAAATTTGAAAAAACTAAAAAAAGAAAAAACGAAAAAGAAATAGAAATAGAAAAACGAACCGAAAAGGTCGGTTGACCACCGACTGGCCTGACCCAACAAGGGTACGCGGACGCTATTAACATCCGCGGTAGGTGCGTTACAGGGTTTTCCAAGCGACACTTAAAACTCAAAAATAAAAGCGACACTTAACGCGTTGCAAAGGAGCTCCCAGATATTGCGTCACCACCGGGGCAAATCCTAGTTGACGACCAATGCGGAGCCTTATAGCTCCCGCAAACCCCTTCATGGGCCGGCCCAGTTTATTTTGTTCTTTCTTATTATTTCCTGTTTGTTTTGCTTTGTATTTTTCTTTTCGTTATTCCTTTTTTGCTGTTTTGTTTTTCTATCTTGTTTTCTGTTTACTTTTAAGGTATTATTTTCCAGAATTGAAATTTATTCAGTTTTTTGAAACATGTTTAAAACTAATAAAATTTTAGTTTACGAAAATTGTTCAAATTTGAAAATGTTCAATTTTTGAAAAATATTCAAAAGTTGAAATTTTTTAGAATTAAAATTGTTTGAATTTCAAAATTCAGTTTTCAAAAAATGTTCCGAGTGTTCAAATTTGAAAAATGTTAAAATTTTGAAAAATCATCAATTTTTGAAAAATGTTCAAATTTAAAAATGTTCATTTTTGATAAATATTTAAATTTGGAAAATGTTAAGTTTTTTTGAAATGTTCAGAATTAAAAATTGTTTAAATTTTAACAAATGTTCAGAATTAAAAATTGTTCAAATTTTAAAAATTGTTTGAATTTAAAATTTTGTTCATTTTTTGAAAAATATTCAAATTTTAAAAATGTTCAGTTTTTGAAAATGTTCAAGTTTGGAAAATGTTCAGTTTTTAATAATGTTTAAATTTTGAAAATTGTTCATAAACAGAAATTGTTCAAAATTTCTAAAAAAATAGAATTAAAAATTGTTCAAATAGAAAATGTTCATAATTAGAAATTACGCAGTTTTCGAAAAAACGTCGAAATATGAAATGTTCAAATTTTGGAAAAATTCATTTTTATATAAAAAAGAAAAAGGAAAGAAACAGTACCTCTGTTATTGGGCCGGGGTTCGGGCGGCGCATGAAGGAAAGGCAGCGGCGCTCCGCACTGATCGTCAACTAGGCGCTCCCCGCCACCGGAGCGGGAATCAACTTTCCGTACGGGCCGGCGGGCCACATTCTTCATCGAAGGGTGCAGCAGACTGTTGGCAAATGGAGATCGGAAGCTGAGCCCATGATAGAGCCTATAGGCCTGTACCTCTGAAATTCAGCATCGCAATCTCCCCAGGAATCATCAAGCAAGGCCGTTTAACTAAAAAAATAAAAAATCAATCAAGGCCGTGGTTCCCGTCCAGTTCAAACGAGAGAAACCTTTCTTTCTCATTTGCTGAAGTTCTTTGTCTCAAAAAAAAATTTGTTCAGAATTAAAATTCTTCAAATTTTAAAAATGTTCATTTTTGATAAATATTCAAATTTGGAAAATGTTAAGTTTTTGAAAAATGTTCAGAATTAAAAAACAATTAACAAATGTTCAAAATTAAAATTGTTCAAAATTTAAAAATGTTTAATTTTTTTTAAAAATCACAATTAAAGGTTGTTCGAATTTAAAAATTTGTTCGTTTTTCGAAAAAATGTTCAAATTTAAAAAATGTTCAGTTTTTGTAAATGTTCCAGTTTGGAAAATGTTTAGATTTTAATAATGTTTAAATTTGAAAACAATGTTCATAAACATAAATTGTTCAAATTTAAAAAAAATCAGAATTGTAAATTGTTCGAAATTAGAAAATGTTCATAATTAAATATTACGCAGTTTTTGAAAAAACGTCGAAATATGAAAATGTTCAAATTTTGGAAAATGTTTATTTTTATATTAAAAAATAAAAAGGAAAGAAACAGAACCTTTGTTATTGGGTCGCGGTTCGAGCGGCCCTCGAAGGAAAGGCAGCGGGCGAAGCGCATTGCGCTCCGCACTGATCGTCAACTAGGCGCTCCCCACCAGCGGAGCGGGAATCAACTTTCCGTACGGGCCGGCGGGCCACATTCTTCATGGAAGGGTGCAGTAGACTGTTGGCAAATGGAGATCGGAAGCTGAGCCCATGGTCCTGAAACATAAAAGATGAGCCCATGATAGAGCCTATAGGCCTGTACCTCTGAAATTCAGCATCACAATCTCCCCAGGAATCATCAATCAAGGCCCTTTAACTCAAAAAAAAAAATCAATCAAGGCCGTGGTTCCCGTCCAGTTCAAACGAGAGAAAGCTTTCTTTCTCATTTGCTGAAGTTCTTTGTCTCAAAAAAAAATTGCTGGAGTTCTTTTTGTGGAGATTAGCCAGACTATCATTGCCAACGGCAGATTTTTTTTTTTGGGCAAATACCATATATATTAAACCAACAAATAGTACATGATTACATCGATTACAAAAACAATACTAAAAGAGACGAGCAAATCTTTGAGATCTTCAAGACCTTTCTTCTTCCGTGACACAATCTTGTACTTTTCTGAAGGCAGCCGTAGAACAACGAAGAATACATCAAACCACAGACCTGTGAATACCAACGAAGATTCTCCCATACTTTTAATTTTGAGCCACAATGCCAAGGCTTTGTGCACGCACGCAGCCATTAAATTAATCAAGCAACATCGGCAAGAGCACCAACACTGATATTCCACGGACAAACAACCGATCAACTTTGTCGACGTCGTTGGGAGCCAAGAGAACGAATCACCATTGCCGAGAACGTAGTAGCCGGGACAGATATTGCGAGGACAATCCTCCTCGCGGCAACCATGAGAAACAATCTAAGATTGATCTGGCGAAGCAAGATCTGGAGAACCATACCTAGACAAACTTAATCTTCCAAAACCACCATTGACGTCGGGAAGGAGATCTCGCCGTCGAACGAAGGGTCGAAGATTATTTATTGTAAACGAAACCATCTTCATTGAAGAAGACGGCTAACAAAACCCTAATCCAATCTATGGAGAAACACTAATTTTTCTTGTCGAGAAACGTAGTACGAACTCATACCCTATATGAGAAGGACGCTTCGTTCTCCTCTGTACGAGAGACCTCCTCTCGCGATCTAGCCGCCGCCACTACTCCATCTTCGCCATAGCTCGGTTCCCTCTCCTCCGGCCGGCCTCGCCGGCGTCGGAAGGGGTGGGGAACCCGATCTATGAGCGGAGTTTTCAATAAAATTGCCAACGGCAGATTTACTTCAACATCGCAACAAATTTCTACATCGAGTACTTGTGCTGTTTGCGCGGCTGTAGACTCGTGGCGCCATTCCTTGCTTGTATGTCGAATGTGTAGGTGTGTGTGTGGGCAAACAGTGAGCCCAACGCTAAGCATTGGCTGTTCTGCATGAATCAGACGCTTAGCAAGTATCCCTCAAAAAAAAAACATGCGAAATATGGCGCCCAGCCCAGCCTGTTAGAGTCGTACTACATGACAGGGCTAAAGAGCAGAGACGTACGACGTATGGGCGGTGGTTGGTTGGCAGGCAGATGTGGAGCAATGAAGCGCCAACACAGATTTGGGTGTCATGTGACACTACCGCAAATAGAAACGCCCACACGCGCATAATCGTACGTTTGGAGGCCAGCCATGAGAGCGTACCCGAGTCCGAGTGGAGCACATGTAGTGTACTAGCTAGTTGCTGGACTGGTCCATGCGATGGCCGGGGCCGGTGCGCGGCGCCCAACCTACCTTGCTACGCGGCCAGCAGGCCACCAATTATTGTTCAATCTACAGTTTTTTTTTCTTTTGCAGGCAGGTTATTTTTGATGAATAGCACTCTCTCCGTTATTAAAAAATGGAGGAAGAATATGCGTAGCAATGCGTGCGCATGCCTTGCCCTGTGGGAAAGTGTCGACTAAGTATGTATGTTCAAATATTAGAGTAGTCAATGGACCACGGAGGACGGCATGCAAAAGCTCTTTAAGCTGGATGGATCTCTTTAAACCTCCACATGCACCATCGTCTAGAGTACTCCTGGGGACAGGCAAAAGAACCCACGACGCCCACGGGGGAGGGAGGCTGTTGGTTCTTCCTCTGCGAGCATCCATCGCGTGGTACCGTCAAATCGCCGCAGGGATACCAACGGCAACGCATGCAGCATACGTGCACTTTGATCAGCAGCTCCGGCTGGGGGGCCTTCTATTCTGTAGGTGTAGGTGCATTATATCTCTCTCTCTCTCGCGTCACGTCACACAGACCGATTTGAAGTTTCAAAAAATTCCGACATAAATCATAGACGTTGCCAACGATGTGATCTAATGTTCTGCAAATTTTCAACTCGAAATGTTTTGAATCCCGGCCAACACAAAAATGACAAATTTTGACAAATCTGAAGAAAATAAATCGAAATTTGTACTTTTCACCACCTCAGATTTAGTAATTTGTTTCCTTTACACCAGACCCAAATACATAGTATTTCGGATTGATTTTTTTTTTTCCACACTGCTAGAAGTAAACAATATCTTCATCTAGGATTATTTTAGATTTTTTTTTTGAAACTGAAAGTACCGTTTCTGGATTTTTCAAAAAATTGGGCTACATGTAGCCAACCCTACAAAATGCTACTCTCTTGTTGTTTATCCCTTTGTTGTTTGCACCCTGTTTGCGCATTAGATGTTTAATATGGTGAATCCTCACTAAAAAAAATTGATAGTGTTCTCCCAAAGTGTAGCACCGTCTGCAATATGTGTCACTTTGAAGTACACCATGTCACATGGTACGCTAGATTTGTCACGTATCAGGCGGATGCGAACTGTTCGCGCAACAAGTTCTCTAGGTTTTCTTGATGCTCAGCCATGATCATCATGAGCTCGGAACACACCCATCGAAAGATGAACCTGAGTTGCAAATTATTCTAGCTGGCAAGGTCACCTACAGGATAAAGTTATTTTCATTAGTGATGTGACATCCATCACAATATTCTTCTCTCGAATTTTGAATCACTTATTTCCTATTTTGAGGATTACTGGTCTTAGTGGGAGCTTATCTTAATTTAAAATGTTTACTTAAGTAGTGCAACTTTAAGTTTGAGCAAATGTCTAAATGAACATGTTTCTTATGTGTATAGAATACGGGCCACCTTGAAACTAGTAACACCAGTATATGACCTGCTCAGGAGTCTTCTACCGTGGAAGGGCACAACTTTTATGACTGGGTTCACGAGCTGAGGAAAGTCCTCAAAAGTATGAAAAAAGAACATATCTTGGATGCATGATTCCCTGACAAAGCATTCTACCTTTGGGAATTGATGAGTATGAAGTTTTTGTCCTGATGCAAGCTTGTATAGATTTAGAGTTATGCGACCGTTTCCCAAACTTTCGCCCCTTCGCTCTCATGAAAGCGTTGATGTCTCTGTTTCATAATCAAGTTTTCTTCGAGCATTATAAGATAACCGGGGCATTACTGGATTGCAAGCTTGCCAAGGGAGAGTCCATAGGCCAGAATGAAATCAAGTTTATCAGTTTGGAAAGGAATATCGAGAACATTGGTAAACCAATATGCACAAAGTACACAATTGACTTGGTACTTAAATCACTTCCACCGTCTTATCACGGGTTTGTTGTGTGTTAGAACTTGATGGAAATGGACAAGTCAGTCAGCGAGCTATTTGCAATGCTTAAAGCAGCGGAAGTGGAGTTGCACTTGGACAAGCAACGTTATGTTAGCTATCAGAAGATAATGACAAAGAACACCTCGAGAGTCCATATAAGATATAATGGTTATACCGAATTATTGACGTGCTTTTCTTGTCTGGGGTTCATTTTGGTATTGGATCAAATGGATATTGTCATTTGCAAATGTTGGCAAATGTTGCAGGAGAAGAAGGAAAAGAGGCTAGAGAGGAAGGAGAGGCATGAGGCGCAGTGGAAGACACTTCTGATGCGCAGCCCCGTTGCTCCGGATGAAAGACCAATTTGATAATCAAGATCCACGTTATAACTTAAATAAGTGATATTTTAGTTCAATCATTATTGTAATTAATATCTTTAAAGTTTGGAACAATACCTTTTCAAGGTTTTCTTTTGTTAAAGATATGTGTGAGGAATTTAATACCCTCTTTAAGGGTTAATTCGGATTGATCTTGATCATTGAATTTATGTCCTTAATTGGGAATTTTGTTGCAAATACTGCTTTAAAGTAGCAATGTTCCCTTATCATAATTTTAGAGAAGTCACTTGTGTTATTTAATTATGAATTTAATGAACGCACATGTTAATGTCTCGAATGATTAAAATGAGAAGGTAGTCCAATGGTGCATTTGGACATATGTGCGAATTAAAACCCAGACACATATAGTGGGTGATTTCACTTATTGATTTTACTGACAAATCTATATAAATGGAGATATCAAATTGATGAAGTACGATGACTGAAACAATTGAAGAGTTCAATATTTCACGAGTTGAGTGGTAGATCATTGTGTCAAAATAAAATCAATGAGATTGAATCATGTAGCATGTCGATGTTTTGATCAAGATTTAACGAACACATCATAGCGATTATGAGAGTGTCTCATAAACATACTAATCTCAAGAATCCCGGTTGTGGAACGGTGTTGATTGGGATAACAGTCATTCCTCGTATGACAAGGAATATATCTATGGTGTAAACGTCATTATTAGTGTGTAAGGTAACACTACACTTACTTTAATTAAAACAATGGTTAATGCCTATTGAAACGGCTCCATATGAGTAATGGCAATGGGGTTATTGGAAACCCATCATTTCTTAAATAATTGGTGATATCGTTCTAGTGGAAAGTGCTTACCATTAGTCAAATCACAAATCAGATACGTATGTCCTTGCAGAAAGTGTTTGCACTCTTTCGAGCTTTGCTTTAATATAAAAGGCTAAAAGCCGTGTGCATCGTTTCGATAAGAGGCTGGGTAGCCCATTTCTTAGAAAATATTGTCCTTGCAGAATAGATCCAAAACGTTTTTGGTATTCCTTTTATTACCACAGTATCAATTACAAAAATGTTTTGTCAACAATAAACGGGATCTTTCTCGACAAATATGTTTTTTCTGAAATAAGTGGGAGTAGAGTGCGATTTGGTGAGAATATTGGTGAATCTTCGGCGACAAGTTTAATGGATTGAGATAACAAATATGATTATAGTATCCATTCCATTACCCTAACCGGATGTTCGTGTATGTGATACAGAGAACTTCAGTAAAAGTATGTCACTCGACCATCTGGGACAAACAAAACTACACATTCACTCAAACTAATGTGGGAAAGCGTTGTTTATCATGATGATCATACATGCAAATAATTATCGAGTGTTTATAACCTCTAAATGGCTTATAGCCATAACATCCCAGTTGGAAGTTCACAACTCCAAATTTTGAATTTGGTTGTAGTCTCACATGATGATACACCGTATGATGGTAAATGAATTTTCTGAAGGAAACAAATAGAATGCTATGAAAATACATTCATAAAGTAAGACTTGAATGAAGCTTAAAATTGATAATGACAAGATCGTCTAGTGATGATCAATGCTTGAGGTTGTTCGGATTTTGCTAGATATGTTGCTAGAAGGGAATGCAGACATCACATTACATATGTGATATGTAACTGGCATTAAAAGGAACTAGAGTTTTTGCGTAGATGAAACACACAAAGAATTTGGTTTCATTAAATTGAAGAAGAAACTTGAAAGTCACTTGGAGTTGTATATCATTCCTAATCTAGTATGAAATCAAACATTACTAATTGGAGATGATATGATATATCTTAATGGGTTTTAAAGGTGTTCAAAATGAAAGACTCGGATTGGGGCATTATTGAGAAACGAGACCTATGTGATAGATTAAAATTTCAGTAAGCGCATTTCTTAAGTAAGGTACATTGACAAGGTTCTAAAGAAGCTCAGAATGGACTAAATCGAATCATTGGTTCCTCCCGGAAGTCACATGGCACAATAATTCACAAGATACCGTGTCAGTTCGTCACTGGTGAGCAGGTAGAAGGATTGTTGCTCCAATTACCTTGAGCGATTGGACCAATTGCATGATTTATACAAGACCGGATGTTTCCAATGTGCTAAGTCATAGCCACCGGTATTTGTGAGACCTTTAAAGGTTACTTATAGACACCCATGCAATAGGACACTGCGTCAACACCGGTTCCATGCGGCCTTTGCCCCCGACGATGGCCGGGGAGGAGGTTAGGTAGGAGACGACTAGGGTCATGGTGCTAGGGTTTCCACCTGGGTAGCTCGGGAGGAGTAGCACGAGGGATTTTTATGGGTGACATAATGGGCTCGTCTTCTTTGTCTCATTTGGACCGTGATACATTTTGTTGTATTATGGTCCTTAACTTTGACATCGAGATCTACTGCGAGGTCAACCGAGCATAGGCTACCATATTAGAGATTGATTGAGCAGATAAGGAAGAAAATGAAGCAATCGGTAATAGAGCACACACACACTATGATATCCATGATCCATGCATAGTTTCATGGGTTGGAAAAACTCTAACGACTCTCCAACATGCTCTTTATAGTGACCCTGTTAAGATGGCGGGCAGCTCTTCCATCCAATGGATGCATCCAAGTATCCCAGAAAAAGTTCTTGCATTCTCAATAGCCAAGAAGGCGGTCGTGTCCTGAACATTTGGTTCTCTCAAGTATTTTTTTGCGGAACACCTTACCAACTCTTTGCAGGACTTGTACATGGCATCAATACATGTGGAATCTCCCATGCGAATGTACTCATCAATGCAATCAACAACAACTCCATATGTAAGCATATGAGTAGCAGCAATGCATTTTTGAACGGAATAAAGACCAAGCATACTAGGAAATATATCTTCGGTCTGAAGTAGTCGGCCCTACACCCTTCACAAGACATGTGAACACATGCTTGGACATCCCGAAGCATCACTGAAACTCATCTAGAGGGAAAGTTGGAGTAATCATCTTGAAATATTCATTATATAGGACAACATGTTACGATTGGTAATGTCGTATTACATTATCGATCCCTTGAATTTGGGCAGCACATTTTGTTGTTCCTCATGGAGTAGAAGAGTCATGGAGATCAAAATGTCTTCATCATCATTGGATGAATCATCAGGCGATGTTTCCATAAACTCATGGTAGAAAACTCACCATCGCTATCCATGATGATCTGCGCATCCAAGTAATGTAAGAAAGATCAGATAAATGTCCATATATAATCATCGGGAAGAGTTTGCGCAATTTTTTACCTAAAACTTCTTAGGTGAAACCACCGAAATACATTGTGTCCAAACGAGACCGAGGTGGAGCTCAACGCATTGTAGACCGACGATTCCGAGTAGCCACGACATTAGGAAGAGGTAGAACTGTTGCTCGAGCTAGGGTCGAGCTTGCTCGTACTTGCTTGGTGGCAACTTCCATCGATTCCTTGCGCCGCCCAAAAAACTGCGACAACAACGACGGTGTTCGGCGGCGGCGCAATGACAGGGATGGAGGCGATGGCGAGGATACACGGTGTGGCAGCGGTGGGAGAGAGAGACATGGTGGCAATAATAAGTCTGGTGGGTAATCGGTGCTAGCTAGAGGTTGGCAAACTTGGGATCGATTTGGTGCCACATAGACACAATTCAAACATTGTATCCGTTGAACTGAAGGACGTGGGCCATATGGTATTGTCCATCGAGCTCAAACGGACCGAGATCGATGGGGGCCGCAATAGGGGCTTGTGACTTTAGCTTAGCTAGCGGTAGACACCAGGGTCGGCTCCACCCATATCAAAGTCTGCATCAAATACCAGAACGACATGAGGTTTCCCTGGCCACTATCGGGCCACGTACGTACTGTAGCTCATCGCTGCAACCTTAAAACCTCCTACCGTCTCTCTCGAGCCCCAGCCTCCCCAAAAAAGCTCACTGCAAAGGACATGTGCTGCGTGTCAAGCCCCTACTGGCGCTCCCTTGTTTAATATGTTATCTCTCACTCGGTGCAGCCCCACTGCCCACACTGATGATCCCCCGATTTTCGACCAAACCCGGCGAGCGGCCAGCCTAGCTCTAGTTAGTGGAGGGGTACGGGCAGATCGAGGAGGGCAGACGCCATGGCCGATGATCTCCCCGCAGCCAGAGACGTCGCGGGCGTCGGTGTCGCGCGCGCCTGGTGCCTGACTTTGGCCCACCTCCACCTCGACCCCTTTGCTATAAATCAGTACGGCCGGCCGCTACATTACACACACCACCTCTCCTCGTCGATGTTTCCTAGCCAAAACTAACACCCGCTTCTTTCGCGTTTCCTTTCGGAGAGGTGATGCAGTGGGGCGGTTGGAGCGCGGCGAGCGGGAGGGGCGTCGGTTGGGCGCGCGCGCGGTGACAGAAGAGAGTGAGCACACGGCCGGGCGGGACGGCACCCGGCGGGTGGTGCCGTCGCGGCTGCGTGCTCACTGCTCTATCTGTCACCCAGCAGCCTTCTTCGGATCGCCCCGCCGGCGTTCGTCCTCCTCCGCCGTGCCCAACCCCCCTCCCTCGGCCGACGCTCAACCGTAGTCACCTTTTGGGGTCGTTTAGGCAAGCGCTTTTTGCCCTTTTTGATTCGGTTAACGCTAATGGGGAATTTCTGGACGCTAGACCCTGTATGCAGCGCCGTACTAGCTGGCTGGTTTTCCCTCTCTCGCCTCGTACGTCGCCCGCCGTTCATCTTTCCCGAGGAGAGCCTGCCTGCCCTATTCCGCCTTTTCTGCTGCCCTTTCTCGGGATATTCATTGCGCCATGGACGGAGGGAGGAGCGACACCTCGGCATGCAGGACTGAACTGTTGACCAGATCTGTTCACTTATTGCCCCTGTTCTTCTTCTTCTTCTTCTCACATCCGTTTTCCTCTTCCAGGGTACAGTACGACGACGACGACGACGACGACGAGGAGCTCACATGCAGCTCAGGACTGACTGATGACAATCCGATGTGGTGGATTGATAGCGCTAGCACGCCGCAGCCACACAGATCTGCAGCTCCCATTTTCCATTATCATCATCTAGTCAGTTATCTTCTGCTGTCTCCTGTCCTTTCTGTTCTTCAGAGTTACTACTGCAACGCTAGCTGGGTATTCAAAGTATGAGTAATGGTGCAACGATCCCTTGTCCCCCAGCTGCGGCTCCACAAATGTAGGATACACTGTTCCATTCATGGCCCCCCGTACATGCTATCGTCACCGTGTCCCTCGCCCCACTTCCATGTTTGACTCGTACGCCTGGGCCGGCCTCCTGTGCTGACAAAGAAGCTGTTTCCAGTGGATCGATCATACTGTACATGCCTTGCAGAGTTGCAGGTACACAAAACTGATGAGTTTTCTGAATTTTTTGTTTTGAAGAGCTAGCCTTAATCTTTGGGATTAGGAGACTTAACAAGATTATAGTCAAGTCGGCCGTTTCTAGTAATTAGTCTGCCTGCAAATTAAGTTAATACTTAGGATCTTCGTCGTAAATGCATGGTATGAAATTTGTTATGGTATTGTTCCATTTGTTATGTTATGGGGTTTCTCTTGTTTTTTTAAGAAGTTTGCTGTGCAAAGTCATGGATAGTATACACAAGTTAAGCTCACCAAATTCCCTGGGTTTTCATTCTCCAGTAGCTCTCATCTCTGGGTAGTTTTGTATTTCCAAAATGAGAGCCAAGTTGAGTATGGTAAACTATCTAACTTAGACCTAACTATTTTTTCAATATTTCATGCTTTATGATTATGTAGCTAGAAATTGGTCTTTTAACTGCCATGTGCATGCATGTCTAATTTGCATGATTTGTTTTCTAAACAAGCTCCGTAAGAATTGTAGTTTTTTTTCTGCAGTACACAATTGCAGTTAGTACATATGCATATGGCCCTTGAATTTTTTGAATTAGCTAGACCACATCATACATATGCAAAACCTGAGATTCTCTTCAGGTTCTTGTCCAGATTGTGCTCGGTCTCTTGTTATCATCAAATTAACATTGGTGCATGAATTTGAGTGGGTGTACTGGTTTATATATAACTTTAAGTTCCATGCATAGCATTCGTGTGATTCTTACTATTTCGAACTGTGTGTTCTGTTTGCAAGCATGTTAATACGAAAACTTTGTTGCATCTCGTGCCTAGCAAGTGAATTTATCATTCACACTGTCAGCTGTAATGGAATAAACTTATTGTTCACCTATAAAGTATCATGCTGTTATGTTGCGCCGTTTGGGATCGAAGAAACAAAAAAAAAAGTCTGTGTAGCTTAAAGTAAAGCTCGATGAATTTATATTCATATAGTATATATTAACTATCACTAGTATTTCAGTATGGGCCATATGCTATCAAATTTTCATCTAATTCTTGTTTAGTTGTTTGACATTTTATAATTTTGTAGTACACTTATAATTCTTCTAAAAAAAAATATCGCGGCTATAATGCCACTAAAGTTATGTCCAAAGTTAGTGGGTGTTTAGGACTCAATCACAACTAGCCTCATTCACAACTTTCCCATTAGTAGTAGTATATGATAGATAGTCTGAGGATATTGAACTGTCTCTTTACTCCTAATGTGTGTTATCAACTTCATCAACTTGCAAGATGAAATGCACGCGTTTAGCAGGTTTGAGGTTGCTGGTTGTTACGTATTAAAAAAAGAAAACTAGGGGAATTTTGACTTTTAATAAGTGAGTGGAAACTGAAACTCATGATCCCACCACATCATTGTGCATTGTCACTATGGTGAATTGGAGTTAGTACCAAATCTGCAGCTATTCCGCCCGCGCTATGGAGTCTGCTAAATCCAGAACATTAATTTTGTTGTTATGGCTCCAATAAATATGCTTCTAATTACCAAATTTATGTACCCTCATTCCAATTTTGAATAAACATATGTGCTTTTGAAAAACCTCCACGATTCCATGAAAGATTAATTAGTGCAACATTCTAACATGTATTCTCTTCAGTAACTTTGAACAGCACAACATGATGTATTTGTTAAAATATATTATCGGCCCTAAACCATCGGTCCGAACTTTTGGGTGAATTGGCTGGTTCATCAATTCAATATGGTATGAGAGCGTAGCTGTCTTAAATTCAAGACCCGGTCAATGCACTATTAAATCTAAAATAGCTGCGCCTTTTCATCGATCCCATGTCTAAGATCATCCCATATGTCCAGCCTTGACGCGAGGAGGAGTATTGAAATATATTACCAACCATAATCCATCAGTATGTATTCTTGGTGCATGTATGCATATATGCTATGTCTTGGATATGCCCACGCACGCGATCACATAAATGAATCAAGCGTGTCCTCTATTTAGTAGTTACACTTTGAAGCAAAACCGCAAGAAACATTGCACTGTTGAGTCTCGCACTACATATATTGGATTTTATTTATGCTGATTTTTTTTCAAGTATTCAAGTACAATAGGGTTAGCTATAGTTGCACACCAAGTTGGGGGCATATAATTCGCTTGCCAAGCAGTTGGTTCAACTGTCTAGTTAAATCCACATGAATTTGTGAAAGGGATTAATAAGGGTTAAAATTGGAATAGTCAGGTAATGCAGTTTTGCCTTGTGTTGTGTCTTATGCTTAATTTCAGCATTTTTTGTGTGCTTCTAGCTATACATGCATAGGTCTATACCCTTAATTAGCTTTTTCTGAAACATTGAAATGTTCTGGCCAATGAAGGGATTTTGGCATCTGCTTTTGTTTATGAAATGGTTGTATCTATATTAATTCTCCATCCTCTAATTAGAAATCAACCTTTTGGAAGAAGGTAGGCTGCAGATAACTTGACCATTGAGAGATTCTTTTTATATTTCGTTACTTCATTCTCAACCATTTACTCGCGATTAGTTTGATAAAGAAAGAAAAAAAGGTGCATGTTAAAATGCAGCATAAAGTACTTATACAAGAAAAACTATCTTTTTGTCAATTAAAACTATTAACAATATTGTATCATACCAATTTATCTACTCATGATGAATTTTGGTAACTTGTTCTTCTTTCCTAGCGATTGTGCATGCCAAAGCGTGTTCAACTAACAAAAACCTGACATGAATAATAGTTCTCGATATTTACGTGCATAATTTGAAAATGTCATGGATACTTGTTCTGGATACAGAACTGCGTATTAGGTACCATCTTGACATCAGATTTGTTAAGCATAGATACAACATTTTGTATGCATACAAAATGACGTAGGGGAATAATTAAGAGTTGATAAATATAATTAGAAGGCAACAGGTACTGGGTGTAGATTATGGGATTGCTTATTAATTAAATATATCGGACGCTCGGACAATGGAAAATATCTCACATTAACTTATGTTGTGTTGTGGACTGTGGTGCTGCCAGAGACGGTTTGGTCGTGCACAAATCTGAAGGAGAGGGTGGTGCTTCGGGTGAAAACCTGCACATGCGTGAGGGGGACTTCCCTTATTCCTCATTTTTCCACTCAGCTGGATGCTGAGTTTCAAGCTGCGCAATGAAGTTGGCGGATGGCCATGAGTCTGGTCTGCTGCTGGAGGCGTCTGTGCAATGACGATGTGTATTATCATTTGCTGATGACGGCCCTCTCTGCCTACTGCAAGCACTGCGGCATCAATGGTGAGCGCATGTCTTGGAGGTTCCTATACCTTGCCACCATGGTAGTGGCTGGTAGGTGATTCGGTTTGGGAAGCTCAACTCTGGACTGTTGTTGCTGCTATGCTTTGCTTAAATATGCAGTGGGATAATATGGAATATGTGAACTGGTCGAACCAAGATGATCAGATTGTCATATCTTTGATGGATGTTTCTGTTCACATACAACAAAGAAGAATTGGTGGCAGCGCAATACGTTCTATGAAGCAGGATGATAATCAAGGTATATGCTGGACAGTGAATGATGGCAACAAATGGAAGCTGATGCTAGATGAGGCCACGAGGGATCTGCTGTATACTTTCAAAGAGCGGCATTTTCTTTCTTACTTTAGTTGCACTTGCTTGTCATTGTCACATGATCGTCATGTTGGAGATGTAGTCTCCATACTGTTCGGGCTGTCTCACCGGAGGTGAATGACAACTCCTCCGTTGTTGATCTTCAGATTCAACAGTGGGGACGCTCTGAGTTTGAGCTCGGTTAAGGATACTCAACTCAAAACTTCGTGTTCATGCTCCAGATAGACCGTCGGGAGAGCCACCCACAGGGCATCAACTGGATCGCATCTCTATCGAGGCCCTCGGAGATCGTTGATGCAGCAAGTGGGAGTCCGAGTTGTTGACGGATGAACGTTGCTATATGGTTCCATTTGTAATCTTCAGCATCTTCTTCATGAGTTTAGATCATCTTCTTATTCTGTTGTGCAGCTAGGCACCTATCTTTCTTGCTGTACTGTAAAGAGCCATGTAATGATGTACCTTGATCGTCAATGATAATATATCTAGGTTTGTTAAAAAAAAAGGTGTATATCAAAACGGGTAAATTGTTCTTTTTCTCATTGTCGATCTTTGTTTCCAAAGTAATGGGCTCAATTTTTACAACAATGGGGATTTTTGGCTCTTGACATTCCTCCATTTAGTACATTAGAAAATCATATTTATGAGTTTCAAAAAATTCTGAAAAACATCCAGATGTAGCTAAAGGTATATCCCACAAACGTGTAAAATAATTATTTCAAATATTTTGTATCCTGAGGTACACAAAAAAAAAGTGTTGATCCAAATTAAGCACCGACTTGTTGTTAACTTCATCTCCCGCCCAAGGAATCCCGTAAACTGTGCATGAAAATTTTATTTGGTCAAATGCGTCGCACTGATGGAGTACGTGTATCGTACACGACCAGGTTAGTAGTAAATAGTGCACAACTTAGCTGATTTGAGGTGACATCTTGAGTGTGCGGCACACACTGTTCTTTGTTGACGATCAACAAAGAACCGTAGAGCTTGTATCGTGTATATTGCGTTCACAGACCAAATCAAATCAACAAAAGAAAACTAATGGATAAATTCTTAGCATATCTATGGAAAATGATTAATATATTACCCAAGAATATGGAAATCTTGTATATAAGAGTATAGATCAACACAACAAGAACTAGGCGAATCTTATGAGAGTTTAGTTGGATGATACTATTTCAATGCCAAGTGCAAAGTAAGAATGCAATGGCAACTAATTATCTAACCCAAAAGGGCATGAGCGGACAAGTAACTAAGCAATGCAACAACTATTGGAAATGAAACTTCATAGATATCTCGTATATTCTAGAATTTCATTTACACATTGATTGCTATCTCTTCTATTTAGTTACAGCTACAATAGAGAAGCGTGCATTCGAGAAATCTCTTTCAACTTTAGAGGTCAGCATCATGATATTTAAGAAAACTAAACAATACAAATAAAACACGTATCATATATTTGTAGTTCGACTAATTGGCATGAATTAATTTGTGAAGACATCAATTTTTTTATTTTTCGTTGATTGAGAAGAATTCAGTGTGAACAAAGAATTTTATGAAGTATTGTGTCAAAAAGGAAACTTTAGTTCCGCTGTAGTAAGTGCTTCGAATTTAGTGCAAATACAATTTTAAATGTCAAAGTTAAAATTACGTACTAGAAACGATTGTATCTTCATATATATAGTTGTACTATGGCGTCATAAATTTGATAACTATAATAAAATAAAATGGTTTAAATCATATGTTGAGAGATTGTGTTGTAAGTGCAAAAGTAAAATTGTTTAGTATAAATGAATGATAACTGTCTATTTTATGTCACCCTAGACTTATTTATTAGACCGACCTTGCTCAACCCCCAAATATCTTCAACTCTAGTAGTGGACCTAGTTTTTAACCCTCAAAAAACTAGAGTCCGTCACATATAAAAACTTTGTTGTGTACTGTTTCTCCTTGCGAGGCCCGACGAGATCGAGAGCGACAAGGTCGCAACTACTAATACTTTGTAAGATCTCGTCCTCCATCGCAGTCACCATGTCCGACGATATGTCGATTTCCACTATTCGTCCAGTGTTACTTCACACCTCTAGGGACTGAAGAAGCCCCCGAAATTGTGACGTATCC
Source organism: Poa pratensis (assembly GCA_947311845.1). Lineage (NCBI taxonomy): Eukaryota > Viridiplantae > Streptophyta > Magnoliopsida > Poales > Poaceae > Poa > Poa pratensis. The sequence goes on from CAMZMU010000050.1 coordinate 32,828,131, forward strand.
AATATTCAATTCCAGTGTTATGGAAAATTTCAACAACATACTAGAAGTAAATAAGGTAGTGACATATCTGTCAGGGAGGTTGATTATCTTCAACATGGTTAGGAGCTGCAGACTTGTTAGTTGTTGCGAGCAACCAGATGACACTTGATGAGCCCTGAACTACCTATGATCCACTGGCAAAGTCCCCAATTAATCTTTGTGTGTGTTGTGAAAGTTTTCACCTTGGCACAGGATGTCACTCGAATGGACGCAGGTCGCCTGCCAGTCGCTTATCCAATTACTGATTTCATCAATGACATTCCCATCCAGCATCTCTCTGATTGGGTAACTTGTTAATGCTTGAACTTTTTTGGTGTCCATAAAAAGTTCATATGTGAACTTATCCATTTTGGATTACATCAGCCGCAATCCTTGCACGCTTTGGGAATGTAAAAAATTGAGTGTTGTTTCCTTCTTCTTTCTTGAAGCGGATTGTGCACACAACTGCAGGTGTGGTGGCCAGATAGAGTATCAGCTCCTCCCCATATTTCGGCGCTTGAGCATAGGTGGTGTCAAGACATGTTTTGAGATCTTCGACACCCGCTGTCTCTCCGGGTCCAGTTAAATCCTTTCCTCCTCTGGGTCTCCCCGATGTTGTCATTCGCCGTTATCTGTTTTATGGCGATCTAGGCCAGCGAGGGCACAAGGTTGCATGCAGTGACAAGCGCGGGAGATGCATTGTCCTCACCCATAACTCTCTTGTCACCACTCTCTTAATGCACTCCACTCCTCTCAACCCTTTTATTACCCATTCGTCTCTTAAATGGATCCTCGGACTTGAGCTCCTTTTTTTCACCAATCTATCAAGGTGGATTATATCGGCCACACCAATGGTACGCTTGAGAGAAGCTCTACGATTTCTCAGGTGGGAATCCTCCTCCCCTTTGGTTCCTCTCCCTCAAGAAGTCATCGCCACTTTTGATTCGACCAAGCAAATCGAAGACTGGCACGATGAGGCCAACCACATCGACATGGGGACAACGATCATAGGAATATCATCTTTGGGAACAGGGGCGGTGGTTGGGCCGTTGTTAGTGGCGGCGGCCTCTTCTCCATGCCCGGTGGAACCCCTTTCTTCCCCGGTGAAAACTAGAAGTAAACTGATTAGCACCATTGATTAGATTTACATTTGGTAAATTGGGGTTTGGGTTTTATCTTGTATCCGATTCTTGATTGTTATCAGATCGACATTGTTTATGTGCTTGTGTACGAATGTGGGTGTGCATGATTTGCAACATTGTACTTATGTATGAATGTATAGTCCTTTTTGACGGTAGTGTTACTGCTTACTGGTGGGTGCAGGTGCAGGAATTGGCTGTGGAGTTCGTCTTCGAGGCTGGCATAACTTTGCCACCAAGCATAGAATTCGTGTAGGCGACATCCAACCTCCAGAACGGTGGGTTCAAGGTGAAAGTGTTCAACGCTGCCTCCTCCTCTCAGATGGCGTGTCCTTTAAATGCTACGGGTAGGCGGCGAGGTGAATGACTCTTGTCTTTTAAATTAGGTCATTGACCTTGATATAATCAATAGTGATGTTTCAGACGGATGTCACCTGCTGGTGGTGTCTATTTCAAACTTAACCAGATTTTTGAATCAGGGGTGTGTACCCCGCATGTTAGTATGCAAGGAACATGGGATGCCCATGATGTAAGTATGTCTTAAGGTAGAGTATGTTGCATCTTGTTGCTAGTGTGTCGTTTTAATTCAGTCAACTATGGTGTGTGTGTGTGTGTGTATTACTCCTTGGACAACCAATACACGTGGTTCGCATCAGTCCAACCTATGTAGGCAATCAAACAACAAGTACTACTCTCTCCGTTTTTATTTAGTTCGCGTTCTGGGTTTTTTCAAAGTCAAACTTTTCAAAGTTTGAGCAAAATATACGAAAAAATATCAACATCTATAATATAGAATATATAAATATGAAAATATATCTTATGAAGATTCTAATAATGTTAAAATTTTATTGTAATTTTTTATATTTTTCCTTATATATTTGGTCAAACGTTACAAAGTTTGACTTTGACTAAACCCAGAACGCAAACTAATTGTAAACGGAGGGAGTACTAAGTTAGCGTCTCATGCAATAAAGCCAACTAAACACGTTGCAAAACGTGAACCTAAACGTGCACTTGCTCAACCAGGCCCGTTAAAGCCTTGTTGCCGAAATGCATGTAATCAATGCAAGTAACCAAACAGGCTCTTGAAGACTGCCATTGAGCTTCCCATAGGGGCAGTAGCTAGTTGATGTCACATGTCGCTGGCATGACTGACTCTTGTTATCTTGTATACGTGGAGGTGGAAAACAAAGATAAATTTTCATAGAAAAACTCTGACACGAGCTGTATCGGGGCGTTTGCCTGCCGATCTGCTCTGATTGCCACAAAGCTCCAGAACGAAGCCTACGTACCTGCTGCCTGGGTCTGCCCAAGCTAGCATTCAGACTGTACATGTTAGCCAGTTCTCAGATGGAACAAACAATGACAAAGAGGGGTCGACCCTCTACAGAATTCGGAAAACAAACACATTTTGCATCACAGATAATATACATCAGTACATGCTGCCGTTCAACCGTCTTCACACACGCAGACAAACTACCCTAAGATACACAAAATACACACACTTATACATCACTGAGCGTCCCTCCTAACCGCTGCTACGAGATGCTGAGTTCATCCATCGTTCTGGACAGCTCCATATCATTAGCTACTCCGTTGGCTCCATTTGTCTTCTGTTCCATGGCATGATTGCTTACACTTGTATCTGCTTCGGTGACTGGTTCCGTAAGCTTAGCACCAGCTGAAGCTGTGGCGCATTCAGCAAACCGGTAGCAGGAGATGAGGTGGTCATTCGTCATGCCGGAGACTTGCATGAAGGTGTACACCACTGTTGGGCCTACGCTACGGAAACCCCTTCGGACCAAATCTTTGCTTATCGCGTCTGCTTTAGATGTCTTCACAGGGACCTGCCGGGGATACCTGAATGTGCTCAGAATAGGTCTGTGGTTCACAAAGCTCCAACAGTACTTATCAAATGACCCAAACTCATCTATAACCTGCAACGGTAAAAACATGGTGATCAGAAAACACATAGTTCATGTGCGGCTTTCTCTCAGTAAAAGTGGTGCAGGAAGCTGAATTCAAAACGTCTGTATGAAAGGTTTTGTTTTGATACAGAATTACAAAAAGGTTGGTAGACTATCGTACAGCCATATCAAATTTCATTTGTTTTAATCCAAAAGCAGCTCTTAGATTCAACAATCCACACTGACATTACCGTGCCATAACATTATTATGAGTAAAGGGGCTAACCTTCAGTATTTGTCGTGCATTCTCAATAACACCGCGAAGTTTCTGTTCAGATAACAACGAGCTGCTAGGACTTCCCGGCGCAATGATCTTTCTCTCACTTAATTTAGAGACCAATGCTGGGTCAAAATCCATGAAAACCTCCCTGTAAAGCACACTTGATGTTACCAGGATCGCCAAATGCCAACATTAAAGATCCAAGCACATCAAAAGTATAAAGAACTACCTAAATATAGATCTCTTGTTCAAAATTGTTGGCCATGTAAGTTCAGCTAATGAACCTGAGAGCACCAGCAACTCAAACAGCTTCCTGTAAGTAACATTTAGCAGTTCATAAGACATTCTTTGAAGGAACATAAACAGTATGTTTCACAGAGTGCCACATGCATATACAAACTCAAATAAGTAACATATAGCAGTTCATAAGACATTCTTTGAAGGAACATAAACAGTATGTTTCACAGAGTGCCACATGCATATACAAACTAGTAAGCTTTAGCAAGGTTCATGTTTGCGTACTTGTCATCATGAACTGGGACTCCCCATTCTTCATCATGAAATGCAATATAACATGGATCTGCACTTGTAAGCGAATATGATTAAATCGTGATCACACTAAAGATAAAAATAAGATTCTGAAAGGTAAGAAACTAAGAATGCAGCATGGATTATACGTAGCAAATGATGCACCAATCGGCAATAAGTTAAGGCCAACTTTTACATACGATGGATTCTCAAAATAAATAACAGATTACTGGTACAAGCAGCTTGACCTCAATGCACCCAATTCGCACTTTAAATTAAAATAAGGAAAAGTATGATATCCAGGTATGTGGAAAGCACTAACAAATGCAATCCTACACTGCGCTCAGGAATATAAGTTCATGTTCCCCAAATTTAGGATGGTCCTGCACTGGACTTCAGTTGCAGCTTTGCACTATCACTGTTAAAGGGATGACTTGCGTGACAAGACAAAATTGTTATTACATATTACCAGGCCCTAGTAATGAAAATTACATTATTGGAGCAAAAAGAGGGAGGAAAGAAAAGGATTCAGTCCTGTCTATTTTAATGTCAACATATGATAACAGGCAAGCATGTGAAAAATGATTTGCCTCAAACTTATATTCCAATTTTTGAAATCTGTAAGATTCTAGTAACTTCTTCAAATTAGATTACAGGTTCATGAAGGCCTCAATGATAATCATCCATATTTGTGGTTAGTGAAATTTGTTGAACTAGGCTCGGTGGATCACCGATCACTATCGGTAAACAACAGAAGTAGCCGATGTGCAGCATACTACTCAAAACTCATGGGCATTCAACTGCAACCTTCTTTGGATGGGTGACACAAATAGCCACACACACACACACACACACACACACACACGAAAAAAGTCCCTAGCGGCTAAGAAGATACCTACCAGTTTCTCATTTTCACTGACTTTGTTCAATAAGATCAGCAGTAGGTCTAGAACTCTATATGTAGCATGACAAATATGCTCCTACATGTTCTCGAAAAAACATTGTTTCACATTTGTAAGATAATGGTCATGCTTTCATGGTACATGATCTTACAGAATATCCACGTATATGTTGTTTCAGCAAGTACAAGTAGAAAAAAGTAAAATACCCTTCATTAAATCGCCAATGTGTGAAGCTTTTCCAGAGTAAAATTCTGGTGTGATTATAACCAACATGGCATGATTCTACACTTTTCCTAGACGCATCTAGTAATACCTATTTTTTGCATACAAAATCACACCAAATCCATTTGACATATTGAAGTATACAAGAATACTAATGCAGTGAGTAACTTCTAAAGGAAGAATGGTAGGCCTTTAGCAATAATAGCTTCATGTTGTGATGCAGGTTACTAGCTACTTAATCATATGATATCTTAATAGTTGCGAGCTATTAGTATCTAACACACAGAAATAACATCTCTTCATATCATTTGGAATCCTAAAGGGCGGAGAGCCCTGAAATGCTTCAGCCATAAATGAATGATAAAGTTCTGGTCCCGGTTCGCGTCATTTAGGATCTAGCATACTGAATTCAAGAAAAATAGACCTTCTGATCTGAATTTTAGATCTGATGCAGATTACCTCTTCTTCCTACAACAAAACCACTACTGCAGTACTAAAAACGGTCGCGCTAGACGAATTGCAGGTTCATAAGTCCAACGGAGCAGTGGCTCAAGAAAATGCAAGCAACGGAAAAAGACGCACCAGTAGTGGCTGTCACCCACGCGCACCTCCTCTTGAGACCAGAAGCGTAATTCGGAGAAGCCGATCCAGCCTCCCTTTCAAGCATGGCAGCAAGCTTATGATCCGTGTGAGAAACAGCCTTCTTCTTCCTGGACCCAAACACCGGCCTCCCGATCCGCCCCGTGGACGCCCGGCTGCAGAACGAGTCCGTGGACGCGTCCGACGAGCACGACGCGTCGAGAGAGAACCCCGAGCGCAGCAGCAGCTCCTGCCGGCGCATCCCCGCGGGCACGCTGAGCGACGGCAGCAATGTAGGCACGGCAGCCGGCTTCTTCTCCTCCGCCGTTGCTGCTGCTGCAGCATCCCGCCCAGGCCTCGGCGACGCCTTCCGGCCCCGGGTAGCAGACACGGACCGCGTCCTGCTCCCCACGGACCTCGGCTCCGAGTCCCCACCGCCGGACGCCGGGGACAGCCGCCCCCTCGCGCTAGACCCGGACATTGCAGCCAAATTCTCCCAGCCTCCCGAAAACCCCTCCTCCCCGCCTTCACAAGCTTAGCAGCAGAAAACCAAATCGAGGAGGCGCTGCTCGGGGAACGCCAAGCTCCGCGAAACCAAGCACCGGACTGCGGGCACCCCGCCGCATTCGAGACGATCCCCGGCTCCCCCTCCGCAAATCCGCGAGCAAAACCCTAGCAATCGACGCCCAACCTGAGCGGCATTGCGGGCGGCGAGCTCGGAGGCGTCGATCTAGGCCCCAGAAACACCCGAATCTCCCCGCGGCGAGCTCCCGGAGACGGAAACCGGAGCTCAATCGCAGAATCTCGCGAACATCGGCGGCGGGCGAGGAAAGAGCTCCCGCGAGGCCCGATTCGAGCAGCGAGCGGCACAACCCTTCTGAGAGTCCTGGCGACGGCGACGCGGCGCGCGAGCGGGCGAGAGGGAGGGAACCCTAGGAGGCTAGGAGCACTGGCTGGGGGAGGCGGAGGCGGGGGGAAGGGGGTGGAGTGAGGTGTCCGGAGCAGGAAGGAAGCAGAGCAGCTCGAAATTTACTGCCGCTGGTATTGTATTGGTTGGTGGTGGGTACCTGGCCTGGTGTTTAGCAGCAGTAGATTTGGGTTAGCGAGGCGTGTTTTGGTCCCGGTGCTTCCGTGTTTTAACACGACTTTTGGAGCACGGACCGATGAAAAATGATACAGTAGGAGCCAGGAGATCTGGGAGTGAAAAATGGGTCTAGATGTAGGGGAAAATATATTGTGATCCCAGATGTTAAATGATACTCTCTCCATCTCAAAATATAAGGCGCGCTATTTTTATGCTAGTCTTCGGTGCTCAACTTTGACCATCAATATATAATGAATTACGTGGATCTAGAATGTATAAATAGTATCATTGGATTTGTCTTGCAAAATTCTTTTGTTTCATATATTTTTATAATAATTTTGTGATCATATTATAATTACAAATCATGGTCAAACTTGGACGTCGTTGACCAACGAAATTAAAGGGCGCCTTGTATTTTGGGATGGAGGGAGTACCATGATACCGTCCTCCAAAATTCAAATTTACAAGTGTCAAGAAATTCTGAAAAAAAATAGTGGGTGCTCACAATATGGGTGTTCACATTTCCCAAAAGTTTCAGGACCAAATACAAAATACACAAGGAGAAACAAAAAAGAGAAATTGCTATGTGAATAGTGTCACTTTGCGATTTTGTCTTTTTGTGACACTATTCATGTTCAATTTGTCTTTTTTGTTTCTATTCGTATATTTTGAATTTGGTTCTGAAAAGTCTAAATGCATTTTAAACGCATTTCGGAATGTTAAACAAATTGAAAAAAATGTTCGCACATAGATCTGAACATTCGATGTGTTTACAAAGTCGTTTCACGAAAAAAATTATATTTTTGTGGCTTGTATAAAAAGACAAAATTTGATGCTAAAAGAAGGCTTTTCACAAGATTTTTTTGTCATTCTCACACAAGATACCGCCCCCCCCTCTCTCCCCCCCCCCCCCGAACTCTACATAGTTCCGCCACTGCGGGTGCATATGCATTCGGGTGTCAAAATGGATTTCACGTGTTTTTGTGTGCTCCTTTGCTCTCTGTGCTTTGTTCGCGTCTCGTTAGGCTGAAGCTCCACCACCCTGCCTGACACGCAGATGCATTGCTCGCCAGGGACGAAGATAGGAAATGGCAATGGGGTCAGGTCTAAATGTTCCCTCTATTTGGCTGGGGTCATCTTCTCTAATTAATCATTAGCTAATGCTATTTATTGAAGGTTTTGGTGTTTGCCTTTGGGGTCAGCTGACCCCAACTCCTTCAAGGCAGCTCCGTCCCTGTTGCTCGCTTGACTTTGGCATTCAGTTTGTGTTGATTCTAGAGGAAATGGCAGATTTCATCATGTCCACCTCATTTCCGGAAACATATTTTTTACTCTCCACCAGGTGTAAGTATAATCAGTTATAACCCCACACACACTATTGACAACAAAATTTGACACTAACCAGCCGGCAAGTACAAGTTACATCACACTTTCTAGACAGTTTCTCTCTCCCTACTTATAAAACGTTTGTTAAGTTAAATTAGGTTAATAAACCGAATGGAGATTTTTGGCTCCCGGCCTCCAGTGCTCCCTCCTGTTTAAAAAAATTCAAAAATGAGTTTCCAAAAATTCTAAAAAAAATCCGGCTGTAGCCAATAGTTTATCCTACGAACGTGCAAAATATGAACTTTAAAAACTTTGTATTCTAAGCTACACAAAATAACAAAGGTGTGGATCTAAGTATGCATATTTTCAAATCTCCAAGTTTTAGGTGATTTTGTTATTTTTGTGTAGCTCGGAATATGAGTTGATATTTCACACGATCGTGGGATATAATATTGTCTACAACCATTTTTTTTCAGAATTTTTTGAAACTCACAAATATGATTTTTGAAATTTGTAAACTGGAGGAAGCACTTGAGCTCGGGAGTCAAAAGCAGTTTCCGCTAACAAAACATCTTATAATAGGGACTGAGTAGCCTACCAAAATGTCTTATAATTAGATACAAAGGTAATATATTTTGATATATTGACAAAATCACAGCACTCAGGTCACCTGATTAGGAACAAAACGGTTCGGCTTATCCACGTAGAACCCGGCCGTCACGTCAGCTGTCAATGGTGATTAACGGGGCATTTAGACTAGGGTTGCAACGAATCTTTACTATTAAATGGGAGTTGGACGTACGTTGGTGAAGCCTCGGTTTTCTGCCAGATTTTCTGCCATTTTAGTTTCCAATTTTACCCCCACGAGTTAGAAAATATTATAGATTATGCCACCGCCAAGTGAAACGTGCTCCGTTCGTCGTTTCTCGTTCTACTCTCACGCGACAGAGTGCCGCCTAGGGTTCGCCGCCGCCGCACGCTTGGAGCTCTCCGCCGCCGGCCACCCGCACGCCTCCGAGCACCCTGTACTCTCCTGCGACAGAGCGCCGCCGCCTAGGGTTCGCGCCCGCCACATTCTTTGATGCGGCTGGCCGCCCAATCCCAATGTCTTCCACCACCACCAGGAGCTCGGCATCAGACAGCCCCGAGGCTCCCCCACCTCCAGAAGCTTGGCATCACGCAGGAGAAAACCTAAAGTATCTGCTTGCTTGCAGCTCCAAGCTGGTTCGTCGGGGAAGTTGGCCGCTGGTCGCCGGTAGCAGGTGCGTCCAGGTCCGGGCAGAGGGCTCCAGGGATCGGCCGATGCAATTCCCGGGCTACCTCCGCCTGATGCAGCCGTCCACCGTCGCCATCCGCGTCCGCACCAAGCCACGCTACTCGCCGCCGTGCCTCACAGCCACACGCGACGCTCCCTGCCGCTACGCGCCTACGCCCCTTCTCTTCCCATCCTGACTCCTCTCATCCGCTCTTCATCTCTCGCAGCCGCTCCGGTCCAGCCTCGCTCCAACAGACCGAATTCCCCATTCTCTGGTTGTCCGTCCTTCCTCAGTTGATTTCGTCGGAGTTATCGGTGGGGGTGAAGTCGATGCAGTCACTGAGTCAGAGGAGCTGATTTGGATGCGGAGGACGAGATCGATGGGGAGAACAAGAGTCCGCGCGAGAGGAATTCAGCGGCGTCTGCAGGCCCTAGGCGACTACACCTCATGGACGTAGCTTGGATTGATTTCTGAGTTTGTCGCCGTCTTGCAAGGTCTTATTCTTATCTTATTTGTGCGTCAATTTAGGCTCTGATTTAGTTGACTCAGGTACTGGATAGTTTCAATGATACGCCCGAGTAGACATAGAAAGAAAGCAATTGTCAGATGCATGTACTCCCTTTTGTCTAGAAAATATTACATTGGCTCACCATGAAGCAAATGATAGTATTCGCGATCGTTTGGAGACCTCCCTATGGAATCTTTTGATTATGTAAGATTACGAAAATACTATCATTTTTCTGGATAAAGGAAATTAGTGTTGAGCTTCGTATGAATTTGATTGCTTCTTTTTCTCATCTGACTGAACTTTCTATGAATTCAATTGCAGATATTAACCTTGTCAGATGAATATGTGGAAGGTTCAACAATCCAAGCTGATTCAAAATATCTTGCAATTTGCAACGCTACTGTTGATTAGATATATTCAGGTAATGACTGTCGAGTATCCCTCTCATTTCACTCATTCTTGATACAGATTATGTCCTCATGGCCGTGGGCATGGCACCACAGGAGAACGCAGGTCCGTTGCCGTTGCAGGCGAGAAGAGGGCCATGGGGGATGCCACCTCTTTTGATGAAGTGAAAGGCTAGGAGGTATTTGTAATTTTTTTCTCCACTTTGATCTGTAGCACTCTCATTTTTTGCATTTTTAGGTAGTCGAAAAAGGAGTGTATTGGAGCCTATGTGTAGAGATAATCAGATTGCTGATTTTCAACGGACGTCTGTATTTGTGACTGTAGAATCGAATTGCATATGTGGATTAGAGAGCATACATTAATTCAAGCATCTTCCGACTCTTTATCAAACCTGAAGATGACACACTGATGTGGCATAAAGATGAAATTATTCGTGTAACCAAATATCCATTAAACTCAGACGATGTAACCAAACCATTAAGATTCTACGGTGCAGACTTCTTGCCAAACATCAGATTGTGCATTTTGTTTCGATTTATAGTCCTGGTGAAAACTTAAAAGTCTCAATAAACAGATATTTATGCCGACAGTGCTCTCTTGATGGGTTCATACATGACACACACTTGTTCTTATTGCAGTTTCACGCCTGTTGTGTTTCTACATAAAGCACAATGGAGCATCTCAGTTGCTGGTATGCAGATTGTGGTGGCCGCCCTTGCATCTCTGCTTGCCCGTGGATGCTTGGGTCAAGATCTGTAGTTTCTGCATTTGGAAAGCTGTGTGCAAACTGCATCGGCAGGTCCACTTATTTCTCTAAAACACAAGAGGTTTGTTGTGAGGGTGATGTCTCAGGGTGCTCTCCAAAGACTCCCCATTGATCTCAGAGGTCAGCTAAATTCAGTTGTTTATTTACTAAAGAAATGACAACATGATAGATGGTTATAGCTGTACTAAGGGTTAATGTATTTTCCTTGTTTGTTCTTGCCATTTTGGTACGTTCGTGTTATTGTGCAATAATACTATATTGCTTCAGTTGTGCTTCGGTGATTACAATTTATTGGTCATGTGTCTATGCAGTATTATACAATTGAGCAAGCCCCACTGCAGATTTAGCTAAAAATGTGTAATGTGCTTTCCTATCTGCAACTCTACAATTATGCTATCTTAAAACGTCCTTTTCTCCTTTCAGAATATGAAGTTGAATGAATATTGCTTCAGTTAATGTGGCCTCCATGGTATTTAAGTTATTTACTAGATAAATTAATTTTCTAAGTCCATCTAGCTAAAAAATATATGCCCCCGTTGCAATGCACGGGCAACAGAAAGAGAAGATGAGGATGAGAAGGATTTTGCCGATCTAAAGAGATATAGATGGAATCATGGATCTTGATAGTTGGGGCTTGAGAGCAGGGGATATTTTGTCGGGTGTTGCTTTGTTAGACTGTTTGCGGGTTTTTTGTTGAACGGTGTAGTACTCTTTGCTTGCTGCTATTTTTGCTAGCTCCTGCTGTGTTGTACTGCTCTTTCGACTGTAATTTAGAAGCAGGAAATGCTTTAAGTGGGAAGTGGTCAAGGTATACAATTTTTCTGTTGCTGCTCTACACAAAAAAAAAATCCAATCACGGAGAGAAAGAACTATGTGTCGATTAGAAAATGAATCCGCTAGGATATATGCTGCGAAATTTAGTGTATTGGTCTGACCTTTGGTAAGTACACAGGGGACTGTAGATGAAGAATTATGAATGGCAAAATGGAGAATCGGTTCAAGATGCTCTTAGTATAATATTTCATTACATTATATAAGGAGGATAAAAACCCTAAGGAAAAAATGCAGTCACATTATAACGTCATGCATTACCAGGCTTAACTAAAAATAGGTACTATCAACCATTTCTTATCCATCTTGACCAAGCCTACCACAAGTTCACCTCAGACTGGTTTGGGTTGTACCACAGCAATGCGATATTGACGATAGCATCAACAAGCTCTTGGTCAGCGGGAGGCTCTCGGTGAGCTACTAGATGGCTTGACAATTCGACGAGATAGAAGGAGCAGAAATAAATGTGTGAATGATAGCGGTGCGCTTCAAGATCCCCTCCGGTCTCCGACAAGGCCAAGATTATTTATGGAGATGATTTGCCATGTGAGTGGGGACAACTAAGAGTTTCGTCATTTGGGAATTTTGTAGCAAAATTGGAGGCTCGGTAAGAGAGGGCAAGAGAGCGAGGAGTCGGCTAATAGAAGAAGACCGTGCAAAGAAACGGCGTTTTGTTGAAGATATTTAATTTTTTTGCATATTATTTATACCATAGTTTTTTAGAATTTTCTTGATGTCATATTTTTGTTGTGATTAAGCGCAGTACTTACACGTGTAGCGTACATTTTTTCTCCTGGAACAAATAAACAACCTCTCAGACTTTTAATTTGCAAAGTAAAAAATATATTATTTACTTATATACTTACTTTTCCGTAGCAACGCACGGACATTCTGCTAGTTAAGCGTTAATGTGGCGGAGAGTGCAAAAATTCTTTAGGGCTGGTGGTTTGCGCAACGAAACGACGCGTGAGCGTGGTAAAATCTGCAATTTCGTCGTTTATTCTATGCGCAAGCTCAAACGAATACTGTGCTTACTTGCAAACAACACTTGCACGACTTGCACTGAAACAAAAACGATATTTTTGCCCGTAGCTTGCTCCGCATAACCACCAAACATATCACTGCAGCATGGTTACTCGGCCAGGAGATCGGTAACCTGTGTATGTGTTCTCACACCGGCCTGATCATCGTACAATCAATTCAATGTTTTTTCAGAGAGCGTACAATGATTATTAGCTGATCTGATCCAGTACAGTGGCTCGACTTCACAGATCAGAGAGTGCCTTCGCAAATAGCCACAATCACAACGTCGTACTTGTCCTCGTCAGCACCACAAGCAAGGCCACCACGAGCAGGAGCGAAAACTTGGACAGAAGTGTCAGGATCCGATGATCCTAGACATGGAAAATCACAGAAATTGGGAGAAATTGGAGCTCGAGTGCTCAGATCTGATAAAAACAGGAAATTGGAAATAAAGTGCAGAAAGATAAATTGCAGGAAATAAAGATAACAATTAGGGTTTCATATTTCTTGGTTGCAATCACAGGATACAAGGGTGGCTATATAAAGATCTAGCCAACTAATAGATGCAAATATGTAGAATACCTAATATACCCTCAGAGCTACCAACATACTACTATTGCATACCACTTCTCTTCTCTCACATACCACTACTATTGCATACTACAATTAGGGTTTCATATTTCTTGGTTGCAATCACAGGATACAAGGGTGGCTATATAAAGACCTAGCCAACTAATAGATGCCAATATGAAGAATACCTAATATACCCTCAGAACTACCAACATACTACTATTGCATACCACTACTCTTTTCTCACATACCCTGACATGAAGGTCCATCTCTTCCACGCCACAAGTTTATATCGTACTCTACCAATCAAACAGACAGACAGCAATCTCCTCAGTCGCAGTCGCTGCACGCTGGTCCCGCTTATTACGGTTGAAAATGTGGCGTGCGTTTCGATCTTCACATGTGATCTGCTGCTAACTCAACAGTAACGTACTACCTGTAGCTCCTAGGCGGCATGTACCGCCGTATAAGACGAGGCAATGCAGAGTACTACAGAACAAGACTCGCCACGGTAATACTACTACTCACTCTGTACAGCGCGCTATTTTTTTTTTTTCTGATCTTTGATGATCGAATTTAACCATTAATATATACAAATTCATATCGATTGACAATTTATAATGGGTATTTTGGATTTGTATTGCAAAATTCTTCATTTCATATTATACTAATTTTGCGCACATATTATAAGTACAGATTATGGTCAAAATTGTACATCGTTGACCAGCAAAATTTAAGTACGACTTATATTTTGGGATAGAGCAAGTACTACTTCCAACTTTTTTTCTCTTTCAACTCTTTCAAGAGGGAACAGTGCAACACACCTAACACCACAGCAAAAAACACGTGTTCAGAGACGTGAAGCTAAACCGATCGTGACTAGAAGCTTCAAAAAGTGAGCTCACATGTACAGTGTGCAGCCCCAGCTAAAGTGTAACCTAGATATATTTCCTCGCTACTTCTAGAACAAAGGAGACTGTATGTACAGTTGCATACCAGCAAAGCTGGAAAAAATGACGAACTTCTGTAGAAATGCCGATTGGTGTCGATGCGGTAGAAGGTTGCAGGAGTCCATTTTACAAGGGGAGGAACCTTCGCTTCTTGAAGTACCACAGGAGACATGCGAATATGACCGTGCCGCAGACACCTGTTATGATGAGCGTCCACTCGAATGCGTGCGGCACCTCAAACACGCCGACCCCTTCGAAGTTCATGCCGAACACTCCCGAGACAACGCCGAAAATGGCCACCACGAATGTAGCAGTGGTCAGCAGCAGCTCGAACTGGATCAGCTGGTTCCGAACGTTGGCCTGCAAGAACAGCATTATGATGATCATAATTCCTAGGGCTCAGATTACCAAAAAAAGAGACACATGAAAGAACATCCATTTATCTAGTTTAATGACCATAGCTACAGTTTGATGTTCCTCTCGTCATAGATAGTCTTAAAACCATTAATGCATCAAACATAAAAATATGAAAGGCGTGATGTGTGTAATAACTAATAAGTCGCCCACCAGTTATCGCCAGCTACCATAATACGGCAAACACAGATTAGCATGCTCCCAAATAAAGTTATTGCTTGGTTCCCCATTTGTCATAATGGTCAAATAAGATAGCCCTTCTGCTTTTCTTTTCCCTTTATCAAACAATGTTGTTTTGTGCAAAGGTAACCCCCGCGGCATCCAAGAAAGGTCAACCGAAGCTAGTAACACTTACATAACTAGCATCTCATCATGCCAGGCTATTAGTGAGTAGTGACTATATGAGAACAGCTACTGTTTATCAAAAATCAGAAACAAAAGAGTGGTCAAAGAAAAGAAAAAAGGCTAAACTAGTTCAGGGCTAGTTAACTTGTACTCCCTCCGTCCATTTTAATTGACTCACATATATCTAGATATGGATGTACCTAACACTAAAATGTGTCTAAAACTCTAGATGCATCCATATGTAGATAACACTAAAATGTGTCTAGAACTCTAGATGCATCCATATGTAGATATATGTAAGTCAATTAAAATGGAACGGAGGGAGTATTGGTTATCAACCATTTACGGTATACTTGTTACATGTCTACCTTACCTATATAATCATGTTATTCTGTAATATTTCCAAGTTAACTTATCATTTCCATTTGAGCGGAGATAGACATTTAGTCTGTCAAACTGAATTTATTGGTGTGTTTTAACAAATAAACAGTATATGGAGTACTGGAGTTCAAAAGGAAGCTAAAATGCCCGTGAAAGATTAACTGTCAAGAAATGTGCCATTGAGAAGCTGCATATCATTCTTGTAACTAACACATGGTAACCAGCAGATCATTTTCTCGCTTTGGTCTAAAACTACTGAACCAGACAAAATGCAATTTGCAGATTTGTTATCTGAACTCTGATCGATGGCCACGTTCAAATAATAGAAAGGAATATGTGAACTATACCAGTTGGATGTTGATGAAATCCTCTGTGTCATCAATATACTCCTTCAGCTGATTTTTTAAATGTAAATAGCAAAATTGTCAGCCAATGTTTAATTAAACGAAAAAGCAAACAGGAACAAGAGGCTACTGTGACTATAATTCATGCTTCATACCGAAGTTAATTTGTTGAGAGTGTAGTCAATAACCACAAAGTAAGCCTCCAATAACATTTCCAGTTCTTCTATGTTATACTGACTGCTCTCTGAGCTGTTGAAGCTGTCATGTCTGCTTCTAGCAAAACTAAATTGCTTCTCAAGCCGCCGAGATGCAGCGGGTGACGATACTGGGGAAACTGGGGCAGAAAGGGAAACTGGAGCAGAGAAGGACGAACCAAACACATTATTGCCAATTCCTTGAACACCCTGCTCGTCTAACAATGATGCTTCCATCCTCCTCTTCTTCTCGGTGAGGTACATTTCAGCCATATCACCGTCATCATCCATCAGCTGCTCTATTTCGTCTCTGACCTTAATAGTGAAAACTGGATATTCTTAAGACTGAAATGGATCTTATTGACAACTGTCTAATTAAACAGGGGAAATATAACGAAAGTCCATTTACCTTTTGGACCCTCCTAGTCAATGCAAGAAGCTTGCTCTTCAGACGTCGAGCACGCTCCAAGCCAAGGGTACTGATTTTTGCTGTTAACTCGTCTAGCAGCGGATAAGCTTCGGCCTCCAATTCAACAGCCTGAGAAAATTTGCAATATTTTTATTTCTCCAATCAGATTCCAAATCATTATGCTAGAAACAGAACAGAAAGTAGAGAATTAAAACTGCTCACAACAGGGGTGATAGACAAATTTGTGATTGTGGCTTAATTTTCATGGAGAATTGGTGGTAATAGTTAATTCCATGTCTGGAAATCAAACAAAGTTACAGTTGCTGTTTTGTTCTAGGACTAACAATGCCAAACAACTGATGCTGTGTTGGTTATCTTTACTCCTATAAAGATATCAATCTGTGAGTGGTTCATTCACCTCATCCTCCCCTTATGTGAACAATTCTAGTAAACATGACCACTCAAAAAAAAAATCTAGCAAACAAGTGAGATGATGGCCATATTTGTCAGCAAAGTTTAGCTAAAATTGCCACAAATGACAATAATATATACAACAATAATGATGAGAGTGTCAAATACGTTAGTTTGGCATCACCACGGGTTGTGGCTCGACTTATTTGGTAGTCTAATTTGCATCATTGGCAACAACCTGTGGGCAATCTAATTTGTTTTATACGTAGCAATCCACGGGCATTTAGTTATTAGAGTTTTCATTACATAAGAGATTGGGCATTAACAAATTCCAGATGGTGCTACGCAACCTCATTTGATAATTTTGATGGGGCAAACCGAACTTCATATATACAGGATAATCTACTCCACAGGTTATATCAACATCGAATACCTTCCTGTCACCACTACAATAAGGGCAGGAGCAAATCTATTCTTTTCAGAACACAGTGTGAAATTGTGGATGTTAAGTACATCATAAGATATGACTGTTCAACCAATCACACAGTGTAAACGACGTTACACTCTAACTATGGAATGCTAGCCCAATGCAAGAATCCACCAAAATAACAATCCATAGCCATCATTAGTTAAATCCTCACATACTCGCGAAGGACAGGACTGATCAACCACACCATGCTCTAAAACTGTAGGTGGGCTAATAGATTACTCAATTTACTCCATTAGCTGAGACAGGAGTACAGGACCACAAGTCAATCCTAAACCATAAGTAATGTCGGTAGAGCGGCGATGTGGCACCTGCGCGTCGAGGAAGGAGCAGGCGGCTTCGATGGCGACCTCTAGAGCGATGAACTCGAACGGCAGGTCGTCGGCGCGGTCGACGAGGCGGCGCTGCAGCTCGTGGACGTACATCCGCACGGCCGCCTCCGCAGCGGCGCCGTCGTCGGCGTCGGGGTCGCGCAGGACGAGCGCCTCGTCGGCGGTGATGATGCACCGTATCCGCTCGAGGTTGCAGACGACGGCGCGCTCGCGGCCGAGGATGGCGGAGGGGTAGACGAAGAGCGGGTCGAGGAGGCGGAGGTCCCGCGCGGGCAGGTCGAGCCGCCGCATGAGCGCCGGCTTGGCGACCTCCACCGCCTCGGACGCGCCCGTCGCCGCGTCCACCCGCACCCACGAGCGCCGCCCGCCGCCGCGCTTCTTCAGGCCGTGTACGTCGATGGCCACGCCGCCCCCTACGCCGGCGCCGACGCCGACGCTGCCTGGCGCCGCGGGCTTGCCGCGGCGGTGGGGCCCGTTCGCCGCGGCGCGGGGCGGGAGGAGCAGGCGCTCCTTGGGGTCTTGGTCCATGACGGCCGGGATCTGTGGTGGGGCCGGCGTATCAGCGACGGCGTCGGGCTAGGTAGGAAGAGTCGCGTAGGACTACCTGAGAATGGTTTCGTACCTCAACCATACCTCAACCATACCTGACACGTATCTTTGCCAGTCCAACCCCAACCAAACCTATTTCATACGACTTTCAGCTAAATCTGGGAATGGGTTTGGATTAACCGGGTAAAATGGTTTGGTTCTGTGCTCTGGTCTTAATTGGTTTGGGTTAGAATGGGTGTAGCGTGTTACAGGTTTAGTTTGGTTTGGGTTTCTCAAGGAAAGAGTTAGGTATGGTCAGGTCTGGGTCTATTTAATTCAGTTCCTAATAGTTAGAAACTAAAGTTTAGAACCAGTTATTAGGATTAGTTCGCCATGCCGTCCGCACGAAGCGCGGCGACCATGTTGTTGTCACGTACGCAAGGTGTATACATACATCATGACGTCACCATGACATCATCATGATGCACGTATACATGTCACGTACCGTATAGATTTTAAAATTTTATAGGAATAGTCAAGCTGGATCGGTCCGTGTACACGACGTCGTCACGACTGACAGGGGACCCTCTCTCGCTGGAGCAAGCACCATCTAGCTAGCTGTAGCTTGCTACGTACGTACTTCGTTATGATTACTCGCCGGCCGGAGCCAACACAGCACCATCTAGCGTAAACCCATTTGCTCGAATAGTTTCTAACCCATTTCAGTGAATGGTTTCAACCCACAGATGGAGTTTAGTTTGGGTGAAAAATCAAGACAGTTCGGTTTTGGTTTGGCTGACGTGACCATTGAATGGGTTTAGTTGAAGTTGGGTTACCAAGTTCGCTCGTGCGGGTTCAGTTGAGGTTTGGCCCAGTTTTCAAACTATTCCCAGGTTTACTTTCAGCCCAACCAAAACTGAACCCACTAAGTTTTCCACCTAAACCTATTTAAACCCAAGAAGGAACCGTGGGTTTAAACCCAATACAGAACCCAATATGTAACCGTGTCGGCATGTCCTAGCTACCGAGCTAATTAGCAGGTCTGCACACGCACTCGATCGCTTGGCCTACACTACACCGTGACTTTTCTAGCACCGTCATACAGAGCTCGTACGTACATACAGGCGCTCATGTCATACAGAGCTTCAAGTTGATGAAGTAAACACATAAATCAAACATTTACAATGGGAAACTCTGAAGATAACATAAGAAATGCATTCCACAGGACCACAGACATCCAGAGCTCCATAAACAACATATAATATGACAGGTTTGCATGTATTCGAGAGCACTGTTGCTACCAAATTTCATAAACAACATCATTCATAAATTTACAGCAATGTTGCTACCAAATTTCTACAGGTCATGGTTCAGTGAATTGCCTTCAACAACATCTGTCCTACTGCCCTTGTCCTGCTATTGAATCAAAAAATTAAAATAAAGGCAATCAAGCATTAACAGATTGTATTACATCTTACATTGATCTATTTTGTCCAAATAAATACAAGTTATTTAAACTGTAATCTGAGACGTCTTGAGTAGTTTATAGTACTAGTAACCCTAGAACTTCAGGTTCGTTACTATAGTAACCCAGCCTGCTAGCAATTGACTTCAGGTTCGTTACTATAGTAACACTAGAACTGTAACGAGATGTCTCCCTGAACAAAACAATTACAGTCAGGAAAGTGATTGAGGAGGGATTGAGAACACTGAAATTTAGGAGAGCTTTGGTAGGAGGCCTGAGAGAGCAAAGAAACGAGATGGGTGGTTCAATAGAGGATGTGTTGCTGACAGCTGATCCGGATAGATTAATTTGGAAACCTACTAGTACAGGGGTTTTTTCAGTTAAATCTTTCTATACTGTTATGCAATTTAGAAGGAAAGTGCCATATAGATTCCTTTGGAAAGTTAAAATACCACTGAGAGTAAAAACATTCTTGTGGTTGGTGCTTAAGCAAAGCATTCTGACCAGAGATGTGTTGCTACATCGAGGTGGGGATTGTGAAGCTACATGCTTATTCTGTGGGTTACATGAATCAATTGATCATCTTTTCTTCGCTTGTCCATTAGCCAGATATATCTGGAACGTTGTAAGTTGTGCGTTTGGTGTCAATTGCAACTTCTTGAATATTGATCAATGTGTTATTTGGTTGAAAAGCTTTGGCAAAAAGCGAAGAGACTTGTTAGCAGTAGGAATTGCCTCAATTTTCTGGCATTTGTGGAAAACTAGAAACGACGCTTGCTTTCGTTCTGTTTGGCCTTTTGAGCCAGCAGCGGTGGTGATTCGTATTTGTAGTGGAATTCATTCTTGGAGTATCTTGCAGGTGGCCCAGGGCGGAAAGGAGGATCTGCGCTTCTACGCTAGAGTC
Source organism: Poa pratensis (assembly GCA_947311845.1). NCBI lineage: Eukaryota > Viridiplantae > Streptophyta > Magnoliopsida > Poales > Poaceae > Poa > Poa pratensis. Next base: position 32,848,642 of record CAMZMU010000050.1, read on the forward strand.
CTGGAGAAGGTGACAAGGGAAGTTTTTGGGGCGAGCAGAAGCTGGAACGCATGGACGCCAAGAATCACCATGTGAAGGAGATGGAAGTGGCAGAAAAGATGTTGATGAAGATGCTGAGAGGAAGCAATCTTCAGAGAATTTTGCTGGAAACCCTGGAGGGGAAGAAGAAGGAGATTGTATTCGAGTTTACTGTCCTTTGCAAAAAGTTGTAAAACTTGTAATGTTTAAATCTCCCTCGTAGACTTCAGTTGTTTATGGATGGAAAAACCGCCTGTAAGTAGGTTGCAGTCGTTTGGTGGTGGATGTGTTTGGTTGGAACTATGTAGCTCGTGGTTTCGTTAATGAAATCGGGGACATCCCTATTTTTCTAAAAAAAACACTAGAACTGTAACACTAGAACTTCAGGTTCGTTACTTGGTCAGTACAACTTGATCAGTATCCCAGCCTGCTAGCAATTGACAGGCCGGGAGCACCAAGTCTACGGATATGCTTGACAAGCCGGGGAGCACAATCAGATGCAATAACTATAGTACTAGTATCCTTGCCGATGTATTTGGCCAAATTACAGCGGAAAGGATTAAAGAAACAGAAAAAAAGGAGCAGTTCGTCTCAGCTCTCCGGCAGGAGCAGGGTCACGGCTGCCATCGACGCCGCCGGCTTGACTGGCGCAGCTTTCTTGGAGTGGTGGCGGCGCTGGTGGGCGTTCTTGCCGCGACGAGCTGAGCCGAGTGCGGGATCGGGCGGACGGCGAGCCGCGAGAGGAGGCGGCGGGGGCGGCTCGAGTCGCTGGGGAGGGCGGGGTCGGGGACAGGCGGACGGCGCGAGAGGAGGCGGCGGTAGCGGAAGGAATGGGGAAAAGAGGAGCAGGGAGGAAAACGTAGGAACCAATCTCACCAACCGGTTCAGCAACCACGGGTCAAACCCGTTTGGAACTGGAATCGTTGAACCTATACCTGACCACACCTAAACTGTTTGTACGCGACACCGAACTAAACCAAACCTGTTTGGTACCAAGCCCATTAGCACTCAAACCAAATAAGCCCATATGTCGAAACTGAACCAACACGCCCGGTTAAATTAAAACCATCCTCAGGTTTAGGTCGAGGAAGGGATCTCCATGGTGGATTGGGGTTTTTTTTCTTTTGGTTTTTATCACTTCTGCCATTATAACTGACGTTAACCTAGTTTTGCCAAAAAAAAATCATGGTAATAGATTCTCATTGATAAATAAAAGACGAGATACAAATTACGTATACACCGATCTTACAGATCTGAAAAGATAGGATAAACATATGTGACAAACCAACGTCTATCCATCTTCTTCGGCACCACCGTAGCGGCCACCAAAGAAAAAATAGACAGATCTCCTCTTCATCCGAGCTCGACGCGGCTCCATCGCTGATCATCAGCTTTTCAGACCTCCAAAGTAGTTTGCCATAGGACAAACCATTGCCGTTGAAAGAATCAGACCGGGGCAGCACGATCCCGGACACGCCATCGAACTTCAGCACTAGCACCCCCGCACGACGACGTCGGTGTAGGGAACCAGAACCGTCAGACTCCAACCACGAACCCAGCACAAGGTGCACCATCTTCCAGCTGTCACCAGTGCAGACCACCGTCTGCACGTACTCCTGGACGAATCCTTTCTGCTCCACCATGGCGCCGGAGACAACACCGCAGCAACGGGGACCGAACATGAGGAAAAACCCATCTGATGGAGTCGCCGACGCCGCCTCGCCGACATCATCCATGAACCCTACAGCCACCGATCTGAAAGATCGGCAAGCACACAAAGCCACCAATTCCGAGACACCGCCATGAAGGACAACGCCGGTGTGGGAGTAGAGTTGAGGCAGATTTATTTGTCCGGGCGCCGCTCCCACCACCCCAACGACGCACCATGCCAGAAACTTCCTAACCCTAACTACCATGCAAAATCGGGGGTCCCCTCCCTCCTGCCGCCGGAGCGGCAAGCGGAAGGAGAGGGGCCCAGCTCTTCTGCCGGCGGTGGCTAGGGTAGGAAAACGCTGCAGCTACCGCCTTACGCGTCGCCAGAGACGAAGTTTTGCCATTTGACCAATTGAAATATGAATCTTGTCAGTGCTCCGTTAGTCCGCTTCTCAGTTGTGCCAATCCGTTACTCCACCGTTGTCGGATTAACTTGGTTACCGAGAGAGCTCGGAAAAGCTTTTAGGCGATCATAGTGGGAATAATCTGTGCATACCTCAGGTCGGGTTTCGGACCAAGACATGTATAAAACACCTATTTGTATTAAAATTATATTAAATAAATCATTTTTGGAGTATTATAATACCTATTTTTCTGTAAAATGCTACAAATCACCAATTTCCGTGCTTTTGGGCCGGGCATGTTGTGCAAAGTAAGCCCGGGCCCGACCCAATGTCAGGCTTTTCGGATCGGGCTGCCCATGCCCAGGTTTAGAAGTAAGTGGTATCTATATCATGCACATGATACTACTATAGTTACTAACTTCATAGTGGATAGTAACATATGTTTAGAGAGAGGAGTTTTGGAGCCTGAGCTACATGGAGCTTGTTTTTTGGAAAATTTCAAAATCGACATTTTCTAGTTTTGAAAAATCGTGAAAAAAACCCAGATTTAGATGGTTTCAAGATCTAAAAGCTTGCAAATTATAACTCGAAATTCTTTGTATCGCAAAAATGACAAATGGGTGGATCTGGGTGGTAAACAGTACAATTTCAAAATTGAAAATTTTCTCGATTTGTCATTTTTGTGTCGCCCGACATACAACGAATTTTGATTCAAATTTTGCAAGCTTGTAGATCTATACAGTATCTACATCTGGATTTATTTTTGCGATTTTTGGAAACTAAAAGGTACCGATTTTGAAAGAACGAGCTACATGTAGCTCGGGATCCATTTGAACTTTTTGGTAATAGTACATTTATTAAATTTATAGACTCATTTTGCATTGGAATGTATTATGTTACGGTATATATCTGTGATACCACTATCTACTCTCTTAGCTATTTGCATGCATATAATGCAAATACATGATACCACCTATAATACCCCCACTAGGTAGTCTTAGTGAGGATGCTCGGGAATTCCGGTTACCGCTCGGTGACCGGTTCTTGCTCGGTAACCCAAACCGCGGTAAGGATTACAGCACGGTCCACCATTGACTCTATATTGTTTTAACAAAACGGTCAATTTGCCTTAGTTTTAATTTCAGTTTGATGGCGATGGCCACCCTAGACTCCTTCAAGCATACGGAGTCCATGAAGGCGAAGGTGGCGTCGGGGCCGTGGTGGTGTTTCATCGGGTCCTGCCTAGGCTTTCGTTCCATCGCCGTCGTCGTCAGGTCAGGAGTGCGAGAGCGTGGCTACGTGCAGGTGGACGACATGTGGGTGCATCATCGAAGCGATTAAATTAGAATAGTGCTAAATGTAGAAAGAAGTTCTTGTCGGTTTAGGATTCAAATTTCTGAACATCCTAGTATTCCGAATGCAATATGGATACTCCTTGTGTTCCCTTTTATAAGGCATTTTAGATATTTCAATATGAAATAGAGACGGATCAAAATGAGTGAATTTACACACTAAATACTTCTAGAAATATGTATTTTTTAAAAGCTAAAAGATCTTATAAAAGTGAAATTAGGGAGTAGTATTAGGAAGCATTGTTTGTTCACGTATTCCTTGTTCAGTCGAGCTGAGAGTTCTTACCGCGGTCAGAACTAGGAAGTCACCGTGGCCACGATCACGCGTAGAAAAGCTCGTTCTAGCCTGGCCAGGCCCAAATCGTTCTGGGCTTTCGCCGAACGTATGTCCTAGCCTGGCAAGGCCATAAGCCCATAGCCGATTTTGCCTAGGACCCTACAATGCCAGCCCATCTATAAATTGTGCCCCTCTAACACAAAATCTTCCCTAACAAACTCCAAGACACAATCCCTAACAAACTCCTCTCCCCTCAAAACTTTCCTACTCGAACTCCCTCTCCACGTCCCGTGCGGTTACAATCTAGCTCCATCTTGCCGGCCATGGCGCCCACGGCCGCTCCCGTGCGGGGCCCGCCGCCGGACTCCTCCGAGTTCAAGCCCAACGGCCAGCAGATCATCGCGCAGTACCTCGCCCCCAAGGCGCTCCGCGGCGACACCACCGCCGACGACCCCGACCTCGTCACGGATGATGTCGACGTCTTGTCCGCCGAGAGCCCCGCAGCGAGTTTTGATTAGGGTTTCGGTAGGGCAACATGCCCACCGTTGATCTCTTTATATATCATGACAGGTACAATACAATTACATGTACAATATGGTACAAACACCGTATGCTGATTCTAATACTTCCCCTCAATCTAAACTAGTACATACAAGGTTTAGATTGGTTCTAAATCGGTCTAACATCTGTCGTGTGGCTGGCTTGGTAAATATATCAGCCAGCTGATCATTAGAAGAGATAAACCTCACCTCCAAAGCACCATCGGCAACTTGCTCATGCACAAAATGGAAACCTATCTCAATGTGCTTGGTGCGAGCGTGAAACACCGGATTTGCTGTTAGGTAAGTTGCCCCCAGGTTATCACACCACAAAATGGGTGTGCGTTGCCGAGTAACTCCAAGCTCTTGGAGCAATGTATCAATCCACATAGCTTATGCAGCGCCATTAGCCAAAGCCTTTTACTCTGCATCTGTACTGGATCGAGAGACGGTAGGCTGCTTCTTCGAGCTCCACGACACAAGATTAGAGCCAACAAAGATAGCAAAACCTCCAGTGGAGCGACGATCATCTGGACATCTGATACGTCTCCAACGTATCCATAATTTCTGCTGTTCCATGCTTATATTATACCATTTGCTACATGTTTTATATACACTTCATATCACTTTTATGCATTTTCTGGGACTAACCTATTAACAAGATGCCACAGTGCCAGTTCCCTGTTTTCTGCTGTTTTTTGTTTCAGAAAGTTACTTCTGGAAATATTCTCGGAATTGCATGAAACAGAAGGCCAAGTCCCTATTTTTCCAACACGTACACGAAGTCCGAAGGAGAGACGAAGAGGAGCCAGGAGGCGGCCAAACCACCTGGCGGCGCGGGCCCACCTCCTGCCGCGCCGCCATATGGTTTGGGCCCCTCGGGGGTCCGCCGACATCGCCCCCACGCCTATTTATTCCCCGAGACGTGAAAACCCTAAAACACCGAGCCTTTCATCCAGAACATATTCGCTGCCGCCGCCGTCGTCAACCCTAACTCGGGGGGTTCTGAAGCTCTTCCCGGCACCCTGCCGGAGAGGGGAATCATCACCGGAGGGCTCTACATCGCCATGCCCGCCTCCGGAGTGATTCGTGAGTAGTTCATCCTTGGACTATGGGTCCATAGCAGTAGCTAGATGGTTGTCTTCTCCACTTGTGCCATCATGTTTAGATCTTGTGAGCTGCCTATCATGATCAAGATCATCTTATTGTAATGCTACATGTTGTGTTTGTTGGGATCTGACTTATATTGATACCTATGTGGAGCTGAATATTATATTATCATGTCTATGTCATTTGTGATCTTGCATGCTCTCCGTTACTTGTTGAAGCCTTGGCCAAGTGAATACTTGTGACTCCAAGAGGGGGTATTTATGCATGATAGTTGGGTTCAACCTCTATTTAACCTGGGATAGTGACAGCAAGTTCTAAGTTTGTAGATGTGTTGTTGCCACTAGGGTAAAACAGCAATGTTTTATTCAAGGATGAATGTATTGTTTACATTACGCACATTACTTAATGCAATTGTCTGTTGCTTGCAACTTAATACTGGAAGGGGTACGGATGTTAACCGGAAGGTGGACTATTTAGGCATTGATGCATGCTGGATAGCGGTCTATGTACTTTGTCGTGATGCCCAAAATGAATCTTATAGTAGACACCACAACTCACACATGCATGTTATATGCACTTATCAATTGTCAATTGCCCAACTGTAATTTGTTTACCCAGCATGTTAGTTATCTTATTGGAGAGACACCACTAGTGAACTATGGACCCCGGTCCATTCTTTTGCATCTGAAATACAATCTACTGCAATCATTGTTCTCTACTGTTTTATGCAAACAAACATCATCTTCCATACGATACGTTTAACCCTTTGTTTTCAGCAAGCCGGTGAGATTGACAACCTCACTGTTAAGTTTGGGCAATGTAATTTGATTGTGTTGTGCAGGTTCCACGTTGGCACCGGAACCCTGGTGTTGCGCCGCACTACACTCCTTCACCAACACCTTCGAAGCAAACTCGTTTTCCTACTGGTTCGATAAACCTTGATTTCATACTGAGGGAAAACTTGCTGCTGCACTCATCATACCTTCCTCTTGGGGTTCCCAACTGACGTGTGACGTTACAAGCATTGTTTCTGGTGCTGTTGCCGGGGAGATATTCCCTCGTCAACTTAGCGCTAGCAACACGTTTTCTGGCGCCGTTGCCGGGGAACCATAGCGTAGGTTAATGTTCTTGTGTGCACTTGTTTGCTTTATCTCTAAGTAGTTTTTATTTTCAGTATTAAGTTGTTCTTTATCTTACTATGGATAGGGAATGCGAATTAAAAAAAAATTAGGTGTAGTTGTTATCTAAAAACGTTTTCAAAAAGAAAAGTGATTGGAAAGATGAGTAATGGTTAAATGGGGGTCGACCTTGAACACTTGTGTTCATGCCTATGAAACCAAAACAAATCTTTCCATGGAAGCTTTTCATTAAAAACATGTAAATATTGTAAATATTGTGTATATACCTCTGTACATAAAAATAAAATGCTAATTATAGTCATTAGTTAATTGAAAGTTGATAGTTTTACTTTGCTGTCCAGAAACAGATTTTCTGTGCTCCACCGTATTAAATGTTTAAAATCACCAGAACGTGATCTTGATCTGAAATTTCTTGAGTGCAAAGTGATGCTTATTATCTTTCTTTCATTAGACTAACTTTTTCTGATTTAAGGTACGTAGATAGGTCGAAAAATTCGATCTTTACTGACTGTTCTGTTTAGACAGATTTTGTGCTTCTCTGTAAATAAAATCGTGATAAATCTCAGAATAGTATTTTGACTTGAAAATTTTTGTGCATAAACCTGAGATTATTATCTTTCTTTCATTAGACTAAAGTTTTTCGATTTGAGCTACTTAACTATCTTGTTGAATGCCATCTTTACGGACTTTTCAGTTTTGACAGATTTCTTTGTTTATTCAATATTGTACTTGGTGTTGTTAGTTTCATTAGTTTTTCGACGGACAACGGAAATCATGAACACCTTAGTATATACAGTGGCTACTGTTGAGTAAAAATTATAAAACTTGTCAATGCTTGAACATGAGTGGATTTTATTTAATGAGTACTAACCCTACTAATGAGTTTTGTGCAGTTTTATGTGGATGTAGCCTATAAGATCTAATCAATATGGTGATATGAGATGAATAAGAAGACGAGTAGAACTAAGCTTGGGATGCTACATCCTACCCAATCGGCGTCAGTGAAGATGTTGATACCCACAGAAGGAGACTTGTGGATAGTTAACCCAGTTTCCAGGGTTCCTTTCACATAGCGCAGGATGCGCTTAACTGCTTCCCAGTGCACCGCAGTGGGCTGAGAGAGAAACTGACACACCTTGTTGACAGCAAAGGAAATATTCGGGGGTGTGAGAGTCAAGTACTGTAAACCACCAACAATGCTGCGGTATCGGAATGAGTCTTCTGTACCGAGTGGTGGACCAGTATTGCGAGCGAGCTGTTCTGAGGGGTACAATGGAGTTGAAGTGGGCTTGCAGTTCCCCATGCTGACACGATGAAGAAGATCAAGTGCATACTTACGTTGAGTCAATGTCATGCCCCCAGAAATGTAAGCTACTTCAAGTCCAAGAAAATATTTCAACACTCCAAGATCCTTGATGGGAAAAGTGTCAGAGAGAGAGTGCACCAAACGCTCCACAGCAACAGGACTCGAACCGGCAATGACAATATCATCGACATAGACCAGCATGTAAATGTGAACTCCTCCATGAGAGAAGATGAACAAGGAGGTATCGGCCTTGGAAGAAGTAAACCCCAGCTGATGAAGACGAGCACTTAAACGGGCATACCAGGCTCGGGAGACGGCTTAAGACCATAAATAGCACGCTGTAATTTGCAGACGTGAGAGGGGTACCGAGCATCCTCAAAACCAGGCGGCTGCTGCATATAAACATCCTCAGACAGAAAACCGTGAAGGAAAGCATTACTGACATCAATCTGACGCAGAGTCCAGCCGCGAGAGACAGCTAGAGAAAGGACCACACGCACGGTCGCAAGCTTCACCAATGGACTGAAAGTGTCGCCATAGTCAATACCTTGTTGTTGAGTGAAACCACGAGCAACAAGATGTGCCTTGTGCTTGTCAACCGAGCCATCGGGTCGGTGCTTGGTCTTGAACACCCATTTGCTCCCAACCACATTAACGCCAGGCGGGCAGGGAACGAGAATCCAGGTATTGGTCTGACACAAAGCGGAGAACTCGTCAACCATGGCAGCATGCCATGCTGGTTCGCAAAGCGCGTCGCGGTGTGAGTTTGGTTCAGCGAAGAAGGCGCGACGACGTGGATCATAGCGCACGGTGCCATCCGTGAAATCTTTCTCGCGCCGTGGACCATCCTGGTGCCGCGTGACCATGCCACGGGCAGGTGCATCGGGTGGTGGAGGGCGGGCAGTCGGGGCAGCTGGTGTGGGCGTCGCACCAGACGACGGACCAGCGGAGGGCGACACAGACGAGGCGGCAGAACCAGCGATCGATGGCGTCGCGGCTGGAGATGAGCCAGCAGGTGGCGACGGGATCACTGCTCATGATGGGCTGGCCCATCCTGCATGCGCGCAGCAGGAGGCGAGCTAGGGACGTGCGCCTCATGCACGTCGATCTCAGGAGTGCTGGAGGCGCTGGTCGCTGCATCGGTGATGCATGTAAAATGCATACATGAACTTTGCATTATTTTTACTTATATTCCAGTCATATTTGCATCATATAAGGGTTATATCACTGTTTTATAATGATTTTGGGAATATTTGATATGTTTCCTATTTTTTATGGAATTAACCTCGCGGAGACAAAAACCCTGTTTCTATATTTTAATGTTTCAGGGACCCAAACGATGTCCAAATGACCTGGAAATTTACGAGCATCATTTTTTGGAAGGAACAAAGCGTGGGAGCGAAGGAAGCAAACAAGAGGAGGCCCGAGGGCCAAAATAGGTGGGCCCACGCGGCCCCTGTACCTGGCCGCGTGAGGCCCCTCCTTTTGGGCCTCGGAGCTCCGTTGCCGTCGATCTTTCCTCCACCGACTCCGTTTTGACCTAAAAACGCCTATAAAAATAGTCCCCCGACGTTCTCTGGAAGGAGCACCGCAGAAACACAGAAACACCGAAACAGAGACCTGGAGCTGCAGATTGGAGGGGGAAAACTCCGGCGGGGCGCTGCCGGCGTGGTCTCCATCTTCTCCAACGACTTCTCCACCGTCTCCATGATGAAGAGGGAGTAGTCCACCTCTGGACTATGGGTTTGTGGAAGTAACTTATGTATCTCTCTCTCTCTCGAGCTTCACTAATTAGTACCGTATGAGCTGCTGAACATGATTACGGTCATCTATGTAATACCTTTGTGGTGGATCTTTTTATGAGTTAATATATGTTTGAGATTGCAATGGTTTTGTTTCAGTTATGAAAGTAGATGCATATTATGTACCCCGTTCTTATTTACTTGTCATGATCAAGCATGTTTATGAGAGCGTGTGAGGGGGAACGTGTGCATTAGTTGGAGTAACGGGGGTGGCTAGTGCAGTGAACGTGAGAGAAAGTTCTGCGATCCACTTGGGTATCTTTACCTTACTTTGTTGCCTCACTAGGGATAAAAAGAAATACCATGCTACCGGAGATGTGGGTGTGACCATTGCCACTACTCCATGACTAGATCTAGCATGTTCTTATTTTAACTTCATGTCATGATACTTATTGCTATACTCTGAGTTATCTTAATTACTGAGGTGTTATGATTTAGTTCGCATCTTGGTGGAGTATAAGAGAGACTAATAACCAAAAGGTCTCTATGTTAGGACGTGATGCCCATATAATTATAACTTGTCATTAAACTGTTGTGTTGCAATCTCATATGTCAACTCTAGTGTTCCATTGTCTACCACTTTATTAAAGAGAGAGTGCATTTGTGAAACCATGAACCCCGGTCCATTTTTAATCATAAGAAACACCTTTCCAACAACTTTTACCACTTTTCCATTTTCTGCCATTTAAAAATCCGAAAATACAAAAACACTTTTACATCTTGCATTCATCATATAAAACCCAAAAATATCATTTATCATTGCTACCACCATCCTTGCATATTTATTTACCACCATTGCATATTTATTTCTTGTTTGCATTGCATATTATCTTGATATCATTCTCACACCTTGTGCTTGACAACCACTAGGTGAGGTTGAGGACCAAAACATTTACTTTGTTTTGTAGGTAACCAAAAGAAGGATAGGAAAGATAAATCTTCACTACTGATTCCCGAGAGTTCGATATTAAACCCTCGAGTCACCCCTCGTGGGGAAAACACGTCTTCCACTTACTACACACTCTGCACTTGGAGTCTCAACCTAACCCATTTACTTTTCACGCAGGTAACTACGTGAAGGGCCATCAAGAGTGCTTTCTGCGCCGTTGCAGGGGAAGATACGAAGCTTCCTGCAGAATATTTTTCCCGTCAACTACACGCCATCAAGACTGTTTTCTGGCGCCGTTGCCGGGGAATCATTGCTGAAAGGTTTATCCAAGGGTCCCCTGCACTAGCTCTGTTTTCTGCGCCGGATTTATCCAAGGATATCTCACCAAGTCAACTTCATCACCAACTTGTGCTAACACCTAAGCTTGGGGAGGTTGCACCTACGTGAGCATCATCTTATCCATCTTTACCTTCAAAGCAATTTATCTTGTTTTGTCATTGTCATTGTCTTGCATATTTATTTTCAGTTTTGCATAAAAAATTAAAAAACACATAAAAACTTGCTAAAATGGGAGAAAGAACTAAGTTGTGTGATTACACAAACACTCCAAATGATCAATTTATTGCTAGGCCCATTGCCACACCTAAGATAAATGCTGAGAGTTATGAAGTAAGTCCTAGTTTGTTGAACTTGATAACTAGGGAACAATTTGGCGGTAGTGCTATGGAGGATGCCTCTATGCATCTTCATGATTTTGTTGAAATATGTGACATGCAGAAATTTAAAAATGTGGAAAGTGATATTCTAAAACTGAAGTTATTTCCTTTCTCACTTAGAGGAAAAGCTAAAGAGTGGCTGCATTCATTACCTATTGATAGCATTAAAACTTGGGATGATTTAAAAGAAGCTTTCATTAAGAAATACTATCCCCTGTTAAAATTTTGCAAAATAGAAACAACATTCTTTCTTTTAGGCAAAATGAAAATGAACATGTTGCTATGGCTTGGGATAGGATTAAACTTATGCTTAGAACTTGTCCATCACATGGGTCAACGAATGGACCATATTACACTCTTTTTACAATGGTCTAAATTACATGTCTAGAAATATTCTTGATTCTGCTGCTGGAGGTGCTTTTATGGGAAAAACTATAGTAGAAGCTAAGAACATATTGGAAAGCATTTTGCAAAACTATAGTCAATGGCATACTGATAGAGCACCTAATCCTTCTAAGAAAGTGAACTCCATAGAAGAAACAAATGATTTGTCATCTAAAATGGATACTATTCTTGCTTTCATTAATAAACAAAATATTGAAAATGTGCCTTTGCAAGAACTAGTTGGTAATAATCCTGAAAATATTGATGTCAACTTCATTAGGAACTATGGTAATAATGGGTATGGTAACAACAATTATAACTCTTATAATAAACCCCCATATGTGCCAAACAAATATGCACTAGTGTAATGTTTCTAGTGATTTGGAAAACACCATTAGATCATTTATATCTACTCAAAAGGAGCTTAATAAGGAATTTATATCTAAGTTTGAAAAACAAGACTCTTTGTTTGAAAGGGTAGATCAGCTCACTAAGGAAGTTTCCTCATTAAAGAACACCATTATAGCTCAAAAACATGAGGAAACAATTAAATATTGTCAAGAGGTTATAAATAAATCTTGGGAACATATTCATGAGCAAGAGAGAATTGCTAAGGAAACTATTATGGTTGTGAAAGAGAAGAAAGTTGAGGAAGTTAAAATGCTTAGTGAAGTAAGGAACCATTGCTTGACTTAGAGAATTGTAGCTTGCATGAATTAATATCTATCTTACAAAAATTTGCAAGTGATCCTTCCATCAACATAACCAAGCTGGTTTTGGTTCTTATATTGCTAATCATGTCTTGAAAGAAAAGATTGCTAGGTACAACCAAGAGGCTATGATACCACCTAAGCTTGGGGATATATGGATTCCCAAAGTCCTAGTAACCATTGGAAAAGAGACACACCATGCTATACTTGATCTAGGATCTAGTGTCTCTGTTTTATCTAAAGAACTATATGAAGTACTTGAATTGAAAAATCTTGAAAAATGCTCTATTGAACTTGCACTTGCTGATGATTCCATTAAACATGCTTTAGGAAAAGTAAGTGATGTTATGGTAGAGTTACATATGACATTTGTGCCTGTTGATTTTCTAATCATGGATATGGGGAATAAAACCTCTAGTCCAATTATTCTTGGAAGACCTTTTCTTCGTACTACAGGTGCTATCATTGATTCAAAAGAAGGGAATGTGAAGTTTCAGTTTCCACACAAGAAGTGCATGGAACACTTCCCAAGGAAGAGGGACACACCAGTTCAAGCTCCCTCATGAGCTTCGTCCACAATAAACATCAAGTAAGAAGCCTAGCTATATGGCTATAAAGAAAGCGCTTTACGGGAGGCAACCCGGTTGTTTTTATTTGTGATTTTCTTTGTGTCCTCTTGCTGTAACAAGAGACTTAGTGTTTAGTTTAGTTTCTGGAATTTTTAATAAAGTGCCAAGTTTTACTCATTTTGGTTGAAAAAGTTGCTTATAGCGTTCGGAGATTTTATTCCTGCACGAATCTGTGCACGGTATGATTTTTAATTCTTATTCTGTAACTCCGAATGAGCTCATATTTAAACTGTAGTGCAACTTTTCATCCTCTGTATGCATGAATTTTTTGGAATTTTCGACAAAGTTAAGTAGGGTAGAAAAATACGTTTAGCTGCTGCTGTTTTTCTGGACAGATTCTGTCCCATTTTGTTTGATGCATGCTTAGAACTTTTAACTTGAATCTTTTTGATCCAATTGAGTTTATGAGTAGGCATACAACATTATACATTTCTGGACATTCATATGAATTTTTGTCTAAGGATTATATGCAGCAAGAAATCTATTTGTTTATCACTACTAATGCCCCCACAGAAAAAGAAATGGGAGAAACGGTGTTTTGAAGTTTTTTCACAGGGATTAGAGGAGATGCACCAAGAGCTATCCAAGGATGGTGAAGACCATAAGCTTGGGGATGTGAAGACAACCCCACTGGACCTACACACTCTCGGTTTGCACACGTCTAACTTCTGTTTTTCGATCGAAACACTTTATCGCATAAACTTGGAGCGTCTTTTTGTTTGTTTAGGTTGATTTTTTTTTGTGAGACCACCACACTATCATTTATATATGAGAGAGCTACTGGAAATTTGGGTTGAATTATGTTGGATGCTATTATAAGATTGGGAAAAGGGATGTTGAGTTAATTTTAAAAGATACATATAATTGCATGATTCATGAGCTTGTTAATGAGTAATAATTTGCAAATATTTTATCAAGAGCTATCTTTTATTCATGTTTTGATGCTAAATGTTATTTACCTTGTTTTAACATGGATTAGTTAGTTCTATGGACACTCATGCATGCATTTAGATGGTCAACTTTCTCCCTCTTGCTAGCCCAAAAATTCCAACAAGCAAAAACTTGTTTCCAACACCTTCAACCAAAGTTTTTCCAGTGAGTCCACCATATCTACCTATTAGCTTTATGCTATTCCGAGTATGTTTATCATGATATTTGTGTTATCTATACCTCTGAATGAAAATGCTTATGTTGTTATTGTTGTGGGAAAAGTTGGTTATATAGCTCTCTCGAACTTGATGCACACTTTACTTTCATTGCATAAATAAAATATGACCCATTGTGATTAAAATTATGATGTTGTGGACTTGACAAATGTCTTTGGTTGAGAGTTAGCTCATATGTGCTGTCACATGGCAAGCTTTCAACATTGCACTTCATCTCATTTAGTTGATATCATGTACTTTTGTTTATGGATGCTTACCATGGGTGAAATAAATGTGGAAATGAAGTGAGTTTAAATGAGTTTGTATAAATGGTTAGAGAGACGCCTGGGCCGCTAATCTAAGCCATGCATCATTCATGGTGGAAATTTACTTACATGCTATGGTGAACCTTCTGTGATACACCTTACAATAAAAAGCTATCCAATGGTAAATAAAAAGGGTGTTGAGATTGTTCATTGTTTTGTTTGTCTTGTCATTTTGATATGGGCTTGTTCCATATCCTGGGACAAGAGGTACCCCAGTTGACGCTCTTAATGATACTATTATTACTTACAATGATATTTAACTTGAACTTGCTTTGTTTTCCAAGTTGAGTAACACATGGAGTAGGTACTTGTATTCAAGGGGCATGAGACTTTCAACCTGTACTTTGTCAAGCACACTACTCGTATTGCTTTCACTTTAAACTTAATCATTCAAGATGCTATGATAGGGGAATGAGAGCTTGACACCAAGGATTACCATATTACAATCATTGACTTAAGTAGAGAAGTTCAGAAGTTAGATGAAATTTATTCATGCTTTACCTCTACTCATATATATATCTTTCCAAAGTGTCCACCTTTTATATTCAGATTTTCATCAATACTCTATGACCATTGTAGGATGTTCTTACTTATTATTATGCATACATGTGGTCCATAGTACTTCTTCTCTTATGTTACACTTTGTGAATTATCATTGAACATCCTTGCATTGAATACTTGATATCACTTCATAAACTATCTTGCATATTGCTACTCCTTTTAAGAATGAACCATTTGACTCTATGTAGCAATAGTAATCATCTTTGATATCCATTGATAGTATTAAATTGCAAAGTCCATGTTAGTTTTATCACCTTCATACTCGAGGACGAGTATAGGTTAAGCTTGGGGATGTTGATGCATGTAAAATGCATACATGAACTTTGCATTATTTTACTTATATTCCAGTCATATTTGCATCATATAAGGGTTATATCACTGTTTTATAATGATTTTGGGAATATTTGATATGTTTCCTATTTTTTATGGAATTAACCCTGCGCAGGCAGAAAACCCTATTTCTATATTTTAATGTTTCAGGGACCCAAACGACGTCCAAATGACCTGGAAATTTACGAGCATCATTTTTGGAAGGAACAAAGCGTGGGAGCGAAGGAAGCAAACAAGAGGAGGCCCGAGGGCCAAATAGGTGGGCCCACGCGGCCCGTACCTGGCCGCGTGGGACCCCCCTTTTGGCCTCGGAGCTCCGTTGCCGTCGATCTTTCCTCCACCGACTCCGTTTTGACCTAAAAACGCCTATAAAAATAGTCCCCCGACGTTCTCTGGAAGGAGCGCCGCAGAAACACAGAAACACCGAAACAGAGACCTGGAGCTGCAGATTGGAGGGGGAAAACTCCGGCGGGGCGCTGCCGGCGTGGTCTCCATCTTCTCCAACGACTTCTCCACCGTCTCCATGATGAAGAGGGAGTAGTCCACCTCTGGACTATGGGTTTGTGGAAGTAACATATGTATCTCTCTCTCTCTTGAGCTTCAGTGGTGGATCTTTTTATGAGTTAATATATGTTTGAGATTGCAATGGTTTTGTTTCAGTTATGAAAGTAGATGCATATTATGTACCCCGTTCTTATTTACTTGTCATGATCAAGCATGCTTTTGAGAGCGTGTGAGGGGGAACGTGTGCATTAGTTGGAGTAACGGGGGGGGCTAGTGCAGTGAACGTGAGAGAAAGTTCTGCGATCCACTTGGGTATCTTTACCTTACTTTGTTGCCTCACTAGGGATAAAAAGAAATACCATGCTACCGGAGATGTGGGTGTGACCATTGCCACTACTCCATGACTAGATCTAGCATGTTCTTATTTTAACTTCATGTCATGATACTTATTGCTATACTCTAAGTTATCTTAATTACTGAGGTGTTATGATTTAGTTCGCATCTTGGTGGAGTATAAGAGAGACTAATAACCAAAAGGTTTCTATGTTAGGACGTGATGCCCATATAATTATAACTTGTCATTAACTGTTGTGTTGCAATCTCATATGTCAACTCTAGTGTTCCATTGTCTACCACTTTATTAAAGAGAGAGTGCATTTGCGAAACCATGAACCCCGGTCCATTTTTAATCATAAGAAACACCTTTCCAACAACTTTTACCACTTTTCCATTTTCTGCCATTTAAAAATCCGAAAATACAAAAACACTTTTACATCTTGCATTCATCATATAAAACCCAAAAATATCATTTATCATTGCTACCACCATCCTTGCATATTTATTTACCACCATTGCATATTTATTTCTTGCTTGCATTGCATATTATCTTGATATCATTCTCACACCTTGTGCTTGACAACCACTAGGTGAGGTTGAGGACCAAAACATTTACTTTGTTTTGAAGGTAACCAAAAGATGGATAGGAAAGATAAATCTTCACTACTGATTCACCGAGAGTTCGATATTAAACCCTCGAGTCACCCGTCGTGGGAAAACACGTCTTCCACTTACTACACACTCTGCACTTGGAGTCTCAACCTAACCCATTTACTTTTCACGCAGTTAACTACGTAAAGGGCCATCAAGAGTGCTTTCTGGCGCCGTAGCAGGGGAAGATACGAAGCTTCCTGCAGAATATTTTTGCCGTCAACTACACGCCATCAATCGGTCGGAGCGACATGTGGAACTGGCACCTGCAACACGACATCAACTGCAGCAGGAGGATTTGTAGCAAGGTACGACAAGTCATATTTGCGCACATGTTCACTCGTAGCCGGTTCGAACGAAGGAAAAGTGATCGCTTCCTAGAGAGTTGGGATGTCAATGGAAACACCGGGGGTTGCAAACGTAAACACGGACTCGTCGAAAACAACGTCACGAGATATGTAAATGCGTTCGGTGGATCTATCCAAACACTTGTAACCCTTGTGCATGGGACTGTAGCCTAGGAACACACATTGTTTCTTGCGAAAATCAAGCTTATGTGCATTGTACTTACGAAGACTAGGCCAACACGCACATCCGAAGGTACGGAGAAAATTATAGTTGAGCTGGGTTTTAAACAGCGATGAATAGGTGTATCTTTTCCTAGAACAGGCGTGGGCATGCGATTAATGAGATAGCACGCCGTTAGGAAAGCTTCGTCCCAAAACCGTAACGGAATCGAGGAATGAGCAAGAAGGGCCAGACCCGTCTCGACAAGATGGCGGTGCTTGCGTTCAGCAACACCGTTTTGTTGGGATGTATGAGGACAAGACACCCAATGAGAGATCCCAGTGCGCTGAAAATATGTGTGCAACCTATGATATTCACCCCCCAATCCGATTGAACCGCCTTAATCTTGACATCAAGCAGGCGTTCAACATGTGCCTGGAAGGCATAAAATACTTGCTCAACGTCAGACTTGTGTTTGAGGAGATAAATCCAACAAAAACGGGAGTAGTCATCAACAAAACTAACATAATATTTGTAACCACCAGAAGAAGCAATAGCCGGACCCCAAACATCGGAGTGGATTAACTCAAGAGGCATAGTGGAAACACGATGAGATGAAGTATAAGAAAGTTGATGACTCTTAGCACGCTGACAAGCATCACAAACAGAGTTGGGTGAAGGTAAACACGGTAAATCATAAAACTTAACAATGTTTTGCACTACATTATTCGAAGGATGACCAAAACGCTGATGCCACTGGGACGACGTGACCTTGACGCTGCAGCTAGCTTGACGAGAAGGGGATGACGCGGATGCTCGACTATATGGAATCAGATAGAGCCCATCTTGACTCCTACCGTGAAGCAGAATTCTCCTCGTGGCCTTGTCCTTGACACAGAAAAAATGACGGTGAAATTCAACAAACACGTCATTATTAGATACTAGGCGATACACAGAGAGGAGATTTTGACTAGTGTGTGGAACATGAAGGACGTTGTTTAAGCGAATGGAACCGGCTAAATTCGAATGACCAATATGCGAAATAGACAAACCTGTACCATTAGCCACTTGAACATGATCCTTCCCGCCATAGCGCTCGTGATAGTGGAGACGCTCAAGATCATTGGTGAAGTGGTCTGTTGCCCCGGTGTCCATCAACCAGGGAGGCGTAGCAGAAGAGCTCGTGGAGGCAGCGTTACCAGAACGCTCATTGTTGTTGTTGCCGCGGTAGTCATGGTTGTAGCGGTTGCGGCAGTCGGAGGCCACATGCCCCCAGAAGCCACATATCTGGCAGCGAGGGCGCTGCTTCTTGCCATTGCGCCCGTTGCCACCGTTGTGCTACGCGGTGTTGGGGCGGTTGCCACCGCCGCCACCACCGCCGTAACCGCCATAGTTCTGGCGGTCATTGCCGCCATCATACGGGCGACCTTGCCCTTGGTGGTAATTCTCAGCAGGACGACCCCCGCCATACTGGACGGAGAATACACCGAGGGGTGCGGGCGACCGGTGTTGGGAAACGGATTGGGCCGCGATGCAGCATTCGCCGAGGACGTCCACTCCACAGACTGAAGTTGTTGTGCCTGGAGAGCCTCGAACGAAAGTATATGGGAGTAAAAATCGGAGTAAGACACCGAACGATTACCGACGGTGAGAGACGCCGCGATCGCGTTGAACGCGGTACTGAGGCTAGTGATGATGTAGTCCACAAGCTCGTCATCGGAGATAGGAGCTCCGGCGGCCGCCATGCAGTCGGCGAGGGACTTCATCTTGTGCATGTACTGCGCTGCGGTCAGCTCCTCCTTTAGCAGCGATTGGAGCTGGCGACGGATGTGCCGGACAATGGCCCGGCTCTGAGTGCCGAACATGGTGTGGACGGCGGTCCAGGCCGCTGCAGCAGTCGGGCAGCCGATCATCTGGCAGGCGACGTCTGGCTCCATGGAGCCGAGCAGGAGGCCAAGGACCCTCTGGTTCGTGACCCACCAGGCGTTGTAGGCCGGGTTTGGGACATCCACGGCAGCATCCCCTGATCCTTGCTTGATCGTCTTCGCAGGGGCGACGACGGTGCCGTCTAGGTAGCCAAAGAAGCCGGCCCCGGCAAGGTTCGGGAGGGCTAATCCCTTCCACAGCATGAAGTTGTTGGCGTCGAGGCGAACGGCCGGCTGGGCGATGGGCGCAGCAGGGGCGGAGACGAGGGCGCCCGTGGACGTGGAGAGCTGGAGAGAGGATGACATCGCGACGGCGTGGATTGAAGCACACGCGATCGCTGGGGAGATGCGCTTCCAGATCAACTAGCGATCGCTGGGAACTAGCGATCAGTACGGGTGACGGCGCGGATGGATGGCGACTCGCGACGTCGAGCGGAACTAGCGCGGCGGCGGCGTGGAGAGGGCTCACGCGGTAGCGGCGAAAGAGATGAACCGAGATCGGCTCTGATACCAAGTTTTGATTAGGGTTTCGGTAGGGCTACATGCCCACCGTTGATCTCTTTATATATCACGACAGGTACAATACAATTACATGTACAATACGGTTCAAACACCGTATACCGATTCTAATACGGCACTCCCCTTCACGATAGCTGCAGGACGGACCACGGGGAGGCGTGGGGCTACTTCTACGCGGACTACCCCATCGATGACGTGCGGCCGGTGCCGGGCGGATGCTGGGCGCGGTACGGGCCCGAGAAGGAGTACGTGCACGGCCATGGCGGCGCCATGGAGGCGGTCGCGTTCCGGCGCAGCTTCGCGTTCCACGTGACCTGTTGGGGCGAGGACGGCGGGTGGACGTGCTCCCGACAGGCCGACACCGTGGCTGATGAAGGAGTATCGGCTCAACAAGGGCGCCGTCGCCAAGCGGCCGGGCCCCAATTCGAACATGGACTGCGTGGTCCGCAAGATCTTCGCCAAGTCGCCGCCTCCTCCGCCTGCAACTTCTGCGGAGGAGGAGATTCCGGCGTCCAGGTACGTGGACGAGGAAGCCGGATACTCCAGCGACGAGGACTGGAGGCGTGTCGGCTGCCACAACGAGGAAGAACCGGCGAGGAAGCGCGGACGGTTATGTATTGTGTGGTCGATCGTATCGGCCGCTTGGTTGGTATATTCATCAGAAATCTTTTGATATGTATGTACGTGGATGGATCTTGGATAGTTGCAGTCCTATATTCGTAGTGTAGAAAGGGTGTGTCTAGGACTCAGCTGTAAGTCTCAGTCAGGTGATGTCACCTCTCCTTCCTCAACTCCGGCGACCCCCAGCCGCCACGTACCGCCGGCCATGCTGAAGGATATATGCCCTAGAGGCACTTAATAAAGATAGTTTATTTGTCATATCTCAAATGTTCATAATATGTTTTTTACCATGCTATAACAATGTTAAGCGGAAACATTAATACACGTGTGGTAGATAAACAACCAGGTCCCTAGTAGCCTCTATTTAACTAGTTCATTGTGCAATCGATAATCGAGGTTTCTCGATCATGTGACGTTGGTGTCAATTGACAATGGAGTCATATCATTGGTAGAATGATGTGATGGATATACCCAGTTTTTGTAGGACGTAGTCATTACGTCTTTGACCATGAGATCAACTCTTATCGCTATTCCTGGAAGATACTTTGATTGCATCAAACGTCATATCTTATATAGTGTGACAATAACGGTGTCCCTCTCGGGTATCGGAAGGGAGTATGTTGAGATGAGGGATCAAGAGCGGGATTTGCCAATCCGCATAGCAGGATAGATACTCCTGGGCCCACTCGGTGAGATTATGTCAAATAAGCTTGCAAGCATGTGACTAGGTCACAGGGACATATTATCACGGACGAGTAAAAGATAGTGTTGTCGATAACGAGATCAAGCTAGGTATCATGATATCTAAGAATGAGTCTCGGACACGCTAAGTATCGCCAGGCAATAGGTTTAAGACTCGACGTCTAAGGTTCGAACGATAAAGTTATTCGTTATCTCACAGGGATTAATCCTGGGTATCCAAGGTCCACGGATTAGTCATTAATCGGAGAGCGTGTCTCGATTATGTCTGGCGAGATCTCGAACCGTAGGGTAACAAACTTAAGGGGAGATGACATGTTTATTTAGATTGGACGTAGAGAAGAAAACAGAGAGAAGAACACCAGAAGTGTTCCGGGTGATATCCGACTGAGATCGGGGGCTGACGAAATAGTTTTCGGAGCCGGAATAAATTAGATAATATGTGTTTAATATTAATTAGTGTAATTAATAGTTAAATACATTTTTATTTAATTAATTTCGAATTTATTTGGCAGCCCAACCTTAAATGGGCCAGCTCCCGAAGGAGAAGGCCCAGAAGGGGGGGGGGGGGGGGGGGGGGAATGCACCCACAGGAGGGAGGAGTGGTGCGGCTGGCCCTGGTGGGCTAGGAGCCCACCAAGGGGGCCGGCACACCCCCCCTCCCCGCCATGCGGCTGCACCATGTGGGATAGTCCCACATGGCTAAGCCAAGGGGTTTGCACACCCTCCTCCTCCTATAAATATAGGTGCCCCATGCTTTGGAAGTTACACCAGAAATTTCTCTCTCTCTCTCTCCTTGAGCATGACTCCGCTATTGGGGTAGCGCTTGGGTTGAGGTTCTCTCCACCATACGCACACCGCCGTGCTGCTGGTCTTCTGGTCCAAGTCTTCCGCTGCTCGTCCCTGGATCGGAGCCCGGAGGTCGTCATCTTCACCGTATGTGTGCGACTCCCTGCGAGGCACCACACTTGGGGTGCTAGGAGGTGTTCATCTCCACCACCATGAGGTCGGTGTCACCATCGTCATCGCCGTCTTCGTCGCGCCAAGATCTTCGCGACCTCGAGGTCGGCTACGTCGTCTACTTCGACAACGCTTGTTGCGGGAGCGTAATCCCCGCTATCGGTCTACGAGGGTACGTATATCGATATTCTGCGTATTACTATATCTGCATAGTATAGATCCTGGCTAGTTTAAGGTTATCGTTGTTAGGAATTTTTTGTTTTCTGCCTACGATCCCCTTCAGTGGTATCAGAGCCGATCTATGCGTAGATATAGCTATACCGGTTTTAGAACCCGTGTTTATCACGGGGGCATCGTTCTTTTATTTGCTACCCTCTCGCGTGCACTTGCATAGTCGGCAGCATTGAGTTGATGAAGCGGCCCGGACCGACCTTACGCGTACGCTTACGCGAGACTGGTTCCACAACTGACATGCGGCTTGTACCGTATATGTGGCTGGCGGGTGTCTGTCTCTCTCTCTTTAGTTGGCTTTGCATTTTCAATGGAGGGCCCGAAAGGGATGAATAAATATGCAATTATTTGATCGTTGTTGTGGTCATAGGTTCGTAGGTATGAATCGGTTCTATTTACGAAAGCCCCAAGCCACGTAAAATATGCAAAAGATAAAGTAGAAAGCGTCTAACTTTATTTTGCAGGGGCAATGTGATATGGTCAAGGTAGGTTTGATAAATTGTTATAAACTGTGGGCGCGAAGGAGACCATCGGCGCAAGGACCATATCACGTCGCATTACATTTGATGTTATTTGTTATGATGCATCTTATATTGTATATATATATAGTTATATATTAGTTACACGGCGGTAGTAATATAAGATGATCCCTCCAAAATACCATTAGTGTTCTCCCTTTGGCGTGCACCACCAAGAAAGTTCTACGTTATGAGGCAGGCCGTGACGATCGGGTGTCAGACATATCGTCGTTCGCATACGGTGGGTGTAAGACATGTTTGCACAAGCGTATACGCTGAAGGTTATTATGGCGAGCCTAGCATGTACAGACATGGCCTCGGAACACGGTGACCGAAAGGTTAAGCATGAGTCACAGAGTTGTTGTGATTGATATGTCGATGTCTACCTTTGAAGTTATGTTGCCGGCTCTGACGATGAGGGGTTGCATAATGGATGAGGATCGTGTAATCACTAAAACGATTCGAGGGATATTCGTTTTGAGTGGGAGTTCTGGTAGTTTTATTTTATTAAAACTTGAACCCATATTTTATTATGAACAAAGTCTTTATGTTTTTTGCAAAACCTTTGTAGATATTAACCAATGTAATAGCCATCTTTAAAAATTAGGC
Organism: Poa pratensis; assembly: GCA_947311845.1. Lineage (NCBI taxonomy): Eukaryota > Viridiplantae > Streptophyta > Magnoliopsida > Poales > Poaceae > Poa > Poa pratensis. The sequence goes on from CAMZMU010000050.1 coordinate 32,872,012, forward strand.
GCATTCCTGCGATTGAGAAACTTAAAAGGTTGGGTCCAAACTTCATAGTTTTATACGGTAGCTTGAGGATACTCCTTGTTTAAACCGTTAGCTCTTTGTGATACAATACCCGCTAGGAGATAAACCCGGAGATTCCGCTAGCAAAAGGATAATTTGGATTATCAAGTTTTGTGCGGATAATATCATCATAGTCCAGTGTATGCTATGATCTCTACCATAGAAAATTAACTGTGGGTGTGAGTTGACAGATTGCGAACATATGAGATGGTCGCTAAACTCGAAGTACACCGCAAGTTGGGTTGATAAAGTTTATAGTACTTTGACTGTTTTCTTCTCAACCAAGATGGAAGAGAACACTCGCATTAAAGGAGCACGTGGCAGTCATACTTGATGACATTGGTCATACTCGATGACATTGGTCATATTTGATGACATTGAGACGCCTCGCTCAACTCGATCACTGGATGACAAACAACGTTGCCAGGTGCAAATAGTTTGTCATAGACTATATCATAAAGGGGAATCGTTCACCTTAATGAGTTCTTGATTGCATTGAAGAATCAAGTAGATGAAACAGATCGCCGGGAAGTCATCAATGATGATGGTGTGTATATGATATACACATTATGAATGTTTTTGCCTAAGCAAGTACTCGCATAGTGACTAAGTTTGATACTAGTCATGTTTTATGAAAACTGGATTTTCTGCCTGAGTAACTTGGAAGGATGAGGAGACAATGTGTGTTGATGATGGCATGCAATATGATTGTGATGGCCATAGACACTCTCCCTCTGCATCTACCATTTGAATAAATTCTTTTGTGATCGCCTGTTAGTATGATCGTTATAAGTGTGTCCCTCTAGCGAGACGATTGTTCATACATGTTAGTGACAAAATCGTTGTCCTATATTTATGAAGTAATGATCATACACCGATTTGAATTTAGATGGTAGAAGCTCCCACATTCATAACATTAATGCCAAAGGATACAAACTTAATAAAGACACCACATTCTTGTGGCACTAACGTTTAAGTCATGTCAATGTTATAGTCAATGAAGAAGCTCCATTCAGATGGATCTACGAGTCCTTAGATTTGATCTTTTGACACTTGCAAGATAACTAAGACACCGTTTTCAGGAAACGGGCATATAACTTATTGAAAGATCATACATAATTGATGTGTGTGGATCAATGAAGTATTTCAATGTAGTGGAAATCATTATTTAGTAAACTTTACCAAGGATTGATTTAAGTAGATGTATGGGCATCCGCTTAATGAAATGCTGGTCTGAATAGTTTGATAAATTCAAATAAGTTCAGAAGTAAAGTAGGAAAATAAACTTAACAAGATAATCAATTTCCTACGATACAGATCGAGGAAACAAGGATTTGAGTTATGAGTTTGGCATGTCATTGAAAGACTTGTGAAAAGAGTTTCACAAATTACGCCGTATGGAACACCACAATGTTATGGTGTGTTAGGACGTCGTAATCACACGCTATTGGATTGTGTGTGATCAATAAAATCTCTTATCGAATTATTGTGATCATTGGAGTCATATGGTAGAAACATAACATTCACGTTAGATAATAGGGAAACCATCTAATCCGTGGAGGCAATACCATATGAGTGATGGCATGGCTTTTAGCCTAGATTGTCGTTTCAGTAACTTAGTGTTTCGATGTGATCAAACCTAAAATGGAAAATCTTTGTAGTATACCGTACCTAAAGAATTAGTTGGGTACATGTCTCACGACATAGGCAAAATCGTTGCCGGAATATACCTTGCAAAGAAATAGTTTCTTGTCCAAGGGTATAAGTGGGAAAGAAAGTAGAGCAAGACGAAGTTAATGAACTTTCTCTCCAGACATCAGAGTGGCGCAACGGAAAGTGTTTCCGGTGTCGTCCTCCTCAATTAAGGAAAATGATGATAAAGATCATGATGCTCTGAGCTCATACTAAGACCGTAGGCGTACGAGGTTGTGTTCCCAATGTGTGGTACGACAATCTTGTTATGAAGGTCATGTTAATGGAACATGACAAACCTACGAACTACGAAGAAGAGATGGTAGACCTAAGTCCGAGAAATGGCTATGAGTCATATATGATCCGAGATAAAATCCATGTACGATTACCAAGTAACGACTTGGGAGATCTTCTTGATGGCATCTAGGCCGTTAATAGAATATGGAATTTTATGAGAGAATAGACACTGATAAGGATCGATTTGTCGTAAAACAGTTTCGACATATTCAAAAGTTGACCACAACGAGATTTTGTCTCAAGTGGCGAAGCCTAAATCTATTCGGGGTCGTTTAGCAATTACTATAATTTCAAATTGAGAAATTGATAGATGGATAAGGAAACCATGTTTCTTAATGGTAACATTAAGAAAGAGTTGTAATTAGTACAATAAATGGTTTGTTGATCCTAAGGATGCTAAACATGTATGCAAGCTTCAGCTGTCCATTCATGGGCTGAAGCAAGCATATCGGAGCTGGAATCTTCACTTTGATAATGTGATCAAAGGATTTTGGAGTTGTCCAAAATAGTTGAAGAAACCTGCATTTCAAAGAAGTGAGTGGGAGCTAAGTAGCTTTTCTTGATCTTATATGTGAATGGCATATTTGAGTGGGAGCTAAAAGAAATTCCCTGGTCTTATATGCGGAAGGCATATTTGAGTGGGAGCTAGGTGTCATTCCTGATTTTATATGTAATGACATATTGAGAATGATACAGATCCTCTAGTAAAGTATAAATGATTATTTAAGTGATTAAATTTTCTATGAATGAAGTTAGGAGTATTAGGCATCAGGTCTATAATTGAATAGATCAAAAGGGCTTAATAACATTAGGTCGGAATATTTTCCTAGTTAAGATTCTGAAGTGTTTCAGAATAGAACAAGCGAAGAAAAAGGTTCTTGCTTGTATGACTAGGTAAAATATTAAGTTTATCTTGGCGTTTCAGTGATAGCTAATGAAAGAAAAGGATGTTCGACATCCTCTATGCCTCAGCCATAGATTCTATCAGACTGAAAGCTCGACTTGGTGTGACCCAAGTTCTTGGTTGAAGAACGGGTTCTAGAGTGATCCCTGGATGGATCAATGAACAAACGTTAAGTATTTTCTTCAGTGTCTGAGAACTGAAGATATGTTTTCTGGTATAGGGTAAGAGTGAAAAGACAACTTGCCGTAAAAGGGTTACGATGATGCAAGTTATGACACTGACCCATACGACTAGAAATCTCATATAGGAGATGTCCTTTGTTTTGAAGAAAGACATGGTTAGCTTGCGAAGTCGCATATGAATGCACTGTCGCATAATCTACATAGGTATAGGAATATATGGCAACTTCAGAAGTAGCAAGTGTGATTGGACTGAGCGGTTTTCCGAGCATGTGTGGTTCCCCTTAATAGATCTCTTAGACTTTTAAGGCCCATGCTACGCGAAGGTTCGAGTCTCACTCCATCGACTAAGATATATTTCACCGTTATCATATGATACGGGATGATGTCAAACGAGTTGACATAAAAGTGTTGCAAAGCATATACAGATCTCAATGTGGAGATCCGTTGACTAAACTTCCTCTTCCACGAGACAAGCATGCACCAAGTTGCTATCGGTGTTTAAGCTTTTACCAAAGTGTAAACTAGATTAAGTGTTACTCTAGTGCAAGTGGGAGACTGAAGGAGATATGCCCTAGAGGCACTTAATAAAGATAGTTTATTTGTCATATCTCAAATGTTCATAATATGTTTTATACCATGCTATAACTGTATTAAGCGGAAACATTAATACACGTGTGGTAGATAAACAACCAGGTCCCTAGTAGCCTCTATTTAACTAGTTCATTGTGCAATCGATGATCGAGGTTTCCCGATCATGTGACGTTGGTGTCAATTGACAATGGAGTCATATCATTGGTAGAATGATGTGATGGACATACCCAATATTTGTAGGACGTAGTCATTACGCCTTTGACCGTGAGATCAACTCTTATCGCTATTCCTGGAAGATGCTTTGATTGCATCAAACGTCATATTATATAGTGTGACAATAACGGTGTCCCTCTCGGGTATCGGAAGGGAGTATGTTGAGATGAGGGATCAAGAGCGGGATTTGCCAATCCGCATAGCAGGATAGATACTCTGGGCCCACTCGGTGAGATTATGTCAAATAAGCTTGCAAGCATGTGACTAGGTCACGGGGACATATATCACGGACGAGTAAAGATAGTGTTGTCGATAACGAGATCAAGCTAGGTATCATGATATCTAAGAACGAGTCTCGGACACGCTAAGTATCGCCAGGCAAAAGGTTTAAGACTCGACGTCTAAGGTTCGAACGAAAAGTTATTCGTTATCTCACAGGGATTAATCCTGGGTATCCAAGGTCCACGATTAGTCATTAATCGGAGCGTGTCTCGATTATGTCTGGCGAGATCTCGAACCGTAGGGTAACACACTTAAGGGGAGATGACATGTTTATTTAGATTGGACGTAGAGAAGAAAACAGAGAGAAGAACACCGGAAGTGTTCCGGACACCGGAAGTGTTCCGGGTAATATCGACGGAGTTCGGGGGCCGACGAAATAGTTTTCGGAGCCGAATAAATTAGATAATATGTGTTTAATATTAATTAGTGTAATTAATAGTTAAATACATTTTTATTTAATTAATTTTGAATTTATTTGGCAGCCCAACCTTAAATGGGCCAACTCCCGAAGGAGAAGGCCCAGAAGGGGGGGGGGGGGGGGGGAATGCACCCACAGGAGGGAGGAGTGGTGCGGCAGGCCCTGGTGGGCTGGGAGCCCACCAAGGGGGCCGGCACACCCCCCCATGCGGCTGCACCATGTGGGATAGTCCCACATGGCTAAGCCAAGGGGTTTGCACACCCTCCTCCTCCTATAAATATAGGTGCCCCATGCTTTGGAAGTTACACCAGAAATTTCTCTCTCTCTCTCACCTTGAGCGTGACTCCGCTATTGGGGTAGCGCTTGGGTTGAGGTTCTCTCCACCATACACACACCGCCGTGCTGCTGGTCTTCCGGTCCAAGTCTTCCGCTACTCGTCCCTGGATCGGAGCCCGGAGGTCGTCATCTTCACCGTATGTGTGCGACTCCCTGCGAGGCACCACACTTGGGGTGCTAGGAGGTGTTCATCTCCACCACCATGAGGTCGGTGTCACCATCGTCATCGCCGTCTTCGTCGCGCCAAGATCTTCGCGACCTCGAGGTCGGCTACGTCGTCTACTTCGACAACGCTTGTTGCGGGAGCGTAATCCCCGCTATCGGTCTACGAGGGTACTATATCGATCTTCTGCGTATTACTATATCTGCATAGTATAGATCCCGACTAGTTTAAGGTTATCGTTGTTAGGATTTTTTTTTGTTTTCTGCCTACGATCCCCTTCACATGCCGCCTGCTGCCGCCACCCGCGCCCGGCGCCGCTCCCGCGCCGCCTCGGCACCCCGCCCCCCTCCAACGGCGGCCCACCGCCGGTCCGCCGCCGCCCGAGCTTCCCTCTAAACCCCCCACCGCCGGCCGAGTCTTCTCCGGCGCCGGCACCCCCACCCCCCAAGTTAAGTTACTTGCTCGCCTCCGCCGCGGCAGCCACGTCTCCGGCGGTTCCGGGTCGCTCCAGTCTCATCGTCGCCCGCCCGCCGCCGACTCGTCCGTCGCGAGGAAGAATAAGGTGGGAGGAGGAAGAAGAGTTGCACGAATCGCGAGGCGCATCGGAGGGTGGAGGAGGTGACTAAGACCTAAGTTAAATCTCAGCTAGCAAAACCGTTATTTCTGTAATATTGCGGAATTCTATTGATAATTGGATCGATGATTACAATGAGCCTCCTGGGCTGTTTATATAGAAGTACAAGACTTGGGGGGCCAGAAGCCTAATAGAGATAGAATTGGACTAAACTTAAACTACCAAAATAAACCTAGCCGTAATATACTCCAACACCCCCCCGCAGTTGGATCGGTAGTGACGTGAACAGCAAGAGCGTCGCGGACGGTCTGACTGGAACATAATCCGAAGTCGCGACTGGAGAGGATGCCGGTGGATGCCGATGTCGATGTAGCCGGAGTGGGGCGCTGTAGTCATGGTCGATAGTGCCGTTGGTGATGTAGTCACCGCTGATGAAGTCGAAGAGGTTGATGTTGTCGTGTGTTGTGGT